>CM052702.1:130533590-130626842 GCA_028551405.1 Uromys caudimaculatus
ATATAACGCCGCCATGTTGGCCCCCGCGCGGTTCTCCTTCTTTCTTCCTTACTATCAACAACAACATTAAAGTTGAACTGCAGAAGAAGCCTGCCGCGTGTCCGCGTGTCTTCTTGCTGGCGAGAGGCACGCGCGCCTCACAGGTTTTATCAAATTCAACAATTTTTCAGGGCTAGAGAAATGGCAGAGGACCCAAGTTCAGCTTCCAGGACCCAACAACCTGGGTTGTTCACAACTGCCTATAATTCCTACACTGTAAGTGTCCTAAAATCGCTGAAGGAAGACCCCCAGACTCAGTGTGCAAAGACAAAGAGGGTTGATTCTACAGAAACAACCAGCAGGTGGGGGTCAACCATTCTCCAAAATGGCGACCCCAGACAAAGGCCCGTAGGCCTTCTTGTAGGGAACCAGGGAAACTCTCTATAAGGATCGGGTAATCTCTAATGGGACTGGTAGGAACCAAACAGCGACATTAGTATAACTTTGATTGGCTACTGTGTTAGTTCTTCTATATTTAGAGAGCGGGTTAGGTAATCTAAAACTTCATTGGTGGGTACTGGGGAGGGCCCAGGGGTTGGCTTCTGATTGGCTTGTGCCAGGCGGACAGTGGTCTGTATTCCTATGTCATGAATGTTTAACTACAGAATGAGATAGGACTTCCCAGCACAGATGACCCACACTGGGATAAGATATTTTCCCATTCTTGTGGTTATCCCCAGGCTGGTCTTTGGGAGGGGGGTTTTATGACCTTGTTCTGGATTTTATGGTCTGTTCCTGGAGCTGGTGTCTTTGGCTTCTTTTCTATCAGGCCTGATCCTTAAATGGAGACAAATGGGGTTTACATTGTGTTTTCAGCTCCTGCGGACTAGATGCCTTCTTCCGGCACCATGGGCACTGCACATACATAATTTTAAATGAAATAACAAGCTGTACGTGGTGGTGCATACGTTGGGTCCCAGAACCCAGGAGGCAGAGGCAGGTAGATCTCTGTAAATTTGAGGACAGCCTGGTCTACAGAGTTAGTTCCAGGACAGCTGGGGCTACATAGGAAAACCCTGGCTCAGCAAACCAAGAAAATAGGTATTATTTGTATTTTATGCATACTGGTGTTTTGCCTGCATGCTTGTTCTGAAGAGGGTGTTGAATTCCCTAGGACTGGAGTTACAGATGATTATGAACTACGGTGTGGGTGTCGGGAACCAAACCTGGGTCCTCTGAAAGAATAGCAAATGTTCTTAACCACGGAGCCATCTCTCCAGCCCCTAAAATAAAAGACATTTTAAAAAGCTTTTGCATTCTTTTCTATACTTGTCCCTACCCTTAACCATCCACCCAGGGTTCTGACAACAGTCAGGACTGCTTACTGGCTTTTAGCTGCTAATATCTATCTCTCAGCTTAAAAAAGCAAGCAAGCAAACAAACAAAAACTTATTACATTTATTTGAGCGTGTGTGTGTGTGTGTGTGTGTGTGTGTGTGTGTGTGTGTGTGTTACTCAGGGTTTCTATTCCTGCACAAAACACCATGACCAAGAAGCAAATTGGGGAGGAAAGGGTTTATTTAGCTTACACTTTCATGCTGCTGTTCATCACCAAAGGAAGTCAGGACTGGAACTCAAGCAGGTCAGGAAGCAGGAGCTGATGCAGAGGCCATGGAGGGATGTTCCTTACTGGCTTGCTTGCTCCTCCTGGCTTGCTCAGCCTGCTTTCTTATAGAACCCAAGGCTACCAGCCCAGGGATGGCACCACCCACAAGGGGCCCTCCCCCCTTGATCACTAATTGAGAAAATGCCTTACCGCTGGATCTCATGGAGGCATTTTCTCAACTGAAACTCCTTTCTCTGTGATAACTCCAGCTTGTGCCAAGCTGACACACAAAACCAGCCAGTACAGTGTGTGTGTATGTGTGTATGTGTGTGTGTGTGTGTGTGTGTGTGTGTGTGTGTGTGTGTGTACATGTATACATGTGGGGGGGGGTGGTCAGAGGACAACTTTAAAGAGTTCATTCTTTCCATTATACAGGTCCCAGGAATTAAAATCAGCTCACCAGGTTTGGCAGCATCTTAGGTAGGGTTTCATTGCTGTGTAGAGACACCATGACCAAGGCAACTAAAGGCAAACATTTAGTTGAGGCTGGCTTACAGGCCACAGGTTCACAGGCTATCATCACGGTGAGAAGCATGGCAGAGTCCAGGCAGGCATGGTGCTGGAGGAGCTAGAGTTTTACATCTTATTTTGAAAAGAATCAGGAGACTGCAGGGCCGTGGTGGTGCACGCCTCTAATCCCAGCCCTCGGGAGGCAGAGGCAGGCGGAGTTCTGAGTTCGAGGCCAGCCTGGTCTACAGAGTGAGTTCCAGGACAGCCAGGGCTACACAGAGAAACCCTGTCTCGAAAAACAAACAAACAAACAAAAAAAGAATCAGGAGACTGATCCCATGTGGCTAGGAGGGTCTCAAAGCCCACCCTCACAGTGACACACTTCCTCCAACAAGGTCATGCCTACCCCAGCAAGGCCACACTTCCTAATGGTGCCATTCCCTGGGCCAAGCATATTCAAACCACCACAGGCAGCTAGCACCTTTACCCTCTGAGCCATCTCACTATGTCTCCATGTTTAAACAAAGATATGGGATTATTTAAATGTATGGGCAATAATTCCATGCCTGAAAAGAGGTTGAGAAACAGTCCAAAGATCCTCCTATACCAAGTGCCTTCTCTTCTCTCTCTCTCTCTCTCTCTCCCTCTCTCTCTCCCTCTCTCTCTCTCTCTCTCCCCGTCCTGGTAAATGACATCATTACTTCTTCCACTAGCTGGTACGAGGACCCCATCCAGCAAGCACACAGAAACACCACACCAGCTATGATCAGTCACCGGAAGTTGGCTGTTCCCTGTGTTTGGTGAGATGCCCTTGTCCGGTCCACTTCTTACTAATCAATAGAAGCAGCAACTTCTGTCCTTCCTGCCTGGAGCTCTGTTACAACAGAGCCGGTACACATCCCATCAGAGATTTCTGTTGGAATGAGGTGACATCCTGAGTCTCTTCAACACTAGAATTTTCTGACTTCATCATCCCGTTTATTCGGGGCACATGTGTTTATTTTTCTTAATTCCTTCGAAAGATTTGATATTTGGCTAGAGATCTAAAAGACAAAGATTAAAAACCACTAGTCTCCATAGTTGTGCTGTGAAAGTCCTTCCTAAGCAAAGCCACAGAGCTAGTTAGCCAGAACTCTAAGTAGTTTACGCTATAACATCTGCTCACGTTTAATTCCAGAATGTATGTTTTCATGTGAATTTAGTAGTATATCCTCAATTCAAAAACAACAAAACACACACACACACACACACACACACACACACACACACACACACCAGGGCTGTTCTTTTTCCTAAGATTTGTTTCTTTTTATTTGTGTATTTTGCCTGCATGTGTCTGTGTAGTGCTATGTGTATGTCATCCCCACAGTGGTCCGAAAAGAAGACTTGATCTCAGAACGGGAGTTACAGATGGTTGTGAGCAGCCATGTGGGTGCTCAAATCAGGATTCTCTACCAGAGTAGTGAGAGGTCCTACTGTTGTGTTTTAAAAAAATAAAGAGAGAAGGAATATGTTTGTGGAGGTGTAGTCAGGTGTGGGGGACCAGCCACACGACAGAATAATATAGAATAGAGTTTATTCAGAGAGAGAGAGAGAGAGAGAGAGAGAGAGAGAGAGAGCGAGCGCAGAGGAGTAGAGGCCGGCCATGAGCACGCGGAGAGAGGGGGGAAGGAGCGAGAGGACAGAGGGAGAGCAAGGAAGCAAGAGAGAAGGGGGGGCAAGCAGTCCCTTTTATAGTGAGTCAGGCACGCTTGGCTGTTGCCAGGTAACTGTGGGGCGGAGCCTAGACAGAATGCTAACACCTACCTGCTGAGCTGGCTCTCCAGTCCCCAGAACCTTCTTCTCTAGTTTTGTTACATATTTATGTTTAACTAATTCACCCTCTCTTCCTGTTTCTTTATCTCCAGGTACTTACCCGGGCTCTCTTACAACCCTGAATAATGACGGCAGCCGCTGTCCTTCCTTCTCTTGCTACTGAGAGCAAAGGAAGAGTCTTCGCTGCTGATGGATTTGCGGGGATGCTGTCTGTAGTCTGGGCTTTAGCACAAACGCATGTTGCTTTAGTAAATATGTCCTTGCATCTATTGAACACACTAATGAACCCTTTCACTTCACTTACGTTTTTCCCCCTATGTATTGATTGACTGATTGATGGTGTACACACACGTGTGTTGTGATGTGTGCGTGGAGGTCAGAGGACAACTTGTGGGAATCATGTCAATTCTAGGAACTGAACTCAGTTCATCAGCCTTGGCAGCAAGCACCTTTACCCACGGGGCCATCTTTCCTTCCTTCCTTCCTTCCTTCCTTCCTTCCTTCCTTCCTTCCTTCCTTCCTTCCTTCCTTCCTTCCTCCCTCCCTCCCTCCCTCCCTCCCTCCTTCCCCCTTTCTTTCTTTCTTTCTTTCTTTCTTTCTTTCTTTCTTTCTTTCTTTCTTTCTTTCTTTCTTTCTTTCTAGTTTTTATTTTTGTTGTTGTTGGGTGTTTTGTTTTGTTTTGTTTTTTGAGACAGAGTCTCAGTGTGCCGCTCTGGCTGGCTGGGGACTCACTTTGTAGATCAGGCTAGCCTTCAGATCCACTGGTCTCTTGACTCCCAAGTGCTGGGACGAAAGGTGGGCACCGCCATGGCGTTCCTCTCATTTCATTTCCTAATGCTGTGGGTGTTGTTAATGGATCCTTAAAAATCATAAATCAACTTTGGTATTCCTAGTATAAATGTAATGCGAATGTCATATTATATCCATTTTATATGACATAATTTTTTTTTTTTTTTTTTTTTGCTTTCATGTTCCCAAATGAGATTGGGTGGTTGTTCTCCTCCTCCCCCCCTTTACTTGCCCTCTCCTCCCCTGCTCTCTGATCCCCTCTCCTCCTTCTCTTCTTTCATATATATATATGAAACACAGACAGACAGACAGATGATGGATAGATAGATAGATAGACAGATAGATAGATAATGGATAGATAGATGGATGGATAGATAGATTTTTAGTCAATGTATCAGGCTCAGTCTGACCTTTAACTCTCTATGTAACCAAGGACGACCCTGATTGCCCTGCTTCCACCTCCCTAGTATTGAGATTCCAATACTATGCATTTCTATTCCCAGTCTGGGTTCTGGGAATCTAATCTAAGGCTCCTGCAGCTAGGCAAGCACACGACCCGCTCAATCATGTCCTCAGCGCAGATTTTTCTTTATTTGCTAGCTTTTTTGATGACAACCTCCAGTAAAATCACTGGAGTTTGGGTCTATTTTATTTTTATTACCATTTTAGTTTCTTTAATAATAGCAGAAATCTTCAGTTATTCTGTTTCTTCTCAAATTGGTTTTGCCAGCTAATTTTTCTCCTGAAGGATTTGTCTATTCTATTCAAGTTCTCAAATACACTGTCAGACTCGTTCATCATGTCTTACGATGATGGTGGTTCCTGCTGTTGCAGCCCTGCTTTATTTCCAGTCTTAGATCTCTCTTTCTCTCTCTCTCTCTCTCTCTCTGGAAGTCACCTGTGACTTCTTTACATCTTAATTTTTAAAAATTATTTACCAGGGTATATAGACCAAACTAGCAGACAAATCAAACACGTCCTGGTAAATAATCATAGTTATCTTGTTTTATTAATTTTTAAAAATTGTAATTTGTTTTATTTTACATGTATGAATGTATTGTCTACATGCATGTGTGCAAAACGTGTGCCTACTGCCCACGGAGGTCAGAAGGTTCCTTAAAGGCCCTAGAACTGGATTTACAGATGTTTATGAGCCACCGTGTGGGAGCTGGGAACTAAGCCTGCATCCTCTGTAGGAACAAGCGCTCTCAACTGCTTAGCCATCTCTCCAGCCAAGAAAGGTATTTTAACCCAGCTCCTTGGCATACGCATCATTTTATCACTTCTTAGAAACAAAGCAAATTTGCACACTGAGATGAATGAGCTGATTTGGCATAATACAATCCAAAGATACACTAACTTGATACTTACATGCTGAAGAATGACAGTAGACAAATACTAAGTCTTTGTTTTCTTGGCTCCGTAAGTAAGAGTACTTGCTGCTCTTTCAGAGGACCAGAGTTCGAATCTCAAAACCTTTATCAGGTGGCTCACAATTTCCTGTAACACTAGTGCCGGGCGATCTGTCGCCCTCTTTTGGTCAGTTCTGGTACTGCATGGACAAGGTACACATGCAAGTACGCAAGCAAATACTCATATAAATAAATCATTTTTTTTATAAAAGAGATTTCATCTTAAATTACAGAGCGTTTTCAACATAATTAATTTTAAAGAACTGACTTGTGGCCTTCTAGAATCTCTCTGCTGCATGTATTTTTCCTATGATATTTGTTCTTAAGTATTAAACTTTTCCTTGCATGTTTTGGATACATAAGGTTCTTCTTCCTATCCCATGGCTAATTTTCCTTATAACTTGATTTGTGTGGAGTTCAGAGGACAACTAGCAGCAGTCAGTTCACCTCTCCTACCATGTAGGACCCAGGGGATCAAACTTAGGTCCTTGAGCTGGAGAGATGGCTCAGTGATTAAGAGCACTGACGACTCTTCCAGAGGTCCTGAGTTCAATTCCCAGCAACCTCATGGTGGCTCACAACCTTCTGCAGCGTGATCCGATGCCGTCTTCTGGTGTGTCTGAAGACAGCGACAGTGTACCCACATACATGAAATAAATAAATTGATTAAAAAAAAAAAAGAAAAGGAAAGGAAAACACTAAACTTAAAAAAAAAAAAAAATTTTAAAAAAATTTAAAAACCCTTAGGTCCCCAGGCTTGGCATAAGGGCTTTTAACCTCTGAGCTGTCACACTGGCCCTTGATCAGCTTATTTTGAGTCCATGGTTATACTCAGACATCTTCCAGAAGCCACTGAAATCATGTGCAATATTGTCTTTCAGTATTTTTGGCTACCTTTTGACCACTTCTTTTTAGGTTTATTTATTTTTATTTCATGAACATGACTGTTTTGCCTGCATCTATGTCTGTTCACCATATGTGTGCCTAGTGTTTTGAGAAGGAACAGGCAGGGGATGGGGTCCCCTGGAACTGAACTTACAGATGGCTGTGAGCTGCCACCAAGATGTTGGGAACCAAACCTGGGTCCTCAGCAAGAATCTAAGTGCTTATCCATTGCTGAGCCCTCTCTCTAGTCTCTCTGCTGGGCACATCGAATAAATTCAAAAGGGGGGAGAAATATGGATTTTGTGAGTAAAAGGAAAGGATGATTTGTTGGTCAAGATACACACACACACACATACACACACACACACACACACACACACACACACACACACGTTCAAAGACTTTAGAAATTTCTGCACATCAAGTTTCATCTTATTACGTTGTCTTCATCGTGAATTCTGTATTAGAAACCAGTGAGAAGGTAAGATATATCCTTGCTTACAACACTCTGAGTTGGTCTTCAGAAGTGCTGACTATAGAATTTATAGTGCATTTAGTTATTTGGGGGGCATATCACACTGCCTGTGTGCATAGAGGTCAGACAACTTATAAGGGTTAGTTCTCTCCTTCCACTGCGTGGGGCCCAGGAGTTGAACTCAGGTCGTCGAGCTTGGCAGCAAGCATCTTGACCCACTGAGCCATCTCTCTAGCCTGGCTACCATATTTCTAAAAGGGACTTCCATGGATGGGGACCAAGGACAGACCCTGTGTTTAACAGTAAAGCTTTGGGGGGGGGGGTGTCATTATAGGGTGACATTTAAAGGTGGCAGGTTTTCTAACCCAGCTAACTCCCAAATAATTGAGATGGATACCTGTTAAGTTTATTCAGCAAGTTTTGTTTTGGTTTGGTTTGGTTTTTGGTTTTTCGAGAAAGGGTTTCTCTGTGTAGCCCTGGCTGTCCTGGAACTCACTCTGTAGACCAGGCTGGCCTCGAACTCAGAAATCCACCTGCCTCTGCCTCCCAAGTGCTGGGATTAAAGGCGTGCGCCACCACTGCCCGGCTTTATTCAGCAAGTTTTAAGCACAATAACTGAACAGATAGTCCTATCCCTCTGAGCTGTCTAGCTACTTCCCAGCCATAAGCCCCAAGTTACTAGCTCTTTCTCTCTCTTTGGCTCACTCTGCTGTACCAGTCGGTCCTCATGGAGAACTCTCTTGGCAACTCCTCCTGACCTCACAGTGACCTTCTCGATCTTCCTCCTTCTGCCTCAGGGCAAACTCCCTTCTGTGCTCTTCTCCCTGGGGTCCCTGGCTCGGATTGGAAGTGCAGTCATTCTATCCCTCTGCCCAGTCATTGGCTATTCAGCCTTTTATTAACCAATCAAGATAACCAATCACTTTACATCCCAATCACACACCCCTTCATCCTGGTTCCCCCCCACACACACATAGCCCCTACCCTACTCCTTCTCTTATGAAAAGAAGGAGCCCCCTGGATATCACCTTACCTTGGCACATCAAGTCACTGTAGGACTAGGCACAGCCTCTCCCACTGAGGCCAGACATGGTGGCTCAGTTAGGGAAACAGGATCCACAGGCAGGCCACAGATTTAGGGACAGCCCCCTCTCCAATTGTTGGGGGACCCAGGTGAAGACCAAGCCGCACATCTGCTATGTATAGACAGGAGGCCTAGGTCCGGTCTATATATGTTCTTTGGTTGGTGGTTCAGTCTCTGGGAACCTCTAAGCGTCCAGGTTAGTTGACTCTGTTGGTCTTCCTGTGGGGTTCCTATCTCCTTGGGGTCTCTCAATCTTCCCCCAACTCTTCCACAAGACTACCTGAGCTCCATCCAATGTTTGACTGTGGGTCTCTGCATCTGTTTCAGTCAACTGATGGGTGGAGCCTCTCAGAGGACAGTTTTCTAGGCTCCTGTCTGCCAGCATAACAGAGTATTATTAGTAGTGTCAGGGATTGGCTCTTGTCATTGGGATGGATCTCTCAGTTGGGCCAGTCATTGGTTGGCCATTCCCTCAGTCTCTGCTCAATCTGTGTCTCTGTACTTCTTGCAAGCAGGACAAATTTTGGGCTGAAGGTTTTGTGGGCGGGTTGGCATCCTTATCCCTCCACTGGGGGTCCTGTCTGGCTACAGGAGATCTCCATTTCAGGTTCCATAGCCCCCACTGCTAGGAGTCTCAGCTAGAGTCACCCTCATAGACTCCCAGGAGCCTCCCCCAACCCAGGTTTCTGGCACGTCTTGGGCATCTACTCAAAATGCTCCACCATATCACAAGGACACGTGCTCCACTAAGTTCATAGCAACTTTATTCATAATAGCCAGAAACTGGAAATAGATGCCCCTCAACTGAAGAATATAAAGAAAATGTGGTTCATTTACACAATGGAATATTATTCAGCTGTTAAAAATAAGGATATCATGGAATTTGCAGGCAAATGGATGGAACTAGAAAATACCATCCTGAGTGAGGCAACCCAGGCCCAAAAGGACATTCATGGTATGTACTCACTTATATTAGCTGTAAAGCACAGGAGACCCACACTACAATCCACAGACCCAAAGAAGCTAAATAACAAGAAAGGTCCGAGTGAGGATGCTTGAATCTCACTCAGAAAAGGAAATAAAATAGCCACTGGAGGCAGATGGGAGAAGGGAATTGGATGGGAGAGGGGAGGGGAGGGGAAAGGGGGGGTCAGGATCGGGTGTAGGGGAGAGAGGAAGATAGTAGGGAGAGAGAACGGAAATGGGGGGCATCTCTAGGTTGTGGGGAGCATTCTTTATACCACATTGATACAGGAGATTCTTCAATATTCATGACAGTGCCCATGTCCAGATGGTCACTAGATTTTGGGGCACAGACATCAGCATCCGACCCTCCACCATCACACTACCGTCTGTTTTATAGCAGCAGGTGTTGGGTTCTCTTACCCCCTCTATGCCTGGGAAATGAGATAACATGAAAACGAGAGAGAACATCACCCTAGCAGCTAAGCTGACAGGGATCCCCCCCCCACACCAGGTGTCAGTGTGCATAGTAGGGAAACTAAGGCAGCAGGATGAAGCGTGGAGTGATGGAATTCTAAAGGACAGGGCTGGCAGGAGGTGACAATGCTCTCCTAAAAAACTGCTTAAAGTATGCGCCTTTCAGAACTGCCTCCAATCTAAGCCCGTTGGCCAGGAGAAGCTGAATGTTTGAAATGCACAGTATTTGACTTTAGCTGAGAGCATCCAATAACCAGGACATCAGTCATGTCAACTGATTCTAAAGGCATGATCACTCTCAGACAACTGGAGAAGAGGGGGACGAAGAATCCATCTGCAGCATGGTCATCAAGATTTCTGCTAGCCTAAAATCTAGTTTATTTATTTATTTCCTTCATGGCTGTGTGGAGAGGTTGCCAGTACCACAGCGTGAACGCGGAGGTCCAAGGACAGCTTGCTGGAGCCAGTTCTCTTTCCATTATGAGGATCCCAGGGATCAAACTCAGGTTGTCAGGCTTGCAGAGAAATGTTTTACTTGCTGAGCTACCTCACTAGCCCCTTAAATTTTATTTTAAATTAATATTCCTCTTTCTTTCTTTTTACTGAGAAGTATTAGTCGTAAGTCATTATGAGTACCTTATAGTAATTCCATAAACGTCGACCATGAGTAATGACCAAATTAGGATAATAAGCATTCTGCCTCTTCAAACATTAATCATTTCTACAAGCTGAGAATGTCTTCTTTGCAGCCACTTTAAAAAAAAAAAATCACAGAAGTTGGAGAGATGAAGCTGCTCTCCCAGAGAATCCCAGTTGAATTCCCACACCCACGTGGTTGCTTGCAACGGACTGTAATTTCACTTCCCGGGGACCCAGTGCCTTCCTCCCTTCTCCTCAGACACTACACACATGTGGTGCATAGTTACAGATGCAGACAAAATTCCATATATATGAAATAATTTTTAAAAATCAAAACTCACTGAGCACTAGAAAACCAGAACCAATTGCTCCTCTCCATGAGGACGGAGGCCTCTTACTTAACTTCTGTCTGTCCTGACCTTCCTGTCCTGGCAAGGCTCTAGTGACCACAGCCGGAGACCACTCATCTATGAGTCTTCCCTCATGTGGTATATGTCTTTCTGTATGTGGGCTATACCATTGTACACAACAACCTCTAATTCTATCCATGGTGTTGCAAATGACAGGATTTCATGACTGAATAATTGTCCTGTTTGGTTGGTTGGTTGGTTGGTTTTGTCAACCTGACACAAGCTAGAGTCATCTGCAGAGAGGCAACATCAGTTGAGCAACTGTTTCCATGGGATTGGCCTGTAGGCAAGCCAGTGGGGTGGCCCAGACTACTATAGAAAGTGGCATCCCTAGGCAGGTGGTTCTGGGGTGTGTAAAAAATCAAGCAAGCCATGGAGAGCAAGCCAATAAGCAACATCCCTCCATAGCCTCTGTTCCAGTTCCTGCCTCCAGGTTCCTGCCTTGAGTTCCTGCTCTGACTTCCCTCACAGTTAGAGTGCGGCCTAAGAATTGTAAGCTGGAAGAAATCCCTTTCTCCCTAAGTTATTTTTAGTTTAATCATAGAAATGAAAACCCTACCCACGACAGTAATATTCTAGTGTGTATGTGTGTAGCACTGTTTATAAAGATAGGATCTTGCTATATACCTTGTTGAGCCTTAAAATTCTTTCTAAAAATTATTGACTTTATTTAAGTTATTTCATTATTTTATGTATAGAGGTATTTTGTCTACATGCACGTCTGCACACTAAATGGTTGCAGTGCCTTGGGAGGCCAGAAGAGGGCATCAGATCCTCCATAACTGGAGGTAGACACAGTTGTGAATGGCTATGTGGAAGGGAATTGAACCCAGGTCCTCTGTAAGAACAGCCAGTACTCTTAATCCCTGAACTGTCTTTCCACCATATTTAATTTTTATTTATATGTAAACATGTGTATCTGAATGTATATATGAACATGTGTGTGCATGTACCCTTGGAGGCCAAAAGACGGTGATGGATTCCCCCTGAAACTGGAATTACAGGCAGTTGAGAGTTGCCCAATTTGAGTGCTAGGAGCCAAGCTCTTGTCTAAACTCTTAAACGATTTATCTATCTATCTATCTATCTATCTATCTATCTATCTATCTATCTATCCATCCATCCATCCATTTAGGGTTTCCTCTGTGTAGTTCTGGCTATCCTGGAACTCACTCTGTAGACCATGCTGGCCTTGAACTCACAGAGATCCTCCTGCCTCTGCCTCTTGAGGGCTGGAATTAAAGATGTGAGCCACCACTGTCCAGCCAAACTCTTAAACTTAAACCAAAACTTTAGCTTAAGGTCCAGTCCCTTATACTTTTGTTCTTTCTGCCTCTGAGTCTCTAGTGCTGGGATTAGTGTCTCACTGTACTCAGTGCTGTGTTTTATTTATCCATTCTCCGCCGACAGTTTTCCACACTGACTCTTTATCTTAGCTATTGTGAATACGGTTTACAATAAACCTGGGGCTATAAACTTCTCTTCCCATAACAAGTTAATATTCTTTGGAGGTTGTCTGTGTTACTGTTCTGTTGCTGTGAGGAGACGCCATGACCAAAGCATTTAATGGGGGGCTTGCTTACAGGTTCAGAGGATTAGTCCATTATCATCATGGCAGAGAGCATGGCAGCAGGTAGGCATGCTGGAAAAATTGTTGAGAATTCACTTCTGATCCACAGGATGCAAGCCAAAATGAGAGAGAGAGAGAGAGACTGAGGCTGGCATGAGCTTTTGAAACCTCCATTCCTATCCCCAGTGACAGATCTCTAAAAAGGCCACACCTCCTCCAACAAGGCCACACCCCTTGATCCTTCCTAAACAGTTCCACTAACTGGGAGCCAGACATTCGAATACATGAGCCTATGGGAGTCGTTCTCATCCAAATCACCACAGAGGTATACTCAGTAATGAAATTGTTTGAGTACATTGTAGTACTAGTTTCATTTTTTAAAAAGAATCCCCATGTTTCCCAAACATCTAAATTTTATTGATGAAATTATACAATGCCAGGGGGAAATGGGTGAATTTGTGATCTAGCAGTAGAGATTTTTCTGTTTGTTTGGAGACAGGGTCTCATACTGTAGCTCAGGATTTCCTTGAATTGCCAGCTATTCTTTTCCTCAGCCCCAGAAGAACCGGGATGACAGACGTAAGCCACCAATGCCTGGTTCAGAAAATATTATCATGGGACAGGGAGTGAATCTGAGATGAGATTACCCCTGCCCGGTATGCCGGTAGGGTACAAGCCCAAACGGAGACAACCCCAGATTATTTGATGCAGTCAGATTATTTGATGCAGGAAGACTCATCCTAAATCTAAGTAGCACCTTAAAATGGCAGCCCAAAGAAGGAGAAGGAGAAGGAGAAGGAGAAGGAGAAGGAGAAGGAGAACGAGAACGAGAACGAGAAGGAGAACGAGAACAAGAAGAAGAAGAAGAAGAACAAGAAGAACAAGAAGAACAAGAACAAGAACAAGAACAAGAACAAGAACAAGAACAAGAACAAGAACAAGAACAAGAACAAGAACAAGAACAACAAGAACAAGAAGAACAAGAACAAGAAGAAGGCCGGGCAGTGGTGGCACATGCCTTTAATCCCAGCACTCGAGAGGCAGAGGCAGGTGGATTTCTGAGTTTGAGGCCAGCCTGGTCTACAGAGTGAGTTCCAGGGCAGCCAGGGCTATACAGAGAAACCCTGTCTCAAAAAAACCCTGTCTCGAAAAACCAAAAAAAAAAAAAAAAAAAGGAAGAAAAAGAAGAACAAGAACAAAGTGGTGACTGGCAAGTCCATCTAGCCTGTACTGCATCATTCCTTTACCCATATTCGAACCAACTTCTTGGGGATTCCAGCATAGACTGCAGACCAATAGCTCCCCAGGGATCCTCCGGGCCTGCAGCACCAGATTGAGATTGCTGAGACCAGCCTCGTGGACTGGAGAACTGCAGGTTTTGGCCTCCCAGTGTGAGACAGCTATTATTGGACTACCTTGTCTGCAACCTGGAAGGCAATCTAATAAATGCCCAGATAGATAGATAGATAGATAGATAGACAGATAGAGATAGAGATATATACATGGTGTGTGTGTGTGACACACACAGAGTCAAAATGACACATTAAGTTATTGACTACAACAACATTTATAAGAATAAGATTGACGGACATGACAGAGCCACATGACAGAGACTCGACAGGAATGCGGAATACATATCTGCACGGGAGATATGAAAAGAAACGCTATAGATGAAATACATTTGACACAAATCATGTGAGCAGAGAGCATCTGGCAGAGAAGTGGCTCCGAGCGCCCATGGCAGCAGTGTGAGCAGTGAGCTCCTGAGTGTCCACAGCTGGGTGTTTGCCTCATTTGGGAATGGTCTGATGGGGGTTTTTAATTGTGTAACGAATCAGCTGGCTAGGTGTTTGTAATTGGTTAAGATCCCGCCCCTGCTAAGTCAGTTACTAGAAGCACCTCCATGTTCTGGTGTTACAGGAGAGATCTGGGTCTTAAAACCACCCCAGGCTGACCTTTCCGTGTGGAGCTAATGGGAGTGTTAGCCAATGTGTTTCCATAGGAAAAACTACCCACAAGATGTATGTACAGTGTAGCATAGAGAAGGAGAAAGAAACCATGCATGACAGCGCACGCCTTTAATCCCAGCACTCGGGAGGCAGAGGCAGGAAGATCTCTAAATTCAAGGTCAGCCTGGTCTACAGAGGGAGTTCAAGGACACCCAGGACTACACAGAGAAACCCTGTCTCCACAAAAAAAAAAAAAAAAAAAAAAAGGGAGGAGAAAGGACACGGATGCCCAAATACTGTATTGAGATGACTCAGATACAGAAACATTTTTCATACTTTCAAAAGCAAACAGGCCAGAGGTAGGACCAGGAGGAAATGCCATCTTTCTCAATGTATCCTGCTGTGAAGCTTTGACTTTGGAATTGCTTAAATATTTTATACATTCAAAAAATTTCAAAGTTAAAAGACTGAGAAGGAAGCATTGCCTACAATCTGAAAAGAAGTCAAAACAAGTACTAAATTATGTATCAGACTGATGCTGTACTCTTCAGATAAAAGACTTATTTCGAGTTATGGATCCAGCCTTCAGAGCGGAATGCATCACCGGTCAAAAGAGAGCCGCAAAGAAAGCAGTCTTTTTATGAGCATCAGGGCTGATGTCTGTGGTCACTGTGCACACACAGCAGTCTTGTAAGTTATTACAGCAATTAAAATTGTAGTTAGGAATCAAGAATTCAGTGTCACAAAAAAAAAGCCATGCAGAATTAATGCTGAAGTGACAGAGTCAGACCTCAGGTCAGAATCTCAGTTCGAAGAGGAAATTTTTTTTTGTTTTTGTTTTTGTTTTTGTTTTTGGTTTTGGTTTTTTTTTTTTTTTTTTTTTTTTTTTTTTTTTTTTTGGTTTTTCGAGACAGGGTTTCTCTGTGTAGCCCTGGCTGTCCTGGAACTCACTCTGTAGACCAGGCTGGCCTCAAACTCAGAAATCCACCTGTCTCTGCCTCCCAAGTGCTGGGATTAAAGGCGTGCGCCACCACTGCCCGGCTTGAAGAGGAAATGTTATCATGAGGTTTTGAGGCCTTTAGTATTTTGAAAACTATGTGACTTCTAAGTCAGTCTATAGAAGTAGTAAGGACGCAGTAATGATGATGCCCAAGCAGACCAGAGCACCTAGAGACATGCTGAAGGCTAAATTGGAGACTTAAATTTGGGTGCTTTGAGTTTTTTTCAGGCTACTTGTTATACCAAAAAGCCAGGATGTTGAAGCTAAAAGATGGTTCAGTGGTTAAGAGAACTCACTGCTCTACTAGAGGCCCCAGCTTCAGCTACCAACACCCACAAGGCAACTTCTGTCTGTCTGTAACTACAGTTCTGGGAGGCCCCCTTCTGGCCTCGGTGGACACTATGTATACGTAGTGCACTTACATAGAAACTGGCATTCACAAACACACATAAAATAAAAGTAAATACATTTTTTTCCTTAAATCAGGATAAACCCAAAAGACAAAAGAGGTAGTACCAGAAACCGAGCCTGTGGGGTTCCCTTGGCCCAAGAAAAATAGCCTGAGCATCCAAAAAGACTAAAACTGCTCATGGTGGTACTGCCTGTTTCAGCGGCATTCCAGTGGTGGAGGCAGGAGGATCAGAAGTCAAAGACCGTAACTTTATAAACTACAGAGCAAGTTCAAGGCCAGAGTAGGTTACACTCAATCCCCATCTCTCTCAAAAAAAACGTGGAGGGGCCTGGAAAGATGGCTTAATGGTTAAGACCACTCGCTGTTCTTGCAGAAGACCCAGGTTTCATTCCCAGCACCCACATGGGGTCTCACATCTGTCTGTAATTCCCAGGATCCTATGTCCTCTTTTGTCCTCCATGGGCACCGCACGTATGTGACACACTCACATACATGCAGGCAAACACTCATATCCACACAATTTTTAAAAATTAAAGAATTGGCATACACCTTTAATCCCAGCACTTGGGAGGCAGAGACAGGCGGATTTCTGAGTTCGAGGCCAGCCTGGTCTACAGAGTGAGTTCCAGGACAGCCAGGGCTACACAGAGAAACCCTGTCTTGAAAAACCAAAAAAAAAAAAGATGACTGTTCTGTAATTGATGACAACACATGTAAATGTCGATGGATTTATAATAATCAAGGTGAACTGGAAAGACATAGGAAGAAAAGGGAAAAAATGAAGGGAAAAAGAAAAACAGCAACTCAGAAAAAAACATATTACTCATGTCACCTGAGGGTAGCCAGAACACCAAATCCTGACTTGATAATTAAAGGAAGTGAATGAAAGAAGACCCCTCCCGTTCCGTGGGAACTGTCATTGCCATTGTTAAATACCCCTACTGGAAAGGGAAAGCCGGATATCACAGGCGAATCCCATCTGACAGAGCTGTAAGAGAAACAAAATCATTTCCTCAGATTAAGCTGATGCAGAGATAACTAGTAATCATAAAAATAATGATAAATAATATTAACAACAACAATGGTCTCTGTGTGATGATGCCTGGATGGGTGAGGTACAGGCAGAAGAATGAGAATTCCAAGGCTGGCTTCAGTTACACAGAGAGTTCGAAGCCAGTCTGAGCCACATGAGGCTCTGCCAGAGAAAATGAAAAATAAAGAAACGAAAGAACCAGAGGAACTAAAACAAAGAAAAGAGAGAGAGAAAGTGACTTCGAGACAGACACAGAGAGACAGAGACACAGAGAGACAGAGAAACAAAAAGGAGAAAGAGGCAGAGAGACAGAGGAGAGAGAGACAGAGAGACAAAAAGAAAGAGAAAGAGAGAGACACACAGAGACAGAAACAGAAACAAAAAGAGACGGAGAGAGAAGTTGAAATTGACAGTGGAGCAATCATTCTGCCTTTTTTTGTCCTGAATGAGTCTAGCTTCACTCCACGTGGATGGAGCTCTGGACGAAATGGAGACAGACACAGAAACAGGATGTGTGTTCGGGGCGGGGAGGGGGGGAGGTGGTGGGCGTTGAGTTTATATGTCATCCAGTTTAAGTAGAACCGGGGCACAATGACTCCAGAACAAAATGGCAAACGAATACAGTGAATGTGACAGCAGGGGAGATTGACCCAGTTTCTAAAATGAGTCAGGGGTGAATTAGAAAGCAAGGATGAGACAAAGGTTGGGGAACATTGCGGCGGCGGGGGGGGGGGGGCGCAACCCCTAAGACCCAAGGTATGGAATCGAGGGGCAAAGAAGCCCTAAGACCAACAGCTCACAGTAATGCAACCGGCGAAGTATGGGTGTGCATAGGCTACTCCTCTTATTTAGGAGTGTTAAAAGAGTTTCAATTTTTTTTTTTTTTTTTTTTTTTTTTTTTGGTTTTTCGAGACAGGGTTTCTCTGTGTAGCCCTGGCTGTCCTGGAACTCACTCTGTAGACCAGGCTGGCCTCGAACTCAGAAATCCAGCTGCCTCTGCCTCCCAAGTGCTGGGATTAAAGGCATGTGCCACCACTGCCCGGCTCAAAAAAATTTTAAGAGAAAGAGAGAGAGAGATTGCAGAGGCACACAGCGCACATGGGCACTTGAGTGCAGTACCCACTAGGGCCAGATGCATTGAATCCCCCAGAGCTGGAATTATAGATGGTTGTTTGCTGTCGATGTGACGTGACCTCAGACACCCTACAGAAGCAGCACGTGTTCTTAAGTGCAAGGCCATCTCTCCAGCTTCCTCACGCAGGAACTTTAAAGTTAGATGAGATGGTGAAAACTAGGAGAGGTGAAGGTAATAATACTGCCGTTACTCGGCCACCAGGGGGAGATAGTGGGAAGGAAGAGGAAGGTGGGTCCCGGAGGTAGACAGAAGTCTCCGAGGGAATCGAATCCCGATGGAATCCAATCAGGTCAGAGCCAGAGCAACTGTCAGTTCCAACTGCAGAGAAGATATGGGAGCTGATAGCTCAGCCACACCAGTGTGCCCTAAACTGCCATCATTTCCAAGAAGTGCCAGCAATAAAATCTAATGGCTCATTTTCAAAGGTGCCTCCACCCAACTTAGGTCTCCTACAAACAACAGAAAACACAGGACTCCTGTTGACACTTGCTCATCTGGCTATTCCCTTCTCACCCCAAATCTGCTGAAGCCCCTGCCCTACACACACCCACGCACACGCACACACTAGAAGTTAGGGTAGAAAAAACACCCCCAGCCTGGCTTGCTCTGCAAGAACACTTATCGACCAGACTTTAAAAGAAACAAGATGTAAACTGTAGAGATGAACCATGCTTGGTTTTTGTTGAGAAAAAAAAGACAAACACAAGAGAGGGAAATATGAGACACAAATGCCTGGAAGATTGTACCCTCCTGGTTGTTCAGAAAGAGAGGAAGGATCATGGCGCCAGGGTTAGAAAGACCGCCCCTTAGCTGGGGAATGGTGGCACATGCCTTTAATCCCAGCACTTGGGAGGCAGAGGCAGGCGGATTTCTGAGTTCGAGGCCAGCCTGGTTTACAGAGTGAGTTCCAGGACAGCCAGACTACACAGAGAAACCCTGTTTCGAAAGACCACAAAAAAAAAAAAGAAAGAAAGAAAGAAAGAAAGAAAGAAAGAAAGAAAGAAAGAAAGAAAGAAAGAAAGACTGCACCTTACCTCATGCACTGTACCTGACATTCTGGGCTGATACCCAACTGGGTCAGGTCGAAAATGAACTGCTTCACTTTATCTACTTTGAGACTCCAGAGCTCTTACTCTGAAGTGAGGGTCTTTGTTTCCCACAAAGGCTTCCTGGATGTAGAAAGTTAGGCACATGGACAAGCGCCACTCCCTGTGCTCTTGGGTAACTCGGAATGAGTCTTTCTCCCAGGATGCCGGGGTCTTTATAAATCCACAGTGAGTGGTAATAAGTTTCACGGAAAGGCGAGCTTGGTCACACGGAATTAACTGTCAGAGACTCAACCACTGGGGACAATGATAACAGAGTCAAGGAGGCAGAAGGGGGGAATTCCGAATGTTGTAAATCAAACTAGTATGTTATCTTGGTTATTTTCTTGTTGCTAAGTTACAAAGCAATTTAAGGGAGAGGGGTCTTATTTTGGATTACAGTTCCTGACAAATACAGTAGGCACCATAGCACGGGAGATATGACAGTGGGCATAGAAGGCATGGTGGCAGGAGCTGAAGGCTGCTCGGTTGGCTGCATTGCACCTGAAGGCAGGAAGCAGAAAGTGTACAGGAGGGAGTGAGGGGCTATAAACCCTGAAGTTCCACTAAGGCGCCTCCTGGTAGAGGCTCCACAATCTTCCCAAACAGCACGACCAGCTAGGGACCTAGTGTTCAAACACTCGAGTAGGGGGATGGGGAGTTTGTCTTCAAACTATAGCATATAGCTTGATGTCCTTCAGTGTCAACTTGGTTCCCGACATGGCACCGTTGGGAAAGGAACTTGTCCTGGACCCCTGCCTTCATAAATAGATTAATGAGTTATCACTAGAGTGGATTTGTCATATGATCAAACTCTCTCTGGCACGATGCCTGTTTCTATGCCTATTGTCCTTTACCATGTTACAATGTAGCAGGAAGACCACCAAGATGCTGGCGGTGTGATGCTTATGAACCTCCCAGTCTCCATGACCATGGGTCAAATGAACCTCTGTTCTTTTTAAATTACTGAGTCTGTAGTATTCAGTGATAGTAACAGCAAAACAAAACAAAAACCAAAAAACCAGAAATACTAACTATGGCATTCAGAGAGATCTAGGGTCCCTGTCAGACTCAAAGGAATGTGCTGGAAAACTCAGTGCCCAGGGGACCCTGTCTTCTTTGGATACAGCGAGAATGAGACACACAGTTAGTTCCTGTATTTAGTGGTCTAATCCTGAGAAGATGTGAACATAATCTTCTGTGCCAAAAAAAGACAATTAAATAAGATAAGGTTCATTTGTGTTTATGTGCGTGTGTGTGTTGATATGCACGCACATATGTGCGTGAATGTGTGTGTGTGTGTGCAGGTGTCTGTGTGCACATCTGTACACATGTGCATGGAAGTCAGAAGACAAACCCAGCTGTCACTCCTGAGGGGCTTTTCCCTTTTTGTTTGAGACAGGGTTTCTCATTGGCCTAGAACTTTGCCACAGAGGCTAAGCTAGCTGGTCAGTAAACTACGGAGATCTGTTTCTGCTTCCTTTCATGGCTCAAATTATACGCATCTCCACTGGGCCCAGCTTTCCCTGGGTTCTGGGAATCGAACTCAGGTCCTCACTATTACAAGACAAGCATTTCCCTACTGAGTCATCCCTAGAGCCCCAGTTAAGATTTCTGACGGGAAGAGCTTAGCCTGGGTTATGTAAGTGGACCCTAAGTGCAAGCACCTGTTCCAGGAAGGAAGATGTGAAGGAGCTTGGGGACATATACACATGGGGGACAAGCACACAGGGAACGGGGAAAGATCAATTTAAGGCAGATTGCAGAGTGGAGCAACGCAGCCACGGGCCAAGGAACACTGGCAACAGCCAGATGCGGCTGGAGGCAAAAGCCTCCCCCAGCAGCCCAGGAATGAGCAGCACTGCTGAATCCAGATGTGTGTGCTGTTGGTTTTGGGCTCTTTCTCTGATATGTAGCCTTTTTGTTGCAGTGGTTATAGAAAATTAATACGGGAGTTTCCGCTCCATCTGGGGAAAGGATATTACACAAGCAGGCACACAGAAAACCACAAGTGCACAGTAGTGACAGTGGCTATGATAATCAGGGTGTGTTGATGCCTTATCTGCAGGTGGCTGTGAAGAGGACTTTGAGGGGGTGATAATGAGAGGCAGCAGAGCCAGAGGCTAAGAGCTGAGGCATGCGGAATCAGATCGCCTCAGGTCAAGCAGCTAGGAGTGCCAATGGCTGCCGCCTAGAGATTTACACTGTGCAGGATACAGACGTGTACTGTCTACTTGTGCCAGTGTGGTCTCCCAAGGTCAATGGTGACCACATTTCTATTTGGCAGAAAGGAAGTGTGCTATTCACACTCCTGTCCTCTCTACCTACCGTTCCCTTAGCAGGATCCATTGGCAGCATAATGAGAGTAGGCTCCTGGCAACAGACAGCAGGAGTCTGAGGACAGGAGGGGACAAAGAGGAGAGGAAGGCAGCAGGAAGCTCTTCTTGGCTTCTCCAGAACCACCTCTGCAGGTGACTGCTGTGTTATGCTCTATAAATCCTGATTTGCAGGAAGAACCTTAAGCACACAAGGCAACAAACTATTAAAAGTGTGGAAGCCCTCTTGCACACCCAGACAGATGGACAGACTTCCCACATATGAACAAATGATTCAGAACCCAAAGGCAAGTCTGTTTTGGAGCAGTCGTTCTCAACCTGTGGGTCTCAACCCACACAGGGGTCTTGGATCACATACCCTGCATATCAGATATTTACATTAAGATTCATAAGCCCAGTGGTGGCGCACGCCTTTAATCCCAGCACTTGGGAGGCAGAGGCAGGTGGATTTCTGAGTTCGAGGCCAGCCTGGTCTACTGAGTGAGTTCCAGGACAGCCAGGGCTATACAGAGAAACCCTATCTCGAAAAACCAAAAAAAAAAAAAAAAAAAAAAAAAAAAAAAATCATAATAGTAGAAAAATTACAGTTATGAAGTAGCCTATGAAAATAATTTTGTGGTGAGGGTGGGTCACCACAACATGAGGAACTGTATTAAAGGGTTGCAGCAGTAGGCAGGTTGAGAACCACTGTTCTTGAAGGCTTGGGTCTTTTAAGTGCCTTCTGGTATAAGGTGGGTCTCCCTCTTATTTTGGATTGGTTAAATTTATTCGAAGAAGGGGAATCTAGGAGGCCTGCAGTCTTGTGCAAGCTAAGGCTAGTCCCTGACTGACCTTGGGCTAGTGGGGCCAGTCAGGAGGAAGGGGGTCCTGCCAGTGGCACTTAGTTTGGACTGAAGAAGCATCTGGGAGGTTTCCTTGTTTACTCTTAGCCCCTTTCTCTATCCGTCTGCCTGTCAGGGTACTCACTACCAGCAGGATCTGTTGCCTGGGGCCAGGCAACAGACACCATCACGTGTTAATCCGATCACTCAGGGGGATTTTCCAGTGAACAATGTCCTCAGACCTGAGAAACTTGCTCTGTTAGTCACAGACCCATAGGACAATGGGTTCCACATTCTTTGAATAGAACAAACCATCTCGTCATGAACACTTTAAGGATTCACCCAGCCGGCCACCGAGACACACAGGCCTTATTTGTTGAGCCCAAGTCAGTAGACTTTGGGGTTTTATTTACATCAGAATGTTTCACAGGGAGGGGGTTTTGAGGTGAGTAACCAGGACAAGTATAGAAGTCGGTGCAGTTAGCTCTGACCTTCAATTTAATACTCATCTCAGGGTTGGCTATGCCTATTGTTCTAGGCCATACGTCTTTCAACATGGATTACTCCACCACGAACAATAAATTCCAATGACAGTCGGTAAGGCCTAGTAACATCTGTCCATCACAAAGGAAATACAGTGTCCGCCAGCCCACTGTTTGGAGGCATCAGGTGAATGGCTCAAGGTCAGAGGTGAAGAGGTTAGGGCTGCTTTTCTCTGGGATGGGGTGGACAGGAGTGGGGAGCTTCCTCCCCTGAGGTAGGTTACTCACAGGGGTGTTAACTTCCCAGGGCAGCTGTGACAACTGGCAACAGATCGGAAGGGTGGAAACAAGAGTTTAGTCTCGCCCATTTCCGGAGGGCTCCCACCTGCGATCAAGAGTGAGCAGGGCCAGGGCTCTGGGGGAAGTGGTCCAGCCTTCTCTAGCTTCTGGTGGCTCCAGGATAGTTACCTAGTGGTAGCGTTCATATTTTCCTGGCATGGGATATCTTTCTCAACTACTATTCTCTTTAGACTTTGAGACAGGGTCCCCCAATGAACTTGGAGCCAATAAGCCCCAGGAAACCTCTAGTCCTTACCCGTCCCGTCCCTCTTTCCCTCCATCACTGGCTTTACAGGTGCCCACTACTGTGAGTGCTGCATTCCATCATTTCCACACCCACACCCCCGTCTCGCCCCTGTCCAATTCCTCCTGTACCCTACCTTCCAAATTCATGACCTCGCCGGGCAATGGTGGCACACGCCTTTAATCCCAGCACTCGGGAGGCAGAGGCAGGTGGATTTCTGAGTTCGAGGCCAGCCTGGTCTACAGAGTGAGTTCCAGGACAGCCAGGGCTACACCGAGAAACCCTGTCTCGAAAAAAAAAAAAAAGAAAAAAAAATTCATGACCTCTTCTTCCATAATTATTGCTACATTATTGGTACATTTATTTAGGGTTAATCACTTGGGATTAGAAGACCTGTCAGGGGACTCATCCCTGGGGCAGCATCTATCTGTGAAGATTTGAATAAATATTTAGAGCACAGTGAATGGCTGTACTGATTTAGGGAGCGGCAGTTTACTCCTCACCTGGCGTCCATGACCACTGTACGGATGGGATGAGTAGCTGGTTAGGTTTACAGTACCAGGCCTGAATTTGCTCCCGTTGAGCTGGCCTTAAATCCAACTAGACAGCTGTTTGCTACCCCTAAAACACAGGTGGACTGCTTCAGCATTGTAGATAGCCCAAGCCCAGTCATTGCTATGGTTTGTGAGTTTTTCAGTTGGGCGGGACTACTGTTTGCTTTCTCCCTTGGCGGCATGCATGCTACTTTCTGATTCCCCGAAAGCTGGTCTCAGAAAGGAGACTTCCAGGTCAGTCCCAGCTCGATTCCTCCGTCCTGGGTATGGAGTGTGTGGTGCCTTTAACACTTTTAAATGAAGGGAGACAACCAAAGCAATGTAACAGCCTGTATTGTTTTAGGCGTCTCTTGAACCACCCTGACCAACAATAGGTAAGAAGGTTTCCCATGCCTGGCACATATGTACCTACACCACACATTCACACACACACACACACACACACACACACACACACACACACACACACACACACACAGCTTGTGCATACACGCCACACATTCACACAACCCCTGGGGAAAAAAAAAAGTGCTCGCTTCGGCAGCACATATACTAAAATTGGAACGATACAGAGAAGATTAGCATGGCCCTCGCAAATTCATGAAACGTTCCATATTTTAAGATTTCGGAATAAAAAAAAAGCCCCATTTTTTGATAAATTATCTTATCCTTTAATTTCACTAAAGTCGTATTTCTATTAAATTACCAGCTCCAAATAAACTTTCATGGAATGTAGATGAGACATGGCTATCATTTTGAAAAGAAATAATAAGCATGTCCCATCTAAATACTTTCATACAGAAATGAAGTCGCACAGATATTCATCTAAGGGGAATAGATGGAGAGGGAAAAGGGGATCTTTATGAAATCATTGGCTATGAAAATCCAATTAATTCAGACCTTAAGAACAAGGTTACGACAGCTAGAATATATATATATATATTTTATATATAATATATATTATATATTATATAAATTGTATATTATATATATTATATATGTGTGTGTATATATGTGTATGTATGTATATGTGTGTATGTATATATATGTGTATGTGTGTGTGTGTGTGTATATATATATATATATATATATATATATATATATATATATATATATATATATATATATATAAAGCACTTTCTGCTCTTACAGAGGACCTGAGTTCAGTTGATACCTATTTTGGGCAGCTCACAACCACCTGCAACCCCAGCTCCCAGGGATCCAAAACTCTCTTATGGTTTCTGCATGTACTTGAACACATGTTCACGGACACTCACACACTTAAAAATCAAATCTAAAACAACAATTATAATTTATCCATCAATGGGGGGCTGGGGGGGGAGAAGAAATCATAAATGGTCTCCCAGCACTTGGGAGGCAGAGGCAGGTGGAGTTCTGAGTTCGAGGCCAGCCTGGTCTACAGAGTGAGTTCCAGGACAGCCAGGGCTACACAGAGAAACCCTGTCTCGAAAAAACCAACCAACCAAGCAAACAAACAAACTCATGAACGGTGAGATAGCTATGACCTCCACACCAGCTGCTGGGATGCATCTGGGTTATTGGCCTCAGCAAAGATGAGGCACATAGACAGAAGGTGGCTAGGGGAAGCAAGCTGCAGACAAAGATCCCGTGTCTAGGATCTCACACATTGTGCAGGTACTCTACCACTGAACTCTCTCTCAGCCATACTATTATTATACCATGATTGTGGGTACGAATATATAGAGTAAGAATAGTAGAAAAGCCTGGCTGTGGTGGCGCACGCCTTTAATCCCAGCACTTGGGACTCAGAAGCAGATGGATTTCTGAGTTCGAGGCCAGCCTGGTCTACAGAGTGAGTTCCAGGACAGCCAGGGCTATACAGAGGAACCTTGTTTCGGAAAAAAAAGGATAATAGAAAAAAACTGTGCATGGCTCAAGGTGACATTAGATCCAGAACCACACAACATTTATTCCAATATGTGGTATGGATGTATGTGATACAGGTTGTGTGAACCCCCTACCCAGTTACTTTATACCCAGGGGAGCATTTTTGTAATGTGGTGGTGAGTTGTGAGAGATTATCCTATGAAGTATCACTGGTATAGGGCAGCTCAGACTGGAGGTGGGATGGGAACTGTTGAACTATGGCGAGCTTCTGACCAGGAAGGAGGATGGTATCCTTGCAAGAGGAGAGGGTTGCCCAGTAGCTAAGTGCTACCCAGTGCATCAGGAGTTGATGGTATAACTGGGAACCAAACAGATACCTGCTCTGCTGGAGGGTGATCTATTTCCAGCGTAGGTGACCTCCGTAAGTGAACCGTCAATCAGTTAGTGAAGACAGAAATCAAGACGGGAGCTTGTAGAGCAGGAAGCAGGGAACCAAGAGGGGCAACTGATTTGTGCTCTCAAAATAAACCCCAGCCAGGCTGGCCTCGACTCATGTCCCTCCTACCTCAGCTTTCTGAGTTCGGGGAGGCCCGGTGTGTGTCACTATGCACAGTCAAAGGCGGCGTTAATACAGCAGTGACAGGGAACTTCATCACTGCCACCATCCCAGATGTCTGGAGTGGAGGGGACAAAGCCACTACCCTAAACATTCCACACCCTTGACAGTCTAGCATTCCCTGGGAGTGTTTATAATGGAAGACACATGCGCACTGGATGAACAGAGGCCCACTTTCCCTTTGGGGCTGTGAGACTAGGAGATGTGGCTAGTCTTTGGTTAGACAAGGGAAGCTTTCTTCAGTCTCTGGAAGTAGTTACAGATGAGCCCCAAAGATTAAATGGGGCTCTAAGGAGTTGCATCTATAAAACAAGCAATGGCCGGGCAGTGGTGGCGCACGCACACCTTTAATCCAAGCACTTGGGAGGCAGAGGCAATGAATGGACTGAAATCTCAGTCTTCTCCAGGGATCAGGCACCCAGGATTCCTGAGGTCTGGCAAATTCAACAGCCCCTAACTGAATAAAACCTGAAAATTTGAAATCAGAAATGCTTGGGGGGTGGGGGGGGGGCTGGAGAGACGGCTAGAGGTTAAGAACACCGGCTGTTCTTCCAGAGAAGCCAAGTTCAATTCCCAGCACCCACATAGAAGATCACAGCTGTCTGTAACTACAGCTCTAGGGAATCTCACATCCTCGTACAGATACACGTGCAGGCTAAAACACCAATGCACATGAAATAAAAATATATAAACGAAAAGAAAAAAAAAAGTGTTTCGAGTTGATGATGCTGAATTCAGGATTTGAGTGCCAGAGGTCTCCAGAGTTTTAGACTGGGGATATTCAACTAGAGACCATGAAAACATTCCACATTATAACGTCTGGAGCCAGGCCCGATGCCTATAGTCTCAGAACTGGGGATGCTGAGGTAGGATTGTGAGTTCAAGGGCAGCCTAGGTTATGGGACAAGAATCTATCTCAAGGGGCTGGAGGCATGGCTCAGCAGTTGAGAGCACTAGCCACTCTTCCAGAGGGCCTGGGTTCAATCCCAACACCACCATAGCAGATCACAACTGTCTATAACTCCAGTTCTAGGGGATCTCATGCCCTCTTCTGGCCTCCACAGGCCCCAGGCACACATGCAACTCAGACATATATGCTGGCAAAATGCAGATACACACAGCTCATCTCAAAACAAGCCCCCCCCCCATCTCTCCCTCAAAATGTCTGAATACTTGTGGTCCTAGGAATTTCAGATATAAGGAAAATCCTGTCTATATTTCTCTTATTTAAATTTTTTACTTATTACCTTGTACATATGTGAGTATGAATGGTTGTCAGAGGAATCAGTTCTCTCCTTGTCCCCCGGGGTTCCAGGGATCAAGCTCATGTCCTCGGCCTTGAGTAGAATGTGTCTTTACACAGAAGCCATCTCACCAGCTCCACTCTTATTTTGAAAGAGGTAGGTGGTAACTACTGCTAACACTCAACCTTTACACTCGGGCTCAGGCTTGGAGAAGGCCAGCAGTATAACAACAGAATCCCAGCAGGGCGGTAGAGACAGGTGAGACACAGAGAGGACCAGTCCCTGACTAAGGCAGTCTCCATGGTGGGAGAACGAGTGGGAAAGTGGGTTCTGGATGGAGGCAGTACTACTCCCCAGGCCTGTAGACTTCTGCCTTCTTTCACCTCCTATTCTTGAGCTGAGCTCTGGACACAAAGTCAGGTTCCTAGGAAAGTGTCAAGAGCCAGGTAAAATTGCTCCATCGGATGGCTTCTCATAGTACAGAGAAATGAAGGTCAAGGAAAGACCTTGCTAACCCTGAGACCAGAGAAGGTAAAAGACCCAAGATGACTGGCGCCTGGTTTTCATCCTATTTCTCTCCTTGGCCTTGGGTTCTCTGCTTTAGCAGAGACATTGGTAAAAGCTGTGATCCACTTTTTCTCCTGGGGATAAACTTCCTGTGACCATGGATACATCTCTCTCCATTAAGTCAACAGGCAGCTAGGTATAAACGATATAATCTTAGGCAGACTGGCAGTGCACACCTTTAGTCCCACCACTAAGGAGGTAGATCCAGACAGATCTGAGTTTGAGGCTAACCTGGTCTACAAAGCAAGTTCCAGGACAACCAGAGGTACACAGAGAAACCCTGCCTCAAAACTAAACAACAACAACCAAAAATAATCTCAGCAGTAATGACATCTAAAGTCGACGGAAGTGTCAAATGTTGGACTCTTGCTTGTACACAACCATGTTTTATTTGAAAAGATATCTACACTGTATTGAGTACCAACACAGGTGATCAAGACATTACAGCTCTGTCCCAGCAACACTGAGTCCTCATGGAAAGATGTATGTCACGAAGACCAGAAATATCTATTAACATCAAACCTTTACATTCACCACATAAAAGCAGTTAAGATTATTTTTCCTTTCCCTGTCTTTCCTGAGAAGCAGAAGGCAGGGGTTAGAAACTGGTCGGTCTTATTTGCTATACTAAAGCAGGCACAGGAGTCATCACTTCCACTAAAGGACCGAAACGTTCTTGGTTGGACAGCGGCTGAGCCTCTGGCATCTTGCGACCTCCAACAGCTTCCTCAGCATCTGGGATGAGATCTCCATTATCCAGAAAGAGGAGGCTGATCTTAAGGCTAGAGTCCTAGGGAGATGAGGACATGGCTGCTCGATTTGGGCTCAACATCACCAAGGGGAGTGAAGGAGACAGACCTCTGGGTCATGAAGTCATCCAAGGCTTAGAGATGGTCTGGAGACTTGTAAAAAGCAAAGTATCTTCCCGGATCTGAAGGCACAGTGGATGCTTCTGACTAGGCTGGAAGGTGTATTTATCAACTGCAGTTGCAGGCTGGCAACTGCAAAAGGACCCATGCCTCTGTGACGTAACATTTCCAGACTCCTTTGCCTCTCTCTTAACAGAAGTAGGGGCTTCAGGAGGAACCCATGGTTACAGTTGCTAAAGCTGGTGATACTGTCTTGGTTTTGCTCCATTTCCTATGCATGTTGTCTTTTGAATCATAGATCATAACATTTACGTTAAAAATGTTGTTTTCCAAAGGCAGATGCTACGAGGGGCCATGACTTGTCCCTTGTCATCTTTCCTTTGGCACTGCTGGCAAGTGGAGGGGTCACCATGGCCGAGGGTGGTGGGTGGGCATTCCATGGGTCATCTTCCTCCACAAGAAGAGGATAGGGAACAGGGCAAGTTGGAAGCTCCCTTATTTTCAGATATGTTGGGAGAACAACCTGTTGACTCTTCAGGGCCTGTGAAAATAGAAAATTATTACTGCTTTTACTGTGACTGTGACTAGTCACTCCCTTTCCCACTGCCATTTGATCCTATTGTCCTTTTCTGTAGTTTCAGTTCCCAAACCTTGTGCCCCCCCCCCCCCCGGAGATATTCCCCTCCACACCTTTGGTAGCCAGGGTCAGGACCCCAGACATCTGCGAACATGATGCACAGACAGCTACATGACAGTGCACCTCCCAGCCATAGATGACACATTCTCTCCCCTCCCCGCCCAGCTTATTTCTCTGGTTTTCCTCTGGTCCCAAGTTGGAACATTCTGAATTCTAAAGTAAACTTAACCAGGGGTTAGACTCTTTCTGCCTAAAGTCAACACCAGGAGGATAATGACCTACGCGGTGGAAGGATGTGAGGGACAAGTGTGGGGGAGGGATCTAATGCAAAACATGCCTCTCCCCCACATGCAGAGCACAGTTCCTCTTCAGAACAGGGGCTTTAAGCACTGTGATGTGATGGGTGCTTTTTTTTCCCTAGCCCACCTGCTGTTGTTGGCGGAGGGAGCAAGGAGATTAAGAAACAAGTTAAGTCGGGCAGTGGTGGCGCACCCCTTTAATCCCAGCACTCGGGAGGCAGAGGCAGGCGGATTTCTGAGTTTGAGGCCAGCCTGGTCTACAGAGTGAGTTCCAGGACAGACAGGGCTACACAGAGAAAGCCTGTCTTGAAAAAAAAAAAAAAGAAAGAAAGAAAGAAAGAAAGAAAGAAAGAAAGAAAGAAAGAAAGAAAGAAAGAAAGAAAGAAAGAAAGAGCCGAGCAGTGATGGCACACGCCTTTAATCCCAGCACTTGGGAGGCAGAGGGAGGTGGATTTCTGGGTTCGAGGCGAGCCTGGTCTACAGAGTGAGTTCCAGGACAGCCAGGGCTACACAGAGAAACCCTGTCTTGAAAAAACAAACAAACAAACAAACAAAAACAACAACAACAAAAAGAAAGAAAGAAAGAAAGAAAGAAAGAAAGAAAGAAACAAAGAAACAAAGAAACAAAGAAACAAAGAAACAAAGAAACAAACAAAGAAAAGGAAAAAGAAACAAATTAAAATTTGGGACTTTTCTTTCTAATTTGAGCAGTTGGAAAATTAAGACGAGTGATCAGATCTGCTCAGACCTCAAAGGAAGTCAGTTTTGTGTTTTCAGAAACTTCTAAAGCCAGCACTGACATCGGTCCCAGGAAGACGGCAGAGGCTGCGCCTGTGGAGGCGATGGGCTTCTGAAGAGGACCTTGTGCAGAGGTCTCTGTGCGCGCAAAGGTTTGAGCGGTGGCAAGATCGTCTACATTCACCCGTCACATGGGGATAAGAGGTTACTTACGAGAACCTTCCAGAAATCTTCCTCATAACCACAATGATGATCCCGCCGACGAAGCCGATGGCTAACAAAACGCCGACAATGATTCCAACCAGGGTCACTACCGCCAAGCCGTCTGAATGAACCGGGGGGGAAAAAAGGGATGGGTTCCAGGAATAAACAGATGCGTTGAACCCCGTGTCCCAAGCAAGTAACAGAGCAGCCCTGCTGTTCTCAGCAGGGAATGGTCTCAGCTAGTCTCCCAAGAGTAACGTGGAAGCGCTGAGCCATTTTCCTCTGCTTGGTACCAGAGAGTGTACTGGCTGGTTTTGTGTCAACTTGACACAAGTTGGAGTTATGACAGAGAAAGGAGCTTCAGTTGAGAAAATGCCTCCATGAGATCCAGCGTAAGGCATTTTCTCAATTAATGATCAAGGGGGGAGGGCCCCTTGTGGGTGGTACCATCTGTGGGCTGGTAGTCTTGGGTTCTATAAGAAAGCAGGCTGAGCAAGCCAAGAGAAGCAAGCCAATAAGGAACATCCCTCCATGGCCTCTGCATCAGCTCCTGCTTCCTGACCTGCTTGAGTTCCAGCCCTGACTTCCTCTGGTGATGAACAGCAGCATGGAAGTGTAAGCTCAATAAACCCTTTCCTCTCCAACTTGCTTCTTGGTCATGATGTTTGTGCAGGAATAGAAACCCTGACTAAGACAGAGAGCAAACTCAGGCCTGAGCATGCTCGTTGAGCATGGAACCACCAAGCCCCAGCTCCAGCCCCGGTCTAATCCTGTCTTGTGAATCAAGAGGTTTCTGAGTCTCTAGATTTATCACACACATTTCTTTATGGCATCAATGACAAAAGCCCCTGACAACCCAGAAGAGAAGGAACATACTTCAATATAATAAAGTATGTTTAACACATTAAAAAATGTATGAAAACTTACAGTCAACATTATTTAAGTGGGAAAACCTCAATTATTTCCATAAATAAAGATGCCAGCTTATTGAGTCTAACAGAGTAACTGTGATATGCTGTTCTACAGCTGTAACTAAGTAAATACATTAAGTGTGGTATGAATGGGGAAGTGTATGTGTATGCATGCACAAATACATATTTATGTAGTCCTTGTTGTGCTTTATAAAAAGATGAAGAGAGAAGGAAAATGATTGGTGGATGTGTAGTCAGGTGTGGGGGAGGGGGTGCCTCCACAGACGCATGCCGAGGCATCCCTTCCCCCTGAGGGACCAGCCACATGATGGTATAGTATAGAATAGAGTTTATTCAGGGTGGGGGTGGGGGGCGGAGTTGAGAGGGTAGGGGAGGGAGAGAGAGAGAGCAGAGCAGGGAAGTAGAGACTGGCCAAGAGCATGTGGAGAGAGAGGGGGGAGGGGGCGAGAGGACAGAAGGAGAGCAAGAGGGCAAGAGCAGGAGAGCCAAGGGGTCAAGCAGCCCCTTTTATAGTGAGTCAGGCACGCCTGGGCTGTTGCCAGGTAACGGTGGGGCGGAGCCTAGACAGAATGCTAACAGTCCTGAGGTCCTCTAACAGAGTTACAAGTGAACTATGCCCCCAGCCATATTTCTTTTCAAATATACAGACTTTCCTTTTTTCTCTTAATAGTTAGAAAGAGGGCCGGGCAGTGGTGGCGCACGCCTTTAATCCCAGCACTTGGGAGGCAGAGGCAGGCGGATTTCTGAGTTCAAGGCCAGCCTGGTCTACAGAGTGAGTTCCAGGACAGACAGGGCTACACAGAGAAACCCTGTCTCAAAAAACAAAACAAAACAAAAAAAAGTTAGAAAGAGGAAGGTGTTGGGCCTGGCAGACCAGTCAGCCTGGGAAAACTTTGCGAGACTGTCTCAAAGTAAAAAGTTAGAGGTGGGCTGGGGATGTTGCTTGGTGGTAGAGCGTTGGCTTAGCATGCACAAGGTCCTGGGTTCAATTCCCACTACTTCAAAGGGGGAGGGAGGGAGAGGAGGAGGAGAGGGAATGGAGGGAGGGAGGAAGAGGTTTCATTCTGTTTGTTGTTTCACTGAGACCCAAGAAAGAATGCAATTCCTTAAGAAAAAAAAAAAAAAATTAGGTCCAAAGAAACTTTTTTATCTCTCAAAGGAATATCAAAATCTCATTTACCTTTCTTATCTGTTGACTGCGTTTCATCATCTGCGTTATCTGGAAAGAGAATAAAAGCACGGTAGAGAATTATTACGGTTTAATGGCTATAATTTAAAAGTTGGCAGATAAACGTACTGTGAGTGGAACGTAACAAACTATGCAATGAGGGTAATTCCCTCAGCAAACCCAACGGACGGTTTAGAAGCCAGCCCTGACAGACAGATGGCTGTCTTTGAAATTATCATCAATTTTCGACTGCTACTTCCCACATACAAGCTCTCTCTACTTTTGCCCCGGTAGGATTTTTGTCTTATCTTATTCTCAGAGTCAAGGACCCTGAGTCCCAGAGCTGTGAGATAAATGTTGGGTAACTTTGACACATTGAGATAGCAAAAGAATCCAGGTGTGGCTGCTTTTTATCAAGATCCTGGAAAAGAAGAAATCGGGAAGGGTCATCTGAGCATTTTCCCGGCAGGCTTCTAATTTGGGAAGAGGTAACCAGGGCTACCTCCTGCTATCTGCTCCATTCTTCTTTGATGGTCAGACCTATACGTCATATAGGGCGCAGCCAGCCGTGTTAGTCCGAGTGAGAACTGGTTCCTTGTGACTTCTACTTCTGTTCTTGAGGGTTTCCTCTTGCATCCCAGTCGGGCAACAATACACACCATCTTCACTTTGACTTCTTCCCCCCAGTGCTAAGATTACAGGTGTATACCCCCATGCTCAACTACTTTAAAAAAAAAAAAATTTAGTTTTAGTGGTGAGCCTCGCCTTTTAACAGCTGAGCCACCTCTCCAGCCCAGATTGATTGATTTATCTATTTATTTATCTATTTATTTATCTATCTATCTATCTATCTATCTATCTATTTATTTATTTATTTAGTGTGTGTGAGAGAGAGAGAGAGAGAGAGAGAGAGAATTTATGTGTACCATGTGCCTGCAGTGGTTAGCAGATCTCCTGGAACTGGTGTTACAGATGGTTGTTAGCTGCTATGTGGTTGCTAGGAGCTGAACCCTAGTCCTCTGCAAAGAACAGCAAGTGTTCTTAGCCACTGAACCATCCCTCCAGCACCTAAGAGAAGGAACCATAGCAGGAGTGCTCAGTGAAAGGGGAGTGCTGCGTTTTCTGCTAGTTAGACGTGAATCGTGACAGAAACAAGAAATCTTCCATGATTTCGAAACGTGTTGTAACACGCCTTGTTCTTTCTTTGGGAATTCCGTCTTGGTTCTGCCTGGTATTTAATGTTAATGTTCTCTTAACAGCTAGTGGCAGGCAAGCTTTTCCTTCACTTCCAAAGCACTTCATAGGGTAGAACTCAGTGGTAGATAGAGCAGTTGCCTAGCCCTGAGGAAGGGGCACCCCCAAACCAACCAACCAACCAAACAGAACCCCTACCCCACTTGATACAATAGGAGCAAAATGTATATATAGGGCAAGAAAATCATGACATTAATTACAGTTTTGTGTTTCATTTTGAGACAGGACCTCATGGTGTAGCCCTGGCTTGTCTAGGGCTCACTCCATAGACCAAGCTGCCCTGAAATTCAGAGACCCACCTGCCTCTGCCTCCTGATTGCTGAGATTAAAGGTGTGTACTACCATGCCTGGCCAACATAAATCCTATTAAGTGTGCAGCTCAGTGGGCTCATACTTCATCATGTACAACCATCACCTCCAGCCATTGACTGAATGCTTTTTTGTGTGTGGCAGGGCTCGAACCCAGGACCTTGGCCATTCAAGGCAAGCATCTGTCAGAGCCACATTTTCAACCGTTCCCATTGTGTAAAAATTAAGCATACTACACAGTGACTCTTCATTCACCCCTCCTAAACTTCTAGGGGCCACCGTTCCGATGTCTGTTGGTTTTAGCACTTCTAGGTGCTTCAAGCAAGTAGATTCATACCACATTGTCCTTTGTATCCGACTGAACTGCCTCTCGTGTACTGTATCATGTGCTAGCATTTCTTTCTCTTTTAAGCTAAGTAATATTCCACCATGCGTAGATATTACATTTTTCACCTGCTTGTGAACACTGTTGCTTCCAGGTGTTAAATGTTGTAGACAGTGATATGTACACATATGGAAGATTTTGTTTTGTTCCTGAGACAGCATCTCATGTAGCCCCATGTGGCTATTTTGTAAGATAAAGTCTCACTTTGTAGCCCAGGCTAGCCTCTAATTAGCCATCTCTGTGCCTCAGAATGTGAGCATTATGGTCATGTACTACCAAACCTGGATCTAAAATGATTTTTGAAAGCCTTGGAAGTGCTGAAGAGGGTCTGGAGAGATGGATCAGTAACTGGGTGTGCTGACTGCTCTGCCAGGGGACCTGGGTTCAATTCCCAGCAACCACATGGCAGCTTGCAGCTGTCTATATAACTCCAGTTCCAGGGGATCCAACACACTCACACACAAACATATATGTAGGCAAACACCAATGCACATCAAATAAAAATAAATCATAAGAAGAAGAAGGAGGAGGAGGAGGAGGAGGAGGAGGAGGAGGAGGAGGAGGAGGAGGAGGAGGAGGAGGAGGAGAAGAAACAGCAGCAGCCACAGCAGCAGCAGCAGCAGCAGCAGCAGCGGCAGCGTTGGGTTCTTAAGGCCTGACTGGTAGCTGCACCTGAAGTATGCATTAAATAACATACAACATTCAGTCAGGCACAGCGGACTATGTAATCCCAGAACTTAGAAAATAGAGGTAGGATGATCAAGGGTTCAAGGCCAGCCTCAGCTACAAAGTCAGTTCACATTGTAGGCATTAGCCTAGATATTGGACACAATCCAAAGTCCTGCTGAGTCTGACTTAAAATTGCCATAATGTAAGGTGGGAAACTTTAGTGTAGAATTGCTGCTCTTGAGTCTCAATATAAGATTTGTTAAAATATTTCAGTACTCATTCATTCATTCATTGTATGTGAACACTGCGCTGTGGTGCCCTGCAGGAGACGTTTTCAGGCCTTGGTTTCTTACCTTCAAGCATGGATGCTCCAGGGACTGAACTCAGGTTGTCAGGCCTGACAGCAAGCCTCTTTCTTTACCTGCTGACCTACTGAGCCATAGTATCCGTCTTATGCAAGATGCTTTTTCCCTTTTCAAAAATTTATTTTACTTTTGTTATGTGTATGTGTTTGTGTGTGGCACCTTCAGAAGACAGGCATTGTGAGATGCTGGGAACTGAACTCATGTGCTTGGCCAGTGAGCCATCTCTCCAGCCCCAACACAAAGGTTCTTAAGAGAGGGGCAGCAATTCCAGACTGGGAGCCAGCGACTGGTCTGTGTAGGGAGTTATCACTAGTTATCATTCAAGGCTAAGAGAAAGCCAATAAACAAAATCTAACTTGACAACTGCTACACTGGATTCTGGACCCACCACACAAAGCCTGGTGTGAGATTTGTTTTCTTAGAGTCCCTAAGCCCCTTTGATTCTTCTGCCTATGGGGTTCGTAGGTTATGTAAAAGTGGACCCATGGGTTATGTAAAAGTGGACCCACCTCTATTGGGGTGACTTGTTTTCTTGTCTGCAGGCTGGCTAGTCACCCCTGGGACAATGGCTGTACTCTCAGGCTCTTTGTGATCCTGGTCTGAAGTTCCGGAGGTTGGCAGTTCCTCGAGGGGAGGCTTCGTCGCACTTTCTGTGTGTGTTGGGACCTGTTAGAAGTGGGGCAAGAAAGAGAGAAGATAAATCCGGAAGGTTTAAAATGTACAGTGCCTACCTTCCCACAGGAAAAAATTTAAGGTAGCACACATTCAAAAAAGAAAAAAAAGAAAAAAAAATGGAGTATAGATGGGGAATACAACCAGGTTCAATCCAGAAATGAATCTTGTTTTTTTGTTTTTTTGTTTTTGTGCACCACCACTGCCTGGCTAGAAGAAATGAATCTTAAATGTTAAGACAAATCCTAAATCAAGAAAGCATGGAGACTTCTTGTCCCTTAATTCTTTTGTTTGTTTGTTTGTTTTTCGAGACAGGGTTTCTCTGTGTAGCCCTGGCTGTCCTCGAACTCAGAAATCCACCTGCCTCTGCCTCCCAAGTGCTGGGATTAAAGGCGTGAGCCACCACTGCCCCGCTGTCCCTTAATTCTTAAAAAACAAACAAACAAACAAACAACAACAACAACAACAAAAAATCCCCCAAAATCCACATTGGACTGACAAGCTCAGCTGCCACCCACCCAGGCCCAGACCCAGGGCTCTCAGTTTGCATACCCCAAAATCTGTATCATCTGCAAATGGCTAGAATGCATGAAAGGGTCAGTCCTGCCGATCCAAAAGCTGCAGGCTCTCCACGACACAGGGCAATTAACAAGACAATCAGGAGTCCTGATGAGGATCCATTTTAGATGACACCACAGAAGCCAGACATGGAACCAGACCGATGACTCGTTGCAATTAACATCGGCAAGTGAAGATGTGTGGACGGGGGTACACTGCGGGACACACAGCGACACACTACAGCTTCCACGATGAGGTGTTTTCTATGCCGTCTTTTGTTTACTTTTGTTTGTTGGGGAGGGTTGCAAGGGCAGAAAGCAGATACTAGGGAACAGAAAGGTGAGCGGGACTGCGGCGCATGACGTGACACAAAGACTCAATAATAAAGAGCTTTTTAAAAACCTCTCGTAACATCAAGTTGGCAGAACGATGTGGGAGGGGACAGCTCCCTGTCACCGACAACTTACTTAGTACCTGACCCTTTAAATGCATTCTCAATATGCCACGGGCACTTCGTGAAGTAAAAACTCAGTGAACAAAGCTGAGGAGCTTTCACGGAATGCCAGGACTCACAGCCATCCCACGGCAGTGGAAGACTAGGAAGTGGTTCTGGTTTGAAGTGTATGCATGCAGGGGTCAGGGTTGACATGTGAATGTGTTTGGTATTCTGTGACGTAAGTCTCTCGGTGACCTGGGGCTTGCCAATTAGGATAAGTCAGCTGGCCTGCAAACCCCAGAGTTAGGGCAACCACCAGGTATCATCATCTAGCTCCTATACGGGTTCTGGGGCTTGAACTCAGGTCCTAATGCCTGCAAGGCATGCACGTTACAGAGAGCCATTTCTGCAGCCCAGAGCCGGCTTTTAAACTCTTAATGTTCATCACCAGAGCAAATGATTTGGTTGAAGAAATGCACAGGGCGAGGTTGGGTAGGAACTGGCTTGAGGCTTTCATACCCTTTTCAGATTGTTTGTTTTATTTGGCAGAATCTTACTACGTAGCCCTGGCTGTCCTGGAACTCACTGTGTAGACCAGGCTATCTCGATTATTTTACTATTTGCAGTTAGAGCCACCCTATCATAGGATACACATTTACAGACATCTGCCGCCTGGATACTGAAATTACAGGTGTAATTTCATGCCCCAGCTCAAGTTTGCAAAGATGTGGCTTTTTTTTTTTTTTTTTTTTTTTTTTAAGTTAATGACTACACTGTCACTGTCTTCAGACACAGCAGAAGAGGGCATCAGATCCCATTACAGATGGTTGTGAGCCACCTCGTGGTTGCTGGAAACTGAACTCAGGACCTCTGGAAGAGCAGTCAGTGCTCTTAAACACTGAGCTATCTCTCTAGCCTATGAGAAAACGTGGTCTATTGCTCTCAAATAGTCTGTGCCAACATAGCAGCTCCCTTGTCTCTGGATGAGACCTGTGTCACTATTATGAGCCATACCACCATTTCTTTGTATGGAGCTGTTTTCTTACATAAACAGACCTCATACCCTGGCATGTGACAGCCTGTTTTTGGAGCCAGCTCCCCCTTTTCCTAGACACTCACCAGAGGTACCTTGCCAGTAGATTCATTCAGCCCTCCAGTAGCACCTGTGGTCGCTATTCTGTCTTCTAGACCTGGGGTTACCATGCCATCTTCTATACCTGGGGTCACAATATCATCTTCTAGCGCACCTATGGTCCGTGAAAAAGAAAGGCCAGTCAGGGATGCAGTATGCAAATGATGAGGGCGAAAATAATTGGCTACCTACAGTCATGATTCTGTTTCTTTTTTTCTTTTCTTTTTTCGAGACAGGATTTCTCTGTGTAGCCCTGGTTGTCCTGGAACTCACTCTGTAGACCAGGCTGGCCTCAAACTCAGAAATCCGCCTGTCTCTGCCTCCCAAGTGCTGGGATTAAAGGAGTGCACCACCACTGCCCTGGCTTTTTACAGTCAGACTCAGACTTAGGGTTATATATAGCCCAGAGCACATGCTTGGTATGCCCAAGGCTCAGGCTTAATTCCCAGCACCAAAGCACTAACCAGTTAAAAACAAAAACAAACATCTGGCCACGAAGGTAAAAGGTGCTTTGCTGTCAAGTCTGAGAATCTGAGATCAAACCTGAGATCCACATGGTGGAAGGAGAAAACCAACTTTTGCAAATTGTCCTCTGATGGTCACATGTGTGCCATGACACACGTGCCCCCCCCCAAATATATAAAATGTAATAAAATTTAAAACTACAACAACAAACCAAATCTCCATGACTATGTAGTTGAGATCACTTCTAACTTGGATAATTAAGACTGCTGACTCACTGACTTTATAGACTCATTTCAACTTCTTTTTGAGATAGGCAGGGCCCCTCTACATAGCCCTGGCTGTTCTGTAACTCACTATGGAGACCAGGCTGGCCTTGAACTCACGGAGATCCACCTGTCTCGGACTCCTGAGTGCTGGGATTAAAGGTGTGTACAGCCATGTTACATATGGAACATGGAGTCAACAGTACACTTAAAGGTGCTGAGATGCAATAGGATGCTTAGTACCAAAAACTAAACTTACTTGATCCAACTGCCCTAGCTTGTGTGTGTGTGTGTGTGTGTGTGTGTGTGTGTGTGTGTGTGTAGGTATGTATGTACTATGCTGTGTGTGCAGAGTTCAGAAGACAACCTCAGGTGTCATTTATGGTGGTGGTTTGGATAGGAACAGACCCCATAGACTCATGTGTTTGAATGTTTGCCTCCTATGGAGTGGTACTATTAGGAAGTGTGGCCTTGTTAGAGCAAGTGTGTCACTGTGGTTTTTGTGGGTTTCGAGGTTCTCTATGCTCAAGCTATGCCCAGTGTGGTGGTCTACAGTCTCCTTCTGCTGCCTGTGGACCGAGATGTAGAACCTCCAACACCAACCATGTCTGCCTTACGCTGCCGTGCTTCCTGCCATGACAGCGGGCTAACCTCAATTAAGTGCTGTCCTTTTTTTAAGAGTTGTCATGGGCCGGGCCGTGGTGGTGCATGCCTTTAATCCCAGCACTTGGGAAGCAGAGGCAGGTGGATTTCTGAGTTCCAGGACAGCCAGGGCTACACAGAGAAACCCTGTCTTGAAAAACCAAACAAACAAACAAACAAACAAACAAAAAGAGTTGTCATGGTTCAGTGTCTCTTCACAACAACTAAACCTTAAGTAAGACATCAGTCCTCCACTTCCACCTTGTAAGTGACAAAGTTTCTTATTGTTTGCCACTGTATAAGTCAAGCTAGCTGGCTTGTGAACTATGGGTTCACCCATCTCCATCCCCCATCTCTTAGTGGGAAGCACTAGAGCCACAGACGTTTACTCGCTCATCTGCTTTCTGTGGGTTCTGGGCTTTAAACTCGGGTCCTAGTGCTTGGATGACATGAGTTAGTTATTGTCAACCTATTGACAAAGTACCATGACTTGCATCTGTCTCCCCAGATCCCATGTGCTAGAAATCGAATCTCCACATTCACTGAGTCAACAGTGTTTGAAGCTGGGGCCTTGGAAAGGTAATGAGAATTCAATGAGGTATCAGGAGGGGGTCACCAGGACGTGACTGGTGGGTTAGCAAGAGATCGGTAGATCTGAACTGACGCATGCACTCTTTCTGCGACATCAGGTCTTCGGCAAAGCTATGCCATTACTAAGGCCTTGGCAGAAACGGCACCCTGCTCTCGAGCTTTCCAGCCTCCAGAGCCACAAGGAGAATAAAGATCTATGCTTTTAAAACAACATGGTTTGGGGTATTTTGTTACAGCAGTGGAAAATGGAGGGACCCAAACAGTGTGAGAGGAGCTGACAAGTATCCTCCTCTGCTCCCTCTGACTAACCAACCATACCAGGGCATCTGCTCTTACTTAACTGATGTAATGCTCTTCACGAGTTACAAATCTGACTCACTGGCTAGGGGCTTCCTCCCTAGACTGGAGCAGCAATGCAAACACCATGCCTAAATGCAGTTACGAAAGAAGAGCAGGCATCGGAGGAATGGGAGGGGGGTTCTTGGAAAGCTCCCTGTGTAATTAAAGAGCAGATGTTTCCCGGTGGGCGCTGCTCTGACGAGCAATGCTTCCCTCAATGCTTTATTTCCCCTCTGTTAAGACGGCCCAGCCAGGAGCATGGCTAATAAACATTTGCTCATAACTCCAAGTGCGCACGCCAACAGGGTGGGAGGCCTCTGGAGGAATGTTGCTGTTTCGGAGCCTTCTCTGTGCAGCTGGCCCTGTTGCCGACAGATAGCTTCAGAGGAGCCTTCTAGCACAGGCATCCTTAAAACAAAACATAACAAAACATAACAAAACAAAATAAAACAAAACAAAACAACCAAACTCAGGAAAAGCCTTAAACCCCTCAAAACTCATTGCATGCAAATGGTAGGCCTCCTCTTGAGGTCATTTGCTACTGTGGGCTGAGGGCGGGGATTGACTGTGGAGTAGACAGATGTTTAATGTCCATTTTCCAGACAAATAATCACTACTTAAAAGCTAAGCACCCCCATGGAATAGACATTTCTTCAGTGGCATAGCCACTGATAAGGTACCCACACTTCCGCAGGACACACACAGGCACACATGCACACGCATACACAGAAGATATGAAATCAGGAAGGTTTGTTAGTTCGGAAGAGAATGAAGACTAGGACTGTGAGAAGGACCAGAAAGAGATGAATATGGTTAGAACACACTACATATGCCTATGAAAATGTCAAAAGGAAACCCAGTATCATGTACACTTAATACATGCTAATAGAAAACATTAAAAAAATAAAACAAACAAACCTTCATTCCCCTGGATTGAATTCAGTGTTAACCATCAGTTGTTAAAAGGTTTCCTGGAACCCCTGTCAAAGTCCCGTGTCTCTAACTTAAAACAAACCCTGCTTTAAAAACAAAAGTTCTGAATGAAACTGGCTTCAATTCCTTCATAGAAAGCTCAGTTCACTGTAAGAGGAACACGATAAAAATTCCTCCTTGTTCTTTCTTCCCCTTGGCCCGCGGAGCCAAGAACTGAAATCGCCCTGAATAGACAAAGGGTGTTTTATGAATGACCATGCGTGTCTTTTGTCTCTCCGGCCCAGCATTCTTTTTGGCTCCATGGGAAAGTTATCTTTACAAGATTCTCAATTATTTTGGCTGAAGGCTTTCCCTGGTGGAGAGGGTCGAGGAGGCCAGCTGCCGAGTTTCCAGCTAGCAGTTGACATCCCCCTTTCTCTTTTCTTGTGATCTCCAAGCCGTAGATGGATGCCTTTGCACTCGTGTGTCCTCTCAGGAGGTACACACCAGCATACGGGCATTCAGGTTGTACTTTGTGCTTGCATACAAATGCTATATAAGTAGAGAGTGGGGAATCTACAATTGCAACTGATGCTCTCAGTCTGGCTTGCCAGGAACGTTCTGGAAACATCTGTATCCCTGCCCAGTCACCTGAGTACACTTCCTGATACACTCAGCTGCAGCTGGCATGGGCGTGAGACTCAATGGAATTTCTCCACATGACAGAAATCCATCCTTTGGAGTTTAATTAACAGTGGTTTTGTTGCTGCACTTAAAGGTAGGAGGCTGGAGAGATGGCTCAAAGGTTAAGAGCACGTGCTGCTCTCTAGTGCTGCTCTTGCAGAGAACCGAGATTCAGTTCCCAGCACCTTAGCGGAAGCTCAAAACTGCCTGAAACTTCTGTCCTAGGGGGAATCTGATGCCCTCTACTGGCCTCTGTGGGTACTGCATCTACATGCACATACACACAAAGACACACATACACATAAGATAAATCATTTTTTTAAAGCTGAGTATGTCCAGGCAGTGGTATGTATGCCTTTAATCCCAGCTTGGGGGTGGCAAAGACAGGTAAATCTCTAATCTAAGTTTGAGGTCAGCCTGATCTACAGAGCAAGCTCCAGGATGGCCAGGGCTACACAGAGAAGTCCTATCTTGAAAAACAAAAACCACAACAGCAATAATAATAAAGCTGAGTACAGCAACACACACCTGTGACCCCGGTACTGGTGGAGACAAGGGATGATCGCTAGAGCTTACCGCTGGCTGGTCTAGCAGAACTGCAGTGCTCAGTGAGAGACCCTGTCTCAAAATAGACGGAAAGTGACTGAGGAAGAGAATCACCCAATATCATCCAATATCAGTCAGAGCCTGCCTCTGCCTCCCAAGTGCTGGGATTAAAGGCGTGCGCCACCACTGCCCGGCTACAGCCTGTTTTTCTACAAGTGGGTATCTGCATCTGTTTTGCAAAAAGCAAAGAGGCAGGTGGATTTCTGAGTTCAAGGCCAGCCTGGTCTACAGAGTGAGTTCCAGGACAGCCAGGACAGCCAGGGCTACACAGAGAAACCCTGTCTCAAAAAAGCAAACCTGTTCAGTCAGTAATCAGCCGTCTTATTTTCTCTCTCTGACACCACACTTACCAAGCCTTCTTTAGGTTATGTGAATATTGATATGTTTCCCTAAGTCTCGGTTTGCATACTTAATCGTTTGATTCATCTGTGTTTTCTTGAAGTGGTCCATAAAACGGGAGTATGTACACATGTCTTCTATAACAAGATTCCATCCAGGACAATCTTTGTCCTGGAAGATTACAACGGAGCTCAAATGTGGCACTGTAGCTGTCATGTGTCATGGTGCCACACATTCCTCTGTATCCGTGGGAAGTTGATTAGAGAGAGGGGAGATGGGATTTGTCCTAAAAGCATGCGTGTCTTAGAAAGGCAGCCAGCCCTTTGCAGTTCAAGTGAAGTCAGCAGTCACCATAAGGACAGGAGCCACAGGACAAGGAGTGTAGTTCATATCGAGTGTTTGTCTGGCATGTCTGGGTTCATGCCCTAGTATCCCATGAATTAACCAACAACACGAATGCCCAGCAAAACAAAAAAACAGAACTTTGTTTTCTACTGGGTGTGGTGCCTGTAATCTCACAAGCACTCTGGAAGCTGACGCAGGAGGCTTGGGAGTTCAGGATCACCCTGAGCCACAGTTAGAAATCCTATCTCAAAGCAAATGACACAAATAACCCTGGCTCTTTTTTTGTGGTACCACGACTGTGACTGACAGTTGTTGTCAAGATGAAGCTGAATCTCTCCTTTCCAGTCACAGTCGTCTTAGACTCATTGACGTGGACGAGGAGTACAAACTTCGTACTTTCGATGATAAATAGACGCATGGCCACGGAAGTAGCTGCTGATGCTCTGGCGAAGAGCAAAGAGATATATAGTCCAAGTCTGTGAAAACAACAAGCAAGGTGTTCCCACAACGTAAGGTGTTCTGACCAGCAGAGTGGGTGTGGTGTTGAGTAGGGGCATTCTTGTTACAGACCAGGAAGAACAGGAGAGAGAGAGAGTGCAAGTCTGTTAGTGGGTGCATTGTGAATGCTAACCTGAGTGCTCTGTACTTGGTTATGGTTTAAAATTTAATAATAATTGTAATAATAATGAGAGAAGAGTGTTTATTCCTGGACTGACAGATATTACTGTGTCTGGATGGTTGGGGCCCAAAAGAGCTAGCAGAATCTGAAAACTCTTCCAATTTCTCTAAAGAAGACGATGCTTGCCAATTTACAGTCTGGACGCCCTTAACAAAGAAGGACCAAAGCACCCAAGATCCAGCATCTTGAACGCCACATATTCTGCAACACAAACGCTGACGTATTGCTTTGAAGAATGTGCCAGGAGGGCACTGGGCAGGCAACGGGCAGGGGCCGGTGGCTTTCATCACCCTGTGATGTACAGGCACACACTGGTCAGGAGCTGGAGCTGAGAACTCAGCTGCCTCAGCTCTGACACTAATGCCTCCCGGGAGTGGCTCTCTTCCACACAAAGCCAGCTAAGCTTCAAGGAGCCATAGAATGCTACCTGTGAGGGTTTCCTCTGGTTTCTAAGTAGAAGCCTAGTTCAACAGCTCCAATGCTTTTTCCAGCCCCACATGAGTTTCTTACTCTTATAGCTTTCTTTTTATCTTCTAAAAGAAACTTTGTATTACAATTCTATACATACATACACATACATACCATACATACGTGTGTGTGTGTGTGTGTGTGTGTGTGTGTGTGTGTGTGTGTGTATTGCTTGCAGCAGGGCATTATGTCCTATCTCGTTCATGTGGATGTCAAAGGGTAGCTTATGGGAGTCAGTTTCTCCTTCTACAGTGCGGGTCTCAGGGATCAAACTCAGGTCCTCAGGCAAGTGAATAAGCAGCAAGCACATTCTCCCCTCCCCCACCACCCCTCCACACAGGGCTTCTCTGTGCAGCTCTGACTGTCCCAGAACTTGCTCTGTAGACCAGACTAGTGTCAAACTCAAGAGCTCTACCTGTCTCCCCCTCCTAAATATTCGAGTTAAAGGCATGGACCACCACCACCACCCTAGACCTACACTCCAGAAAGTCCCCTACTCAACAGCACAGTACTCTGCTGTGGGTCAGGACATCTTGCTTTTCGGGAAAACCTTGCTTGTCATTTTCACTGATTTGGACCCCATATCCCTTCGCAACTTCTAAAGTTTGCAACTTTAGAATCTGACCACCAGAGGGCTGGAGAGATGGCTCAGTGGGTAAGAGCCCTGACTGCTCAGAGGTTCTGAGTTCAATTCCCAGCAACCACATGGTGGCTCACAACCATCTGTAATGGGATCTGAAGCCCTCTTCTGCTGTGTCGGATGACAGCTACAGTGTACTCATATACATAAGGCTGTCTTTTGCCTTCTAGGTTGCCCCGTACCTCAATGTACAGACATGCCTTTGAATACTGATAATTAAATGGCTTTGAAATGATTTTTGCGGTTATCGAAAAATGGAATGCTTACAAAGGAAATCCTGGCAAGTTCTGGTTTTCCATTTTAGGCTAAACAACAACAACAACAAGTAATATGTTCCCAGTTACATTCAGGATAGAGAGATGATTTTGAGAAACAAAAAAATCTATAAAAAAAAGATTTAAAAAATAGGCCTGCTGGATAGGGCACACACCTATAATCCCCACACTCCAGAAGCGTGGCCATAAACATAAGGAGTTCAAGGTAGCCTAGGTTACACAGGGATTGTTTCTAAACAAACAAACAAACAAACAAACAAACTGGCGTCTATTAAATGCAGGCATATTAAAATAGTCCTAATTAAACAATTCAAAAAGTTCTGTCCATCCAAAGCAAGTTGAATCCCAAAGTAGTGTCTTTGGAAGGCATTTAGCAGCAGCCTTGGAGGTACCTGCCTGTGATCCCGGAATTGCAGAGGCGGCAGCAGGAGGATCCAGAGTTTGAGTTTAGTCTGGGCTACACAGGAATAGCCAGCCTTAAACAAAACAAATCAAACCAAAACAACCGCCCCCGAACACCACAAAACAATAAAGAAATAAGGCTCCTTTTCAACTGGAAATCATTATGCTTAGTGAAATAAACCAGCCGCAGAAAGATACAGAGGCAAAACCTAAATTTAAATTTCTGTCTCTGTACACACGTGCATGCGTGCGTGTGCGTGTGATGGCCATCACTTCCTATGCTAACCTGAGATTTTTAATTAGGAAAAACAAGTCCCCTGCCTGGGTCAGTGAGATGGCTCAGTGAATACAGGAATTTTGTAGCCAAGGCTTGACTTCATCCCTAGGACCCACAGAGTGAAGGTGAGAATCACTCTGCAGAGCTTCCTGTGACCTCCACATGAACGTTGTCCCATGCATCGGCCCTCCCCAATAAATAATCATTTCAAAAAAATTAAGTCCAGGTCTGGGGGAGATGGTTCACTCAGTACAATGTTTGCCACACACCTGTGAAAACCTCAGAACCCCTGTGTAAAACCAGGGTGGCTGCGTGCCTGTAATCAAAGCACTGGTCGAGCCAATCAGTGAGCTCCAGGTTCAGGGAGAGACAGTATCTCAAAAAAATAAGGTGGAGGGTCTGGAGAGATGGCTCAGTGGGTACGTGGAGGGTCTGGAGAGATGGCTCAGTGGTTACGAGAGAGCGGCCTGATTCCGGTTCTCAGCATCCAGGTCAGGCAACTCACAACTGCCAGAAACTCCAGTTCCAGGAGGGATTGACTCTGACTCTATGGACACCTTCACTCGCATGCACGGTTAAAAAGGAAAAAAACAGGAGAATAATCCAAGAAAGAAAACTGACAGGCATGTTTGGCCTCCACATGTGCATACACTTACAGACACCACACACAGAGAATCCATTTTTGAGAAACAAGCCCTCTATTCTGTTCCTTTACCCACGAAAAGGCTTTTGCATCTTATTTCCCTATCGTGTCCCAAATTGTCCCCACAAGTCTCCAAATAAACATACTTCATGCTGTAGACAGTGTCAACCCTACTGACCACCTGCTGATCTAGGAGCGCCTGTCTCTTCCCTCAGCTACCCCATTGGGTTTCTGCAACGAGAGGAGCCTGGAGCTCTCTGCTTACTCCGGCTTTGGTACTCCGTGTCCCGTGAGGTGGGCTGGCCCTGCTTTTGGCCTTGTGTGGAAGTCATTCTTTGGATTACAGGTGCAATGGCAGCTATGTATAATGTTCTGATGGTAAGAAAAGCCACTCCCCAACAAGTCCCGTTCCTCAACACTTGGTAGTTTCTGGGTGTGGCCAACGATTTTTTTTTTTAATGTCTCTTCAATCTTTCCACACACTGTGGCTAATTGGTTACCTGATCAGGAGGCCAGCACTGGAAAACTTCATCTCTACTTTGAGTCTGTGTTTATGTCATATCCATGAATGTGGGACAGTGTGTGTGTGTGCATCAGAGGCCAACCTCAGCATCGTTCTTGAGGATGCTCTCTACCTCAGTCTTTGAGACAGGGCCTCTGACTGGTTGGAAACGTGCCAATTCCACTAAGCTGGCTAGCCAGGAAGCCCTAGAGATACATCTACCAGTTTCTTCTTTCCCACTCTGAATCATAAACTCGTATCACCGCGCCTGACCGTTTTTATTCTTTGGCTTGAACTCAGGTCCTTATCCAAGCACACCAAGCACACTCTACCAATTGAGCTATCTCCAGCCCTCTCTGCTTTTTTTTGAGACAATCTCTTACGGTGTAGCACAGGCTACTCTTGAATTCTTTTTTTTTTGTTTGTTTGTTTGTTTGTTTTTTCGAGACAGGGTTTCTCTGTGTAGCCCTGGCTGTCCTGGAACTCACTCTGTAGACCAGGCTGGCCTCGAACTCAGAAATCCACCTGCCTCTGCCTCCCGAGTGCTGGGATTAAACGCGTGTGCCACCACTGCCCGGCTACTCTTGAATTCTTGATCCTCCCTGCCACAGACTTGCGAGCACTGGGATTAGAGGCTTGTGTACCAATACGCCTGGGCTAAACAACTCTTTATTAATGTAGACAACTCTTGGGAGGCTTGGCCGTGCCACCCTGGGGCACCCACAGAAATGCCTTCACTAGTTTTCCTCTGGTGGTGCCCCCTAACACACTGCCAGCATCTGGAGCCATAGCAGGTTCTTGGAAGGCTTTTGCTGAGTGACTGACAGGCGGGTACATTACCCCTTGGATTTGTCAACCTCCCACAGTACACTGGCCTTCACTGCAGAGCTAGTGAGCGCCTTTCCTTATGGTAGGGCAGCGAGATCCAGAACAATTCACCAGTGAGGGTGAACTCTGTGGCTCTGCCCATCACTCGCTGTCATGGGTTTTGTCAAGTTGTAGACCAAGCCTGTTTGATGAGAGGGGACATGACTGTCAGGCTGCATGATGTCGCTGGGATGTAAGATGTACATTTAAGAGAGGGTTGTCAGAACTGAGGTGAAAGGAGCTGTGCTCCTAGCTCCTCTGAGGGAATCCTGCACATAACCGTTAGGAGCCTGTTCCCTTGACCTCACAGTGGGTGAGGGGTTGTACATGATTCTCAAAGACTTCTTTTGGCTTCAGGCTGGCTGGCCTCTGTGAGTTGTCTCCTAAAAGTTGGAAGCAGCTTTTGAAAGTTTTTGCAGCTGGACTAGGGCAATGGAGAAAGAGCTGGGGTGTGGCTCAGGGGTAGAGTGCAGGGTTGGCATACAGAGGCCCTGGGACCGAATCCTGGAGTCAAAGGAAGGAGTAACCAAAAAAGGAAAAGAAGAAAAACAATGATAGCTGTGGTGGGGGGCAGGCGTGAGAGGGCAGGGGTGGGATGGGAGAGGTAAGGGTGGTAATGACACACCCCTGTAATCTCAGCATTGAAGGACTGAAGCAGAAAGTTCCTGAGTATGACATATTCCTGAGCTTCATGAAGATTCTGCTGAAGAGACAGAATAGGAGGAAGAGGAGGAAGAAGAAGAGGAGGGGGAGGGGGAGGAAGAGAAGAAAGAGGAGGGAGAAGAGGAGGAGGAGGAAGAGGAGGAGGAGGAAGAAGAAGAGAAAGAGGAAGGAAGGAAGGAAAGAAAGAAAGAAATGAAAGAAAGAAAGAGAAAAGAAAAAAGGCAGCATCAGGCCAATGGCTGTTAAGGACTCCCACTTACACTTTGACAGCTAGAAGTCAGTAAGTCATTGGGCAGGAGGAAGGGGCAGGGATTCTCCAGGCCACCCAAGCACACCTGCTCCTCTCCCCTCAGAAGGGAACCTGGAACAGGACTGTCCAGGAGGTGAGATGCTGACAGTAGCTACTTCTGACTGAATTCACACGAGGAGAAGGAGTAAAGCCTACTGCCCTGTGCTTTCCCGAGGTCTTTACAAAAATCTTGCAACAAGTACCATCCCCACTTTCAGGAGGATGGTGAGGTGGAGAGTTAGGGGGCCATCATCTCAGTGAGCAGGTGGCAATGGCGGGTTAGAGGTTAGGATCCAGAGTGCAGAGCCCACTCTTAACCACGATGTCTCTGGGTCACTCTTGCCTCACTCCTTGAAGGCTCCCCCTCTTTCTGTCTGTCTCTCTTCCTCCCCCCCTCCATCCTTGGATGTTACATGTGTGAGCACACATATGTGGAGGCCAGCCTCAGGCACACTTCCTAGAAACTGCCCACCTTGTTTTCTGAGACAGTGTCTCTCTAGGACCTGAAGCTTCTGATTACCCTGATTATGCTAGGCTGGCTAGTGAGCTCCATCCAGGGAACGAATCCTCCTTTCTCTGCCTTCCCAGTCCTAAGATTACAAACACTTGCCGCCATGCCTGGCTTTTTGTGGGGGGTCCTACAAACTGAACTTAGGTTCTCCTTATACCTGCAAGACAAGCACTTTACCGACAGTCATCTCTCCAGCCCTGAGCTCTACCCTTTAAGGAAAAAGCTGAGTACATTGCTGACCATGGATGGTTTCCATGGGAGCTTGAAGCTGGGCTGCCAAGGTCCATCTCCCGACACCACTGTGGCCCACCCCCAACCTTCACCCATCGCCCAGGGGAAAGCCCCTCTCTCTACAGGGGAGCCAGGAGAAAATGTCTCCATGAATTAGCCCAGGGCTTGGCCACCCTGGGCCATTCACTGTATGTATCTTCCCTATGAGGTTCTAGAACCTTTTTTTAAGCAACCTGTGGTTCTGCTGAGTTTGCTGCCCAGTCACCCTCACAGCCTGAGGACACAGAATGAGTAGGTGAATGATAGTTAAACTTTTTAGGGCTCCAGGAAGTGAATCAGGGTACTGCTCACCCTAAACTCCTCAGCAGTGAGACAGAAACAGCTGAGCCTAGCTTTCATCATAATTGCTCAACTTGGGGAGACCAGTTTTTTTTTTTTTTTGCTCTTGACTAACTGCAGACAGACGGTTTTCCTGTAAAAGGGGAAATGAATTCTCAGTTTTGTGGGCAGGAATCATATCTCCTATGAATTTTTTCTGGAACCCAGCAGGATCTGGAGGCATGCACGAAAGGCCACATTCTAGAAGATTGCTGAGTGGTGAGGTCATAGGAGCTGGCTTCTACACGGGGCATCCCTTGCTAAGCAAATGGCCTACTACTGAGCCACACCCCAGCAGTCCTGATAAAGGACTAGGTAGGAAGGCCTCAGGTATTCTGATTTCAAAATGTGAAACAAGCCGGGCAGTGGTGGCGCACGCCTTTAATCCCAGCACTTGGGAGGCAAAGGCAGGTGGATTTCTGAGTTCGAGGCCAGCCTGGTCCACAGAGTGAGTTCCAGGACAGCCAGGGCTACACAGAGAAACCCTGTCTCGAAAAAACTGGAAAGAAAAAAAAAGTGAAAGCTGCAGAAATCAAGGCTGATTATCCTGTGGGCCCAGCAGGAATATCTCATAAGCCCAGGAATTCAAGGCCGGAATACGCAGCACAGAGAGAGCCCTATCTCAGGAAAATGATAAAATACAAATAGGCTTGGAGCAGAGCTTAGTAGCAGAGCATGTGGCTGGCCTATGCTTTAATTTCCAGCAATGGAGAAACATTTTTACGAATGACTTGCAGATTTTGCATGAGGGTGAGCATGTAGACCAACAGAATAGAGTGGAGAGTCCAGACCTTTATACTCACGGGCAGCTGATTTAGGGCAAAAGTACCATGATAATTCAGTGGGGGGAGAGTTATCTTTTCACCCCAGAAGGGTCTAGAACAACTGAAGAGCCACATGGTAAAGAATGGAGCTGGGTCACTGTTTCATGGCTCACACAGAAGTTCACTGCAAGGGCATCAAAGCCTGACTGTCAGAATTAAACCATTAGACGTAGAGTCAATCTTTGCAGCTTGGGGTAGCAGTGACTTCCAATGCTGATACTAACCAACAACATGAGCAGAGACAGACCAGACTAATGAACACTGTAACATAAAATAACAAGATAACTCAATTCATAGAAGGAAAGAATGCCTTCAGCTATCCAATAATAAATAGTCCAGTATTTAAAAATTTAAAATTCAGCCAGGCAGTGGTGGCACACTCCTTTAATCCCAGCACTTGGGAGGCAGAGGCAGGCAGATTTCTGAGTTCGAGGTCAGCTTGGTCTACAGAGTGAGTTCCAGGACAGCCAGGGCTATACAGAGAAACCCTGTCTTGAAAAACAAAAAAAAAAAAAAAAAAAATTAAATTTTCTCCCCCCCCCCCTCATTGTTTGTTTTTTGAGACTGAGTCTTACTAAGTTGTCCTGGCTGGTTTTGAACTCACAGAGATATGCCTGCCTCTTCCTCCAAAGTGCTAGGATTAAAAGCACCACTCGTCCAGTATCTAAAATTGTTAAAGTATGATTTTAACCAACAATTAAAAAACATGCCATTTTTAAAAAACATTACTTCTGGGGCTGGTGAGATGGCTCAGCGGTTAAAAGCACTGGCTGCTCTTCTAGAAGTCATGAGTTCAATTCCCAGCAACCACATGGTGGCTCACAACCATCTACCGGGGATCTGATGCTCTCTTCAGGCAGGCAGATATGTATGCAACAGAGCACTCATACCTTAAATAAATTTAAAAAAAAAAAAAAAATTAAAAATAAATAAGTAAACTCAAAAAAAAAATTACTTCTTTTATTGAAGTGAAATTTACAGGAACACCTTGAAAGGTTTTTCTCTTAGCAGTCACAATTTTTTAAAAAAAGATTTGTTTATTTTATGTATGAGTACACTGTAGCTGTCTTCAGACACACACCAGAAGAGGGTATTGGATCCCATTATAGATGGCTGTGAGCCACCATGTGATTGCTGGGAATTGAACTCAGGACCTCGTTAAGTGTAGTTAGTGCTCTAAACCGCTGAGCTCTCTCTCCAGGACCAGCATTTACAAATTTTTAGGTGTATGTATGTGTGGCATGTGTGATGTATGTCCCATGTGTGCACATGTAGGTCAGAGGAGAGTACCAGGCATCCTGCTCCATCATTTTCGCCTCATGCTCTTGAGTCTCTCACTGGACCTGGAGTGAGCCTGGTAGACAGCAAGCCCCAGAGAGCCTCCTGTCTCCGCCCTCCACAGCACTGGAGTTATAGGCGCATTGTGTGTGTGAACATGTGGCTGCACTCAGCTTTCATGTGGGCGCTGGGGACTTGAACTCAGGTCCTCATCTTTTCTCAGGAAGCTCTCTTAGTCCTTAAGCAGTTTCCCCAGCCCCTCTTTTATCCATACAAATAAGGCTTCAGTAAATCAGAAATAATAAACATTCAGGAAAATCTGTTTTCTGGCTTTGATGAAATCAATTTAGAAGTCAACAGCAAAAGACACAAAACAAACAAACAAACAAAACACACTTGAATTTTCATATCTCACAAATAAAAAGAATCTACATAACTACTATTTTAGAGAACAAAATAAAGGCATTCTGTGGGTTAGAGATGTGGCTCAGCAATTAATAGCACTGGCTACTCTTCCAGAGGACCTGGGTTCAATTCTCAGCACCCACACGATCTGGCATCTTCACACAGATATACAATGCAGGCAAAACAACAATATACATTACAAAAAAATAAAATTTAAAAATACTTTTAAAAATTAAAAATTGTAAAGGTATTGCTTATTGATAATGAAGATGTTACAGGCCAAAACACACAGTAAGGAGTTACTATTCAAAACTACAAAAATGAATTGATCTACCAAGATGTTAATATTTAATTATTTTTTCTCTTTGCTGTTTTTTTCCCCAGTTTCTTTTTGGCCTGAGAATACTGGTCAGTGGGAATATGCAAACTATTTATTCATAATCACTTGACATAATTTTTTAAAAAATGACTCCAACCCCAGGCCCCTCTTTTTCTCATATGTGTATTAGATAATAACTTCAATTCCTTACTTGACGAAAAAGCAGAAATACTTGAAGACATCTCAATTTAAAACAGTCAAGGATTTGAACAATCCCAAGATACTCAGCCTGAGAAGGTGTTCATGTCCATTGGTCATTAGGGAAAGGAAAGATAAATCAGATCTATTAGAGATACCCCTATTCATTAGAATGATCACACACACACACACACACACACACACACACACACACAGAGAGAGAGACAGACAGAGAGAGACAGAGAGAGAGACAGAGAGACAGAGAGAGAACATGAAAAGGGTCTAGACATTTGTTTTTAAATTCAAGAATGATTCAGGGTTGGGCCAGAGAAATGGCTCAGCAGTTAGCACTAACTTCCACAGGTCCTGAGTTCAATTCCCAGCAACCACATGGTGGCTCACAACCATCTGTAATGGGATCCGATGCCCTCTTCTGGTGTGTCTGAAGACAGCTACAGGGTACTCATATACATAAAATAAATAATAATTCTTTTTTTTTTTTTTTTGGTTTTTTGAGACAGGGTTTCTCTGTGTAGCCCCCTGGCTGTCCTGGAACTCACTCTGTAGCCCAGGCTGGCCTCGAACTCAGAAATCCACCTGCCTCTGCCTCCCAAGTGCTGGGATTAAAAGGTGTGTGCCACCACTGAAATAAATAATTCTTTAAAAAAAAAAAAAAGATTCAGGTTGGGGACCTGTCTCAGTAGCTAACAAACATGCTTGCATAGCATGTCCAAAACCCCAGGTTCCATGCCTAGCACCCCATAAACTGGCTGCGGCAGCATACACCTACAATCCCAGCACTCAGGAGATGAAGGCAGGAAAATCAGTTAGGTACACAGTGAATCTGAGGCCAGGCTGGATGTACAAGACCTTGTTTCCAAAACCAAAAGTAAACAAACAACAAAAACAGGGCATAAGAGCTGGAGAGATGGCTCAGCAATTAAGAGCATTTGCTACTTTTTCCCAAAGGGACCAGCTTTGCTTCTCAGCCCCCCTGTCAGGTGACACACATATATTAAAAAGTGGGGAGGTAGAAATAATGTGAACACAGTACTCATGAATGAAATCCTTTTAAAGAATAAAATTTGGGGGCTGGAGAGATGGCTCAGTGGTTAAGAGCACTGACTGCTCTTCCAAAGGTCCTGAGTTCAAATCCCAGCAACCACATGGTGGCTCACAACCATCTGTAATGAGATCCGATGCCCTCTTCTGGTGTGTCTGAAAACAGCTACAGTATACTTACATATAATAAATAAATAAATCTATAAAAAAAAAAAAATAAAATTTGGGAAGCAACACTTTAAAACAATAACAACAAACATCTATAGGGTACAATACAACATTTCAATACTTTCCTACTGTATGTAAGGATCATACATACAGGGACTGACTGCTGGCTTCCATCACCTCAAACCCACTTGTGTTAGAGGAACACTCAGTGTTCTCTCCACTAGCTATATCAACACACACACTTGTGTGTTGTCAGTCATAGTTACCCCACTGAGCTACAGGGCACTAGATAGAACTCATGCTTATGAGTTACATGTCTGTACCTATCAACTATCCTTTCCCCTCTGTCTTGGTTACGGGTCTATCTCTGTGACACTACCTACTGGCATGCTCTTTGGCTTTTGCTTAGCTAGTTGTTTGTTTGTTTGTATAGCCGAAGACCACCTGCCTAGGTTATGGTGCTGCCCACAGTGGGCAGGGCCTTCCTACATCAATCATCACAATGTCCCACGGACATGCCCACAGATCCATCTGACGTCTGCAATTCCTTAACACAGGTTTCCCTCTTCCCAGATGACTCTAAGTTGTGTCGAGCTGAACATAAAAACTAGCCAGCACAGTAAATACTCTTGGCATCAGATATACAGTAAGAAACAAAATTCATGTAAGAAACAAAATTAATTAAAACAACTTGTGAGTGGAACAGGTAACAGCTGGTGGTGCTGCTGTGTACGTCCTTGGAGGGATCGCATGCCTTATTTTTCTGGGTATCTTAGGGACACCAACTCCAAGCACTGGTGGCCATTTAGATAAGTGGCTAGGGATGTGTGCTCTTGGTATACTATGATGCTTGAATTCTTTTTTTTTTTTTTTTTTTTTTTGTGGCTGGAGAGACAGCCGTGGGTGCTGGGAACCGAACTCTAATATTTTTGGTTGTGAGCCTAGCCTTTAATGGCTGAGCCATCTCTCCAGCCCATGATGCTTGAATTCAAGGTCATTGTTGCATTATGACTGGCTTTGTCTGAACCTAACTGAGCCTCTTAACTCATCTATTAGTTGTAAATAGTTCCTACCTTGTAGTTGTGCTGTGAGGACTGAATGAAACAGGGCTTGTGAGTGACTGACACACTCTAGCTCAGCGAATGGTAAAGTTGCAACATACTCATTGCTACTAGCCCCTCCCATTTGGAACATAGGGTGTGTCTTTACAACTTCACACTTAATCTTATTTTGGAGTGACAGGCTCAGGTCAGGCTGCTTTCTATGAGTTGATGTCACAAGATGCCAGGAACCAAGCGGTATTAAGAAAGACACAGGAACCGGGCAGTGGTGGCGCACGCCTTTAATCCCAGCACTTGGGAGGCAGAGACAGGCGGATTTCTGAGTTCGAGGCCAGCCTGGTCTACAGAGTGAGTTCCAGGACAGAGAAACCCTGTCTCGAAAAACCAAAAAAAAAAAGAAAGAAAGACACAGGAGTCTGGGGAGATGGCTCAGCCAGTGAAGTACTTGCCTTGCAAGCATGGTACCTTAGCACTTTTCTGTTGTTGTGAAGTCACCACGACCAGAGCGACAGTCTGTAGAAGAGTTTATTTGAAGCTTACAATTCAGAGACCCATGACCATCCATCATGGCGGCAGGCAGGCAGCAATAGAGCAATAGCTGAGAGCTTGCATCTTAACCTCAAGTAGGAAGAGAGAGCTGGGAAAGGGACGGGGGGGGGGGGGGGGATGGTGTAGCTTTTGAAACGTCAAAGTCCACCCCTACCCTGTGACACCTCTCTGACAGCATGCCTCCTAATTCTTCCCAAACAGTTCCACCAACTGTGGGCCAAGCATTCAAATATATATATATATATATAGCCATTCTCATTCAAATCACCACAGAAGGGAACCTGTTAGGTCCCCAGAACCACATAAAAAAGACTGGGTGTGAGATAGTGTGTGATTTAGTGTGCTGAGGAGGAAGGAACAAGGTGGCCTTCTAGGGCTCTCTGGCCACTCAGCCAGGCATACCAGACAAGGTCCAGACCAGTGAGAGAGGAGAGCCTCTCAAAGAAACCAGGTAGAGGGCCTGGAGACATAGCTCAGTGGCTGAGAGCTTGCACTATACTTCCAAAGCAACCTTGGTTCCCAGAACCCACTTCAGGCTCAGGCTTCTCAGTAACTCTATCTCCTGAGGAGGTTAGACTCTTCTGGCTTCTATGGGCACCTGCACTCATGGGCACATACCTTGGCACAGACAGGTACGAGCACAAACTGTCTTAGTCAGGGTTTCTATTCCTGCACAAACATCATGACCAAGAAGCAAGTTGGGGAGGAAAGGGTTTATTCAGCTTACTCTTCCATGCTGCTGTTCATCACCAAAGGAAGTCAGGACTGGAACTCAGGCAGGTCAGGAAGCAGGAGCTGATGCAGAGGCCATGGAGGGATGTTGCTTACTGGCTTGCTTCTCCTGGCTTGCTCAGTCTGCTTTCTTATAGAGCCCAAGACTACCAGCTCAGGGATGGCACCACCCACAATGGGCCCTCCCCCCCTTGATCACTAATTGAGAAAATGTCTTACAGCTGGATCTCATGGAGGCATTTTCTCACCTTTCTCAGTGATAACTCCAGCTTGGGTCAAGTTGACACACAAAACCAGCCAGTACACACATAATTAAAAAAAAAAAAATCTTAAAAGAAAAAAACCAAGTCTGACAAGGTAGAGATTTTCCTCTGTCCCCCCCATCTTCCCCCACACACAAACGAGACACACTTTTTTGCACTTTATGTACATATTTGCTCCCCGTGACAGGCCCTTCCCAATTGAGAAAAGTTCCAGAGATGTTTGGTCTCCTGAAAAACAAAAGCATTGGCTGGAATGTGTGTTTCCAGATCAAGGGATTAAAGATCTCTAATACTCGGGGCCCACCCTAACTGAGGTCAGAATCCCCAAGGCTGCCAAGATAGGACTTCCCTGTAGGAGCTCAAAGCAGGATAACACCATGCTCCGACCCCTGAACCCATAGCAAGAGCTCAATAAATATTTGTCAAATAAGCAAATTCCTTGGGAGGGGCAGGTTTCGTGTCAACAAACGCTGTTGTTACTTGTCTTCCTCTCCTTTTCTAGAGATTCCAGGCAAACTAAGTCCTTTCTCCTTTGTGTGGGCACCCCTGTGGCTCACTGCTTTGCTTGTTTGATCTTTTATTCTTCCTTATAGACTCTGGGAAATACCCAGCTTGCAGCATCTCCTTCTCTGGCCTCGGCATTCCCCTGTACCCTGCCGACATAACAGGGGCTCTCAGAACAGCAGTGTGGCAGCGGCTGATCTGCCCATACCTCTCCAGGCACTTCTGCAATTTTGGGGGCCCTTCCAACAAAAGCCACAAGGCTCATCTTCATCTGGAAAGGTAACTGTCTGTTGCAGAGGTTTTTGTTTTTGAAACTGCATCCACTTTGCCTTGCCTCAACCATGACTGTCTTCTGTTTCTTCACCTAAGTGTGATCAGCTGCCCAAGGTCGAAAGCCTCCCTCTGAACTTAGCGTAACTCATTGCCAAATACAGAGTGTTCTCCCAGGCAAAGACACTGGACCAGACACAAATGCAGACATACCCCCATCTTCCTCCCTCTTTTTCCCTCTCCCTCTCCCTCTCCCTCTGTCTCTGTGTGTGTGTATGTGTCTGTGTGTGTCTGAGAGTGTGCGTATGCAAATGATAACCTTAGCTATTATTCCCCAGGCACTCTATTTTTTGAGACAGGGTATCTCAGTGGCTGGGAGCTTGCTGATCGGGCTAGACTGACTGGTCAGAGCGCCTCAGAGACATGGCTGCCTCTGCATTCCTAGCACTGGGATTACAAAAACCCTTGCACAGGGGTTCTAGGAATCAATGGTGGCACGGATGTCTCTCCAACCCTGATCTACTCTTTCTGTTGATATCCAAGAGTTCCCCATCACCTGGCTGGCCATGAACAGTCTGAGATGTTGGACAGCCAGGCGCTGTGGTCGGACATGTGGGAGGAAACAGCCACCTCCATTTCCTGCCCTGGATGGACTTGGCAGAATGTCAGCTGTTTCCTAACCTGCGTCTATCCTACATTAGCTCTCAGATGAAAAGCCTACTCACTTTCCTTTTCCAGAACATTCCAGGGACTAGAAAGATGGTTGTTAGTGAAATGTTCTCCACACAAACACGAGCCTCTAAGCTCCAGCCCCCAAACTCACATACAAAGCAGGGCACAGTGGTGCGCTTCTGTTACCTCAACACTGGAGGCAGAAGCAACCAGATCCGGAAGAGCAACTGTCAAGTAAAGTGATCAGTGAGCTGCACATTCAGTGAGAGTCTCAAAAAATATGGTGCAGAGTAATTGAGGAAGATACTTGATACACACACACACACACACACACACTTCAAGAACTCTGTTGAGAAAGTACTTAAGCTGGGCAGTCGCATGCCTTTAATCCCAGCACTTGGGAGGCAGAGGCAGGCACATATCTGAGTTCGAGGCCAGCCTGGTCTACAGAGTGAGTTCCAGGACAGCCAGGGCTACCCAGAGAAACCCTGTCTCTTAAGATTGCAGGCGAGGGGAGCTTTATCTGCTGTGTACCCCACACGAATCCTGCAAGCAGCCTCTTCTTATCTCGACCTCCCCGAAATCATTGGACTCTCTTCTTCTAACAAGACCACACTGGCTCCATTCCTGAGAGATTTCAGGATATCAGAGCTTCCTTGGGAGATGGGTGGGGCTGGGGATCCTCTGCAGGGATCTTGCTTCTTCCTTGGCCTCCCTCAAAATACTTCACAAGCTGTAACCTGGAACGCCCACTCTCGGAAGCCAGAAATATGACAAAAATTCAGATAAGCCAGTGCAATCCAGAGTACAGGTTCATTCCTGGTTGGGGAGGGTGGCGGAGCCTACTCTTGGCTGGGTGCTTTCCTGCACCCAGCAACCTACCCCACCCTCTTGGGAGAGGTTTAGCACCTGCCTGCAGGACGAATTAAGGCAATCTATTTTAATGCACCATGCCAAATCCATTCTAGTACCGGGAGTGTGTAACTCAAAGATCTTAAGACTTAGAGGATTTTTTTTTTCATATTTAAGGGACTGAAAAATGAGTCTACCTCCAGTATCAAATTCAGTCTTTTCTTTTTTAAGTTCAATCATAGTAAAAAGCTTGACTTTGTTTCTGAATCAAGGTCCCATCAGCTTCTGAGATAATAGTGTATAATTTACGGGAGTGGTGGAGATTAAATGAGGTAAGCTGTGACATTCCTAGAACGTGGTGGGGGATGGGAGCCCAAGGAGATGGTAGGTGCCCGCCCACTCAGTCAGGGCCATTCTCCATCATGCCAAGACTTGGGTCTCTGCAAATGCCCGCACAGAGCCAATGGTGGGCTGAGTTTTATCTTGTTGGTCGTGACTACTCTCAGCCTTCTGCTGCTGTGCACACATCTTTAAATGTGTTTCCCTCTTCTGAACTCGGTTTGGAATCACAAGCCCCGGCTTCCCCCACAGAACCTCAAACAGAACCAGCTTTATTCAAGGCCTCCTCGGCAACGTAAGCCCTCGGCAACTTGTGAGGATTGCAGGGCCCCCGAAACTGGCAAGAACTTCAGGGAAATCACAGGATGATTCCTTTACCACATGATTAATCCTGCTCGAACTGGTCCCGGAAAAGCACACATGGGTTAGCGGCAAGCAGCGGCTCGCAGGATCATTTAAAAAGCCATTGCTAACGGGGTACGGCTTTGGATGAAAGTTCAGAGTGAGGGTGGGGCCTGGCCATGGGGGAAGATGCCAGATGTGAGGACAACAGCCCTGTTAGAATCCACTAACACCTTGGAGATCGTAAAGCGGGTTGGGTTATAACACTAAATCAGTATGGCACATGACTCTAACAGAAGAATTAGCACACCACAGTCACCCCTGGTCTGGCTCCCCAGTAATAGCTTAACTCCATGGAGTTACTCATCCATATTCATTAGTCTCAGACAAAAACCCTGCAGGCTCAATCAGAGCAGTCTGCATACAACTGGCCACATGGCCCTCTCTCTGGTCACCCCTTTACCAAGCCTTTCTTCAGCAGTAGTTTCTAGTATAACTGAGTGATGACTTTTTCTAGTCAAGACCAAATACCAGTTACGTTTTAGGAGCACTTTGGGAGCTGGCTTAAGACAGTTGCAGCCTACCCTTGCCTTGAAGGATATTAGCCAGCCTCTGGCTTTCTTAGGATGTGGTTTGGGGTGGGGGCCTCCCCTCACTTTGCGCTGGTGAGTGAAAAGTCATGTTCTTAACACACACTGTCTCGCCACGACGGAAATGGAACCGAAATACAGAACTGTATATATATATATCCTACTGCAAGGAGACGTTTCAAAGATAGGACTGCCAGGAATAGCCCTGGGCACCATAAAGAATAGCTTCATCTCTTTGAAGCAGACAACCCCGCCCAATGCACTCTGTATAATTTCCCTAACACTAGGTAGGTGTAGTCTGTGGAGAATTATAGAAACCTAGGCTAGGCCCACCCATCTCATACAGGAAGGACAGTCCTCCTCCATCTCTGAAGACCACTAGCCTTCAAACAGTATTTAGTGAGCAACTGTTACTGTCAGATGGTGTTTTGGCCCGGGGATCAAGGTTAGAGCTTAGATTCCACCGGGGAAACAGATACAACTTACAAAGCCAAGGCAAGAAACAGAATAACAGGAAACAGTCCCTGATCCCAGCCACACATCACCCAGACAGAGGACTGTAAGACAGAAGAGGAAGACATGATGGTGGTCCCATCAATCTGTTTCTTTCTAGTCAGGGTCTTAAAGCCCGGGCTGGTTTCAAACTCCTTATGCCCCAAGATAACCTTGAAACCTCTCATCCTCCTGTCTCCACTTCCTCAGTGCTGACATCACACAGTTGAGCCATCACTATAATGGTCTTTGTACCTTGCTGGGGATGGAGCATGAGAGTCTCGCATGCTAAGCCAGGACTCTGCCAACTGAGCTACATTCTCAGGCTCCATCGGTCTTTTATTAACACTAATTCAGCCTTTTGCGTCCTTGGCCAAGTTCCATACATGGCCTCAAACACACTTCCACTTCAATGCAACCCCCCAGGTTAGGAGGTACAGCTTAGTCGCTTTCTTAACAGGTTGAACGCCCTGGGTTCCATCCATATCAATGCAGGGGTGTGGTGAGGGGAGGAAGAAGGAAAGCGGCAGAGACAAGGATGCTAGAAAGACAGCAGCCTGCGGTTCAAGCTGTGGCTCAAGCTGTTCCACCGCTCGCTCCTTCGCGATACCATCCTAATTAGCGAAGCCTCTTCAGGTCTGTCCCCAGCCGGGGGTGTGATTCCGAGTTCCAACCTACCTCTTCCTGTCCCTCTTTTTCAGACATTAACTGTTCCTCTAACGCTCTGCTCTTTGGGCCAGTCCAGTCTCCCTTGGCGTCACCCTCCCATTCCGTACCATTAGACGCCCCCCCCCCCCGGTGGCGGGGTAAGGGCCATTTTGTACCCCTACCACCTGTGGATCCGGGCTCCTACCGCCACACCCACTGGGCTGTTCAAGGAGACTTAGCACCATCTTAGCCATCCGGCACTCTCAGATCCCAGGCCCAAGCATCCCCCGCCTCCCTCCAGCCCCACCAGCAAGTGCCCGTTGCCAATCACGCTTGGCGCTTACCTCCCTGCGCAGGGTCCCAGAACCAAACGCTTCCCAAAACCCAGAACAACACTGGCACAGTCCACATCTTGATCTCTCTCGTTGGAGCCTCAGCAGCTAGTGGTTTTTGTGGGTTGTGAAAAGATGAAAAAAACAAAAAAACTTCGAAGCCACAGGCCCAGCCGGGAAGAGCTCGGGAGGAGGCTGGAAAGCGGTGAGCAAAAGTCCCAGCGCCAGAGAGTGCCCGGGCTTTCTCGGCTGGCGGAGGCAGCAAGCACAGCAAACTTGGCAGCTGGCAACTTCTCCGCACAGTCGGCATTTATGTCTCCCGTCCCGGGGCGGGAGCGGGTGGGCGTCAGGTGGTCCCAGAGATCTAGGACCGCCCCCGAACTCTGTTTGGCCAGCATCACAAGATGACCTCAGGCCAGGTTTAAAGTTACAGGGCCTCAGCCACTGGGGCCCAGCCCAGGCCAAAAAAAAAAAAAAAAAAGCTTTTGACTTTGTTCCACCACAGGAGAAAGGGGGACCACATGCAATAAACAGTTCTGTTTTACAACTTTTATTTATTTTTCTACTATATTTACTATTCTGTTTTGAAGGGCAAAGCACAAAACTTAAGTTTCTTTGTTAGTGGGCAGAAGGGAGACTCACACAGGGGCGTGTGAGGCTAGTTTTAAGGTTTTAAAACGACACACTGGATTTTTTTTTTTTTTAATACTGAATCTGATGATTTAGGGGAAACGGCCATTGTCTGGGTGAGTCTGAGGCAGCACGCCTCATCCAAGGCACGTGAATGGCTGGCTGGTGGGGTGCCTGTCCTCCCACAACTGGCCCCCAGTGAAGTAATTAGCCTTGTGAGGTACTGGTCTGGGTGGGTGCTTCACCTTGAAGGGTGCTTGGCACTATTGAGTTATACAGATTTGAAAGGCAGAGCACGTGACACCTCCTGATACTGGGACTCTGTGGCTTCACCTGGAGACCGGAGCAGCTGTGTCATCTGACTAGCGGCCACTCACCTGGAACTAAGAGTTTAGCTCATCTATTTTAATCCTAGGGTCTCTTGATTTAAACAATCCTTCCTTGCTCTCAGGGAGTGGGTATCAGCAAGAGAAATGTTCAGTATCCCTTCTAACCTGTTGGAATTTAAGAACAGGGTTGGGAGTGGTCTTGGCTCCACTCCCAGATGCCATTAATTCCTTTCAACAAAAGCATTTGAAGATGGGCCCCCCGGAGATGTCTCAGCCACCAAGCCTGGTGACTTGAGTTTTATGGTCTGAACCCACAATGGTGAAAGGAGACACCTGATTCCTGAATGTTGCCCTCTGACTAGAGCGAGCGCGCGCACACGCGCGGGGAGAGGGGAGAAAGCGCGCACGCGCGCGCGCGCGCGCACACACACACACACACACACACACACACACACACACACAGTAAAAATAAGTCACAGAGAGCTTAACAACGAACGTCCCCTAAGTGTCCCAATGAAGGCGAAAATGAGCTGTTTTCATCCTTTTATCTTTGACCTCGGTTTCAAACAGACTTCATCTTAAGAATCACAAAAGTAGCCGGGCAGTGGTGGCGCAGGCCTTTAATCCCAGCACTTGGGAGGCAGAGGCAGGTGGATTTCTGAGTTCCAGGCCAGCCTGGTCTACAGAGTGAGCTCCAGGACAGCCTGGGCTACATAGAGAAACCCCATCTCGAAAACAAAAAAAAAAAAAAAAAAAAACAAACAAACAAACAAAAAAAAAGAATCACAAAAGTAGGTTGATTTTTTTTTAAAGATTTATTTATTTTATATATGTCAGTGCACTGTTGCTGTCTTCAGACACACCAGAAGAGGGTGTCACATCCCATTACAGATGGTTGTGAGCCACCATGTGGTTGCTGGGATTTGAACTCAGGACCTCTGGAAGAGCAGCCAGTGCTCTTAACCACTGAGCCATCTCTCCAGCCCAGTAGGTTGGTTTTTAAAAATGATGTATTGTGTGTGTGCATGCATGCCTGCAGGTGTGTACATGTGTGTACATGTGTGTGGGCACCTATGACATGGTATGTGTGTGATATCAGAGGACAGCTTTGTAGAGCCGGCTCTCTCCTACATTTACATGCGTACTAAAGACCAAACTCAGGTTGCTGGCTTGCTGGCAAGCCCTTTTATCCTGAGACAGCACTGTTCTAAAGGCTCATATTCCCAGCCTCTGCCCCTCTCGCTAACTCAGAAGACCTTTCGGGGAAATGCTAGCTTAAACCAGTGTCTCTGGAAAGCTTGCTCACAGGGATGGCTGGTAAGTTATGCCCTTTAGCTGCTCTTCTGTGTCACTTACCAGGGTGAGAATGAGCCTGCCCATTCAGCAGCAGGTGTAACTTGGCAGGCAGGAGGTTGTACATATTTAGGGATGGATTACTCTAGGGCCGGTAGCTTATCCTGGGGCTACGAGAGAGGAATGGAGTGGATTCCGGAAGGGAGGAAGAGAGACCTGGAAGAAATGACTCCCGGACTGGTCTTACAACATTATTTCTTCTGTGTGAGTACTTTGTATTGTAGACCAAGGGCATGTACATAGCCTGTGTGGCCCCTTAGATAAATAACAGAGGCAGTGAAGCCATTAGCACACAGCTTATATTGAAGGGCCTTTGGAGTAGATTAAGAGTCCAGGAAATAAAGCCATTTGGCTCTTCTCTCCCTATGTCTAGGTCGTTGACGGCTGGTCCCTCACCTTCTTGTACAGGATGGATGGAGAAGAGGGGCAGATGTGGACACAGAATCCTGTTGGGAACAAGCTGGGGACAAGAAGAATATTGAGGAGGAGACTTAGGCCTGGGGGTCTGCAATGCTTCTGCATGTTTTCTTGCTGAAAAACCGGGTGAGTGCTGACTCCAAGAAGGGTCCCTCAAGGACAGGGGTGGGGACAGGTTTATATTCCCCTGTAATGCAAATAGCAAGTTAAAGACAACTTAGCCCTGGGCTTAAGGGTCCTTCTGGATTGTGACAGGGCTTAAGTGAAGATTGAATAACAATGAGGCAGAGGTCGAGAGAACGCAGCCCCGTCTTTTGCAGGTGTTATCTCGAGGAGCTCATCTGACCCACGGACCTTTGATCTAAGATCTACTATTCTAGGGGAATGGTTAAGCACTGATTCACCTGGAGGGCTGGCTAACACACAGGTCACTGGGGGTCACTCCAAAGATCCCATTCATTAAAAGAGGAGAGCTGGGGTCCCATGCTGAGAACAGCTCTTCCGGACACACCTTAAAACACATCCAGAGTCCTACAGGGAAGGAAAACAACTGTCTCTCGGTGGCAGATCGAGGCTGGAGCCTATTGCTAATCGTGATGATGATACAAACAGTAGGGGACCCTTTGTGCTAGGGGGATGCTGAAGGTTGGTGTTAGGGTCTCTAGCACTAGCTGCATTCTTTGAGGCCTCTGCCAAGTCTGGAGAACAGTGGGCTGGACTTCTGGAGGCCCCCTGGGGAGACACAGGGTTCTGGGGCTGAAACTCCTTCAATTGACTCTCCAAGGGCATGAAACACCTGTGTGGCCCCTGAATATGTTGCTTCTTAGGGCTCACGTTGGGCAGGAATAAGATGAAGCTGTGAACTCAAAACACTTTGATTGGCTGGAAAGAACCATCCTCCTCACGCCCAGTATTTGTTCTTAAAACAAGTGCTACACCCAATCCAGAGAACTCTGTATACCCTAGGAGTGTGAAGACTGCCATGCTCCTGGTGGTGGCTGTGGATGCCAGGCCCTGGGGATTTCTCAGTCTCTTTCGTTCTCTGGTGCTGTTTGTACCCACCAGGAAGCTCAGTCATCCCTAGTGTCTAGGGCAGAAGGATTTTGAAAAGGGCTCTAAGGGAACCAGTCTTTGACCTGAGGTACAGAACACTCACTACACAAGAACTAAGTTAAGTATCAGGCCATTCTCTCTTCTTGGCCAACCTTCACCTGATCCTGATTTAGGAAGGTTCCCTGAATCTGCCTTACTCCTAGGAAACTGGATTTACTCCCAGTTGCACTCATGAACTGGGACTCTATGCCAAGACCCCAGCCAGGAAGTTACTTCTGCTTTTCTGTGAGCGGGAACTGGCTTGAATTCTGACTCACTGGTGTCTCCTAAGTGCCAGAGTGTTCACTGCTCCTGTGAGGTGCCAATTATCCCTCCTGCTGTCAGAGTCATCTCATGCCTCCATTCCAGTGGGGCTGTACAACAATTTCACTTTCAGACGCCCAAAGGAATTCTTGAAAAGCTGGGTACCCATTTTCCATCCCAGAGTTGAATAAGCACAGTTGGTTGGAGGCGGGTTCCAGGGATATTATGGTTTGGTTTCAGAGCACTCCACCCCCCCCCCCCCATAAGGAACTGAAGTGCATATTTAACATAACAAAGCAAACCTGGCCTCCAGGTTCTCCCAGGATCCCTCCGGTCCTACCCGGTATACCCAGCCCCCAACCTAGGGGCTGGGCTGCCTTTCCCCCAGAGGCTCTTCCTTCTATCCTTATATAATTCAGACTTTTGGTCTCCCTCTTCCTCTCCCTCTCCCGCCCCCCTTTCTCTCTCTCCCTCTCCCTCTTCTCCTCCTCCTCTTCTCTGTCTCTGTGCTTGCTTCCCTTTCTCTCTTTCTCTCTCCCTCCCTGACCCCCTCCTTTCCCCATGGTGACTTCCCGGGCCTTGGTCCTTGGGGCCAGTGAACTCGCCCATCCAAGAGCAGCTTCCCGACAAACCTGGCTTTAATATAATCTAATCTGGCTTGAATTGGCTCGTAATTGCTGTAAAAGGCAGCAGAGAAATAACCTATCAATTATAATCCAATAGCCAGGCAGTGGTGGTGCACGCCTTTAATCCCAGCACTTGGGAGGCAGAGGCAGGTGGATTTCTGAGTTCGAGGCCAGCCTGGTCTACAGAGTGAGTTCCAGGACAGCCAGGGCTACACAGAGAAACCCTGTCTCGAAAAAATATATATATATATTTATATATATATATAATCCTCAGATACTTAAGTCCCTATGGACAGTGGGATTGTATTTGCAGGTTGCCTTAACACATCCTCCCATAAACTTAAAACCTAGCTAGGTCACTCATACTAACTAATGCGATGCCAATACTATGTGTTAATAGATAGCTGCTATAATACATTGTTTAGAGGGAAGGGGAAGAGAATAATGTCTGTGTATATTTAATACCTGCTTCTTTCTGAAACAGAGTTTCACTGTAGCCCTGACTAGCCTGGAACTTCCTATGTAGACCAGGCTGACTCATCATGGAGATCTGTGCTTCTGTCTCCCCAGGGATTAAAGGAATGCACCACCATACCCAGCTCCCTAAATATTAATCTGTGATTAGTTGAACCCGTGGATCCAGAGGACTGATTGAACAAGACGTTGACCACGTTAAGCATGTCATAAAAAGAGACCAGGTGGGACTGGAGAGCTGGCTCAGCAGTTAAGAGCTGTGTAGAAGACAGGCGGTGCACACCTTTACTCCCAACACAGAGGCAGGCGGATCTCTGAGTTCCAGACTAGCTTGGTTTACAGAGTGAGTTCCAGGACAGCCAAGGCTACATAGAGAAACCAAACCAACAAAAACGGAAGAAAGAAACAAAGCAAAGAAACAAAGAAAGTTAGTTAGTTTGGAAGAATAATTTCAGAATCATATGCCCTTCCTCTTCTGTTCTGCCTCATCACCTTCATGTGATTCAGTGTGATTTGCTTTTACATGTAAATGGGCCATGATGTATTTCTGAGTCACTGGAGAATCCTGGAGACACCATGCTCTCTGGTCCCCAGTACTTGCGTGCGAATTTCCTAAGATTAAAGACTTCCTTCAGGCCAGCCTGGTCTACAGAGTGAGTTCCAGGACAGCCAGGGCTACACAGAAAAACCATAAAAAAAAAAAAAAAAAAGACTTCCTTCATAGCCACAGCAGAATTACCAAACGTAAGAAACTTAACCTTAAAACACCTCTCTTAGTCAGGGATGAGTGCCTGTCCGCCATGGTGAACATCCTGGCTTGATCCTCACCATGACCAACGAAGTTCTGTGGAAGACTGTCATGGTGTCTGTCCTCTGAAGTCCCAGTGCCTCAGAAGGCTGAGGCAGGAAGATCACTTGAGCCAAAGAGTCTGAGATCAGTCTGGGCAAGGCGAGAAGACTCTGCCTCAACTTAAAGAAAAAAACCCAAACCCTGCTTCTGTCCCTGGTTGGTGATTGTGTCATGTCTTCAGAAGATTCCAGAACACTGAACCGTTCTTTGTCTTTCATGAACTTAGCACTTCCTGAAGGTGATGGGCTGGGTGTTTGTAGGATGCCCCTTGGCTGGAGTCTAGGAGGCATTTCCTGATGACCAGACGCTGATAAACTTTCCTGCCTTGGGTGCCACAGGGTGAGGTGGTATCTTTGTAAATTACCTATTGAGTGCCACCTTTGAGCCTTTAAACAGTAAGCACTTCCCATTGGCACCTGGACTAAAGTTACTTTTCTTCCTTTCAGCGCTGGTGTGGTGGCACTCTGCCACTAAACTACACGCTCCCAGTCCCCAGACACGTGTTTCCTTCCCAGGAAAGGCTCCTTAGGAAGGTAGATGGGTAAGATGCTAGGGATAAGAACTTGATTTTGTTGTTAGGGCACTTTCTTTTCTTCTTTTGGTAGGCAGGGTCCCATGTAGCCCAGGGTAGATGTGGCCAAGGCTAGCCTTGAACTCATGATCTTCCTTCATTCACCTCCCAAGTGTGGAAATACTGGCATGCCACACCACACCCAGTTTTATATGGTGCTGGGGTTGAAGGCAAGGCCTCCTGCTTGCTGGACAAGTCCTTCTCCAGCCTCAAGGTTAAGTCTTCCTGGACAGTCTTTGGTGATTGAAGTGGGTCCCTATTGTTGTCATAAGACAAAGAATGAGGCTGGGCAGTGGTGGCGCATGCCTTTAATCCCAGCACTTGAGAGGCAGAGGCAGGTGGATTTCTGAGTTCGAGGCTAGCCTGGTCTACAGAGTGAGTTCCAAGACAGCCAGAGCTACACAGAGAAACCCTGTCTCGAAAACACCAAAAAAAAAAAAAAAAAAAAAAAAAGAAAAAGAAAAAAAAAAAGAAAAATGGGCTTTCTATGCCCCCATAAAAGAGGTTGTTATCTGCTTGGAATGAGAATGACATTATTCAAATGTAGATAAACCAGTCTCCTCACACGTATAGCACAGGCTTCACATAAGCTATTCTGGCCAGCAAGGTGAACAGTACCTTTGAAGGGAAGGGAAGGGACCCCATCTTAGAGACTTTAGTCTGGCTCCAAAGAACTGCAAAGACTCCCTTAGCTGGTAAGTGTTGTTGTCATAGCAACTCTTTGCTTGTTTACATACTACCTTCCCCCCCCCCCCCCAAAAAAGAAGAACTTGTCAGCATCCACTTTGAATTCAAAAGTCTCTGGTGATTTGGAGGACAAGAGTTACTTCAGTAGGTTGGGAGCTGAGTCAGGCTGGGTTTGTTTTGTTAAGGTAAATACTGAGTTTGTGATTTTTTGGGGGGGTTGAGAGCAAAATCTCAGTCTGGTCTGGAACTTTTGGTTCGATTACCTCAGCCTTCCCAGTGCTGGGATGTTGGCATTCACTGCAACTCGGAGCCAAAGCTGAGTTCAAATGGATTGACAATCGGTAGGGAGGTGGACATTTGTCACAGTGCAGAATGAAAGCAGAGAAGGCTCCTTTCAGTGTGTTCATGAGCCCTTAATGTGGGGCATTAAAGCCCTGCTGAGCATCTGGATGCAGGAGGTTAAGAAGGCAGAGACTTTGTGGACTTTGATTGGTCCCCGCCTTTTTTTTTTTTTCTCTTTGTTTCCCTGGGTGGGAAGTGGGCTTGTGAAAATGACCACAGCAAGGACTCTTTGTCCCATAGAATGTGCTCCTTGGAGGAGCTAATGCATACTGAAGGCTTAACCAGAGAGACACTTTATCCTGCCAGTGTCACAGACCCCACACCATCCCACCCTGGAGGATTCTCTTGCCCCCTCAGTGCAGATAGCAGCTTGCACTGAGATCAGGTCACAGTCCCACAGGCTGGGGTGCAGTCCCTATGGGATAGCCTGGAGCCTGCTGCGTTTTAGAACCTCCTTTGTTAAGGTCTCAAATCTGTTTTAATCACAGCTCCGGAATCTAACTCGAATACTCAGACAGCCAGCGTCTGCCAAGAGATGGGTTGGCCATGACAAGAAAACAGGAAAAGGCTTAGAAGTTAATAATGCTGGAAGAAAACAGCTTTGTGTGAGCGGTGACCTGCTATCCAGCTGTCTGCAGGCTGTAAAGTGAGCAAGGCTGCTCCTTGCTTTGCTCATCCCTAGGGTTTTTTTCTGGAGATGATCAAGAAGCACCAGGAGGATTCTGGGGAAATTAGAATGATTTTTCTGTTTTCCTTCCCTGGTTCGGGGAGTGTGGTCACATAGTCATTACTAGGCTAAGGGCAGCATGCATTACGCAAACACCAGGGAGTATGCTCAGCAGTGTGCTGGCTCCCAGGACATGCCAGGGAACAAGACTTTCAGGTTCCTGTTTCTGAGCCACTTGTATTCCAAAGAGATAGATGGTGGGACCAGAAGCAGATAATTGAAAATGAGAATAGAAATAATAGAAAGACCTTGAAGAAAAGCATCAATGGAGGATATCAACGTTCTTCAAGTGATAACAAATTGTGGGGGAGCCTCCGCCCTCTAAAGGGGCACATAAGCAGAGAGAGTCGAGGGCATCCATTTCAGAGTCTCGGCGAAGCTGTGTTCACAACTCTCGGCTTCCCTGTTCTCTGTTCTCTTCCTTTGGGCTTCGCTACAGAAACACAAAGCCCTCAGCTGTGCTTAATCCTAGGCCAGAGTGTTGCCCCAGGCATGCAGACTTCATTTAGGGTTGCTTCGTGCTGTGGTTTGGAAGTGGTCCCCAAAGGATTCCTGTGTTGAAAAATTAATCTTCTCTGTGAAACACTGAGAGGATAAGCCACGGGGTGGTGTCACTCAGAGGTGGGACCTTTGGAAGGCAGTTCAGATGTGCTTGTCAGGGTGGGGCCTCTTGGTGGAATTGTGGTGATTTTATAACAAGAGCCCAGAACACATCACACACACATGTGCGCACACACACACCACATACCACACAGAGAGACACACACACCACATGCAACCACATAGGGGTACACACACAGAAAGACACGGACACACAGAGGCATGCACACAACCGTCTACCCATACGCACATTACTAAACCCTTGTCTTTTTCCAGGTCCTACACCACCTTTGGACTCTGATGTTAAGAAGGTCATCAGCAGATGCAGCTCTTGATTAAATCCTATTTTCCTAAAGTTTACCTAGGCTGAGGAATTGCCAGTCATCGGCAGTGGAAAGCAGAGGAACACAGTGTTCAAACAGCCTCCTTTAAGAAAGTACCACAGGCCGGGCAGTGGTAGCGCACCCCTTTAATCCCAGCACTTGGAAGGCAGAGGCAGGCAGATTTCTGAGTTCGAGGCCAGCCTGGTCTACAGAGTGAGTTCCAGGACAGCCAGGGCTACACAGAGAAACCCTGTCTCAAAAACCAAACCAAACCAAACCAAAACAAGAAAGCACCACAGGCTTTGGGGCCTGGGGTGAGGTAGAAGGGAGCTGACAGAGGGGTACATTGTGTCTTTCTTGGCAGCTAGATGTCTCTGCTAAGTGTGAAATTCATCTTTGAATCAGGATTTTTTTTTTTTTTAAACCAAGGTTGGGTTATTCTTAATGCAAATGTAAGAGTGACTATACTTTTCATTTTGTGTCTTGGCCTCTTCTGTATCTTGGCTCTGGATTGTGATGGTTGCTGCTAGCTCCCTGGTGGTCAAAGCAGAGAGGATGACAGGAGGCCGGGAGAGGTTGGGACATACAGGAGCAAGCACATAGTGCTGTCCCACTTAACCTATTTATCTTCTCAAATGTCTCCGGACAGGTGTGACAACGTGTCATGTAGGATGGGAAATGAAGACAGACTGACCAGGACAGTCTGGTCCATCAAAATCCAGTTGATAAGGAAGGCTGGCTTTGCCAGTGTAGTGTTGGGATTTCCTACGTTCCTTGAACAACAGCTATGGCTTAATGAATAACAAAGTAAATGTATGTGGGTGGGAAGATTAAATGAATTTAAGTACATAGGTCTTATGACATGTTTTATTTTCCCAGTTAAAGTGTTCAAAGCAGAATAATAACCGTTAGTAATTCTTGAAAGTACCCTTAAGATGTTCTTTCTTTTGTAATTTTTAATTTTAAAATGACGGTTTATTTATTAAGTCATCGTTCTGCCTATATGCATGTGCCTTGGCACACATGTGGAGTCAGAGGACACGTAGGTTCTAGGACCCCAACACAGGCCATTCGGCTTGGAGATCTTCACCTGATGAGCCATTTTGCTGGCCTGGGGTATGCCACCTGGAAACTGAAAATAGCTCAATAACTTAGTAACATCTTTTTTTTTTTTGGTTTTTCGAGACAGGGTTTCTCTGTGTAGCCCTGGCTGTCCTGGAACTCACTCTGTAGACTAGGCTGGCCTCGAACTCAGAAATCCGCCTGCCTCTGCCTCCCAAGTGCTGGGATTGAAGGCGTGCGCCACCACTGCCCGGCTAGTAACATCTTTTAATGAAAAGCAAAAGGTTTCTAATTCACATTACCCACCTCCAACAAAGGACAGGCATGTGGGGATGGAACAGGAGGGACCAAATTGGGGGGGGGGAGAGAGAGAGAGAGAGAGAGAGAGAGAGAGAGAGAGAGAGAGAGAGAGAACTGGAGTGGGAAAGCCATCTCTAGGATGAGCTAGAAACCTAGGATAATTGAAACTCCCAGGAATCTGTAAGAGTGATTCTAGCTAAGACTCCTAGCAATGGGTGGTACAGAACCTGAAATGGCCATCTCCGGTAGCCAGGCAAGACTTTCTTTCTTTCTTTCCTTCTTTCTTTCTTTCCTTCTTTCTTTCCTTCTTTCCTTCTTTCTTTCTTTCTTTCCTTCTTTCTTTCTTTCTTTCTTTCTTCCTTCCTTCCTTCCTTCCTTCCTTCCTTCCTTCCTTCCTTCCTTCCTTCCTTCCTTCCTTCCTTCCTTTTAAAGATTTATTTATTTTATGTGTATGAGTACACTGTAGCTGTCTTCAGACACACAGGAAGAGGGCATCGGATCCCCTTACAGATGGTTGTGAGCCCCCATGTGGTTGCTGGGAATTGAACTCAGGACCTCTGGAAGAGCAGTCAGTGCTCTTAACCACTGAGCTATCTCTCCAGCCCCAAGACTTCTTTCTAATGGAGGGATTGGGACACCAACCCAGCCACAAAACTTTGGACTCACAATTTTTCTTGTCTACAAGGTGTGCAGGGGTAAAGATGGAGTAGAAACTGGGGACTGGCCAACCAATGACTGGCCCAGCTTGAGACCCATGCCATGAGAGGCAGCCCACTCCTGACACCATTAATGAAATTCTGCTACACTTGCAGACAGTAGGCTAGCGTAACTGTCATCAGAGAGGCTTCACCCAGGCCAGGCTGTGGTGGCGCACGCCTTTAATCCCAGCACGTGGGAGACAGAGGCAGCCGGATTTCTGAGTTCGAGGCCAGCCTGGTCTACAGAGTGAGTCCCAGGACAGCCAGGGCTACACAGAGAAACCCTGTCTCGAAAAACCAAAAAAAAAAGAAAAAAAGAAAAAGAAAGAAAGAAAGAAAGAAAGAAAGAAAGAAAGAAAAAAGAGAGGCTTCACCCAGCAACTGATGGAAGCAGATGGAGAGACCCACAGCCAAGGATTAGGCAGACCTAGGGAAATCCTGTGGAAAGGGGGAAGAAGGATCGAAAGAGCCAGAGACACCACAAGGAAATCGACAGAATCAACTAACCTGGGCCCAGAGGGGTGCATAGAGACTGAATCACCAACCAGAGAGTACGTGTGGGATGGATCTAAACCCCCTACACAAATGTAACAGGTGTGCAGCTTGGTCTTCATGTGGGACCCCTAAAAGCAGGAGCAGGAGCTGACTCTGACTCTGTTGCGTGCCTGTGGGTCCCTTTCCCCTAACTGGGCTGCCTTGTCCAGCCTCAATAGGAGAAGATGCACCTAGTCCTACTGCAACTTGATAAGCCAGGTGGGTTAATATCCACGGGAGGCCTCCTCTTTTCTGAGGGGAAAGGGAAGAGGGATGGATGGGGGAGAGGTGAGGTGAGATGGAGGGACTGGGAGGAGACGAGGGAAGGGAGGTTTGAATCTGGATGGAAGGTAAATTAATTCATTAATTAAAAAAGAGAAAAGAGGGGCTGGAGAAATGGCTCAGTGGTTAAGAGCACTGATTGTTCTTCCAGAGGTCCCGAGTTCAATTCCCAGCAACTACATGGTGGCTCACAACCGCCTGTAATGGGATCTGATGCCCTCTTCTGGTGTGTCTGAACACAGCTACGTGTACTCATATGAATAAAATAAATAAGTCTTCAAGAGAGAGAGAGAGAGACAGAGAGACAGAGAGACAGAGAGAGAGAACGAACAGGAGAACAGGAGCTAGAGAGAGTTAAGAGCAGGGACCGGTTTTCCAGAGGACCTGGCTTCAATCCCAGCACCCATTTGGGAAGCTCAGAACTGTCTGGATGTCCCAGGGGATCTGGTGCCCTCTTCTGGCCTCCATGGAGTCTGCATGCATTTGGCGCATAGACATACAGACAAAACACTCAAACACACAAAAATAATAAAACCAGAAAGAATAGTCTAATTGTCATAAGAAATAATTATCTAATGACTTATTACCATATAATCTCTAATAAATATGTGTCTTTGATAAATACAATTCAAAGAAGCGAGATAAGATTTATTTCAAGTCGGGCAGTGGTGGCACACACCTTTGATCCCAGCACTTGGGAGGCAGAGGCAGGCGGATTTCTGAGTTCGAGGCCAGCCTGGTCTACAGAGTGAGTTCCAGACAGCCAGGGTTACACAGAGAAACCCTGTCTCGGAAAACCAAAAAAAAAAAAAAAAAAAAAAAAAAAGATTTCAATATTTCCCCCCACCCCCACCACGCCACCCCCTTTGAGTTCTTGGAATTGAGCCCTGAGCCTGAGTATGTTCCTCAGCTGGTTAACATGGGCTTACGTCCACAGTCTTCAGTGTTCTTTAGTTAGCATAGCTCCTTACAAGTTAAAAATGTACAGAAATAGTGACCTCTATCTTATTCTGCTAATGATGAATGAATAGGGGCTGGAGAGATGGCTCATCAGTGAAGAGCACTGGCTGCTCTTCTTGCAGATCTGGGTTCTATTTCCAGCACCTACATGGTGGCTCATAACTGTCAGTAACTCCAGTTCCAGAGGATCTGATGTGCTCTTCTGCCCACATTTTTTTTTTTTTTTAATTCTTCTTTTTTTTTTTTTTTTTTTTTGAGACAGGGTTTCTCTGTGTAGCCCTGGCTGTCCTGGAACTCACTCTGTAGACCAGGCTGGCCTCAAACTCAGAAATCCGCCTGCCTCTGCCTCCCAAGTGCTGGGATTAAAGGCGTGCGCCACCACCACCCGGCCAACAAGTGACTTTTAAATGAGTGAGGAAAGATATCCCTTTGTTATGTTTCTTTTTTTCAGATTCTCTTGGATGCATTTGAAAGAGAGATTGTGGGCTGGAGAGATGGCTCAGAGGTTAAGAGCACTAGCTGTTCTTCCAGAGGTCCTGAGTTCAATTCCCAGCCACACATGGTGGCTCACAACCATCTGTGATGGGATCCGATGCTCTCTAATGGTGTGTCTGAGAATGACAATGTACTCACATACATAAAATAAATAAATAAAAAAAGAAATCAAATTTAGAAAAATAATAAATTAAAAAGAGAGATTATTTTGAAGTGTTCACATAAAAGTATATATGTTTATGCTGTGATATATGTATATTATATATATTTATATAAGTGTGTATAAGTAGATTATTTATTTATTTATTTAGTAGTACTGGGGATCAAACTTAGGAACTCATATATGTAGGCCAGGATTCCACTGCTTATTTATTGAGTATACCTCCTCATAAGTTAATGCTGTCTGAGAAGCAAGCAGCTAGAGACATCAGTGATGGACTGCTGATATGTAGGTGGACTTGACCCCTGGCTTGCCTGTGATATATCCCCAGGCTGGGAGTTCCATCTCTTCAGCTACTAAACTTGTGATGAGGGATTCTATCTGTCTGTCTTTCCATCCATCTATCCATCTATCTTTAAGATGGGGTTTCACTTAGCCTAGGCAGGCCTCCAACTCACTATAGAAGGGGCTGACCTCGAACTTCTGACCCTCCTGCCTGTACTTCCTGAGTAGGCACTGGGATTCCAGGTATGTGCCACATGAGTGTTTGTGGTGCTGAGGCTCTGAAGACTTGTTTTTGTTTGCTGAGCTGTGAATCCACAGGGAATGGGCTCCAGCTGCTCAGGCTCCTCCCTGTGTGCAGCAGGCCAGCAACAGCTGAGCACAGTGCTTTCTCATTGGGTTCCCTTTTCTGAGCACTTTCCTTCAATGAATGGAAGCTGTCTCTGCTCTTAGGGTCTTCACATGCTCCATCCGCACAGAAATTCTCGGGGTAAGAATCTCGCCCTTGCCGGGCAGTGGTGGCGCACGCCTTTAATCCCAGAGCTTGGGAGGCAGAGACAGGTGGATTTCTGAGTTCGAGGCCAGCCTGGTCTACAGAGTGAGTTCCAGGACAGCCGGGGCTACACAGAGAAACCCTGTCTCGAAAAACCAAAAAAAAAAAAAAAAAAAAAAAAAAAAGGTTTGCTGTGGGGACATTTATGGGGTGTTCCTTTTTGAACAGTGTGCATTCCCCCGATGTCTAGAGTGTGACCCTCTTGTCTCATACGTGTGTGGCCAGAGGAATAACACCATGTTTTCTAACCAGTCTAGAGAACATAAATAGGGGTCTCCTCTTCCCTTGGTATATTTGTCGTTTTGCTGCATTGCTGGAAGACAGCTGTCACAGCCAAAAAGCATCTGTAAGGATTTTAAAGTGTGCACAGAGTGTATATAACTTTTAGACATTACTTTTAAATGTTTCTAGGCAAAACAAAACCTGAGTTGAGTGGTGGTAGCACACATTTTTGGTCCCAGCACTTGGGAGGCAGAGGCGGGTGAATTTTCTGAGTTTGAGGCTAGCCTGGTCTTCAGAGGGAGTTCCAGGACAGCCAGGGCTACACAGAGAAACCCTATTTCAAAGAACCAAAATTAAACAAACAAATAAACAACATCCCCAAACCGAAAGAACAGTGTAGTGGGCGGGGCAACTTTGCGAAGGGAGGTGGCTTCACTGAAGACAGCCAACTGCTGAGGATGGAAGAGGGAGATGGACAGGTGGAGGGAGGAGCATGTAGGAAGGCGCTGAGGCAGGGAAGAGAGCTGGATGGTACAGGAGGAGAGCTGAGAGGGGACCACAGGAGGTGCTGGAGAAGCAGGGAGCTACAGACTGTGGGGCTTCTGACGCATGGAAGGGCTTGAAATCGCTTATCCGGATGTCCTGATCTGTCAGCCATAGCATGGCTTCTGAACCTTAGCGCTGCTGATATTTGGGACTCAATAATTCTTTTTTATGAAGTCATGCCCTGGGCATTGTAAGATATTTAGGAATGCCCGTGGTCTCCATCCACCAGGTGCCATTGGCAGACACCCATTCTCCCCATGTAATGATAAAACAGGAGATTAAGAATTGCTAAAGGTTACCTGGAGGATAAAAGACTCCTGTTTACCCTCCTCTTGAAAACCAGTCAGCCAAACTATCTCCTTTGAGAGGATTAGCTCTCTCAGGAGACATAGGATTATACAGAGAAAGGGCTTGGCACTCAGTGCTTGTCTTTCAAAATGGCTTCCTAAATCCTCAGCAGTAAAACGCTCTGAGACAATCAAGCCATATTGAGAATATCCAACAGAATATCTCAAGCATCCTTCCTACTACAATAGCCAAGTCTGGCTAACTTGGATTGCAGGGATTGTGCTCAGAGAGAATCCATATGTGACATGGGGTATGTGATGCTCTCTTCTGGGAAGGACGAATGTCTCTGACACAGAGAACAGACGTGCTCACAGAAGAGGAGGGTGTTTGTTTGATTCTGTCTCGCTCAAGGCCAGGGTAAAGGAAGAAGATACATCTCAAGAACTTGGATCTAGGGCTGGAGAGATGGCTCAGCGGTTAAGAGCATCGACTGCTCTTCCGAAGGTCCTGAGTTCAAATCCCAGCAACCACATGGTGGCTCACAACCATCTGTAATGGGATCTGATGCCCTCTTCTGGTGTGTCTGAAGACAGCTACAGTGTACTTACATATTATAATAAATAAATCTTTGGGCTGGAGTGAGTGGGGCCAGACCGAGCAGGGCTGGAGCAAGCAGAGGTCCTGAGTTCAAATCCCAGCAACCACATGATGGCTCACAGCCATCTGTACAGCTACAATGTACTCAAATACATAAATAAATAAATCTTAAAAAGAAAAAAAAAAAAAGGAACTTGCATCTAAGCAGGCATCCTGCTTGCAGGCACACCCACCATGGCCTTGCACGGAGCAATGAGACATCGTTCAAGTTCTCCAGTCTTGGGGAGAGAGCAGCCAGATTCTTTGCCAGAATATGCCATGAGCGGTCTCTAATTCAGTTCCTGAGAGTTTTTGTTTTCCTTTGAAACCTGATGACATAGGCCTTTCTTGTCCACAAGTCTCTCGGGTGTTCTAGTCTTCCAGACTCCTGTCGGAGTGGCCCATCAGGATGCACTTAGCAAGTTCCATGGCGTTTCTAGCCTGCAGCTCCAGACTCTTCCATATTCCTCTTACAAACCAGTCTACAACAGCTCCATCCCTCAATGCCAATTTCTCTCATTACTTCTGTTCTTGTTACTGTGAACACACACACACACACACACACACACACACACACACACACACACCACAAGAGTCAGCTTAAGGAAAGGAGGGTTTATTTTGGATTCTCGTTCCAAAGAATCCAGGGTATCATGACAGGAAGGTATGTTACCAAGAGCATGGAAGCCAGGCAGTGGTGGCGCACGCCTTTAATCCCAGCACTTGGGAAGCAGAGGCAGGCAGATTTCTGAGTTCGAGGCCAGCCTGGTCTACAGAGTGAGTTCCAGGACAGCCAGGGCTACACAAAGAAACCCTGTCTCGAAAATAAATAAATAAATAAATAAAAAATAAACAAACAAACAAATAAATAAATAAATAAATAAATCTAGTAAAAATTCAAAACAAATTTTCAGTGCCTGGCTCCACTTCTCTAGCCAGATTCTATCACCTAACCTTACCAGACAGTGCCACCAGCTCACAAGCCATTGCTCACACAGGAGATGTCTTGTGGCTATTTCACAGGCTACCAGTAACAGCCAAGGCCTGTGATTCTCCTGCCTCAGCCTCCTGAGTACTGGATTCCTAGTACGCACCACCGCACCTGGATTCTCTCTCCAATCTCACACCCACTGTTACAAAAATTCTATTTTTCTTTGCTAAACTTTTAATTGTTTTTACATTATTATCTCTAATTTTTGTGCATATGTTTGTGTGTGCTAGCACACATGCACGCACATAAACCTAGTAGTTAGAGAACAACTCATAGATGTCAGTTCTCCCTTCCCATGTGGATTTGGGGATAGATTCAGGCCATGAGGCTTAGCAGCAAGCTCCTCTGAGCCATCTCACCTGCCATCTGAATTTCTGTGTTTTTTGTTGGTGTTTGATTTTTTTTCCTCCTGTGGTTGCCTGATCAGTTTTTTTGTTTTTTGTTTTTGTTTTTGTTTTTGTTTTTTTGAGACAGGGTTTCTCTGTGTAGCCCTGGCTATCCTGGAACTCACTCTGTAGACCAGGTTGGCCTCGAACTTAGAAATCCACCTGCCTCTGCCTCCCAAGTGCTGGGATTAAAGGCGTGCGCCACCACTGCCCGGCTGCCTGGTCAGTTTTAATGAGCTCTTGTTCTCCTGTTTTAATGACATTTTCTGTAAATGTTGCATGCTTGATACTTCATATTCTTATAGTCTCCATTGGGAAGTCTTGAGATCCTAAAGGTGTGCTTTGTTACTTCTATGGCTCCTGCTGGGGTGTTCCTTCCTCTGAGTACTTATGGATTCTTTATCCTGAGCTTATCTTGGTGGAACGCAATCAGGAGGGTTCTGGGAAGTTCTCATGGGGAGGCTTTCTTCCTAGTAGACTTACACTGTCTTTTCTAAAGAGACCTACACTGTCACTGTACCTGGACTCTGTCACTGTACCTGGACGCTGTCACTGTACCAGGACACTGTCACTGTACTAGAACACTAGCTGCCATCAGGGTCATGGCTTCAGGAAAGAGCCTCAGCATTCTACCATGTTGACAGGAGCTTACAGCTTGGTGTAAGCATCCCAGGGTGATCAGCTGCTGTTCTGTCTGACTGCTTCCAATCATTGTCAATTCAGGATGCTTCTCCCATTCTGTGCTAACCTTAGGCGTTGTCCTTACTTTCCCCACGCCTAACAATGCATAGAGAAACATTGTGGTAATTTTTCCAAAACCCAAGAAGCATGGACGCCTTTCAGGCAAATCTGCCATTTTCCCAGAGGAGGAATGCATTGCGTTTTCATGCTTTGGATTGAATCAAGAAGAACGTCTAGCCTGGGCCATGTGCTGGGAATGGAACCTAGGGCCCCATGTGTGCTAGACCAGTACTCTGTCCCTGAACTGTGTGTACACATCTGTCCCTGTGTCTTTAATTGCTCTTTCAGGTCTGTCAAGAGTCAAAACTTAACCAGAAATCAAATTCATTTATTCATTTTCTTTTTGATGCTGGGGATGAAACCCACAGCGTGGATCCCTTTTGGATGACAGGCTAGTACTCTAGCTGAGTACCTCAGCCCCCAGAACCTAACTCCATTGCTTCTTCTTTTCATTTTCATCCCCTACCATCCCTGGGTTTTAGACATAGTCTAAACCCATGTAGATTAGGCTGGTCTTGAACTCACAGATATCTGCTCGCTGGAGCTAAAGGTGTGTGTCATCATGCCCAGCTGTTTTCATTTCCATGCTGTGTGTGCCTGTGTCTCTGTATGAGAGATCTTACTTGTTTCCCATTTACCACAGTGACATGAAGTGTCCTCCAAAGAAGGATTAATTTGTATTTGAAAAGTGACCCAGTTTAATGAAATCACTAAATAATAATACAGGCTGTCATCACACAAGTCAGGGACCATTCAAGAACGAGGGTTAAGAAATACTGGCCAAGCCGGGCAGTGGTGGTGCACGCCTTTAATCCTAGCACTTGGGAGGCTGAGGCAGGTGGATTTCTGAGTTGGAGACCAGCCTGCTCTACAGAGTGAGTTCCAGGACAGCCGGGGCTACGCAGAGAAACCCTGTCTTGAAAAACAAACAAACAAACAAAAGAAATACTGGCCAAGTTGGTATCTCTTTAGTTCCTCAGACCTCAGGTCCTCCATGTAAGCTTCTCTCTCCAGCCTGGTCCAGGGCTGCCTTCTTTGTGTAGCAGGAGAAAGCTCTGGAGCCAACTAATCAGTTAAGGTGGTGTGGTATGCCCCATACCTTACCTCAGCTACCACTGAAGCAAATTCCTTGAGGACCAAGAAATCTCAAAGCCAGCTGTGCAAAGCACACTGCTTGTAACTCTTTGCCAATCTGTGATGGTTAAAATTGTCATCTGGACAGAACTGAGAATCACCTAGGAGACACACCTCTCTCTGGGCATGCCTACAAGGGAGTTTCTAAATTTAGGTTGAGGTATGAAGACCCATCCCATGGGCTGAATGCCACCTTAAATCAAAAGGAGAAGGTGAGCCAGGAACCAGCATTCACTTCTCTCTGTTTCCTGACTGTGGAGGCAGCATGACCAACTGCCTCATGCTTCTATCTTCACGCCTTCCTCACTGTGATGGACTGCACTCTCAAACAGAGAGCCCAAAAGAACGCTTAAGTTGCTTTTGTCAGGTATTTTGTGATAGCGTTGAAAACAATACATACTCTTTTTTTTTTTTTTTTTTTTTCCGAGACAGGGTTTCTCTGTATAGCCCAGGCTGTCCTGGAACTCACTCTGTAGACCAGGCTGTCCTCAAACTCAGAAATCCGCCTGCCTCTGCCTCCCAAGTGCTCATACTCTCTTTACAGTAAGCAATAATACTCTTATTTATTTATTTATTTATTTATTTATTTATTTATTTTTTCAATACAGGGCTTCTCTGTGTATCTTTGGTTGTCCTGGGACTCCTTCCATAGACCAGGCTGGCCTCGAACTCACTGAGACCTTTCTGCCTCTGCCTTCTGAGTGCTGGAATTAAAAACATGTGCCACCAATGCCCGGCTATAATATATACTCTTAAGCCATGTCTTCTAATATGATTTTATTCCCCCCCTGTGTTCTAGAGACCCCACTTCCCTCAAGAACCATGCTCAATACACTCCACACAGCTAGTGTTCATATGGCAATTGGCCTTCAAACGAGGTGTCCTGGCCTGCAGAACATGACTGGCATGGCCAGGGACATCGTAAAAAGCAAGCTGGACACTAGGGGTAACAGCACATGGACCAAGGCTTGAGAAGAGGTTTGGGGACTCTCCTGTGAGGCCTGTCCTCAGCCTTCCATCTGTTTGAGTCATAAACAAACTCTAGCTCTGCTTCTTGGGAAGCACACTGGAAGCCCATCCCATCTCCTGATGGTCGGAGACAATGTGTGAGCATGGTGCTGAGCCTAGGTGGGCAGTAGGGGACCACAGTGCCTACCCCATCTGGCTTGCTGAAGTCTCAGAGTTCAGCTTGGTTTCATTACAGAGTTCTCGTCTACGGAAGTAAATGGCAGGGAAAAGGAACTGTTTCTGTGTCTCCTGCTCTTGCCTTTTGGAAATGAATTATTTATGTATGAGACAATGTACCTCCTTTCAAAAGACTTTTTGAGCTAGGGTCTCATTATGTAGCCCTGGTTAGCCTGGACTCTCTCTATAGACCAAGCTGGCTCTAACACACAGAGATCCGCCTGCCTCTGCCTCTACAGTCTTGGGATTAAAGGCGTGCACCTCCCCCCCTTTTTTCAATTTTACCTTTCTTTCTGAGGCCTGGAAAAAGCACCACAGAGAGTGGTTTCTCTCTGGGATTTTCTATATTCCAATAGTTGGGTTTTCTTTCCTCTCCTCCCTCCCCTTCTTTTTAGGTCAATAGCTATTTTTCAAGTCTTCTATTTCAACAAATATTTACAAAGCAGTCTCTCTCTGGCTAGAGCTTAAGAGCGAGGTGGTGGAGTCAAACTGACCGGCTTCCGGCCCCACGTCGGCCATCTGTTCACTGTGTGCCTGTGGATGTACTGAGGTAATTTACTAAGACTGACTTGTCATAGCCATTAAGTGGGGATGGCAGCATTACTGCCCTAGTTTGCTTTTTGTTGCTGTGATCAACACTGACCAAAACTCACTTGAAGGGGAAGGGTTGATTTGGCTTACAGCTTCCAAAGCGTTCCTCCCTTAGGGAAGTCAGGGCAGGAGGTCAAGGCAGGACACTGGAGGCAGCAACTGAAGTATAGGCCACGGAAGAGTGCTGCCTCTTGGCTTAGTCCTCATGACTTGCTCCACTTGCCTTCTTAGAGAGCGCAAGACCCCTTCCCTGGGGGGGGGGGGGGGCCCAGAGTGAACTGGGTCCTTCCACACCAATTAGTAATCAAGTGAATGGCCCTCTGACATGTCCGGAGGCCAAACTGATGGAGGCAATTCTAAATTGAGGTTTTCTTTTCCTAGGTGACTCCAGCTTGTGTCAAGTTGACAAGAACCAACCAGCACAAGTGGCCAGCACAGGGGATGCCAGTGACGGCCGTCTCACCCGTGGAGGAATTAGACCATAACTTATGTGCTAGGAAACAGTGGTGGGGGCGGGGGGAGAGGAGGGAGTTGATGACGATGGATCGGTTGTCAATACCGCAATGGCTTCTGGGCACACGGACACCAATGAGAAAGGCTTCTTGATCAGAGTAGACCATTTCAGTGATGGGAAGGGAGAACGGTATCTCCTGGCGGACATCTTGATGAGCACAGGTCTGTGGGCAGAGCAACGCCTGCCTCTTAGGAGAGAAGGAAGGGCCTGGCTCAGACAGTAAGGACATGGTCTGGTCCCTCCAGTGCCCTCTGCTCTGGGCAGAGTGTCTCACCTTTAGTGAGCCTTCTCCACTTCTCCATTCTTTTTTTTTTTTTTTTTTTTTTTTGGTTTTTCGAGACAGGGTTTCTCTGTGTAGCCCTGGCTGTCCTGGAACTCACTCTGTAGACCAGGCTGGCCTCGAATTCAGAAATCTGCCTGCCTCTGCCTCCCAAGTGCTGGGATTAAAGACGTGCGCCACCACTGCCCGGCACACTGTCCCATCATTACCCAGCTAATCTTTTTCTACTTTCCTACTTTGGACTATGAGACAATAAAATAAGCATCTGTTGTTAGGGCTGCTGACTTTGGGGATATAGGAGCATGGCGTGTATTTCTCAACTGAATGTCCAAGCTCCAGGAGAGTGCTATTGATTGGCTCCCTACAATGGCAAGAACTGCTAGGATCTGAGGTATAACCTCCAGTGGATCCCATTTTGCTTTTGGAGAAAATAGCACAGAGTGTTTGAGAAAGTCTAGGTGTGAATCCTGGTCCCGCCTCCCTCTACCATGATCATGGGCAAGACATCTTTCCTCCCCGATTCCTCAGCCTCTTCCTTCAGGAAATGAAGGGTCATATCACGTAAAGCCATTGTAAGGTTTCTACGAATTATTGAGAGTGAAGAGCACAGGGAACAGTGCCTGTCACACTTCAGCTAGTGTGTGTGTGTGTGTGTGTGTGTGTGTGTGTGTGTGTGTGTAGTCAGATGCATGGTTGGTGTTTATGTGACCATCCTAAGGTCACAGGTCTATCTTGCTTTGTGAGACAGAGTTTCTCACTAACCTAGAATTAATCAACTAGGCTAGGCCGGCTATTCTCCAACCCACAAGGATCAATCTGTTTCTATCTCCACAGAACTGGGATTTGTAAATAACTAGGATTATAATTCCAGGACATCCATCTCAGGACCCCATGCTGGCAAGACAGCCCACGGAGCCTTCCCCATAGTTTGCTCTGGCTAGCACTGTGAATGTCTATCGCGTGTTATCAACAGGCATTGGGAACACCCACCCTGTCTGCTATTCACCCTATGGAGAATGGTAGACAAGACAGAAGAGAGCCTTGCTTTTGAACGCTAACTGGGTGGGCTAAGTGCATAAAATTAAATATTTAAAAATCGTTTGGAAATCACTCTGTATCTCACTTTAATCTGTGCAAACCACAGGGCACCCCAGTATGTGGCATGGGCAGACAGACAACCCTGCTCACTGACTTTGCTGGAGGGGGTTTGGAATAACATAGTGGTTCTTAACCTTTCTAAGGTCGTGACCCTTTCACGTAGTTCCTCATGTTCTGGTGACTGTTGGATATTCAAGCCACTAAAGTGGCGGGGAAAGCTTAGACTCCCTTTGTAAATGTTGTATATTTGTAAACTTTGTATACATTGTAACCTTAGTAAATGCTCAAGGCAAGAAAGTGGCCAGGCCCCAGCTGAGGAGCTCCAGCAGCCGAGCCACTCCCCCCAGATGGCCCTAAGTGTCAGAACTGTTTCCAGCTTCTGTAACAGTCACAAAGGTCATCTACAGCTCCTCAACAGATTATGCTAATTTTAGGTGAAAAGTCTGAACAAAAGCCACCAATCTCTAAATAATAAAACCCACGAATCCCTGAACTTCCCACAGAAATCCACCAATCCCCTGAGCACAGAAGCTCGCCAATCCCAGAACAGGAAACCCCACCAATCCTGAGCTCACCCAAGCTCAGGACTTGAAATCTCACCAATCCTCACCCTGAAAATCTCCATCCTAGAAAGCCCCCCAAGAACCCCTATATAAGCACTTCCCTTTGTCCAATTCCCTGCTGTCTGCTTCCCCCCCCCTCCCCGGAAGCACAGCCACTCCTGGATTCATTTCTCCACACCTGGGACCCTCCAATAAATCTCTTTTATGAGATTTACTGCCTGGTGTGACTCTCGTGGGAAGGAGTCAAGAAGCAATGAAGAGAAGAAGGAAAGAAGCAAAGAGGAGCAGGGCTCAGGCTCCTGAGTTCCTCAGCTCAGCTGGGATCCCCTCCCCTGGGAGCTCCAATGCCTCTTCTGAGGAGGCTTCCTCTCAGGCTGGAAGGTTCCTGGGTCCCCATGTCTCAGAATGCCTTTCCCTTGAGACACTGTCCCACCTCGGAACTGTTTGGTTCCTGGGCTTTTGAGTCCCAGGATACCTTCCCACCCAAACAGGAAGACCAACAGTGACCTCTTACCATAAAATTACTTTTGCTCAGCCGGGCGGTGGTGGCACACGCCTTTATTCCCAGCACTTGGGAGGCAGAGGCAGGCGGATTTCTGAGTTCGAGGCCAGCCTGGTCTACAGAGTGAGTTCCAGGACAGCCAGGGCTACACAGAGAAACCCTGTCTCGAAAAACAAACAAACAAACAAAACAAAATTACTTTCGCTGGTACTTCATAACTGTAATTTTGCTACTGTTATGAATTACAATGTAAATATCTGATATGCAGGATATCTAACCTGTGACCCCCGTGAAAGGGTCAATCACTCCCCAAAGGCGTTGTGACACACAGGTTGAGAGCCACTGTGATAACAAGTCCTTTTACCCCCCTTTTCTCCTAAGAATGACAAAGCCTGATTATTTCATCAAGAGTCTGCCCCCCAGTGATGTATCCCTGACAGACACTAAGGCTCTTGAAAGCAAGCATAACGCCCCAGCATTCAGTTCGCTTGGCTAATTTTAAATCTCCGGACGTCTATCGTGTACTTAGCTCTAAATTACATGTTAAACGTGGGTTTTTCTTAGGCCTTATCCATGCAGCAGGTAAATAAAGTAGCTTTGTGAAGGGAGCCATTAAAAGCTGTTTTAAAAGGCCCCGAGTTCCCGTCACTGAACTGGAACTGCCAGCTTCGTGTCCAGGACAGGTCTCTCCCAGCTACTATGCAGGCAGCCCGGCGATTTCAATGCAGCCAAATGGTAAACAACAGTCCAGGCTAATGGAAGCCACCAGTCCCAGAGGCTCTCAGCATGGCTCAAAGAAAAACAACAACAACAACAACAACAACAAAAGCAAGCAAACAAACAAAAACACGTTTACCTTTTCTAATTCTACTGCTTTTTCTACTTCGGAGGTCGGTGCAGTTCCCATCCTGGACACAAGGGGGCAACACGAACTCGTTCTGCTAGAGGTGTTGAGGCCAGGGAAACCAATGGCTTGGCTTTTTCCTTCCTGTCCCCAAGATGATGCCTGGAGACAGGACAAATATAGCGTAAACAATAGTCACAGCCTGCAATTTAGATGCCACAGCCTTAGATGTCGGCTTCTTCTTCTTTGTGCCTTTTTTTTTTTTTTTTTTTTAAACATTTAATGAGAGAGGAAAGCACTGGATGTTTAGAAATAAACTCTCCTTTTTCAGGTCAAGGTCTAGGCTCAGATTTGAATGGCTGGAGCAGAGCCCTGTTTCTTGGCCCGGGTTAACAAATGTCTTAATTTGACGGCAGTGATGCACCACTGTGGTAGACACTGTGTGGGCCACCAGAAAGAGAGAGGACTCAGAGCTCGGGAGGGGATGTGGTCCTTCAGGGAGGGATGCAGGATGAGACTGGGTGTGCAAAATAAAGGTCCCAGATGTTGAGTACCTTGGAGAGGAGGATGGAGGAGAGGGGTGTGTGAGTGGGGACCCTAGTGTGAACATCAGGAGCTGCAGACTGTCAAATGTTCTATCTCCCCCATCCCATTAGTTAAGTTTTTCTCTGCTGAACAAGATATCTGACCAAAATAAGGAAGGAAGGGTTTATTTTGACTCATAGTTCTGGTGACAGTCTGTCGGGGCAACGAAGCAACTCAACACACTGTCTGTAGTGTGGAAGCAGAGAGGTGAACGCTAGGGTTAGGTTAGAATTGGAAGTTCAAGATCGTCCCTACCCAACTATCAGGTTTGAGGCTCACCAGGACTGCAAAAGATCCTGTCTCAAAAACACATATTGGTTTCTTTTCCTGTTGCTCTGATAAAATACCTGACGAAAGCACCTTATAGAAGGAAACGTCCATCTGGGCTCACAGCGGAAGGGCCAGTCGCTCACAGCAGGAAATGAGTGATGGTGGGAGCCTGAGGCGGCTGGTCATATCTACAGTAAGGAGAGCAAGGGAGAGAGAGACAGAGACACACAGAGAGACTGACAGAGAAACAGAGACAGAAGGACAAAGAGAGACAGAGACCTACAGAGACAGAGAGAGATGGGGTGCAGAAATGTCCTTTTTTTTTTTTTTTTTGGTTTTTCGAGACGGGGTTTCTCTGTGTAGCCCTGGCTGTCCTGGAACTCACTCTGTAGACCAGGCTGGCCTCGAACTCAGAAATCCGCCTGCCTCTGCCTCCCAAGTGCTGGGATTAAAGGCGTGAGCCACCGCTGCCCGGCTCAGAAATGTCCTTGAAGACATGTCCAGAGGTTTGTTTCCACAGTGATACAAGTCGACAATCAGTGTTAGCCATCACAGCCTTCCACCACCATCGCTGTGGCCCAACTACTATCTACTGACCTGCTTCCTGGCTTCCCCTGAGAACCCCTCACTGACAACCAGTCTTTCTCAGAGTCTTTGCACAAACTTCTAGAGATTTGCTTAACTAGAAGAGACAAGAATGAAGAAATGACAGACAGGCAGGAAAGCTGGGACTGATAGGGTGAACCCTCTGATAGAAAAGCCCTAGCACCCTGGGAGCTCATAGAGTGCTTATTATATACAGCTGGAACAGGGAGGTGGGTTTAGTTAATCTTGGTAGGAGCAGCCTGGGGGGGGGGGGGCAGTCTATAGGCCACAAATATCTCAGGAGAGAAAGCTGTGGTAGACATCTTCTGCACACAATCAGCGTTCACACTCAGATCCCCAAGAAGGTTTTACCATCTCCCTCTGAGCCTTACTCTGGGAAATGGGACTTCACCATTTTCCCGTGGGTCTGGCATGGCCGTGTCGCCAACAGCTCGCCCCTTCTCCCTGTCTTCCAGATGCTGCCTCCTCCGTCTCTCCTCCACACCACAGTCTGATATTTCCTACCCTCTGCCTTTTACACGCACTGTCTTTCTGATTCCAGAGCTCTTTGCCCTCCCAAGTCTCATGAGTTCTTCTTTTGGGGTTCGCTTCCTCAGCATGCATTCCACATGCTGTCCCTTGGAGTTCTGGGCTTAGAAGGGCTTGGTGCTGGCTTTAACGTTCTCAGTCAACATATTAAAAGTCTCTCTCTTTTTTTTTTTTTTTTTTTTTTTTTTTTAAAAAGATGAGGTTTCACTAATCCCAGCACTTGGGAGGCAGAGACAGGTGAATTTCTGACTTTGAGGCCAGCCTGGTCTACAGAGTGAGTTCCAGGACAGCCAGGGCTATACAGGGAAACCCTGTCTCAAAAAAACCAAAAAAAAAAAAAAAAAAAAAAGGCGAGGTTTCACTGTTTCCCGAACTGGCCTTGAATTTAAAATCCTTCTGCTTTCCCTGGGGAGCCGGAGTTAGAGGTGGTTGTCAGGTACCATGTGGGTGCTGGGATCTAAACCTGGGCTGTCTGCAAGAATACCAAGTGCTCTCAACCCCCGAGCCACGTCTTCAGTTCCAGTTCACACTGGTTTTTCAACAAAACTCTGTTTTCATTTTGCGGTTACCCTGTGAACTGTGCGGCAGATCCCACCTCTTACCAGGACATCAAAAGCCTAAGTCTGCAAGAGCCAGATGTCCCCTCACAGTGGCCTGTCCCTCACTTATCCAAAGGCACCCAGCAATCCCTCCGTACCACGGATCAATTCCAGTCTCCCTGTAAGCCCATCTCTGCATGACCACCTTGCCCTCTCAGTCTATTGTTTATTTCCTGTTCAAACCAGTCGGCCCACAGGTGTATCCCTCTAGCACCTGAAACTGGTGGTCCTGATGTTCCTGCTCCCTGTGAGTTGCGTGAAGAACCTGGGACCGGGAAGAGTGTGGGTGTCTGATGGGGCTGGGGGTGTAGTCAGCTGGGTCCTGATGGATCGGGAGAACCGTGGCTGCCTGATGCCCCGGGTCTGCTTCCGGCTTCCCACCCCACAGCTGCTCTTCTCCTTTGTCTCTAGCGGGACCATGTGTCCCTTCAGCTCTACTCATCCTGTGATCTGGATTATTCCAAAGGCTTTAAAGTTTGAGGGTTTTGAGGTTTAAACAACAACAACAAAAATCTCTTTTCTGGGCTGGAGAGATGGCTCAGCAGTTAAGAGCACTTCCAGAGGTCCTGAGTTCAATTCCTAGCAACCACAATGATGGCTCACAATCATCTGTAATAGGATCTGATGCCCTCTTCTGATGTGTCTGAAGATAGGGACAGTGTACTCACATATGTAAAATAAATAAGTCTTTTTAAAAAAATCTCTTTTCATCATAAGATAAAGTTGTAAACATTTGATCATGTGAAGACACAAAAATCATGGGCTGGAGAGATGGCTCAGTGGCTGAGAGCACTGACTGCTTTTTCAAAGGATTTCAGAGTACCTGGGTTCGAATCCCAGCACCCACAGGCCAACTCATAACTGTAACTCCAGTACCACGGGTTCTGATACCTTCTTCTGGCCTTGAGCACTGTGTATTCGTGTGCCCTGATATACATATACATGTAAAAATAGTAAAATCATTTTTTAAAAGACACAAAACACAGCTAATTTAATAAAATTCCATGCAGCTTTGTTTACTTGTTTGTTTTCTTATTTGTTTATTTTTGTGTGTATTGGTGTTCAGTCCACAGCATGCTTGTGGACATCAAAGGACATCATCCCAAAGTCTGTTCTTTCCTTCCACCATGGGGTCCTGGGGATTGAACTCAGGTTGGTCAGGCTTGGCAGCAAGTGCCTTTACCCCCTGAGCCATCTTGCCAGCCCCTTAGGGGAGGGCTCTATTGTTTATTTTTTATTGGTGTTTGTGAGTTTCTTCGAAAAGGCTGTGTACCTCAGGCTGGACGTGAACCCTTGCCCTTCACACATCCCTTGTGTTCTGAACTGGGTTTCACTCTGGGCCGTGGGTGGCCTGCATTAGAACACATGAAAGCCACCTGAAGACAGGTTAGCTCTTTGTCAGTAAAGGCAGGGTAGCAGCTTTACCACACTCACATTTCTGAGTTACTTGGTTCGGTGAGTGTTTTTATTGTTGTATGTAGCTTCTCATTCCTCTGCTGGACAAAATAATTGGCGATTTCTCTCCCCCTCTTCCTCCCTCCCTCTCTCCCCCTCTTCCTCCCTCTCTCCTCCTCTTCTTCCCTCTCCTCCTCAGCCCTCTTTCCCTTCCTCCTTTCCCTTTTCTTTTTCCTCGATTTTTTTTTTCCAAACAAGTTTCTCATGTAACCCACGTAGCTAAGAATGCCTTTGAACTTCTGATCCTCCTGCCTCCATCTCCGGAGTACTGGGATTAGAGTGCGTGCCATGAAGCCTGTTTCATGCAGTGTTGGGGATTGAACGAAGGGCTACATGCACGTTAGGCTAGCGTTCTGCCATTTCTTTTGAAACGGACGCATGCATGCATGCGTGAATATGTGTGTGCGTGAATATTTAGCTCTGGAATTCACTATTTAACTCAAGCTGGACTCAGACTCCTGGCTATTCTTCCATCTCAGACTTCTAAGTCCCGGGATTATAGATTTGAGGTATAATCACTGCCATCTTCCTTCTCTCTCCCTGTTTGCTTCTCTCTCTTCTTCCCCTCCACCCTTCACCCTCTTCCTTTCTCTTTTCCTCTCACTTTTCCTTTCTCTCTCCTTTCTCAGTTTCTCTCTTTCTTGGTTAATCTCTGAGCCATGTCCTTGTTCTTTTGCCCAGGCTGGCAGTGAACCCCTAGGTTTGAGTGACCCTCTCCCCTCAGCCTCCCAGTGTCTGGAGCTGCAGACAAGCCTGGCTTTTTCCTTTAGCCCAGCACTGGTTAGTAATCCAGGCAGGACAGCTCTCTCATGTCAGTATTGCTCCATCTGTGTCCCATTACAGGACTTAGACCTTCCTGGCAACGAAGGCTGTGAAATTCTAGACCTGAACCAGCCGGAGCAATTTGTCTCTGACGTCAGCAGTTGATCCTCCAAAGCCCTGAAACTGGTGAGGAAGCAACTGGCATTTTCTCTCCCAGTTGGAGGTGCCAAGACGTGGTCCTGGGAGCAGAGAGAGGGAATGTTGTCCAGGCAGGGTGCCCGTGGCATGCTGCTGGGGAGGTTATTTGTCTCTCAGTATTTGCAGGTACACCTCCAGATGAGCGTCATCCTCATTGGAGCTTTGAACTGCACAGATCCATGTTTGTGTTTTGCTAATGAGTTGAGACTTTCTTCTTCTTCTTCTTCTTCTTCTTCTTCTTCTTCTTCTTCTTCTTCTTCTTCTTCTTCTTCTTCTTCT
>CM052702.1:130626942-130644347 GCA_028551405.1 Uromys caudimaculatus
CAGGAAGCTCTACGGGGGGGGGGGGGTTGTCTAGGATTCAAGCTACCTGAATTTTATTTCTGTTGTTGTGGTATAAAACCTTCAGACAAATGCAACTTAGGGGAGAGCTTACTTCAGCTCACAACTCCAGGGTAGAGTCCATCATTGTGGGAAAATAGGCAGGAACTTCAAACAGCTAATCATATTGAAAGGACGACACAAGCGCCATTTGTCTCCATATAAGGACCAGGCCTGATAGAAAAGAAGCCGTAAAGCACCAACCTCAGGAACAGACCACAAGTCCCAGGAACTAGGCCATAAGGAACCTGCTCTGGGAACAGATCATAAAATCCAGAATCAAGGTCATAAAACCCCCTCCTAAAGAATAGCCCGGGGATAATCACAAAAATGGAGAAGTATCTTATCTCAGAATGGGCCATCGGCACTGGGCATCCCTATTTCATCACAAGTTTGAGCATTCATGACATAGGAATGCAGAGCACTGACCACCTGTGACCCCCAACCCCCAACCAATACAATTTTAGATTACCTAATCCTTCTAGAGAGTTTCCCTGCTTGCTTATAAGAAAGCCTGCGTGCCTTTGTCTGGGGTTGCCGTTTTGGAGAATGGTTGACCCCCACATGCTGGTTGTTTCCACAGAATAAACGCTCTCTGTCTTTGCATACTATCTGAGTCTGGGGTCTTCCTTCAGCTGTTTTCGGACCCTTACAATATCACACCCACAGACAAGAGCAGAAAAAATTGAATGTATGCATGCATGCATGCTTGCTTGCTCACATAGTCAGCTAATCCCACCACTCACAGAATTCAAGACTTCTTACCTAGGGAATGCTGTTGCCCACAGTGGGCGGGTCCTCCCACATCAAGTAACTTAACTAAGACTCTCCCCTGCAGACATACTCATAGGCCAACACCTCATGGACTATTCCTTATTGAGATTCCATTCCCAGGTGGTTGTAGGTTGTGTCAACTTGACAGTTAAAGCTAACCAAATATAACACAAGGCCATCCTAGGATATACAGTGAGACCCTGTCTCACAAGGAAAAGGGGGGGGGGTTATTATTTTTGTGACGGTTGATTACTGATTTCCTGAGACATGGGGGCGAGGACTGAATTCTTCTTGTCGACAAATTCTCCTATCCAGCTCATTCAAGACTACCTTACCCCATTTGCTGAGCCACAGACTCAGCCTGAGCCTCTTAGGGGAACTGAGAGAAATGAACAGTTGCTGTGAATTTGCTGTGAGACACTGACTTTTGGTGTGGCATGTATGTGAACCCTCTGTGGGCTCAACGACTCCAACAAGAGAGTCAGGCTTGTTCCCATTTAACAGAAGAAGCATCAAGTCCTATAGCAGTGGCTCTCAACCTTCCTAATACTACGAGTCTTTAATACAGTTCCTCACGTTGAGGTGACCCCCACCCATAAGAGTATTTTGTTGGTACTTGGTAATTTTGCTACTGTAATGAATTCTAATGTAAATTTCTGTGTTTTCAGATGGTCTTGGGTAACCCCTGGGAAAGGGTTATTGACCCCCAAAGGGGTCCCAACACCCAGGTTGAGAACAGCTGTCCTAGAGGCTGTTTGAGCTATGCATTCAGGTCCATGGTACTGGGGTGTCGTTGCAATGCGTCCTCCGGGGGTGCAGGTTTTGGGAGCGTGGTTCCCAGCGTGTTGTCAGGGTTCAGGATGTGGCTCAGTTAATGGAGTGTCCGAGGCAAGGGGAAAACATACCACATCTTGAGGCACCCACACCTAGGTCTGAATTCTCACTTTGCCAATTCTCACTCACCACGAGTGTGAGGAAGTTCCTTACCTCCCTAAATGTGATCGTTATGTTTAAGACGGAGGTCATAGCTAGCTCAGGAGTCTCACAAGACTGTGTTTAGAGTGACGTTCGATGCTCTGCGGACACACACCCCTGCTGTCCCAGACTTAGAAGCCAGTCAGTCAACACCCATTAACACCGAATCTCCACACAGAGGAACACCTCGGCTATTTCATTTCTTATTTGATCACGTGTGACTTTTTTTAATATAAGAAAAATAGTCAGATTCCACCATAAAAGCAATAATGTTTAAAGGTTTGCTGTGGCCCCAGCTGTAATTTTATTCCATTCAAGAGCCTAAGAGTATCCTGAGGAGCCATCTGAGGGCAAGGGAAATAATGGAGAAAATGATTTGAACTATAAAAATTCCAATTTTCATCCAAGTTTTTCGGAACTCATACCAGCAGAGAGGGAAAGTCCCCTCATGTCCCCTCAATGTCCCCTCTGTTTGCTCATTCCTTTCATGGCCCATCTTAGCCATATGATCTCTCAGGAAGAGTCGGCTTGGACTACTTCCTGGGTTTCATCTGCAGAACGCTGCTCTTCAAAGACTGGGTCTTGTTTCAAGGCTGCAATTAAGCTTTCCTTTGCCCCTGCCTCCACTGCATATTGTCATTCTGCACAGAGGCCCTCCCGGCCCAATCTCCACACTTCAAGGGATTGAAAGTCACCGAGGTTCTGAGGCAAGTGTCACCCGTGGACAGCTCCTGAATAACTAATCGGCAGAAGGAAATGAAATATCTCAACACACACAGCTCATCTTCCGTTTCAACGGGACTTGTGATTGAGCTGGGGAGGAGGCCTGGATTCACCTCAGTGTGTGTGTGTGTGTGTGTGTGTGTGTGTGTGTGTGTGTGTGTGTGTACACTCACGCTCTGCCTTTTGGCATCTTGGGTAAAGCAGTCATTTCTCCTATTGCTGTGATAAAATACTTGACAGAAGCAACTTAAGGAAGGAGGGGTTTATTCTGGCTCACAGTTTGAGGGTACAGTCCACCATGGATTTGGGGAAGGCATGACAGCAGAAGTCATGGAAAACCCAGCAATGAGTACTGGTACTCAGCTCAATTTCTCTATTCATTCAGTCCAAGACGGGGGATGGTACAGCTCATTTTAAGGTGGGTCTTCATATCTCAAGGAACCTAATTAAGAAAAACCTTCACAGGCACGTCCTAATCTAAATTGTCCCCTGTGGGTGTACCTGGCCTGGAGGCTTGCCTTACAGATGATTAGAGATCATCTATCAATACCACAACCACTACAGGAGACGCTGGAAAAATGGGTGTGAAATTGTGCCCCCACCCACCCTGCACACCCTGCTTGTTCCATCCTTCACTAGACAAAATCTTCTGTCTTGAAGGTCATTCACTCCCTGAAGATGAGACAGCAGACTTCCTCTCAGACACAGGCACATCCAAATCCAGCCTCGCCAAGCTGACTCACGTGGTCCTAGCCCAGTGTTTCCACTTTGAGCACAGTGCTGATTAAGTTAGTTCTGTAGTAATTGTGAGCACTAGCTACTCTTTCGGAGGACCCAAGTTTGGTTCCTAGCATCCACGTCAGGCAGTAACTCTGGTCCCAAGGGATCTGCTATCTTTGGCCTCCATGTGCTCCTGCCCTATAGTACACATACTGCCCCGCCCTTCATAGTTAAAATTAAATATTTAGAGAGGGAGGGCATTCTATGATAAACAATCCCGATTAAATCAGGGCTCAGGGATGCTGAGAAATGTGGACTCACGCCTATGGCTTAGATCTTCTGTTGATCTTCTCAACCTCTATACCATGTATCTGATCCAGAGCTGGTTCAAGGCCTCTGGGGCACACAGGACTCAATAAATGCTTTCTACCTGGCTTGGTTTTTGCAAATGCATAATTCGCTCATTTGCTGCATTGAGTTCTTTCTTTGAATGGTCTTTGTCTTTTCTGTGTCCCACTTCCCCTTCCTCTGCTTCCTTCATGAAAACCCAAAAGTGTCCCATCTTTTCTGGTGGTGTGGGTTTAGGAAGAGAAGAAAGAGATATTGGCACACAAGCAAAGTTCAGTCCTCTTGTTAAGGTTTGGATATATATTTTCTTCCCGCACAAGTCCTGATGTAGCTAGGGGGCCTCACTAGACAACGTTTGGATTCTCTAGCTTCCAAAATTATGAGCCAAACGATTCCTATTATTTTCAAAATTACCCAGTTTCATGCATCTTACTTTAGCAACACAAGGTAGACCAATGCACCTCTCCTCAGTGCCCCTTTGAGGAATGCACTGTCCCTTTTGTACTAATGAAGGATTTACTGCAAGGAGACAGCTTTGCCTAAGTGACTTGGAGGGCCATGGGGAAGAGAAAGCAGATGCAGAGGTGCCTCCTGGGACATCCTTGCATTAAATTTCCAGCACCTCTGACAGAGGTCGTACTCTTGTTCTCTCTGCTTTTCCACTTGCTTAATTTTACTATGAATTAGAAGTTAATGAGGGAGAGCATTGTAATGAGCTCTTCTCTGTGGCCCTCCTCTGTTTTATCCACCAGCAGCTGGGGGTGTGACTCCATTACAATATGACATTGCCTAGACATGGGGGCCTCAGATGCCAGGTGTGACTCTCAGGCCTCTTGCAGTTCTGATCCATGGCTTATAAATGTGAGGTTTCCGTTCCCCCAGGATGCAGGTTCTTCCACTGGATTTCCCAACCTCCAGCATCGGAATGAATAAACCTCTTTATAAACTACCCAGTCTTGGGTATTCTGTTAGAGTAACACAATGTGGCCAACTCTGTGAGCTAGTGGCCAGCTGATGTGGGTCAGTTCACCCAGCATTATCTAGAGCTCTACTGCCAAGGGATCTGACGACCTCTTCTGGCCTCTGTGGATACTAGGCTCGCAAGTGGCACATAGACATACATGCAGACAACACACCCATACGTGTAAAATAAAATACAATTTGAAAGAAATAAAAGCTTAAAATTTGCCATCTGGAAGGGTATTCGAGTGGTCTGGTTTTGCTAAGTCAAGGCCGAACAACAACTGTAGGCTGGTCCCAGATCATGACTTCAGCAAAAATATTAAATAAATTCGTTTTATGAAAAATAGTTCAGAATACTCAGAATGTGCAATAAAGAATACTATGCAAGTTATGATTATATTTAAATCACATGTTATGTATTTTTCTGATCAGAAAAGCCATCAGGTATGTATGCATGCATGCATAAAAAGAAAAGCCAGGAAACACTTACCATCAGCACATTGCTGGTTCTGACCAGCATTCAGCCCAGCGAGTAGTATGCATCCAAGACGTGCCCCTCAATATGGCAGTCTCACAGAACAACCATCAATCATTATGGAGACATAACAGGGTGTCACAGCACTGAGAGTCAAGAGGAGCTGGCAGCTTAGGGGACAAGTAGGTTCTATTTATTTCCATCTGCCAGTGGAAATGGATTCATTTTCCCCACTCAAAGGACCAGCCTGCCGTGTGGATTCCTTCTCAGCTCTCCTTGCCTCTCAGAGATCAGTCTGGGAGCCCAGCTGTTTGAGGTTTAGATGATTAAACAAAATGATGCTGCTTCTCCGTCAGAGTAGGGTTGCTGGGAACTGAAAGCAAAACAACTTGACCCCCAAATAACCCATCGGTTGCTTCTCTGAGAGGCACATCATCTTTAGGGAGAGCGATCTGACTGGATTTTCTTTCTTTCTTTCTTTCTTTCTTTCTTTCTTTCTTTCTTTCTTTCTTTCTTTCTTTTTAAAGATTTATTTATTTATTATATGTAAGTACACTGTAGCTGTGTTCAGAGACACCAGAAGAGGGCATCAGATCTCATTACGGATGGTTGTGAGCCGCCATGTGGTTGCTGGGATTTGAACTCAGGACCTTTGGAAGAGCAGTCAGTGCTCTTAACCGCTGAGCCATCTCTCCAGTCCCTGACTGGATTTTCATGAAAGCATCAGCTTAGTGTACTCTCCGGATCCCACGGAGCAAATCCCCCTCAGAACTTCTTTCTTGGCCAGGCAGTGGTGGCACACCCCTTTAATCCCAGCACTCGGGAGGTAGAGGTAGGCATATCTCTGAGTTCAAGGCCAGCCTGGTCTACGGGGTGAGTTTCAGGAGAGCTAGGGTTACACAGAGAAACCCTGTCTCGAAAAACAAGAATTGTTTTTCATATTCTCTTATTTATTGTGAATGTGTGTATGTGGGCAGGGGTACATATGCCATGGTGTGTGTGTGGAGGTCAGAGCACAACTTGCTTCAAGTTGGTTCTCTCCTACTCTGTGGTAGGAGTGAGCCATCTCACTGGGTCTGACTTTTTAAAAAGATTTCTTTATTTAGTGTGTGTATATGTGAGCATGCATGCTCCACGGTGTGAGCATGGGGGTCGGAGGACAAGCTGTGGAAACGGGCTCTCATCTTCTACCACGTGGATTCTGGGGATCAAACTCAGATCCTGCCGGGCAGTGGTGGCGCACGCCTTTAATCCCAGCACTTGGGAGGCAGAGACAGGCGGATTTCTGAGTTCGAGGCCAGCCTGGTCTACAGAGTGAGTTCCAGGACAGCCAGGGCTACACAGAGAAACCCTGTCTCGAAAAACCAAAAAAAAAAAACAAAAACAAAAACAAAAACAAAAACCAAACCAAAACAAACAAACAAACAAACAAAAAAAAACCAAAAAAAAAAAAAAAAACCCTCAGATCGTGATGGTTGTGGGCAAGTCCTTTACCCACTGAGTCATCTCACTGGCTAATCGATTATTCCTTCTGAGACAGGGGCTTTCCTGGATGCCTCGGTGGTCCTCCAGTCTCTACCCTCTTCAGAGCTGAGCTTACAGGTGTTTGCAAGAACACCTGGCTTGTTACATGCTGGGCACTCATGAGGCGAGGCAGGCAGAGCTCTGTGAGTTCAAGGCTATCGTGGTCTGCATAGTGAATTCCAGGACAGCCAGGGATATATAGTGAGGCCCTAAGTTATAAACAATAAGCTCTTACAGAATAGAGAGGAGGGGGCTGGGTGGGACAGACTCAGTTTCTCCAAGTTGTTCTTTTAAGTTGAAAGGCCACCGGCAGCCACTTCACATAACAGGGAAAGTCTTGAGAAGCTAAACAGCTGCTCTCTGGAGGTGTGTCCAGCCGTGACCTTGACACTGGCTGCTATCTGACTTAACATGTTATGACGAATCTTCTAGAACTGAACCCCCAGAGAGAACAAGTGACCTTTTCTGACCACAGCCTGGAGGCTGAGGTGTGATTATGTCTTCACCAGTGCAGCCGAGCTGAGCTGTTCCCTTCACCTTTGAAAGGGAGCTCGGTTTTCCATAGCCTGAATTCTGCACTTGGGAGAGATTAAACGGGGACAATGAGAAACCAGGGAACAGGACAGGGAAGGACAGAGAAGGTGAGAGAGCTGAGGCTTTGGACACTGCTGGGAGGTGGGGTCTGGAACCGGGAAACACTGAGCAGAAGAGAGGAAGCTACAGAGAAGAGTGGTGGGGGCGGGTTACTTGGGTCTAATGTTATTCAAGGGTTAGTGATAAACTGCATATATTTTAATGATTTCAGGCTACAGGATGCTATTTCTAGAATTTGACACCATAGAGATTCCGCCTGAGTTCCCAGACTCTAATCATACAGTCTCTAAGACAAGGGTCTTCACTGAGCATGCGCAGTGTACCTCAAAAGGGTCTTGCTTGAGGTTGAAGATACACGTGAGAGCAAACTCGGAGCTCTGTGCGGCCAGAAGAGCACCAAGCATTTGGAGAAGGATGGTGGGGAGCAGGACAGGCAGCAGGGGATCCTAGGATGGGTACAACACACACACACACACACACACACACACACACACACACACACACACACACACGTGCCCAAGGAAGCAAGAAGAGTCACGTGATTTGGGTGATGGGAACTAAACGTGAGTCCCCTAAAAGAACAGCTTTTAGCTGTAGACCCATACCCCGGGTTTGGAAGGCTGAACAGGAACACAGATGTCTTCCCGACAATGTGATGTGACTCTCCTTATAAGTGGTTCACTAACCTGTGAAGTCAGTGCTGAGAAATGACCCAGGTTTGTCCCTTCCTGGCCCATGTTAGCGGTTCATTTCTGTGTCTGTTATAGGGACCTGTGCTATGGAGTTAATGTGTTCTCCCAATAAAGACTTCTTGCAAAGGCATAAGCCTTATTCTTGACTCTCTCTGGCTTGACTCTGTCATCTCTCCCTGCTGCCCGTTATCCTGATACGATGCCATTTGCCGTGCATGTCACAGCCAAAGGGACCCTACTGTCACCAGGGACTGAAACAGAGGGGCTGTCCAGCTGCTCTGGGAACTAGATATGGCCACAGAGCATTTACAGAAAGGACAGGGATGGCAGGCTTAGCTTTGATGCCCGGGTGCAGCCCCTTTAACTTCTCGTCTCTTCTGACCCACCGAAGCCAGCCCTAAGCTGCCTTTTCTCCTAGTTCTCAGCCCACAGAAGCTCAGTAAATTGTATCTTTTTTTTTTTTTTTTTTTTTTTTTTTTTTTTTTTTTTTTTTTTTTTTTTTTTTTTTTTTTTTTTTTTGGTTTTTCGAGACAGGGTTTCTCTGTGTAGCCCTGGCTGTCCTGGAACTCACTCTGTGGACCAGGCTGGCCTCGAACTCAGAAATCCACCTACCTCTGCCTCCCAAGTGCTGGGATTAAAGGCGTGCGCCACCACTGCCCGGCTAAATTGTATCTTTTAATTGAACCAAATGTTTCCAACTCCTGGATTCTCTTAGTATGGAAAGGAAATGACAGGGGCTGGAAGACTCAGGTTTGATTCCCAGGACCCACTGGGCAGCTTAGAACTTTCCACAACTCCAGTTCCAGGATATTCAGCGCCCTCTTCTGGCCTCTGTGAGCATTGCTTGAATGTGATCCACAGACTTGCAGTCAAAACACACATAGTTATAAAATAAAAATGAATAAATCTCAAAAAAGGGGGAGGGCTGGAGATGACTCAGCGGTTAAGAGCACTGACTGCTCTTTTGGAGGTCCTGAGTTCAAATCCCAGCAACCACATGGTGGCTCACAACCATCTGTAATGAGACCTGGTGCCCTCTTCTGGAGTGTCTGAAGACAACTACAGTGTATTTACATATAATAAATAAATAAATCTTTGGGCTGGAGCAAGTGGGGCCAGAGTGAGAAGGAAAAAAAAAAATCTCAAAAAAATTTTAATAAGAAGATGACAACAGGTCATCTTCTTCCCTAGGTATCTTAAAGGATTTTAAAAATAAACAAAAGCCAGGCACGGTGGCGCGCCTTTAGTCTCAGCACTTAGAGGCAGGGGTAGGTGGATCTCTGTGAGTTAGTTGGAGGCTAGCTAGCCTGGCTACATGGTGAATCCCAGGCTAGCCAGAGCTACATAGTGAGACATAAGTCAAAAATAAAATAACAAAAAACAGATACACAATCTATCACTAAAAGGCTGTGAGGGCCCAGTGGGGTTAGTAAAGCCTTACTTGGAGGAAGCACCTGGCTACTCAGCTGGATGTAAGGTGACCTTACCGGGTTCAGGAAGCGCTGAAGCTCTCCTGAGCCTTGGGCATCTTTACAGTGTGCATGCATTGAATGGGTCAGGTAAGGACGTAGGAAGACTGAGGACTTTGTCCACAAATTCAACCCCATGTCATCTCCAGCCCTGCTCTGTCCCTTTTCCTCATTTCATGGTTTACCTGACACCATCTACCTCAAAACAGTCTAGTCACCTTGAGCCTGTTATCTCTGGCAAAGGCTCCTGGCTGCCTAAATCTACCCTGCCTCCCTCCTCAGGCCCTTGGCCTGCCCTTTTCTCTAGCTCCTCTCAAAATCAAACATGGCCACAGGCTACTTACAGAAAGAGAAGAGAGCAATCCGGGCTTTGGTGCCTCGGGCGGCCCCTTCAGTTCCCTCATCCTGTCTTCCTGTTGTGTCAGCAGGTGCAGCCCAGCCTCATCCAGAAGGTGAAGAAAACATCTGAGATTTACAGAGATGGGGTGGATTCCGTATGCCTGTGTGAATGGTAAAGACCACACAGCTGCCCAAGTCTGGAGCTTACCTCCAAGGCCCTCTCAAGAGCAATCCACGTCTGAGTCTCTCTCTCTCTCTCTCTCTCTCTCTCTCTCTCTCTCTCTCTGTCTCCCTGTCTCTCTCTGTTTCTGTCTCTCTCTCTCTCTCCTTCTCTCCTCTGTGAGTGTGTGTGTGTGGGGGAGTCTGAGACAGAGTATGGAGGACCAAGAACAACCTCAGCTCTTTCTTTCTTTCTTTCTTTCTTTCTTTCTTTCTTTCTTTCTTTCTTTCTTTTTTTTTTGAGACAGGGTTTCTCTGTGCAGCCCTGGCTGTCCTGGAACTCACTCTGTAGACCAGGCTGGCCTCGAACTCAGAAATCCTCCTGCCTCTGCCTCCCAAGTGCTGGGATTAAAGGCGTGAGCCACCACTGCCCAGCCTCAGCTCTCTTTCTTAATAGCCATCCAGCTGGCCAGGAAGCTCTAGACATGCCCCTGTCTTTACCTACCGCCTCATCTTTGAGATTAAAAGTGTACACCACTGTGCGTGGCTTCCCCTCCCCCACATGAGACCGGGTCTCATTGTGTAGTCCTGGCTGCCCCTGAACTCAGTGTGTAGACCAGACTGGCTTCAAACTCAAACTCACAGAGATCCACCTGCCTTTGCTTTCCGGGTGCAAGGGTTAAAGTCAGTGAGACTTTCTTTAAACAAACAAACAAACAAACAAACAAACAAACAAATGTGCTTGTCAATCAAGCCTTAGCATCACTGAGTGAGCCATTTCTCCCCCTCTCATTTCTGACTTCCCTAACAAACCTGGGCTTTCTTTATTATAGCAGTCCAACCTTACCCTTAATAACGTCAAAAGTGCTTGGTGATCATTCTGTCATGGTCTTTTTTTATCTGCAGTGTGCCCATTGTCTGAGGTAGTAGCTGACCCCTGTGCCAATGAATGGAGCGTCTGAAGACTTGTGCATTAGGCTGTGTGGTCTTGACCATATGGACCTCAGTTTCCTCACCTATAAAATGGGGAGAACAGCCGGACCTGCTTTGAGATGACTGCACTTAAAGTACTGTATATTTAAAAATCAGAGAACCACACCCAGTATTTTAAAAGTGCCCAGTTAAATGAAAAAAGTGATATTTTCCTGATCATAATGACTGTTTTTGTTTGTTTGTTTTGTTTTGTTTTTGTTTTCAAGAAAGATTTTTTTTTTCTGTGTGCTCTGCCTGTCCTGTAACTTCCTATGTAGACCAGGCTGGCCTTGAACTCACTCACAGAGATGCTCCTGCCTCTCGAGTGCTGGGATTAAAGGCCACCACCACCTGGCTGATGACTATTTTCTTTTAACCTTCATTTTATTTTCTTTGTATGGGTGTTGTGCCTGCACGTATGTTTGGATGTCAGATGCCTTGGAACTGGAATTAAAGATAGTTGTGAGCACCGTATAGATGCTGGAGATTGAATACGGGACCTCTGGAAGAGCAGCCAGTGCTCTTAACCACTGAACCATCTCTCAACTTCCACACTAACTATTTCACCAAGGAAGTATCATGTTTTCCGCAGCCTCTGGGATCTTCATGAATACAGAAAGGATGTCATATGGAATTAAAGCTTCAGGGAAGGTGTCCTTTACACAGTAATTTTCTGTTCTGTGAACTCGGTGGGATGGCTTTGGGAAATGCATGCAAATGTATGCAAATCACATACAGATTCACATAAAGTAGTTTGTGAGTACCACCTCCGCATTTACTAGAAAGAAATCTGGTGGCTTTGTACCATGCCACTCTCTGTTCTGTCAGGTGTCTAATCTGCCGTCTCTGAAAGACGCACCTGGTAGGGAGAGGCGTGCGCGTCGGTGTGCGTGGGTCTCAGAGGCTGAGGGGTTGATGGTGGCAGCTTCAGAGCTTCTTAGCAGTGAGATGGCTCACTGATGGTTCCTGATGACCTTAGTTTCAGTCTTTGGGACCCACATGGTAGAAGGAGAGGATTGACTCCCATGGGCTTTCTTCCCACAGTGATACCAGTGTGCCCCCCACACTGACACATGCACACGTCCATACAAAATAAATATATAAAATACAGCTTAAAATACTCTTTGAGATGTGAAAGTGATCTGGTTTTGACAGCTACCACCTTGTTAATCACCAGGGTTGATCTGACTGATCTGGTTGGCTAGGTGGGCATCAGTGCTCCCCGCATGTCCTTCTTCCCAAAGGTGAGTGCTCCATGGACAAGAACAGCCCTTCTCAATAAAGGTCGATGGCTTCTTTGGTCCAGGGTATACAAGTAGCTACAGCCTACAAGCTCTCAAGATCCAGTATTTAAAACTTTCAGCCAGACAGGGTGGTGCATAGCTTTAATCCCAGCACTCAGAAGGCAAAGGCAGGTGGATCTCTGTGAGTTTGAGGCCAACCTGGCCTACATAGTGAGTTCTAGGACAGCCAGGGCTATATCAAAAGACCATGACTCAACAACAAAACAAACAAACACAGGAACAAAATTATTAATAGTTTTTGCATATAAATGTACATCTCAGGTGTGTGTTTGTGCATGCCTTTACGTGTGTGTGCTTGTGTGTGTGTGTGTGTGTGTGTGTGTGTGTGTGTGTGTGTGTTCGTGCATATAAGCCAGAGGCCAGCATCAAATGTCTTCATCATTTTCACCACCTTACTTTTTGAGGCAGGGTCTTTCACTGAGCCTGAAGCATACCGAATGTCTAGGCTAGCTGGCCAGTGAATTCCAGGGGGGACACGCCTGTCTCTTCACTTCCAGCACTAGAGTTTCAAGCATATGCCACCGTGTCCGGCTTTTAAGTGGTGCTAGGGATTTGAACTTAGGTCTTCCTATGCGCACAACGAGCACTTCGCCCACTGAGCCATAGCCCCAGCTGGGCAGTCTTGTACAAGGTGAAGGTGAAGGAAGGTGGTGAGAAAGGAGGATTAGTACAGAGCCATGCAGCAGTCTGGGCAGCAGGAACTTTCAAAAGTAATTCAGTCTTCAAGTACTTTGTCCAATTATCATTCCGGACAGCAGGCCCATTTGTTCCTACAAGCACGCACCGGTTCATTCATTTGACAAAGATTCAGAGAGCATGGGCTCTTGGATCAGCTCTCTGCAGGGTTCCAGGACATAAGGGCAGAGAGGACACTGTCGTTTTTTGTTCACACTAAAAGGAATCTTTTCTTGTTGCCCTTGCTCACAGGGACTTTTTTTTTTTTTTTTTTTTAAATCTCAGAGCTTAGCCACCCAGAGCAGGAGACAAATGTATCACCCAGAAACACTATGCACAAGTCAGGCCTGGCAGCCTAGACTGCAAGAGATACAGAGGATGAAAAAGTCTGGCTTTACCTGGAAGGTCAAAGCCACACAGAGGAATGCACTGTGTCTCAAGGATGCAGAGGAGCCTGCCAGGTGGGTTGGCAGAATGGATGCTGTGTGCCAGGGCACAGAAGCATGAAGCCACACGGCTCCATGTTCCAATCCGGAAGCGCAGTCAATGGTGTCAAGATGTACCTTTCCCTGGCACCCCTGGCTCTCACAAATGCTGGTGACATTTATGGGCCCCAGGTGCTTGCTCCTCAATTATGGTAAACAGCGACTGTGTTGTTTGTCCTCTGCTGTTGCCTACGAGTTGTCACTTCAAGGAGACTGAGTCACTGGGAACTGGGGCTATCTGTATCAGCTTTGTGCCTCTGCTTGCCAGAGATCCAGTACAGTGCCTTCCCCTGGACTCTCTAGTACGCAAAAGATGGAGTCTGCAGAAAGTATAAGAAAGGATAAAAATTCTCCCACCTTCATGATGACCCTCTTCACTGAGCACCCTTCCTGTGACCAGCAGTTGAGAGTCTGTATATTAGTACCTCACTTAATCATCACCTGTGAGTCACATACTGAGTCCCCACTGTATGGAGGAACTGATAAAGATCTGGAGGGCTGGCCTTGCTTGTAGGACAGAAGCAGCCTAGGAATGCTGACTTTGTGACTTGGAAGATGACTCAGAGGGTAAAATGCTTGCTTAGCAATCATGAGTACCCAAGTTTGTATTTTCAGTACCTACATAATAACCAGATATGGACGCGTGTCCCTGCAACCCCAGGATTAGGGGATGGGGGAGAAGCATGGGGAGAGGAAGATTCCAGGGCCGTGATGGCCAGCTAGTCTAGTCAGATGACGACCTCCAGCTTGGGTAAGAGACCGTGTTTCCAAACATTGTGGTGGAGAGTGATAGAGGAAGGTGCCGGAAGGCAGCCTCCAGCCTCAACACAATATGGACGGGTCAATGCATGTTTGCACATGGGTAGCACACATGCAGACAAATGCTGGCTTTGAATGCAGGGCTGAGGCTTTGAGCTCCGCTTTACCCAAGTTTATCATTCTCATTTCAGTATGCTTCGTAAAACAATATGGACTTGATTTATTTCAGTGTGTGTGTGTGTGTGTGTGTGTGTGTGTGTGTGTTGCCTGCGTGTATGTTCATGCACCATGTGCATTCAGTGCCTATGCAAGCCATAAGAGGGTATCAGACTTCCTGGAGAGGAGCCATCACATGGGTGCTGAGATTTGAACCCATGTTAGCGCTCTTAACTGCTGAGCCTTCTCTGCAGGAAGTCCTGAGCTCCAACAAAATTCAGGTTACTTCTCATGGCTCCTTTCCTAAACTTGAGAAGCCTTTAGGACAGGGCTGTGTCTGCTCCATCTTTGTACCTCACACCTAGCAGAACACTCGTTCTCCTAAGAAGGAGAATCCAAAAGGTCTGGGTGAGTTTGGAAAGTCAAGTTTCCTTAAGTAAGTGCAGGCTAAGGTGAGAGACAAGCTGGGAGGAGGCTTTGAAGGTTTGTGGAGGGCAGAGTAAGCTGTGGGGTGCTGTCTGCTTGTGATGGAACTCTGAGTATATTTGGAGGAACCCTAAATTCTCAGGCTACTGCTGGGGTACAACTAGAGTGTTCACACACACACACACACACACACACACACACACACACACACACACACACACACACAAAACTGATGTCTCACAGGACCAGAGCAGAGGCTGTGTTTGGAGAGACAATGCCCTTGCTCTATCCCAGAAGGCTAAGTGAGTGTCTATATCTAGGTGGGGTTGTCATGGGAGTGACTGTGAAATCTGGTTAAGAAGCATTATTTGGCAGGGCAGCGGTGGCGCACGCCTTTAATCCCAGCACTTGGGAGGCAGAGGCAGGCAGATTTCTGAGTTCGAGGCCAGCCTGGTCTACAGAGTGAGTTCCAGGACAGCCAAGGCTACACAGAGAAACCCTGTCTCAAAAAACCAAACCAAACCAAACCAAACAAAAAGAAGCCTCATTTGCAGGTAACAGCTGATTAATGGTTTAAATATTTCTCGATTGCATATTGTATGTTGAGGTGGATTCTGGGAGACCAAGCATCTCTGATGGTTAATTGTCAACTTGAGGGGATCTGGAGTCACTGAAAAGGCATCCTTCTGGTTGGGTTCTTGAGAACGCCTCCAGGAGGGACAAGCCGGTCCCCTAGAGTAGACAGCACTTTCCAGTGGCCCAGATATAAAAATGTCCCAGGAGAAATCAATGCTTACCACCTGACTTGGCTTCTTTCTGGTGAGGGAGTTGGTACTGCTGCTACTTCACCACCGTCCACTGCCATCAGAATCCAGCTTCTTTGGCTTCCTACCCTGGACCGACACCAGCAGCTCTCCAGGAATCCTCCAGATCTTTAGCACCAGATGAACTGCTGAGACATCCAGCCACCAAAGGTAGCAATCAGCTCCCAAGTTCTCAGCTTTTCCAGCGTGCAAGCCAGCCATTTTTGGACCACGAGACCATATTGTGTAAGCCAGCCTGATAAGTTCCCTTTGTGATATACATTCATTCCATTGGTTCTGTTTCTCTAGAGAAGCCTGACTGATACAGTGTCCCATTTCCATTTTAATGCGGGACAATGGAGTGAATAAAGAAAGAAACGGGCAAGTGAGCCCCGTTCTGGTGATAATAAGCATTTTGATGAGAAGAAAAAGGGACATTTAGACTGATGGAGAGGCTGGGAAGTAGAGGCAGGCCTGCAGTGGAGATGATATTCGGACTGAGAAAACCCAAAGGACAGAATGGTACCAATCAAGCCAGAAGCTGTGGGCATGGTGGGGGGTGTGGTGGGGGGTGGTGTCTATACAGAGTACACAACTTGAGCAATGACTTTGAGGCAGAAACCAATAAGAAGTAACATAAATGGAAGGTCAGGCTAGCCAGAGGCTGGTAAACTATAGGCAGAGAAAGTCACAAACCCCGGTGGAAAAGATACACAGAGTCAGGCCTGGGGAGAGTGTATTTCAAGTGATTGTATTTGTTAGCTACTGCTGTGTAACAAATTGCACCCCCTATTCCCATTTGATAGCTTTAGACTAAGCATGGTTTTATACCAACTTCTCTGGGTAAGAAAGAACTTTGGGTTGGCCTGTGGACAGCTCCTGTGGATGTTGGCCAGGCTCAGCTCCTCATGGGCCGTTGCTCTGAGGTCACCCTCCAGTCATTGCCATGTGGGCCACTCCAAGCTGGCAGCTTGCTCTATTAAACTGTGCAAGCCAAGAAGGTGACAGTCTGCTGGCAACGTGGAAAGAAACCACTGTCCTTTGTCACCCAGTCTCAGACGTGACATCCTTCTCCATTTCTGTAATCTGTCTTGCAGGAACAAGCCACAGGTCCCGCCCTCACTCAAGGAACACCTGGAGGCATCGAGGGCTTAGAACTCTTTCTATCACACACAGGAACACATCAGCAACATCTGAGCAGGGGGCGACATATTCTGGTGTATATTTTCTTTTTTCTTCTTCTTCTTTTTTTTTTTTTTTTAGAAAGGTATTTGTAGAGGATTTTTTAAAGATTTTATTTATTTATTTATTTATTTATTTATTTATTTATTTATTTATTTATTATATGTAAGTACACTGTAGCTGTCTTCAGACACCCCAGAAGAGGGCATCAGATCTCATTTCGGATGGTTGTAAGCCATCATGTGGTTGCTGGGATTTGAACTCATGACCTTTGGAAGAGCAGTTGGTGCTCTTAACTGCTGAGCCATCTCTCCAGCCCCCTCTGGTGTATATTTTCAACAGCCATTTTGATATCCTTGACTCTGGGAATCATGAGTTGGGGGTTGGGCAGGAGTAGACTTCTGGTGAGAGTAAGCTTCGTGGCTTGGGTGAGGAGCTAATGGGGAAGGAGTCTTGCCAATGCATACGAGATAAGAACGGGTGGAGAGGAAGTGGGAGTGGGTAACACTAGGGTTTGCTGGAACCCATCTTGCCCATAGGATGATGATTCCTGGGGCTCATGCCTGGAACAGATAGGATGCCATTAGCCCCATCCTCCTCCAGTCTTACAGGAGGCCACACACTTGATGGATGGTTGGGGGACATTAGGAGCACTGGCCATGAACAAAGAAGGTGCCTCTCCTTGTGCCAGGCCAATGGACTGATCCTGTGTCCTGAGTCCCACATAAATCTTACCTTGCTCATGTTCAGACTAAGCAAGCTACTGGGCAAAGTGGAGGAATACTGCCCACCCACGACACAAGTCAGTCAGAGCTGGAAAAGTATGTGTGT
>CM052702.1:130644447-130661826 GCA_028551405.1 Uromys caudimaculatus
GCGGCAAGGGGATGTCCTCATGCCTCCTGCCCTGGCAGCCAGGCACGGATCAAAAAGTGATTCACACCAGTAATCCAAATGACATCACCAAACACCAGCCACAATTTTTATGATTCTAACATAGCTTTCGACATACTGGCATCATCTTGCTTAGGAGTCAAGGCCTGGGACTTGGGTTAATTTAGATGTCTCTCTGTTGGATTGGTTTTTCTCTCAGGATCCTGGCCCCACTGTGGGATTTCCAGGGGACTTCTGTGCGCACAGCTCCCCTGGACCTCACCCCCTGGCTAATTGAGAAGGATGGACAAAGGACAAGACAGGAAAGATCTCTGAATGAAGACTGGGAAGTACAGGGAGGTTTAAGGATCGAGGGGTGGTGGAAGGAAGGAGGGGAAAGGCAGAATAAGAGCTTATATTAATTATTTTTAAAAAATATTTATTTGGAGTTGGAGACATGGCTCAGCAGCTAAGAGCAGTGGTCATTCTTTTGGAGGAGCTAGGTTGGATTTCCAGCATCCACATGATGGCTCACAATCATCTGTAATTTCAGTCCCCAGAGATCCGAGTCCTCTTCTGACCCTCCTCGGGCAGTAGGCACACAAGTAGTGCAACAGACATACACGCAGGCAAAACACGCATACACATGAAATAAAATATGCAATGCAAACAATAAGACATGTTTAGAAATTAAATTACATTCCTGTAGTTAGCGTGTCGGTGTGTATGTGTAGGCACACATATACCACAGTGTACCTGTGTAGGTCAGAGGACAACTTGTAGGAGTTGCCCTCTCTCCTCCCACCATCTAGGTCCCAAGGATTGAACTCAGATCATCTGGCTTGATAGAAAGCACCTTTGTCCACTGAGCTATCTCAAGGACCTGAACATTAGGTTTTTAAAAACATTCACCAGAATACCTTCGGTATTTTATACCTCATTTAGAGTCTCTTGAGTAGAAATCTTGGTATGTTTGTTACTTCTAAGAGTAAACAGAGGCACACTCCTGACAAACAGACAATCTGGAAGTTTCTCCGAGCCTCTTTCCCTGCATTTTGTCCTCTCCCTAAGAGGTTTGTCCCACGTTGGTCCAGGGAAAGTGGGAGAGTGGCAAATGGGGACCCGCAATCCTGACATTCTATTTCCAGCTCTTATCCCTGACTCATGGATGACCTTGCTCAGGTCATGGCTTTGTGTTTCTTGCAAGAGGAAGAAATATCAGAGGTGGCAAAGCGTCTATTTTCCCAAGGAATGAGATTCCTACAGCATTGTGTGTGTGTGTGTGTGTGTGTGTGTGTGTGTGTGTGTGTGTGTGTGTAGTCCTGATTCTCCTGAGCCTCAACCTTGCCCTGTTGCTGTTAATTAATAAAAGAAAACAAGTCAGATTAGGGTTCAAGGGTCTTTGGGAGACACTCAAAGCAAAAAGCAAGGAGTTCCCGCCAGGGAGATTTGTGACCATCTGTAGAAGCCATGCATGGCTTCTACAACATTTTCCAAGTCACGTTTCCACACAAATAATTTCCCTCATGCCCTCACACTGTCTGTGCAAGGGCAGAGGAAACATTTCCTCTTAATTTCAGGACAAGGGAGTTACAGGCAAGGAGAGTCATTTCTCAGCTGTTTTGTTCCCAGAAGCTCCTTGTGTTATTTTGCTATCAAGCACGGCCCTGTTTTGTGAGTTATCATTGGCTCAATACTGTGCATATACTAGATAGAAAGTGACTGCTGTTGTTGATCAATGTCACCCGTGAGTGAGCGCCATGTTTACTCTGGGTGTCCTCTTTCTTGATAAAAAGTCCACCTCTCACCAGGCTAAATTTTAACAGACAAAGCCTGGGATATCTTCAAAAAGATGGAGGAACCTGCTCTACGATTTTGTAGTCAGTGGTAGGACCAGGTCCGGACCCCAGGAGAAGGACTGGGGATCGGACTCAGGGCAGGGCTGCAGCTAGTCAGACCCCTTGTCAGGAAGACACGTGTGCACACTTAGACCTACAGCTCCGACAGGGGTGACAGTATTGCTCAGCCCAAAACAGAACCTGAGGCTGAAGGGGAGCAAGAACTCTCTTTTCAGGGTGCTTTTGCGAAGTTTAGGGTGGTGGCGTGCGCTCTTTCTGGCTATCTTCTTTCAGCCTCAACAGCATCAATGTGGCTAAGGTACCTTCACCCACCCTGATCCTTCCCAAGCCTATACTGCCTCTTCAAAAGGCAGAGCCCCTGAAACAGAATTGCAAGACACTCTGGGGACCTAGAGAGAATCAGGATACAAGACAGACAGAGACTGCAGGTCTAGCTTGGTGGCCAGGGTGTGTGCAAGGGAGGAGCGATTGAAGGGGCCCAACGCCTAGCCCCTCCTGGAACTCATGCAAGTTCTTGGGCCTTTGGCTCTGTCCCAAAGGCTCAACTGCCTGATCCTTGGCTCAGAGGCACCAACTGGCTTCGAAACTGGAAAAAGAGGTCATCCAACTCCCTTCCAAACTGGGAAAAATACCCAGACTTAGCTCTGAGGCTTCGGAATAGCTGGCTCCACCAATCCCTAGCAGTGCCAGAGGCTGGGGCAGGGTTAATGGGGACCAGTAACTGACAGCTGTTCCCTGGGTTATTTTGGGCCAGGGGCTGAGCTTTTCAGTTCCAGGGTGTTGGGATTAAAATAGCCACCTGCAGGGCAATTTCCCTGTAGCAGTGTAGGGGCGTTTCCAAAAGGAAAACATTCAGAGCCGGGCTGGGGAGTAGAACGGGATTGACTTGAGGAATGGCAAGGAAGGAATTTTATCACTAAGACCAACCTCACCTCTGTGGAGCTGGGCTCTAAGCGTTGGCACCTCTCTGACCAGATCACTTTCCTGGACCATCAAAATGAAGGATTGATGGGGACAGAAGAGTTGGTAACTCCCAAACACTGCTTCTAGCCTACCTCAGTCCTCAAGGAGGACTGAGATGTCCCTACCCTTGCCTTTTCACAGATGGTTCCACAGGAGTTCAGGGGGCGCCAGGAGGCTCTCGTTCCAGATCACTCACCTCCAAACTGCCCCAGTGCCTCTTGTTTTGTTGCTCAGAGCCACGGAAGATCCGTGCTGGGAGGATAATCAGTTCCAAGCTCAGGACCAGCATAGAAAATGCTGACTGGCCCTGCTATCCTTCCAGTCACAGCGGGACCTTGGCAGCCATCCACCTGGCTCACACCCTCCTCCTGCAGGAGGTGGGACAAAAGCAGGTGGGAGGAAGGAGGGAGTCGAAGGGAAGCCCAACCATCCTGGAGCCTAGCCAATTCTCAGCTTCGCAGCCCCAGGCGGGGACTTGACAGCCTGCGGGCTTTGTCCGGGACTCGGACCTAGAGTGACCTGGGACCCTTTGGTAGAGACGAGGGTGGCGCTCCGAGCGCATGCCCCAGACACGCCCCATGGAAATCGCTCCAGGGATCCGTCACTGAACTTAGTCTTGAGCACCGCTGGCCAGGTCTGTGCGACAGGTCCCACTTCCTTGCCCGAGTGGGGTCGCGCTGGGCTCCCTCCGCGATTTCCACCTGTGCTTTGGAATGTTCCAGAGGGTCAGTTTCCTGTGCGGGTAAATTCTGCGCCCAGCACCTCTCATCTTCCTCCTCCCTCCCAGCCGCCCGGACACCCCGGGTCGCTCTGTCCCCGCCGCACTCTCATCGCCCCCGCGCACCCCGACGCAGCTTCCCCGCCCCGCGCCGCTGCCCTGGGGCTCTCGGCGGCCCGGAGCCAGGGCCCCGTTGCGTTCTCCTCTCCGCGAGCGGAGTCCTCCGGAGTCCCTGGGGCCATGACTTTCTGCCCTGTCCCCCGCCGCCCCACGGGCGCTGCTGCGGCGCTGGGGCTTGGAAGCCTCCTGGTGCTGCTCGGGCCGGGACGCGCGTGCCCCGCGGGCTGTGTCTGCACTGACCCCCACACCGTGGACTGTCGCGATCGTGGGCTGCCCAGCGTGCCCGATCCCTTCCCCCTGGACGTGCGCAAGCTGCTAGTGGCCGGCAACCGCATCCAGCAGATCCCCGAGGACTTCTTCATCTTCCATGGAGATCTGGTGTATCTGGATTTCAGGAACAACTCGCTGCGCTCGCTGGAGGAGGGCACGTTCAGCGGCTCGGCCAAGCTGGCTTTCCTGGACCTGAGCTACAATAACCTCACCCAGCTGGGTGCCGGCGCCTTCCGCTCGGCGGGGAGGCTGGTCAAGCTGAGCCTGGCCAACAACCACCTGGCCGGTGTACATGAGGCCGCCTTCGAGAGCCTGGAGTCCCTGCAAGTGCTGGAACTCAACGATAACAACCTGCGCAGCCTCAACGTGGCAGCTTTGGATGCGCTGCCGGCGCTGCGCACTGTGCGCCTGGACGGGAACCCCTGGCTGTGTGACTGTGACTTCGCTCACCTCTTCTCCTGGATTCAGGAGAACGCATCCAAACTGCCCAAAGGTGAGCCAGAGGGTTGCTGGAAGCCAGGGCTGGGTGGAGTGGGGAAGGAGTGGGAAGAGTCTAGCACGGTCTGGATGTGTGAGGCCTCGCTTTGGGGCTCACCAGCAAGTCCTCTGAACGAGAATCCCTGTGGTGTAACTCCATAAGATCAGCTGCCTGAACGTTGCGGCTATGTTGGCAGTGTAAAAGAACACCCCTGGAACTCTCCCAAGTTTCTCCCTTTCTTCCCTTCCTACCCAAGTTTAGGACCCGCCTTTTCTCCATCACCGTGGTCCACATCCTCTCTGGGAACTTTTAGGTCCGAGGACAGATAGGTGTGAGCAATGTACCGCTCCCTTCTAGTGGGGAAACCCCAGACCCCAGAGGTGGAGAGGAGCTGGCCAGGCCTGAATGCGATCTAGCTGCCACAGATTCGAAACCGGTCCCTCTGTTCCCATCTCTCTTTGACTCTTCAGTCCACCCCCGGGGAGGAAAATTGCCGGTGAGAACAAAGGCAGTCAACCTGGTGTGCAAATGTGGGGCAGAAATCTTCCGGGTGGGCACCTCCCCCGTTTTCCTGCTGCCCCTCCTGATGACCCTAACACATACCCAATTGGCTGATGGGAACAAAAGGGCACTGAGAACGCAGCGCCAAGAAGTAAAGGCAGAACTGCAAAGGCAGGGAGGCCAACACTCATGGGGTGCGTGCCAGGACTGAAGGCAGGTGATGTCCTTACCTTCAGTGGACGCCACCTTTCTACTCTTGAGACTGAGAGCACTGGCCCAAATTGACCTCTCAGAAACCTTTAAAGCTTTGGTGAAATTGGCTGCAGTCCAGTGTAGTACACATTATAAAAAGTGGCAGAACTGTGAACTTTTCTTTATTTCTCCCACCGAGAGTTCAGGGACACTGTTCCTCTGCGTATGGAATTCCTGTGTCTACCTGTTCGTGCCACGGGTCACAGGCACACACTTTGAGCCCTGCTGTCACTTCTGAATGGGCATGTGGGCACTTTCCCTAATGGCTCTACTATGTAACAGTTCCAAAAAGATTTGGCTTGCAAGGTGCAGAGTCTCCTAGGTTTGAAAGATGCCCTGGTTCTCCTGCCTCCCTCCCTAGATCTGCCAGGAGATACTGAGTGACAGAAATGTCCTGTGAAAGCCCTCACTGGAGAGATGGTCACCTTGTCTTTGATTGCCCCGTCTTTGTGGACTGCTTCTCTGTTACATGGCTGTGTATCCACTATGGGACTCCAGTTTTCCAGTTGGGGGCAGGAGCTTAGGTTCCATTTTCAGTGCTGCCTTAGGTAACTGGGCGCTTTGGCGGGCCCTTAATGATTCTGTACCTTGGCTTCTTGAGTACTTGGATTGACCTCTAACACCTCCACAGAGCCTTAGGTCAGAGTTGGAAGTTGTGGGTTTGCATTTTGCTTTAAGGGACTGGGTACTTATGGTTTTTGGAGCCTGTCTTTTTTTATGTGTTGTCAAGATCAAAGCAGTCATGGACGTATAACCCCAGAGCAAGGGAAGCTATTACTTTCCCAGCGACTATCATCAATGGGTGAAAATGGACAGCAGGTGGACATATGAGACTGGAGAAGATGGACAGACACTGAACAGAGACAGTGTAAGGGTCTTGGGAATAGGGCAAGGCTGAGAGGAAGACTGGTTTCCTCTAGCAGAGAAAGGAAGGTGACAGCTGGAAGGCACCTCCCGGGGCACAGAGCCAAAGGCAGCTCCAGTCTGGATCCGGTTGCTTACAAAGTGTGGCCAGGGCAGAGTCCCCAAAGTGAGCCAGAATCAGGGAGAGCAAAGGAACTGCCTTAGGCTGAGAATTGAGCGCAACACTCAAGTTCTCATCTGGATTCAGGCTTATAATTCTGGATAAGGCCTTGACCTCCCCAAGCCTCAGTTTCCCTGCTTTTAAATTCAAAATACGGACATTGTCCTACTACCTGCTGGGAGGGTTAAAAGCAATCTCCTTGATGAAAGGCAAGATGATGCCCGGTATGCAATGGATGCTTCAAGGGGGTTAATCTCTGCTCCCTCCTGCATCATGCTTGACAGTTCTTCAAACGTTAATTGGTATGTGGTAATTGTGCATATTAATAGGGCACGTAACCTGATAATTTAATATATGTATATGATGTGTCGTTATTAAACGAGAGAAATTTACAATTTGTATCCTACTGACCATCGATTATTTCTTTGTTCTGGCCTCTTCGGGGCTCCTTCTGGCCTTAATAAATTATATGTATGTTGATATGGGGACTAGAGATGGCTCAGTTTATAAAGAGCTTATCACACAAACACGAGGACCAATCCCCAAGCACCCACGTAAAAATCAGGCATGATGGTGTGTGTCTGTAATCTCGGTGCTAGTGTGGGATGGGTGGAGACAAATGAATCCCAGGAGCTCATTGGCCAGCCAATCTGTTTCAAGGAACCTCCAGGCTCAGTGAGAGACCCTCTCTCAAAAGAGATGGTGGAGGGGACTAGAGAGGTGGCTCAGTGGTTAAGAAAACTTAGTGCTCTTGCAAAAGATCAGAGTTTAGTTCCCAGTATCCAGGATTTAACTCCTTCCTCCTCCAGGGGCTCCAAAGACCTCTCCTTGCCTCCCTGTCTACTACACTCCTATGGTGCACATAGCATCTCCACAGCAGGCCTCTATACACATAATTAAAGATAAAAACAAAAGGTTACTTGAAAGATTAGGCAGAGAGCAACTGAGGAAGACATGTGACTTCTGGCCTCCATCCACGTGCATACTTGTGGGACCAATCCGGCTCGAAGCCCCGCGTGTCCATCCCAGGCGCTGTGGCTCTGGGATGGACGGGACACTCGGGGAAGTGGCCATGCCTCTGCCCACAGTTCAGAGGGTTAGCCTGGGTTAGTCAGGCTGTGGGAAGCCTCTGCAGAGACCCGGCCCGTGGGTGGGGGAGGGGGCGGCCATTCCTGGAATATGCTGCAGCCTGCTCTGGAGTTTCCAGGCCCTGGAAACAAACGGGCTGCAAAGCGCAGCTGGCATTCCACTGAGGGACCTGGTTGGCGGCACCCGGCTATCTGAGAAACCTGCCCCGGCTATCTGCTTTGGCTTGGGTGAATGGGTACCGTCTGGAAGCACTGAGATGCCTTCGGAGAGAGATTAGACACGGCTCCTTAATTGAAGGCCGGATCCCTCGCTTCCCATGGTGGGTCAAGATGAATAGAGACAGTCCATAATTCTAAGCCGTTTATTGGAATCATGATGAGTGGCGTGGATGAGATCGTACCCCCAAATCTCTGGGAGGGGCGAGGCAGATATAGTAACTGGGAAGGGGCGTGGCTAAGTCTCTAGGTGTCTCATTAACTTGGGGATGGCTTGGAACTGCCTGGCCACGCCTCTACCTGTGACAGGGCTTGGGGGCGTGGCCATGCCTCTACCTGGGGAGGGGTTTGGGGTAGGTCAGGAGTCTGACAACAGGTTCTTCCCATTGGCTTGGTCTGAGAGTTTAAGGATACCTTATCTGCATGTGGGAGGGCTTGGTGTTGCTCCTACAAGACAGACCTCACATGACAGACCTCACATGAGAGACCTCTCTATAGGAGGCTTTGGGGGTCGTAGCTGTTTGACAGAAGCCAAGGCCCTGGGAGTGTTGGCAAAATGCTTTTCGGTTCCTTGTAGAGTAAACCCTACTAAGTCTCCCGTGGTTAAGCCTGTGCTCAACCAGAGGGCCAGGTTGTCTGTCACAGTCTGCAGCCCCACACATACTCACACATGTCTGTGTATATCTGAATATACATAGGCACCACACATAAATACACAATAGATAATTAAATAATATAAACTATAGCCACTGGTATATTAATTAAATGAATGATTTAATTAGTTAAATAATTAAATATAGGCAGGTGCTGTCGAACATTAAGGTTGAATCCTCCTTGGTATCCATTACAAGGGCTCCCTCCACGCCCCCCCTTCCCAGTATGTCTTTCATGAAGGTCAAGGCCAAAAATCTCTAAGGCCCAGCTGGGGCACCGAAGTATGTTTGCTTATTTGTGTGTTTGCAGTACCACATGCTCTACCACTGTGTGACAACCCCAGTCTCGCATGGCCTTTCTGTAACTCACTTATCTGTAAATGAAGATGGTACTGTACCCACTTCCTGGGAGACTGGGAAGAAACAGTAAGCAGGAGCTTCGTGGGACTTTAAGTGGTGGTGGTGTTAAGGTTGCCCCCCACTTCAATGAAGGCATGCGTGCAGAGAAGCCACACTCACTCCAAAGCAAGGCTGGATGGAGCCAGGCTGGATGGACCTTCTGGCTCCCAGCTCATTAGCTATGCAGACCACCCACTTGCTGCACTGGGACACAGGCTCCAGGCTGTCTAAGCACAAGCCCCGCCTCTTCCCAGGAAGGGAGCCCCCAGGCCTGAGTAGAGGACAGCTCTCTCTCTGCACCTTTGTACTCTCCTCCATCAAGACAGAGCAGAGCTATCTCCTTGTGACCTTGACTGCCTCAGCCAGTAGCAAAGATGTGTTGTCTGCCAGGTGACACCCCCCCCCCCCCAAGCCCTTTGTGGCCACACAGGGATGGGGGATATTCATCCTCAAAACTAGTCCCCTAGAAAGGAGGGGGAAGGGAAGGCCGGGCTCTTTCACTGGAGCTGAGAAAGAAACTGCCCTGCTGGAAGAGGGAGGACCAGGAAAGCCAGCACCTTCAGTGGCCAGGAATAAAACAAACCAGCAAACCAGCCGAGCAGAAATCCTAGGGTGCCCAATTAAGTGTTGAGTTTCAGATAAATGAGAAATCCAGCTTTACTATAAGTATGCTATTCTTAAAGCTTTGAAGACCAAACAGGCAATACTTATTTAATGCATATTTAGTATTTCCATGAAACATTATTTGTCTTTTATACGAAATGCAGGCCTAATTGGGCATCCTATATGTGTGCTTTAATTTATACTTTGATACATATGTGTCTGTATAAGTGCCAAGGTCTTTTCAGAGGCTGTTCTCTCCTTCCACTATGTGGGTCATGGGTGTAGAACTCAGGTTATCAAGTTTGGTGACAAGTGCCTTTATCCACTAAGGCATCTTGCCAGCCCATGCTTTGTTTTTTTGTTTTTTTTTTTTTAGGTGATAGGGTTTTGCTGTGCAGCCTAGGTTGGTCTGGAACTCTTCACTCTCCTTCCCCAGCCTCCCAAGTTCTAGGGTCATCATGTCCAGCTCCCTGGCAGCCCTACCCGGCTCTCTATAGCTATAGAGCACTTTGTCATGTCTAAGTCGCTTTTACTTAGCTCCCGTGCTTGGTGGACACCCTCCCTGACAAGAAACAAAAGCAGTACCAGATAGAGCGGTGGCACAGACAAGGTTGAATAGTTTGTGGCTTAGATAGCCTTGCACTCTGGGCTGTGTCACCTCAGGCCCCATTCTTCTGAGAGATGTGGGAAGAACAGCACCTTTCCCCCTCAGTCCTCAGTTCCTGGGTGACATCAGGCTGCTTCCTCCTTCCAGTCCCAGGCTCTTAGGTAGTGAGGGACAGTGGGTGGCCAGGGCACAGAGCTGATATCTCTTTAATTGGAAAATACTCTGGACCTGGAAGCCAGATAGACTCTGGAAATCAACCAGGTAACCAGCCAGGGTAGAGAGAGGTGGGGATGTCAGGAGGAGGCCAGGAAGCGTCTTGTAATGACACCTTTGTCGCAGAGGCTGTGCTCCTTAAGACCCCCCTTTGTCATGGTGTCCCTCCCATCAGCCTGGGAGATGGGTAGCAGCATCTGAGAGCCACCCAGGAGCCTCCTGTAGACCTATAGGCCCCCAGACCTCTTGAGTGAGCACCAGGGGAGACGTCTATGAACTGTATTGTATAAGCTCCATAACTGCTTCTGGGGAAGCCGTGGCTCCCTGGCTCTGCACTTTGCAGCTGGGTGATTGTCTGAGTTACGTTAGTATTGCTGTAAAGAAACACTGTGACCAAAAGCAAAGTAAGGAGAAAGGGTTTATTTGGCTTAAACTTCCTCATCCAAGGAAGTCAGGGCAGGGACCTAGAGGCTAGAGCTGATGCGGAGGCCATGGAGGGGTCCTGCTTACCGGCTTGTTCCTCTTGGCTTGCTAGCTGATTTCTTATAGAACCCAGGACCGCCAGCCCAGGGATGGCTCCACCCACAATGAGCTGGGCCCTCCCACATCAATCACAAATTAAGAAAATGCCCTACAGGCTTACCTACAGCCTGATCTTATAGAGAGAGGCATTTTCTCAGATGACTTTAGCTCGTGTCTGGCCTTGATTTTTTTTTAAAGATTTATTTATTTTATGTATATGAGTACACTGTAGCTGTCTTCAGACACACCAGAAGAGGGCATCAGATCCCATTACAGATGGTTGTGAGCTACCATGTGGTTGCTGGGAATTGAACTCAGGACCTCTGGAAGAGCAGTCAGTGCTCTTAACCACTGAGCTATCTCTCCAGTCCCTGATTTTAACTTGTGTCAAGATGACATAAAACTATCCAGCACAGTGCTATTACCTAAATTGCTGACAGTCTCTAGGCCTAAGACTTCTTCTGAAATCAAGAGAGTATAAGTGTGAGACCTGGAAAGCTATTCTCAAGTAAAAATTTGTGGGTTAAAACAATGTTTGTATTCCTATATCTTCTTTTCCATTCTTTTCTTTTTATTTATTTTCTTTTAAGACAAAATCCGCCATGCAACTCTGACTAGCCTGGAGCTTGCTGTGTAACTTGCTATGTAAACCAGGCTGGCCTTGAACTCACAGAGATCCATTTGTCTCTGCCTCTTTCTACACCACTATGCCTGGCTGTGCAAATATTTTCATAAGGGTGTGCACGCACTGTGTGGACAAATTCTTGAGATGTCATCATCACAGAAAAGGACTGTTCATAAGTGGTCCCTAGCCTTGTCTTGGAGCCATAGTGGAAGAGGCTTGCAGTGTTTGAGAGCTGGCAGGGGCAAGACTGTATGCCTAGCTTTGGAGGTTCGTGGAACAGGTAACACAGCCTACACCGGGCCTGAGAGAGCAGATGTCAGGAAAGGTGCCGAAGGGTCTCGTCAGAGACGCTGGTTTGGCCAAGCCTCTTCTTTTGCCTTCCCTTTCTAGCCACCATGGTCTTGGTGTCCTCCACAGTCACAGCCCTCAGTACCACAGAGGAGGTACTTGACTCTGTTGTCCTATGACCTTGACACTTAGAGATGTAGGCTAAGGGGCTGGGAGGAGGTGGCTATGACTGAACTAAGCAGAAGTACCTTGCCTCCGTCTAGATCCTAGAGATGACGAAACAGATCTGTAGGGAGTGTCCTGGCACTTGGGAGCGGGGAGTCTGAGTGGGCACCTCTATGGGCAGAGTCCTTCCATGATACAGTGCCATGGCAGACAGGGTGCTTATCCAGGCCCAGTGTCATACATATTAACTCAGGGACAGTGGGGGAGCCCATCCTGAGCCCAGAGCCTGCCTCAATTTTCTGATGTCAGCAGGCTTGCCAGCTTGCCTGGGCAAATGAATGGGGATTACTGTCATCCAGATTGGAGAAAAAAAAAAAAAAATGCTAAAGCTTGCCTGAAGTCACATGGTTACTTTCTCTTAGATGACTCCAAGGTGACTCTCTTTTTCTAAAAATAAAATAAAAGCAGTTTTGTTTTCTTGGTTATAAAAGTAACAAGCTTCAGTTATTAGACTGTCTGGAAGTAGATACACATGTTACTTGGCCGTAATAAAAGTTAAAGACAAGCAAACAAAAGCAAGCAACAATAACAAAAACCAAACCAAAACCAAACAGAGAAACAAACAAAAAACCCAGAGGATGGAGAGATGGCTCAGCAGCTGAGAGCATTGTCGGTTCTTGCAGAGGACCTGGGTTCAGTTCCCAATGCCAACATGGTGGCTCACCATATGTAATTCCAGTTCCAGTGGACCTGATGCCTTCTTCTGATCCCCAAGTACATTGCATATGCGCCATAGACCATGCACTTGCATACATGTAGGAAAAAACTCATATACATATTAAAAAAAAAAGACAACAACTACCACCACCACAAAACAGTAAGAATCCTTTTCCTATTAAAGTTCTATGTTAAAAAAAAAATTTAGCTGGGTGTGGTGGTGCAGACCTTTAATCCCAGCACTCAAGAGGCAGAGGCAGAGGCAGGAGGATCTCTGAGTTAAGAGTCCAGCCTGGTCTACAAAGTGAGTTCCAGGACAGCCAGAGCTACCTAGTGACACCTGTCTCAAAACACCAAAACAAACAAGAAATAAATTAGTCACAAAATGATAAGTTCTATGTTGGCTAGTTTTATTTCAACTTGATAAAAGATAGAGAGCCATCCGATAGAAGGGAACCTCAGTTGAGAAAATTCTTCTGTAGGTCCTTTTCTTAATTAGTGACTAATGGGGAAGGACCCAAGCCATTGTGGGTGGTGCTACCCCTGGGCTGGGGGTCCTGGGTTCTATAAGAAAGCAGGCTGAGGAAGCCATGAGAAGCAAGCCAGTAAGCAGCACTCCTCTATGGCCTCTGCATCAGTGCCTGCTTCCGGGTTGCTGCCCTGTTTGAGTTCCTGTTCTGACTTCCTTCAGTGATGGACTATGATTTGGCAGTGTAAGTCAGATTAACCCTTTCCTCCCCAAGCTGATTGCGTCATGGTGTTTCATTACTGCAATAGTAACCGACTTAGGAGAGTACTGTACAGTTGGCTCCACATCTATGGAGGACCAGACTGATGAAATTCACAGAAAAGGAAGGAGAAAGGGGGTTGCCAGGGGCCAGGGAGTGGACATTGAATGGGGACAATTTCTATTTGAGAGGTATAGGAGCTCTGGCTGCATGGTGCCAGGATGAGCCCTTGACAGGACACCGTGTATATGTCCTTCTCTCCATGAAATCAGCTTATTATTTAATCAGACGGAGTGTCTGCCAGCCGAGACAGGGAGGATAATTGCGAATTTTCCCCTGTGTGATGGTGGATATTTAATGAAAGTGGCAGTAGAAAACAAAGGTTGGCACTATAAGAAATTAGAGCCCATGCTCCTTGGCACCTGAGAGCAGGAACAAGCCTCAAGCTGCTCCCGGCATATCTACCTCCTGATGCAGTGCTCCTCTCTGGTACAAAATAGTTTCAGCTTGAGGCCACAGCACATACACCTTCTCCAGACGTTCAGAGTGCTGAAGAACAGGAATCTGGTAAAACACCAAACAGGGCACCAGAAGACTTGGGGTCCAGGCCAGAGTCTAGGTGACTGTCTTAGTTAGCTTTCTATTGCTGTAATAAACATCGTGAAGCCAGCTTGGGGGGAAAAGAGTTTATTTCATTTTATAGGTCAAAAGCAAAGGGAAGTAAGAGTAGAAACTCATCTTACAGGTTGCAAACCATCGTTGAAGGAAGTCAGAGTAGTACCTCAAACAGAATAGGACTCAACACAGAAACCATGGAGGAAAGCTACTTAGTAGCTTGCTCTCAGACCCACCTGCGTAGGGACAGTGCCACCCATAGTGGGCTGGGTCTTTTTTTTCTTTTTGAAGATTTATTTATTTATTATGTATACAGCATTCTGCCTGCATGCATTCCTGTAGGCCAGAAGGGGGCACCAGATCTCATTATAGATGGTTATGAGCCACTAGGTGGTTGCTGGAACTCGAACTCAGGATCTCTGGAAGAGCAGCCAGTGCGTTTCATCTCTGAGCCAGCTCTCAAGTCTCCAGGCTGGGTCTTTTTACATCAATTAGCAATCAAGAAAATGCTCCTACACATAAGTCCACACTGACCAATCTGATGGAGGCTGTTCTTTGATTGCAGAGCCTGCACTCAAGATTTGCAGTCACAGTGACATTAGACAAGTTATCTGACTCTCCTTCACCTCTCATCTCTGCAACAAAAGGGAGCTGGGGAAGGAGGGAAGTTCAGGCATTGAAGGTGTCTTCTCACACATCTAACCTTCTACCTTGTTCTGTGTGAGAACAGACAGGGCAGTGGGAAGCCTCGCAATGGATGTGAAAAGCTTCAAAGCTCTGTTTGTCCAGCTTTTTTTGGACGTGAACGTTTTGCAGAGAAGGAGTTTTACTGGCACAGGGTGTGCTCCCTTTCACCCAGTGAGAGGCAAGAGGAAGAATTTGTAGGATAACTTTGTGAGAGAGCAGACTGTATGCAGCTCCCTTCCTCCAAGGTGTGGGGGGAGTTCCTGAGAGCTGCAGCTGCAGCTGTGAGGTGAGTGGGTTGGGTTGGCTTTACCACACCCCTTCCTCAAGCCTACCTTGTCACTAAGGCTTCTAGCATTTCTGAAAGACTGACAAAAGCCACATCACAGATCTTGGCCCCCGACTGCACAATAGAGAACGCAGCTCAACTGATGACCAGAGAAATATAAAATCTATCAGCGACATTCTTCTCTACGATCTGTCAGGTTTTTGATGATGAGTGGGTGACTAGCCAGAGCTGGAGAGATGGCTCAGCTGTTAAGGACAATTGCTGCCGATGCTGAAGACCTACCTGAGTTTAATCCCTGGGACCTACATGGTGGAAAAGAACTGATTCCTGCCTGCTATCCTGTGACCTCTGCAAGTATGCTGGGGCACATACCCTTGACCCAACATACAAAATAAAATGTAATAAAAATTTTAATAGGAGATAAAGCAATGCTGGAAACATCTGGAGAATGAGTGAGAAGACCATAACTTCTCTACCATAAAGTACCCTGCAGCCGTTAAATGTGTATTTTTGCATGTGTCTTCATATGGTATACATGCATGGGTGTTATATACTCACAGTGCATGAGACATTGTGGAAAAAGTACATTCGGAGGTCAGAGTACACCTGATATCATGGTCTACCTATTTCCTTTAGGCAGGGTCCCTAGGGCTAGGCTGGGAGCCAAGAAGTCCCAGCCATTCACCTGACTCTGCCTCCTACTGCATTGTGCTTACAGGTGCTCATGTGGCCATGTCTGTCTAAAAAAATGGTGCTGGAATTACAGGTACATTAACAACCTCACCTATCTTTTAACATATATATATATATATATATATATATATATTCTGTAGACTCCAACTTTGGTGGTCGTGCTTTCTCAGTAAGCGCATTTAACCATTCATCATCTTTCTAGTTTCCAAAGTGTATTCTATTCTATGACGACTCAGGAGTGATGTGGGAGGATGTCTTGAGCCTAGGAGTTTGATACCAGTCTGGGAAAACATAGACAAATCCATAAAAGTGGTATGTTATATTTGGCGAACGGAAAGATATTCTCCGTGGGGTCATCAAACATGGCGCTGGAGGTATTTCTACCGGACAGATTTGTCTTAGGAGATTTCCTAGGTCCACTTAGGAGAGGATGTAGATTGTGCAAACTGTATTTATCAGTTTGCCTTCCGTTCATTTATTGCTGGTGTCTCACTGCGTATGCAAGATTTGCCTAATAAGCAGAATTAGGAGAGCAGAAACCTATCTTTAACAACAGACGTGCTTAGGAGAGCCTGTGACCAATCATACTGAGGAGCTCTCTTGAGGCCAGGACCTGAGAAAGGCCCCCTGAGAGATCCGGGCCCAGCCTGTTCCTTGGCCAGAGGCCGGGCCAGGCTTGAGAGATTAATCTCAATCCACCATCTGCTGTGTCACTGTCTATTTCTAGGATGGCAGTTTGTCACCCTCGCCACTCTGGTGTCAGCTGTGGGGAGAAGTCATCATTCAGGGGATGGAGCCTGTGGGTGTGGGCGGGAGGAGGACCCCAGCCACTCACGGGAGTGAGGCACCCATCCCAAGGAGAAACTGGGCCAGAACAAGATTGAGCTGGCTGGTGTGATGAATGGATAAAAGGAAGAGCCACTACAAGGTGGAGACCAGGGGACTACTTAAGCTGCCCACTGGGAAGTCACCCCAAGGGGAGGTGATCTGCGTGGACACATTTTCTATAGTCCTCCAGGATGCATAGGCCATTGTGGTCATTCTCTGGTTGCTGAGGGAGGAGTGGCTTTGTGTGCTCATGTGTGTGTGTGTGTGTTTAAGCCCAAGGATGACCTTGGCTATCACTTCGTAGATGACATCTGTCCTAGTTTGGTTTCTCTTGCTGTGATGAAACCCTGACTAAAACCAATTTGGTGAAGAAAGGATTTCTTTGGCCCACAGGTTACAGTCTGTCATCAGGGAAAGCCAAGGCAGGAACTGAAACAGAGATTTCAGAGGACACTGCTTGCTGGCTTGCTTTCCGTGGCTTGCTCAGCCTGCTTTCTTATACAATCCAGGATCACTTGTCCAGAGGTAGCACCATCCAGAGTGGGTTGGGCCCATCAATCACCAATCAAGAAAATGTTCCACCGACATGCATCAGGTCAATCTGATGGAGACAATTCCTCAGCTGAGGTTCCCTTCTTCCAGGTGACCCCAGTCTGTGTCAAGTTGACAGAAACCAACCAGCACACCATCTATCCTGTCTTCTGAGACAGAGTCTTTTACCAGCCTGGGACTTAGCAAGTGGGGCCGGATTGCAAGCACATCGCACAATGCATGGCTTTTTAAACGTGGACTCTGGGTATAGAGATCAGGTCCCCATGCTTGCTATCTCCTCAGCTGGCAAGCAGTTTTAAGGAGTTTTGCTAAAGCACACTGTCTTAGGGTTTTACTGCTGTGAACACACACAACGACCAAGGTGTCTTAGTCAGGGTTTCTATTCCTGCACAAACATCATGACCAAGAGGCAAGTTGGGGAGGAAAGGGTTTATTCAGCTTACAGTTCCATGCTGCTGTTCATCACCAAAGGAAGTCAGGACTGGAACCCAAGCAGGTCAGGAAGCAGGAGCTGATGCAGAGGCCATGGAGAGGTATAACTTACTGGTTTGCTTGCTTCTGGCTTGCTCAACTTGCTTGCTTATAGAGCCCAAGACTACCAGCCCAGGGATGGTACCACTCACAAGGGGCCCTCCCCCCCCTTGATCACTAATTGAGAAAATGCCTTACAGCTGGATCTCATGGAGGCATTTTCTCAACTGAAACTCCTTTC
>CM052702.1:130661926-130690243 GCA_028551405.1 Uromys caudimaculatus
AACTTTAAAAGTCCCACAGTCTTTGCAAATTCTTACATATTAACATTTCAATCCCTTTTAAACATCCAATCTCTTAAAATTCAAAGTCTTTTAAAAATTCAAAGTCTCTTAACTGTGGGCTCCACTAAAATACCTTCTTTCTTCAAGAGGGAAAAATATCAGGCCACAGTCACAATCAAAAGCAAAATCAAACTCCAACAATCTGGGGTCCACTCACGATCTTCTGGATTCCTCCAAGGGCTTGAGTCACTTCTCCAGTTCTGCCCTTTGTAGCACACACCTTGTCTTTTAGGCTCCAGATGCCTGTACTCCACTGCTGCTGCTGTTCTTGGTGGTCATTTCATTGTACTGGTATCTTCAAAACACTGCTGTCTTCTGCTGCAACTAGGTTCACCAATAGCCTCTCATAGGCTCTCTTCATGGTGCCAAGCCTCACCTCCTTTGCATGACCCCTTCAATCCTTGGTTGTCAACTGAGGCTCCACCTTCACCAATGGCTCTCACAATCTCTCACAGTGCCCAGGCCTCAGCTGCTCTTCACGACTCCTTCATGCCTTCAAAACCAGTACCACTTGGGTGGCTCTTACACATTACCAAGTCCTGCCACAGCACAAGGTACAACCCTGGCTATCTCTGGAATGCAGCCTCTGTGCTCTCAGAAAACACTTCTCAGAAGATTTCACCCCAGTGATGCTGGTCTCTTCCCAATCACAGCTAATATCTTATTAGCTCCAGCTAACCAGCATCAATAGTTCCAGCAATGCAATGGTTTTGCTTTAGTAGTTCTGGTATCTTGTTAATCACAGCTGATTTCTTCAGCTCCAGCTAATCAAAACCACAGAATCTTAAATCGAACTGGCAATGGCCCTGATAAGAGTCTTTAATCTTCCCTCTGAAATTTCACAAGCCAGGCCTCCATCTTTTGCACTGTTCTTAACGTTTTCTTCCAAGCTCCTATACAACATTCCACAGAGCAGCCCAAAGTTCCAAAGTCCTTCCACAGTCCTCCCCAAAACATGGTCAGGTTGTCACAGGAATACCCCACTATGCTGGTACCAATTTGTCTTAGTCAGGGTTTCTATTTCTGCACAAACATCATGACCAAGAGGCAAGTTGGGGAGGAAAGGGTTTATTCAGCTTATAGTTCCATGCTGCTGTTCATCACCAAAGGAAGTTAGGACTGGAACTCAAGCAGGTCAGGAAGCAGGAGCTGATGCAGAGGCCATGGAGAGATGTAACTTACTGTCTTGCTTCTCCAGGCTTGCTCAGCTTGCTTGCTTATAGAGCCCAAGACTACCAGCCCACAGATGGTACCACTCACAAGGGGCCCTCCCCCCTTGATCACTAATTGAGAAAATGCCTTACAGCTGGATCTCATGGGAGGCATTTTCTCAACTGAAACTCCTTTCTCTGTGATAACTCCAGCTTGTGTCAAGTTGACACGCAAAACTAGCCAGTACACAAGGCAACTCTTATAAGGACAACATTTAATTGGGGCTGACTTACTGGTTCAGGGGTTCATTCCATTATCATCAAGGCAGGAACACGGCAGCATCCTGGCAGGCATGGTGCAGGAGGAGCTGAGAGTTCTACATCTTCATCTAAAGGCTGGTAGTGGAAGACTGACTCCCAGGCAGCTAGGACAAGGATATTAAGCCCACACTCACAAGGCCACACCTACCCCAACAAGGCCATTCCCTGGGCCAAGCCAAGCATATACAAACCATCAAATACACTTAGTGGTAAGAGGTGATTGCCCCCAAAGAAACCTGGAGAGATTGAGAAACCTGGCAGAGAGTAGGAGTGTAGACAATGGGAAATGGGGGACGGTTACATAGATGCTACCGGCACAGGGCTGAATTATGGAGCCAGACTCTGCTGTCATGGTGACCTTATTTAGAAAGAGTTTTTGCACCTGTAATTAGCTTTAAGAATCTAGAGACCAGACCATCCTTGGTTGGGCTCAAGGAGCAGGGTGGGGGTGGGAGATGACTGTGTCTCTCCAATGACAATTGTCCTTGTAGGAGAGAGGCTGAGAGATATCTGAGTGACAGAGCCATAGAGCAGAAGATCCTGGGAAGATAGGCTAGAGAATGAAGGGAGGCAGACACAAGCCAAGGAATAGTGAGCTGGAAGAGACAGGCAACCCTAGTCTCCCCTAGTGTCTTCAGAGGTAGCCCTGATTTTGACGTGCTTGCTTGTGTATGTGTGTGTGTGTGTGTGTGTGTGTGTGTGTGTGTGTGTGTTGGGACAAGGTCACAATCTCCTGCCTCAGCTCGTCCTCCAGAGTGCTGTGATTACAGGCATGTGCCATGATGCAGAGTGCTCTACTGTGTTCTAGATGGAACTTCTTGGTTTGTTATGTGTTTAGTCTTGGGGATTGAAAGCAGGGCCTTGTGCATGCCAGGCAGGGAGTGTTAAGCTTCTGAGATATAATCCCAGCCTTTTTTTGATTTTTAAAAATTCTGTTCTGTGACATGGTCTCTCTGTATAGCTCAGACTAGCCTCTAACTTTTAATTCTCTGGCCTCAGCTTCCTGAGTACCCTGGGATTACAGCTATGAGGCATCATAACCAACTACAATTAGTTTGGGTAACCGAGTTTGTAGGTAGCTAGCTACTGAGGCAGCTGTAATGAGCGGTCCATGCCCGGTGGAGTTGTCAGTATTTTGGCGTACAGGAATCACAGTCTCCCCCACCGCCATTGTCACTCTAGCTAACTGAGGAAGTTCTCCCAGGCTTTTAGGGATTCCCAGTTATGCAAAACTAGAGTTTTTGATTCAACACAAAAAAAGAATTTCAGGATTGGCCAGTTTATGAAACTGAATTTATTAAAGATATTTTAATATAGATTTAAATGTGAAAGTTAGAAGAGAAAGGGACTCAGAAGGACAGACACACCTGAGAACACATATGCTCAAAGAGTCCTGGAAAGTATACCCAAGTATGTGTGGGCTCCTCAAGGGAGAGTGGTGGGTACATCTAGTAATTATATGTCCTGGTTAGGTGTCTGTCAACTTGACAGAAGCTAGAACTATCTAGGAAAAGAGAAACCCCAATTTAGAAAATGCTTCCATCAGATTGACCTGTAGGCTTGTCTTTGGAGGCATTTTCTTAGTTGATGATTGGTACGGGAGGGCCCAGCCTACTGTGGGCAGTGCCACCCTTGGGCTCGTGTCCTAGGCTGCACGAGAAAGCAGGCTGAGCCAGCCATGGGGAGCAAGCCTGTAGGCAGCACTCCTCCATGACCTCTGGATCAGATCTTGCCTTCATGCTCATGTCTCAAGTTCCTGACCTGGCTTCTCTGATAATGGACTCTAATCTGAAAGCAAAACGAAGCCCCCTCTCCCAAGTTGGTCTTGCTTAGTGTTTTATTACAGCAATAGAGACCATTCTAGGTGGGGCTGGCGAGGTGGTTTAGTGATTGAGAGCACTGGCTGTCCTTGCAAAGGATCTAGGTCTAGTTCCCAGCACCTACATGTTAGCTCACAACTTCCATAGCTCCAGTTCCAAGAGATTTGATGCCCTCTTATGGACTCTGTGGGCATTGCATGTACATGGTACACAGATATACATACAGGCAAACACATAAAATAAAATTTAAAAAATCTAAGATATAATATGTACTTATTATATTCAAATGGTTGCATAAATGAGATACTTTTCTGCTTGTTTGCTTGAGACAAGATTTCATATATCCCTCAGTATACAGCTGAGACTGGCCTTGAACTTCTGATCCTCATGAGTCTATCTTTCAAGTGCTGAGGATACAAACATACCTGGCTCCTGCGGACACTTCGAATTGCCCCACTAGCTGGGGTCCTGCTGGCATTTCCTGTAAAGAGGATAGGATGTTAACATCCTAAATCACTTGGATGGTACAAGCCAAGGACGAGAGTCCTGTCCCACATGCCAACATGGGTTTGGGGTTAGGAGGCAGCTCAGTTGGCAGAGTGTTCGTCTAGCATGCATGAAACCTGGGTTCAGTGCCCAGCACCACACAAACCTGGCATGGTGGTGTACACCTGTAATCCCAGCTCGTCCAGAGGTGGAAACAGGTGAGTTCGAATGGCAAGGGCATTCTTGGCTACATATGAGTTCAAGGCTAGACTGGGGTAGATGAAACTCTGCCTCACAATCAGAACCCTGGGGCTGGACAAACAGTTCAGTGGTTTGGACAGTGTATTGCTCTTCTGGGGGACTGGGGTTTGATTCCCAACACCCACATGAGACAGTTCACAACTGCCTGTGATACCAGCTTCAGGGGATCTGACATTTCTGGCTTTTTTTTTCAAATGTGTGTGTACACTTGTGACACACACACACACACACACACACACACACACACACAACTTGAAGTCAATCTATCAATCAATAAATGTACTACAACTCTAATTAACTCAGTGGACCACACACAAAGCATAGACAGTCAGGTGATGGTGACCAATGCCTTTAATCCCAGCACTTGGGAGGCAGAGGCAGGTGGATCTCTGTCAGTTTGAGGCCAGCCATCGGGGGTGGGGATGAGATCAGGAAAGAGTGTGTGTGTGTGTGTGTGTGTGTGTGTGTGTGTGTGTGTGTGTGTGTGTGTGTGTGTAAATGACTAAATGTGGTATATACATATAGAAAACTATCAAACTATCAAACAAACAACAACAATAAAACCCAAACATAAATAGTGCCAGATTGAGAAACCCAGTCTATGATAAAATACTGTTAAAAAGAGAAGGGAACCTTGAAGTCACAGCCGCAACATTGAAGCCCTGCACCAGTCATGGGTACTGTTGCAGATGGCTCCAAGGACAGATCTCCACCCTCTTCTGCCTGGCCCCGCCCATCCAGCTGATTCTTTGTCCAGCCCCTCTTGTTTGTCTGCCCTTTGTGAGCTCCGGAGAGCCGTTAAGTCAGGATGTCTGATCACAACTGAGTGCGCAAGTCCAGCCTCCACCCTGGTGGGTTGCGCAGCGGTTTCCCAAATAAGCCCTTTTTTTTCCCAGCCACGGAGAAATGTGAAATGACATTTTCTAAAGAGGTCGCTTTGTAAAAATGCCAAGGCTAATCTCGAGGCACAAAGAGCATTGTGGAAATCGGAATTGACTCAGGGAGCTGCAGTCTGGGAAGAGGACTGGGCTTAAAGGTGCGCGCTACCGCTGTGCACAGCTCCGGACTCTGAAAGCTGAGCTGAGACCTGCTACGGGCTTGAGGGCTGCGTGTCGCCTGAGGCTGTTAGAACCCTGCTCACGCTCAGGCTGTACTCTTCTTTCTTGTTTTTAGGGCATTTGGCTAGAGGCTAGCGTAGCTGTCAAGAAGAAGCAGACTGACGGGTTTTAACACTGAAGAAAGAGATGTCTGTTAGGGAGTACCGCTAGGGAAATCTTAGAACTTCCCTGATGGGCCTAAAGGCTTTTCAAATGCTCAGAATAAGAATGTTGAAGTTTGATTTTTTTTTTTTTTAAAGTATGCCTAATTTTTAATTTTCAAGTGTGTGTGTGTGTGTGTGTGTGTGTGTGTGTGTGTGTGTGTGTAGGCCAAAAGTGGGCATCAGATCTCCTGGAGCTGGAATTATAGGCAGTTCTGAGCTATCTCTCCAGTTCCATGTTTTGTTTTATTTATTTATTTATTTATTTATTTATTTATTTATTTATCTATCTATCTATTTATTTATTTATTTATTTATTTATTGGTTTTTCGAGACAGGGTTTCTCTGTGTAGCCTTGGCTGTCCTGGAACTCACTCTGTAGACCAGGCTGGCCTCAAACTAAGAAATCTGCCTGCCTCTGCCTCCCAAGTGCTGGGATTAAAGGCGTGGGCCACCACTGCCCGGCTGTTTTTTTTTTTTTTTATGTATTTATTTATTTTTCAGACAAGATTCCGTGTAGCTCGGTCTGGCTCAATCTCCCCGCTTGCAAGTTCCAGTGTTATAGGCGTGCATTCTGCCATACTGGGATAGAAACCAAGGCTCTGTGCACATTAGGCAAGCACTGCCAACGGAGCTACATCCCATCCCAGCTGTGGAGTTTTAGCTTCTTAAGAAACAGTCAAAGGCTTAGGATGTAGCTCAATGGTACTATGCTTGCTTATGATGAGCAAGGCCCGGGCTCCTATCCTCAGTACCACCAAGAAGGGGGGGGGGTGTGAAAGGAAGGGGACAGGGAGGGAGAAAAGGAGGAAGTGTAAAAGAAAGAAAAGAGTGGAAAAAAAATCCATGGTAAAGTTGACATGGTGTCCTACCTACAAGAAGCGCAGGGACAAAGATGGAGCAGACTCTGAAGGAATGGCCAACCGACGACTAGCCCAACTCGAGACCCATCTCACGGGCAAGAACCAGTCCCTGACACTGTTAATAATACTCTGTTATGCTTGTGGACAGGAGCCTAGCATAACTCTCCCCTTAGAGGCTCCACCCAGTAGCCGATGGAAACAGAGACCCACAGCCAAACATTAGACCGAGCTCGGGGTGTCTTGTGGGAGAGTTGAAGGAAGGATTGAGGGACCTGGAAGGGATAGGAACTCCACAGGAAGACCCATAGAGTCAACTAGCCTGGACTCTTGGGGGCTCCCAGAGACTGAACCATCAACCGAAGAGCATACATGGGCTGGACTTACCTCCCCGACCCCACACATATGTAGTAGGTGTGCAGTTTGGTCTTCATGCCGGTTCCCAACACCAGGAACAGGGGCTATCTCTGACTCTGTTGCCTGCCCGTGAATCCTGTTCCCCTTGAAGCAGTCTTCCCAGGCGGCTTGTCTGACCCCAGTGGGAGATGTGCCTGGTCCTGGTCCCACAGTGACTTGATGTGCCAGCGTTGGAACCCAGTGGGGGCCTCCCCCTTTAGAGGATAAAGGGATAGGGATGGGGAAAGGAACTGGGGGCGGGGGACTGGGAGGAGGAGGGCTGAGATGAGGATGTAAAGTGAACAAATAATTTAGTGGAGATAAAAGGACGGGCATGGTGGCTCATTCTGTAATCCCAGCACTTGGGAGGCCGAGGTCTAGGCTTGCATAATGAGCTCTGCACCAGCCTGAAGTATATAATGAGCCTCTGTTTAAAAAATTAACCAAATGGACAGTGGTAGTGCATTGCCTTTACTCTCACCACGTGGGAGGCAGAGGCAGGCAGATCTCTGTAGGTTTGAGACCAGCCTGGTCTACAGAGTGAACTCCATGATAGCCAGGGCTGTTACACAGAAACCTTGTCTCGAACAAACAAACAAACAAAAAACAAAACAACACAAAATAAATAGAAAAGGAAAAGAAACGAAAAGAAAAAGTTTAAGTAAACGGGGCTGGAGAGATGCCTCAGCAGTTAAAAGCACATTCTACTTGCTCTTTCAGAGACCTGAATTCTGTTTCCAGCAGCCTAGGTCAAGCAATTCTAGATGATCCAATGCCTCTGGCTTCTAAGGACATGTAAATACACACAGACACACATATAGACACACATGTGCACACACACAGAGACACATACATATAGACACACATATACAGACACTTACGCACACACACATGTACATGTGTGTCTAAGACACAGATAGGCATATATGCACACAGACACATAAGCACATACACAGACACACATGTACACACACATACAGAGACATACACATGTACACACACACTGAATAGAAGCAGGGGGATGAACAGAATCAATGTACAGAATGATGCATATATATGAATAGAAAGTTAATTCCATTAATTTATACATTTAATGTGTTAGTAATTATAAGGAAGCCAGGTAGGGTGAACCCAGGCCTTTAATCCCAGTACCTGGGAAGCAGAGGTAGGCAGATCTCTTTGATTTTGAAGCCAGCCTGGTCTACATAGCGAGTTTTGGCCCATTTGGGGCTACCCTGCTTCAAAAAATATATTTGCATAGGGAAAATCAAAGCCAAGTATAAACCAAAGCGCTCTGGTTGTCTAAATCCTCGGGTCTATAAAGCAGCTACATTGATTTAGGGAGAGGTCAGAGTTGCTAAGCAACTGTTCCCTTGGGAGGAATACATGCATGGGGTGGCTGTGGAAGTGTGAGGGATGGACCAGGACTGAAGGAGGGAGGAAACTCAAATATTCTTTCTCCATCTTCTGTTTCTGAGCTGGAGGAGACGAAGCACACTGGTAAGAACCCCAAGGGTGGTTCGGGGGTGCTGGGCAGTGAGTGAGAACGTTCTTTGCTGGGCACAAGGGGGACTCATTAAGAAGGTTGGAATAACACATCCTTACTTTCAGAAGATTTGGGAAAGGGTTGGGGGTGAGTTCTTTGCAGCTTGGAAACACAGAAACAGAGAACAAGAGAGGCTTTCCTGAGTATTTGAAGGCACCAAAGGTAAGCAAGGGCGAACGGTTGCTAAGCTTCCTGTCAGAATGGTGTCTTCCGGTTTCTCCTTGGAAAAAGCGCACCTTATAAATCTCTCCACAGGTAACAGGAAGAAGTCTCCAGAGCGGAAGCCTGGGCTCTCAAGCCTAGATTTGAACCTGTGAAGCTCTGTGACTAAAGCAAGTATTGTGAGAACTCCTCCCCTGAGATACTTCTGAGCAGTCACGGGCTGCAGCCTAACCCTCTCTCATTCCACCCATCTCTCCCCAGGCCTCGATGCCATCCAGTGCTCACTGCCCATGGAGGACCGGAGGGTGGCCCTGAGGGAGCTGTCCGAAGCCAGTTTCAGCGAGTGTAAGTTCAGCCTGTCTCTCACAGACCTATTCATCATCATCTTCTCTGGTGTGGCTGTGTCCATTGCTGCTATCATCTCCAGCTTCTTCCTGGCCACTGTGGTGCAGTGTTTCCAGAGGTGCGCCCCTAACAAGGACACGGAGGAGGAGGAGGAGGATGAAGATGACTGAGCTGCCTCCTCCTGCTCGTTGCTTTCCCACACTCAGTCAGTGGCACCTCTCCAAGGGAGACAGATGCTGGAGACAGAAGAATCGCCTCACTCCAGGCAGTAAACGGGATGGAGTTTGCCTAGACGCACCTGCTGGGACAGCCGATCCCAGAGTATAGAATCAGCAGAGTAGGGAGGATGGAGAGATTCACTCTTAAGCAGAGCCCGCCTCCCAGGCTGGGGGACTCATGTGTGTGAAGATAATCAAGTCAGGCTTCATGGCTTAGAGCTTTACAACCCTCCCAGGCTGAAGTGAGAGCTCACAGCTTCTGACCTCAGCGGTGTTTGTGCTGTTCTTATGACAAGCGGCACTATGGACCATGAACCATCTTCCCCCCTAAAAGACAGTAGTGTTCCCAGTGTAGATTCAAGTTGAGCTCATTCTCCACGGGAGCAGAAATCCTTTTCTTCTATAGAAGATCCCAGCAGCCTTGGGATGTTAGACCAGGAACCAACAAATGTATTTGCAATGGACAATGTCTGTCTCCCATGTGTTGCTGTGTTGATACCTCACACCCAAGGTGATGAACGTGGGTTGATGCAACATGACCTGAGCCAGCAGCACTGAGCTGGTGGGCTGGGGGCTGAGACCTGAAGCGGAGGCTCATAAGCAGTTTTAAGGGCCCACCCCTTCAGGATGTTTTGAAGAGGGCCCTTTGGATATGTTTCGGTCATCAGAACGAAGTCATTCTCAGTGCATTTAGTGCTCGGATAATTCAGACTTTGGAGGCCTACCGGCCCCTTCTACCAGGCGAGGAACCAGTGAGAGGATCTATGAACCAGGAAGGGGTCTCTCACAAGAACTCACAGTGGTGTCCCAGCCTCTACCTTCTAGCCTCCCAAACTGAGGGGAATAAATATTTGTTATTTATAAGCCCTCATGTCTGTGATTTTTTTGGGGGGGGAGGGGAATAGCAGCTCAAGGATACTAGGACACCATCTTTAGCTGAAATGTTACCAAAAAATAAAAACTTAGGCTTGGTCAAGGGTGCCTGTTGTCTGTTGGTAAAGAGGTTGTGAAAGCATGTGTTGTCGTCACTTGGACTCCAATCCTTATCCTAAGAGGTAGCACCTTGGAGAGGACTAACAGTTGTGGTGTTGTGACGGCCACTTGGCTTGTCAGTCTTCTCTCTGTAGTGTACCATCAGGGTGCTCCCCCTGAGAGTCCCAATCACCTCAGCCAATAGCTGAGCCTTCCTCTGTGTTGGAGTGGCCTTAGACCTATCAGCTGTAGAAGTTTTGGGAAACTCTTCTGGAAGCCAGGAGGTCGAGGCGGTTGCATTGGGCCAACAAAGTGTTCATCAAGCAAAGCAAAGCAAAACAAAAACAAAAAAACTGGATGAGATGCCACACGCCAATAATCCCAGCACCCATGAGGTAGAAATAGAAAGAGCTCTGAGGCCAAGGAAACAGACAGAGCTCTATGAACTAGATTCATCTGGAATGCCTTAGATGATTTACTCTCTGTCCTGGGGCTTCATTTATGTCCTTGGAGTCTGCTGCTGGTTTCCCAAGTGATAGTTTTGTTTCCTTGTATAAACCTTGTATAACCTGTCAGGGTTACATGCTATGTAATAAAACCCTGCCTTAAAAAAATAAGTTAGCATGATAACACATGCCTGTTATCCCAGCCAGCACTCAGGAGGTGCAGGCAGGAGGATTCTCTCAAGTTTGAGGGTTGGCTGGGCTACGTGGTACAAGTGAGACCTTGTCTCAAAAATAAACCAAATGAACAAAAACCTTACACAGGGACTTGGCCTCTGAACAACCTCCACCAGTGTCATCAGTGGCCTCAGGGTGTGCATGACATTTCTTTGGAACATAGGCTGTGACAGTGTTTTCTGGAGTGAGGGCGACAGCACTTTGCTTCAGAGACAGTATGAAGTAGACATGTCATGAGCCCCAGTGGGTTAATGCAAGATGACTTGTGCTGGCTATAGCAAGTGGGTCTGGGGGCCGAGACCTGGACCTGAAGCTCCCGAGAAACTGCCAGGATATTTTAGGGAACCACTCCTTTGTTGTTCATAATGTGCACTTTAAAGGCCAGGTGTAGCAGTGCACCCCTATAATCCCAGCACTTAGGACGTAGAGGCAGGAGGGTCAGTTGTTCATGGCCCTCATGCAATCCTGGGTTTCATGCAATCCTGGCTCAATAGGACTAAAAGTTGGGGCCTGGAGAGATGGCTCAGCAGTTTAGATCAGTTGTTTCTCCTGCAGAGGACCCTGGTTTGGTTCCCAGCACCCACGTGGCAGCTCACAACCATCTGTAACTCTACTTCTAGGGGAGGCAATGCCTCCTTCTGGCCTCCAGGGGCTCCTACATGCACACAGTACACACAAGCTCACACACATACAAAGAAAGAAAGAAAGAAAGAAAGAAAGAAAGAAAGAAAGAAAGAAAGAAAGAAAGAAAGAAAGAAAGAAAGAAAGAAAGAAATATTGCTTCCATGAGTATTACTGAGCACTTGCTGATTTCCAAGTTCTGGGTTGTACTGGATCACACGGGCACATCACATTAGAAACATCGCCTTTTCTTTAGAATACACAGGAACAAAACAATTACTTGGGAAGCAGTAGCAGACTCTTAAGAAGGAAATGAATGAAGTCCAAGGACTGAGTAACTCAGAGGAGGCATTCCAGAGTGACTGGATGCTGTGTGTGTCATGGATCTCCAGAGAAACATGGCATACAAGAGGAGCCGTATCAAGAGATTTATGGAAGGAACTGGCTCGCATAGGTGGATGAGGACAAGTACCAACTTCTGCAGTTGGCAAACTGGAGACAGGAGAGTTGATGCCGCAGTCCCGCGTCAGGGCCGTAGAAGGCTCCGTTCAGCGGTCAGGGAGAGTGATTTCTCCTCTGCTGCTTTTGTGATTTGCTCAGGCCCCGAATGGATTGAATGATACCAATACCATGCTGCCCAATCGCTCCAGTCAAGTGTTGATTTTGGCTAGAAAATAGCCGCAGTAGACACACTTAGGACTAAGCACATATCTGAGCACCTTACAGCCCAGTCAACTTGATGCGTGAAGTTAACCACGATCTCCCAGAGGCTTCTGATTGGACAGCTTCAAGCTGAACCCCACGTTCCCTCTTTTCTTACTTCCCTAGCCCCCCTCTCTGCTTTCTTTTCTTCTAGTCTTTCTCTTCTCTATCCCCAGAAATCATGGTGAGGCTCTCAATCACCCCTTTACTTGCCAGCATCAAGGGCTGACTTCTTATCTGGTTTCCAAGGCAACCTCAGCACCTTAGTGGGCTCTGACCCTTGAAGAAGGTAGTCTTTTTTTTTTGGTTTTTTCGACACAGAGTTTCTCTGTGTAGCCCTGGCTGTCCTGGAACTCACTCTGTAGACCAGGCTGGCCTCGAACTCAGAAATCTGCCTGCCTCTGCCTCTCAAGTGCTGGGATTAAAGGTAGTCTTTAGGCTAGTCTTAGACTACCGGCTAAGAAGGTAGTCTTCTGCTGAGCAGACCACACAGGCAAACTGAAGCTGATCGTCACATGAAATTAGGTGTTGTTTGAACCTCCCCCCCTTTTTTTACATTACAGTTATCAATGAGTCCTTAACTGGGGAGAGTAAGCCTGAAGAGACTTTGCAGCATTCAGGGATAAATAATATTGTAACAGTCTTCTCTGTGTAGTCTAGGGGACATCCCGCTAGTCCTTAAGCTGTGATGCCTGTCTGAGAGAAGACCCCATCCCTGTGAGATATGTAAACAACATTCACCAATGACAAACTCAGGTAGGAGGTACATGTCCACCAAAGGTCACTGGAAGAACAGAGTTTGTTCGGCTGTGGAGTATGGGTGACCTTAAAGTAGCCACGATGGGAAAGTCTACACCCAGCAGGGACGACAGCTTCCTATGTCTGTACAGATGAAGGTCTGCCCCTAGTCCTTTCCTACTTATCGTCTCCTGTGCCTCCTCCAAACCTTGAGGCCACCTGCAATTAGAGCAGAAACGCATGCAATCGGTTGGGAGGGCAGCCAAGTTACTCAGGTGAGGCTCCCATAATCCTCACTGCCTGAGAAAATGCCACAGTTAATAAAGCCCTGCTGTGATTTTCTTTTGCAAGTGGGCCCAGCAGAACTCCTGAAGATGGCAGCAGTTTGGCCTGTGTGACTGGAATTGTCCAGCCTCCTTCCATCTCTCTTTCCAGTCACTCACATTCTTTGGTCCTCCACCTCCTCAGGTCTCTTGCACAGCCCCAGCTTGTCCCAGCAGAGGTTGAGGCCATTTTGCCTGACTTCCTCTGTATACTCTTTCCCTAGACCATTGTTCCCGCTTGACATCCAAATCTCACCTCAATATTACCTCATCAGAGGGGCCTCTCCTGCCTAGCCCAGGAACCCATGACTGGCCACCCTCTGTGATGACTAAATTTGAGTGTCCACTTTCTTTGGCTAAAGGATGCCTGGGTATGTGATATAGCATATTTTCTGGTGTGTCTGAGAGGGCATGTCTGGGTGGAGTCAGTGCATGATTACTTACTACTTACTTGTAGTGTGGACGAGCCCAGTCCACATCTCAGGGTCCAAAGAAAACAAAAGGAGAGAGAAGATAGATCCATCTTTGCCTTATAGAACTGGAATCTTGTCTTCTACCCTTATACATCATGTTTTCCAGCCTTTGGACTCCTTGGCTTGCACTGTTGGCTTCTTAGTCTCAGGCCTATGGACATGGACTGAGACATTGGCTTCCCTGGGGTTCAGATAATAAATGATGGGACTTAGCTTACATAATTTAGTGAGCCAATACTCTTTGTAAACCCCTCTGATATATCTTCATACACATATATGTGCATATATATATATATATATATATATATATATATATATCCTCTTTGTCTGAAGAGCTATAATCATCTCTTCTCCTGTGTCTTAGTTAGGGTTTTACTGTTGTGAACAGACACCATAACCAAGACAACTCTTTTTTTTTTTTGGTTTTTCAAGACAGGGTTTCTCTGTGTAGTCCTGGCTGTCCTGGAACTCACTCTGTAGACCAGGCTGGCCTCGAACTCAGAAATCCACTTGCCTCTGCCTCCCAAGTGCTGGGATTAAAGGTGTGCGCCACCACCGCCTGGCCCAAGACAACTCTTATAAGGACAACACTTAATTGGGGCTGGCTTACAGGTTCAGAGGTTCAGTCCATTATCATCAAGGCAGGAACACGGCGGCATCCAGGCAGGCATGGTACAGGAGGAGCTGAGAGTTCTACATCTTCATCTGAAGGCTGCTAGCAGAATACTGACTTCCAGGCAGCTAGGATGAGGGTCTTAAAGCCCATACCCACAGTGACACACCTCCTCCAACAGGGCCACACCTTCTAATAGTGCTGGGCCAAGCATATATAAACCACCACATCCAGTTTGGTTCTCATGGTTATCAGCTGGGATGTTGCTTGCTTGTGCACAGTCCTTCTGGACTATATCCTAAACTGCAGGAACGAGGTCTATGATTATTCTTCTTACTACATGCCCAGTGAAGACTTGCCTGGAATTTGGCATGATCCTAATAAATATTTGTGAAATATTCATAAAATAGGTGGGTGAATGGAAGAGAGCTCCATCTGGGTGGATGACAGGTGAAAGGATAGATAGATGGGTGGGTTACACATATGGGCGAATAGATGTGAAGCTACAGAGGCAGGCGGATGCATGAGTAGATGGGCGGGCTGGTTGTACATGGACCAGTCAATACATGGGTGTGTGGGCAAAAGGATGGGTGAATGCGTGGGTCAGTGTCAGCAGAGGTCCATCCAGGTGGATAAATGGGTAGTGGGAGGGTTATGGGGAAAGATATGGGTGGGTGGGAAACTGGTGGGCTGCATGCAGATGATGAATATATAATGGTGTTTGGCCAGGCGAGTGGATTGTGAGTAGGTGGGTGGTCTGAACGGGCAGGTGAGTGGATGGGTGATATGTAACTAAGATCGGTAAGCAACGGATTTCCTTCCGTTTCCAAAGATCTGAAAGCCACCCGCACCTTGTGAGGAATACGGCCAAGAAGACCAGTGCTGAGAGCATGAAAGAAAAAGCCCTCTCTGCCTTGCAAAGACACACAGGGCACAGCTCTGAGCTCAGGGCTATGGTGATGTCAGGAGCTGTGTCAGGGTTCCTGGCCTGAGAACTTGTACATCTCGATTGCAGCTTGGGCCGCTGATTACGGATGTGACCCCGGACCTCACCAGGGCTTTCCCCCTCCAAGCAGGGACAACAAGGTCTTGGGTCACACTGCTGGGACACATCAGGGCAGCTCCGTCTCTATGGCACAAACAGTCTTGGCATCGTGACTGCGTGCTGAGAGGTTGTCATTTGTGACCATCTGACCCCTAATTACTTCTGTTAATTACTTGGACAGACTTTCTGTGCAAAAAGAGCTTAAAACCCAGGGAAGTAGGAAGGGGTGTCCTTCATCTGTCCTTGTCCACCACCTGCTCCCAAAGGAGACTACTGGTTCAGGTTCTTCGGTTTCCCAGGGATTTATTCTCTCATTGACTCTGTGCCGAAACGGAGGTCAGCCTGTCATTTTGATGGGTCTTCTTAGGAGCCAATTCTTTAGCTAATCCCATGTCTTCTAAAGTGACTGATTGCTTACTGGGGGACACGTGTGACAGTGGAAAAGGGAGGGGAGGAGAGCGACAAGGCTCCTGGCCAACTGTCCAGCACAGCATCAACCTCTTCAGCTCTTTGGGGTCCCTATTCCCCAGCCAAGGAAAGGCCAGTGTGGGGCTGCCCTGTCCATGGACGAGTCAGCACTTACTGGGTGTGGGGGTGCATGCTTGTAGTCCCAGCGTTTGGGAGGATGAAGAAAGATGACTGTTATGAGTTCTAGGCCAGCCTAAGCTACAGAGTGACACTCTGTCTCCAAAATAAGGAAAGAAAAGAAAAGAAAAGAAAAGAAGGAAGGAAGGAAGGAAGGAAGGAAGGAAGGAAGGAAGGAAGGAAGGAAGAAAAGAAAAGATCTCAAACATTGACAAATGCACAAAGATGGGTGAGCAGGAAAAGGTACTTGTCGTCAAGACTGAGGACTTGAATTCAATCCCTACAGCCTTCATGGTGGAAAGAGAGAATTGACTCTTGAAAATTGTCCTCTAGGCCGGGCAGTGGTGGCGCACACCTTTAATCCCAGCATTTGGGAGGCAGAGGCAGGCGGATTCTGAGTTCGAGGCCAGCCTGGTCTACAGAGTGAGTTCCAGGACAGCCAGGGCTACACAGAGAAACCCTGTCTCGAAAAACCAAAAAAAAAAAAAAAAGAAAGAAAGAAAGAAAGAAAGAAAAGAAAAGAAAAGAAAAGAAAATTGTTCTCTAACTTCTGCAGAGTGTTACACACACACTCACGCACACCCAGATCAAAAGTCCAAACAAACACAACCTATGCCTTGCTAAGTATAGAGGCCATACTGGAAAACCTGCAGCATTTAGAAGACAAAGGACTGAAAACTAAGGGCCAGGCTGGGCTGTTGTTCCACAAGGGTGAAGACGCTCAAAACCATCTTGGACAAGGCTGGACAGATGGCTGGGCAGTTAGGAACACTTGTTCCTGTTGCAGAAGACCTAGGTTCGACTCTTACCATCCACATGGCAGATCCTAACCACCTGTAACTCCATTTTCAGGGGATCTGAGGCCTACTTCTGTCTTTTTAGGATACCAGGTACACACGTAGTACACATACATGGCTGATAAAACTCTCATTCTCCTAAAAAAAAAAAAATTGTTTTTTTTTTTCAAGACATGGTTTCTCTATGTAGTTCTGGCTGTCCCAGAACTCTCTCTGTAGACCAGCCTGGCCTCAAACTCACAGAGATCCACTTTACCTCTACCTCCTGAGTGCTGGGATTAAAGGTATATACCACCACTTCCTAGCTTACCTAAAATCATTTTAAAAAGTTCTTCTAGCTGTGTGTAGTGGCACATGCCGTTAATGCTAGCACTCACTCAGGGGGCAGAGGATGATGGATCACTGTGAGTTTGAGACTAGCCTGGTCTACATAGTGAGTTTCAGGCTAGCCAGGACTACACAAAGAAACCCTGTCTCAAAAACAAGAACTACAAAAAAGGCATTCTGGACAAGAACGAAATCCTGACATAGAAACAAATAAATACATAAAAATAAATAAGAAAACTATCCTTATCTTAATAAGCCCCAACTTTTGCTTCATATGAATAACTAGTCACCAGCCAGGTGAGGTTACAGAAGTGAGAAAAGTAACTGACACAAGCCAGCGGCCATGCTAGAGGCTGGCTACCTCCTTATATAGAGTGGGAAAGTCCTAAGTCCTGAGCGTTCTGCAGATCCCACCAGGAATCCTTCCCCACGTCTGATCCCAAGATGGCTCAGCTCTGGGCTCCCTGGCTTAATTTGTCCTATCATCCTGAATGTTTATCTGTTTTCCTCTCTGTTGGGAAACTGCGGATGGATGGATGGATGGATGGATGGATGGATGGATGGATGGATGGATGGGTGAATAAATGGCTGGGTGGGTGGACGGGTGGGTGGATGGGTGTGTGGAAAGAGCTCCATAAAGGCCCTTGCAACCCCACAGTGCTTGTGGGCACCTGTCTCCCAGCAGGTACTTGATGGATAGTTATAGTCATTAAGAGTAATTTGTGTGTCTGTTCCTTATGGGAGAGGCTAGTGTGGGGGACTTAAAGATGGGCCCACTTCCTACCCCAAGGAAAACCTGGGGAGGTACCTTGTACCTCGGGGGTGTGTGTGTGTGTAATTTGGATCCAGACTGTATCCACGAAAGGGCACAGAGAACTGACAGGAGTATGCTGCCCTGTCTAATGCAACATGGGGAATGAATGAGTGGCTGAATGAATGAATGATGTGATCTGCTATGGTGGTTCTTTGAGCTTAGTGTCCTCTCCTATAACCTGTAGTGCGACAAGATCAAAGGCTCTAGCGTTGGAATCCTCACAGTGAGTGTAAGCCTCAGCTCTCTTCTTACTGTGCAACGTGGGCCGAGTTACTTAGTCTCCTCGACCTTGGTTTTCTCTTCTATAAAATGGACAAAGTGTATCATTAACCTCATGTGGCTGTTGTGGGGACTCAGTGGGACCTCAGATGCAGGGCACGATGCGTGGGGTATCCCTCTGAGGTCCATTTTGATTTCAGACGGAAGACTGGAGATGCCAGGGACCTGCAGGCCCTGGCTTTCCTCCTTTCTCCACAGAATGAGGAATATCCCTCAGGCAACTCCTGCCTTCTTTCCCTGTGTCGCCTCTCTCCACCACTGCTCTTTTGAGTTCTGTGGAGATTCTTCTGCTGAATTCTCTCTGTACCAGTAAAGGAGAGAGGGCTCATGCCTCTCCCAAGGCAGACACAAGTCCTTACCTAGCTCTGACTGGTTCAGGCTTAAGAAGCTCCAGAGCTTTCTGTTTTTTCTTTGTTTTGTGTCAGGGTCTTATGGAGCCCAGGCTAGGCTCAAACTGAAAGTGACCTTGAACACGTGATTCTCCTGCTCATACTACTCGGCTGCTGGAATGACTGACAAGTGTCGCCACTCCTGACTCTGGATCTGTCGAATTGAAAAAACTGCCAGGCAGTGGTGGCGCACACCTTTAATCCCAGCACTTGGGAGGCAGAGACAGGCGGATTTCTGAGTTCAAGGCCAGCCTGGTCTACAGAGTGAGTTCCAGGACAGCCAGGGCTACACAGAGAAACCCTGTCTCGAAAAACAAAACAAAAGAAAAAGAAAAAAAAAGAAAAAGAAAAAAGAAAGAAAGAAAAACCCATAGAGCATCCTGTATTTAGCTATTTAGTCAGAATTGACTAGGGTGGGCTTGAAGAAAAGTGGGGTCACTTGCCCCCTACTGCTCAGATGCTCTAGAGGATGTTGGCATCCCAGCCCCAACAGTTCTTTTCTTGTTCCTTTTTCCTCTCCTTCATAACCTCTGCCCTCCCATTCCCAAAGCCTGGATGGGGGGTTCAGTGAGGAAGGAGACTTAGAACTTCCGTTCAGCTTCAGATTCATTCCCATCCCATCCTGTTGTCATGGTAATAAGGATGACCTGGCGATCTAGAGCTGCTGGACCCCTGAGTTTCCTTACAACTCGATCTGAATGCAGAACCCATGGGCCAGCCGTGTTCACTGAGCCCCAAGGGAAGCAGCAGTGGTCACAGACCCACTTCAGGGGCTGCCCAGATGAAGACGACTGGGCTCCGCCTCCTGGAGCCTGACGCCTGCAAAACACCAGAACATTCAGTATGCCGCGGGCACCCTCTGCTAGAGAAGAGACCAATAAATAGCATGAGAGATGGAACGGGGCGGTCAGGTTATTCAGAGGTCAGAGGGAGGGCTTTTCTGAGGAAATATGATCTGGAGGGCCTCGTCAGAGGGGACGTGGAGGTGGACACGGAGACAGCAAAGAGGAGAGACCCCCAACCCCCTAGACCTTTGTTTGTCTCTCCATCTATCCCCAGCCAAACTCAAGGCAGCCAGCTGCGGTCCCCTGAGTCAGCTGCCACTTCAGCCTGGGCAGTCGGTGACTTTCAATCCCGGGGGAGAGAGGCCCCCTCTGTGTGGCCTGGAGGCAACTCAATGTCCCCTGAGATGTACAGCTGGGATTTATCTCTCCCTGACACTCCTCCCAGCCGGCTAGGAGGCTGCAGCTTCAATAGACCCAGAGTGCTCTGCGATGAGCCGGAGTTCATTCAACAGACAGAAGCCACTCAGGGAGAGAAAAGAGCTGTTGATACCAGAAAGGAATGGCTGAGCCACTGAAAGACTTGGGATAAATCCAGACACAAAAACAGCATCAGGGCGCTGGGAGGAGGGGAGCTGCATGAATAATGAATTTATTTATCACTCTGACCAGACAGTCTTCAAGGCAGTCAGGGACGTTGTGGACACTCTGGAGAATCCAGCGTGAGGTCCCAAGAACAAAACCAAACTTCTGGATCACGCTCCTTGATGAAGCCTCAGAATAGATTTAAGCTTCCAAAGGCAACTGAATAAAGCTAAGGCAAGTTAAAGAGTAAAAGGGGTGGAGAGACGGCTCAGAGGTTAATGTGTACTGCTCTCTTGGAGGATGCAAGTGAGAGTCTTAGCACCCGTGTCAGACAACTGTGAGCTGCCTGTGACTCCAGCTCCAGGTCTGGCATCTTCCTCTGACTTCCATATGCACCAGCACTCACGAAAAAAAAAAAAAAAAAAAATATATATATATATATATATATATATATATATATATATGTAATTTAGAAAAAAAAAAGTTAAGGACAGAGTGAGGGCGCCCACGTGTGGCTGTATAGGGTATTGCATTCTGAAGCGTCTGACCTTGGAATTGGCGTTTTGCTGTTCAGAATTAGCTTTCACTTTCCATCCCCATCCTCACTCCCGGGTTCCATACCAAGCTGTGCATAAAACCTGTCGTGGTGGGCTGGTAAGATGGCTCAGCGGGTAAAGGTTCGAGCCACCGAGTCTGATGACCTGAATTTTTTTTTTGACGATTTTATTTATTTATATATATGATGCGTACGCTGTAGCTGTCTTCAGCCACACCAGAAGAGGGCATCAGATCCCATTACAGATGGTTGTGAGCCACTGTGTGGTTGCTGGGAATTGAACTCAGGACCTTTGGAAGAGCAGTCAGTGCTCTTAACCGCTGAGCCATCCCTCCAGCCCCTGAATTTGAGCCCTGAGACCAACAAGGTAGGAGACTCCGAATGACTGGGAAAGTTGTCCTCAGCCCTTCACACCTACTCTGTGGTACACACACACACACACACACACACACACACACACACACACACGAATATGCACAGGCACATACACACAATGTAACAGTAATATAACAACAACAACAATAATAATAAAACAATAAAAAAAAAACCCATCCTGGTTGCATGGTGTGGCGGTTCACACCTGTAGTCCTAGCACTTGGAAGGCTGAGGTAGGTGAATTGATGCCAGCCTGCTCTTCAAAGCCAGTAAGACCTCATCTCAAACAACCAACCCTCTACCCCCAAACCCTGTCATTATCTATAATCCCAGCACTGGGAGGAGAAGGTGGACGATTACTCAAGGTCAGCCTGGGCTGCCTCACAAGCTCCGAGGCCTTCCTGTGCTACATCAAAGGATTGCGAGCTGACAGGGTGGATAGATATGTAGATTATGCCGCGAGCTTCTCGGGAGATGAACGATAATACACGTATTTCTTTGGCTGACAGAAGCAACCCAGGTGAAAAACAGCAAGGCTTCCGTGTTTTAAAGATTTGTTTTGATTGGGCTGGAGAGATGGCTCATTGCTTAAAAGCATTGACAGCTCTTCCAGAGGACCTGGGTTTGATTCCCAGGACCCATGTGGTGGCTCACAATTGTCTGTAATTCCAGTTCCAGGGCATCCAGTGACCCCCTCTGTCCTCCATGGGCATGTGGGTTCAGAAAAAAAAATGCTCAAGCACATAAAATAAAAATAATAAATCTATTTTTACTTATATGTACATGTGTATGTCTGTGGGAGTGTGCACCATGCATGTATGGGTGTCCACAGAGAAGTCTGCCAACCCCCCCATCCCCCCCCCCCCGTTCTTCGAAATTAGTCTCCTTTCTTCCTTCCTCCTTCCTTCCCCTACCTTCTCTTTTTTCCCCGGGGGCGGGAGGGACAGCTAATTTTATTTTCTATTTTGTAGATCTGGAGATGGAGCCAGGACTTTTCACATTCTAGACAGGTGCTCTTTGCTTGAGCCCCATCCCCCAACCCCTGTTTTGCTCGCTCTTTCTTTCTTTCTTTCTTTCTTTCTTTCTTTCTTTCTTTCTTTCTTTCCTTTCTTTCTTGGGCAATTAGATGCTGAAAACTATTCAGGATAACAAAGTGGGTGGGCCACTGCACCAAAGCAGCATCTATGGTTTCTCTCCAGAGGAAAGATGGATTTGAATTTCTAACAAGGTTGAGTCTTCTCTTTGTGGCCACATCAAAGTAGGTCATGAATCTGCTCCCAAAGATTTCCCTGTCAGAAAGAGAGCTGGCACCCAGCCTGGCTCTTGATGGGGAGTTAATAGATTATTTCTCACCCAGAAGCCTTTGGACAGTGTGGAGATGCTGTGGATACAAAGTCAGATCACAATGTTAAGGGAGAGGGGAGTGGGGAGGGGCGTGGGGGGGCACAGCCTGTTTTGACAGCAGGCTAACTTTCAGACAAGCTTGCTGGCGCCCTGTCATGAATATGGATGTATTTAAAGAAAGATGGAATGAGAAGCAATTACTGCACAGTGAAAATTTTTTAAAGCGTCTCTTTCCCGCGATGCACAGAATGGAGGCCACGGCTTTGTGGATGCTGAGTTTTCTGTGTCTGAGAACCTTGGCCCTTTCAAATGTTATTTTTAGTGATTCAGTTTTTGTTTTTGTTTTCCTTCTCGCTCTGCCCCCCCCCCCGGTGATTTAGTTTTTTAATTAATTGATTTTATTTATGTAGATGTGTGTATGTGTGTGTGCATGCGTGCCTGCCTGTCTGTGAACTACATGTGTTCACGGTCTCCAGAGGACAGAAGATGGCAGCATATGCTCTGAGGTGAATCACAGGAGGTTGCAAGCCACCCAATGTGGGTGCTAGAAAATGAACTCGTTTGTAAGAGCAACTAATGCTCTTCTAGTGATGAGCTACCCCTCCAGTCTGTCTGTCTGTCTATCTATCTATCTACTAATGCAGGATCTCAGAAAGGGCTCAAACCTTGCTACAGAATCTGCAGACTGGGTCAATCTTCTCATGTCCCTGAATATAAATCGGGGCCTTGCCAGGGCTTGCACAGGTAATCCTACATCTGCTGGGGCTGCATCTCTGGAACTAAGAAAATTGAGACAGAGGCTTGTAGCTCAGTGGTAGAGCGCTTGCCTAGCACCTGGGAGGCCCTGCGTTGCTTTTCAGCGTCACCAAATATAAAAGAAATAGAGTTGGGAGTCATTAATGAGTCACAATACCGGGTTGTACCCAGTACAGAAGATTTAGATGAGACACTGGCAGTCCAATTAATCAAACCAAGGGGAAGAATCTGTAGGCCCCACATAGTAACCAGAACGCAGGGCTCTCTCTCGGGACAAACACAAATGCCAGCAGACTAAGTGACTCCTACCTACTGCCTGGGTACCTACCTCATTGAACAAAGCTGTGAAGTACAAGGGTAACGTCAATTTGAAGATGACATTTTTGAGCTGGGATCGAGTGATCGCCTAGTATGTACTAAGTCCTGGATTCAATCCCCCCACGAACTTCAGTGTGTGTCTGTGGTCCCAGTACCGGGGAGGGGAAAGCGGGAAGACCAGGCAGATTTTGGTAGCAGGATCCATGCGCCAGAGATTGCTGTGGGTTGAATGGAAGCTGGGTCTGCTCTACTACAGCCCCTGATGAATTGGCTCTTTTCATGGCCGTTTTTTCCCTCCTCCTAAGAACTCCTTTCCAGAATTGGAATGCTCTTACAGAGAACTCGAGTTCAGTTCCCAGAAGCCACTTGGCTGGTCACAGCTACCTGTAACTCCAGTTCCAGGGAATCTGGTGCCCTCGCCTGGCCACGGTAGGTACTGCATGTTCACGATGCACTTGCATCTATGCAAACGGTCCATACATATATAACAAAAAACAATTTTGAAAAATTACCTTTTAAATTATTTTTGTTATTTACTTGTAGTGCTGCAGATGGAACCCACGGCCTCAAGAGCACACTGAATGCACCTGGCAACTCATAACCTTTCTTACTCCTAAAAATGGCAGCATGACTATTTTTACTCAAACATTTCCTAACTGGCCTGACCTCCTGGTGCTCCCAGAAACTGGACCACCAACCAAAGAATACACATGGAGGGACCTATAGTGCTGGCCACATATGGGGCAGAGGAGGGCGTTGTTGGCCATCAGAGGGAGGAGAGGCCCTTGGGCCTGAGGGTGTTAGATGCCCCAGTATAGGGGAATCCAGGGAGGGAAGACAGGAATGGGTGGGACCCTCATAGAGGCAGGGGGAAGGGGTATAGGAAAAGGGGTTTCCAAAGGGGTGACCTGGAAAGGGAAAAACATTTGAAATGTAAATAAAGTATCAAAAAAAAATAAATTAATTAAAAAAAAAAAAAGCCAAACTTGGGAGTCATCAGAGAAAAAGAAGAAACTAAAATTTATGAGCCATCTAGGAACAAAAACCCAGGAAAAATTACCAATCTTTAGGTTCTAAACTATAACGATATTTTAAAAAATAATTAATCTACTTTTATTTGGACAAAAAGCCAGTTCAGATGATCTCAGTATCATGTTGGATTAAGATGACATAGAATTGCTAGTATCTGAGGCCAACTTTCAGAAACATAAATAGCCTATCTTGATAAAGATAAAAACAACTGAGGACCTGTGTGTGTGTGTTATATAATATTATTTTTATATTATGTACTGTCTGGTTTTGTGTGTCACCTTGACACAAGCTGGAGTTATCACAGAGAAAGGAGCTTCAGGTAAGGAAATGCCAGCAGTAAGGCATTTTCTCAATTAGTGATTGAGGGGGGAAGGGCCCCTTGTGGGTGGTGCCATCCCTGGGCTGGTAGTCTTGGGCTCTGTAAGAAAGCCAGTTGAGCAAACCAGGAGAAGCAAGCCAGTAAGAAACATCCCTCCATGGCCTCTACATCAGCTCCTGCTTCCTTAACTCTTTTTTTTTTTTTTTTTTTTTTTTTTGTCGAGACAGGGTTTCTCTGTATAGCCCAGGCTGTCCTGGAACTCACTCTGTAGACCAGGCTGGCCTTGAACTCAGAAATCCGCCTGTCTCTGCCTCCCAAGTGCTGGGATTAAAGGCGTGCGCCACCACAGCTCGGCTAGCTCCTGCTTCCTGAACTGCTGAATTCCAGTCCTGACTTACTTTGGTGATGGTGTGGAAGTGTAAACTCCATAACCCCCCCCCCCCCCCAAAACAAACAACAACAACAAAAAACCAAAAGCTGGGCAGGCGGCACACACCTTTTATAAACCAGCGTTCGGGAGGCCAGATCTTTGTAAATGCAAATCTACATAGTGAATTCAAGGCCGGCCAGGACTATAGAGAGAGATTGTCTTAAACAAACAAACAAACAAACAAACAAACAAACAAAGAAACACCCCTGCCTTGCAGCAGTAGTTACTGGCCTCAGCAGGACCAACTCACAGGAAGGCTCCTTTTCTGAGTTACTTAGCAAAGACTGGCTTCTCTTAGGTCTACCTCTGCTCTAAGCATGTGTTTCCCAGCCCCTGAGGGCTTCCTTACCCCTTTCTAAAGTCCTTCTTCCTGCCACGGAGCTGCCTGTTGTCCTGTGGCAGAACTCGAGGGACACGGGGTTCTCTCTTCTCCTCTCCACACTTCTTTTCTAGGAACTGAGCTGGTTTGCAGCTTGTCTGCCCTTGAATTTCCCTTTAAAATTCAAATTGTCCCTGGCTTAAAAACCCGACCCCCAAACAAAGCAAAAGCCTACCCGGGAAAATAATGGTGCCGGTAAAACCTAGTCAGGCCCTATGAAATTCAGAGGCAGAACTAGAAAATATGATCCTGAGTGAGGTAACTCAGTCACAAAAGAACACACATGGTATGCACTCACTGATAAGTGGATATTAGCCCCAAAGCTCGGAATACCCAAGATACAATTTACAGACCACATGAAGCTCAAGAAGAAGGAAGTCCGAAGTGTGGGTGCTTCGGTCCTTCTTAGAAGGGGGAACAAAACACTCAAGGGAGGAAATACGGAGACAAAGTGTAGAGCAGAGACTGAGGGAAAAGCCACCCAGAGACTGTCCCACCTGGGAATCCATCCCATATACAGTCACCAAACCCAGATACTATTGTGGATGCCAAGAAATGCTTTCTGACAGGAGCCTGATATAGCTGTCTCCTGAGAGGCTCTGCCAGAACCTGACAAATATAGAGGCGGATGCTCACACCCAACCATTGAACTGAGCACGGGGTCCCCAATGGAGGAGTTAGAGAAAGGACTGAAGGAGCTGAATGGGTTTGCAATCCCATAGGAAGAACAACAATATCAACTAACCAGACCCCCAGAGCTCCCAGGGTCTAACCACCAACCAAGGAGTACACGTGAAGGGACTCATAGCTCCGGTCGCAGATGAAGTAGAGGATGGCCTTGTCGGGCATCAATGGGAGGAGAGGCCCTTGGTCCTGTGAAGACTTGATGCCCCAGTGTAGGGGAATTCGGGGATGGGGAGGCGGGAGTGGGTAGGGGGAACACCCTCATAGAAACAGGGGGAGGGGGATGAATAGGGGATTTCTGGGGGTGGGGAACCAGGAAAGGGGATAACATTTGAAATGTAAATAAAGAAAATATCCAATAAAAAAAACCCAACAGCCCTCAGGCCCTGTGCACTGAGCATCCAGCAAGTGATGAGCGAAGCCAACCACTTAGATTTTTTAAATTTTATTTTTATTTTTTATTAAATTTTGGCTTCACTGGAGGCAATTATAGAGTTGAGTCAGATTTGAATCAGTCAGCTTGGAGAGGAGTTTGAGCCAGAACAGCTGTGTTGAACGAGTCAGCCAGAATTCAGAACTCAGAAGAAAGGGTGAGCTTATTCAGCAGAAAGTCTGAGGGCAAAAACGTTCTAGGCCTAGGTGAGATTGTACTGAGGCTAGAAGTTTCCAGGATTAGGCCTAGGTTAGCAGCCAGAGGCACTAGGCCCCGGGACAATTACTACAGGAGAAGAAAAGTTACTTTTACATATAAGTCAGTGTCCAGTACAGTTACTTTTGAAAATTATTACCTTGAGGCAGAGGCAGGCGAATCTCTGTGAGTTCAAGGCCAGCCTAGTCTACATACTTAGTTCCAGGACATCCAGGGCTACATAGTAAGACTCTGTTTCAAAAAAAAAAGGGGGGGGGTGAGCTTCTAAGAACACTTGGCTGTCCTTCCAGAGGACCCAGGTTTGATTGCTGTGACCCCAGTTCCAGGCAATGCCACACCCTCTTTATATCTAAAGACGTGAACAGGTGTTCAAGTTTTCTACGCTATCTTGAACTTACCCTGTATGTAGCCCAAGAAACATGCAGCCCTCTTTCCTCAGCCTCCAAGTTGCTAGCAGGCTTGTTAGCCTAACCATCTAACCTGCTAATCTGACTGTACTGGCTAGTTTTGTGTGTCAACTTGACACAAGCTGGAGTTATCACAGAGAAAGGAGTTTCAGTTGAGAAAATGCCTCCATGAGATCCAGCTGTAAGGCATTTTCTCAATTAGTGATCAAGGGGGGAGGGCCCCTTGTGAGTGGTACCATCTGTGGGCTGGTAGCCTTGGGCTCTATAAGAAAGCAGGCTGAGCAAGCCAGGAGAAGCAAGCCAGTAAGGAACATCCCTCCTTGGCCTCTGCATCGACTCCTGCTTCCTGACCTGCCTGAGTTCCAGTCCTGACTTCCCTTGGTGATGAACAGCAGCATGGAAGAGTAAGCTCAATAAACCCTTTCCTCCCCAACTTGCATCTTGGTCATGATGTTTGTGCAGGAATAGAAACCCTAAGACCTCAACTTTATAGATAATCTTTTTCTCTTTTCCTTCTTTTTCCTTTGTAGTTCTGGGGACCCACCTAAGGCCTCCACCACTAAGCAACACCACAGTTACTCCCTGGGGTATTCAAAGTGAGCCACACCTCAGCCCCAAACACTTTCCCTAGCTGGCTTTTATATTTTCCCCCTGTGTCTGTCTGTCCTGGTTCCTGAACTGCTGGGTACTTGATCTGTAGACCAGGCTAATCTCGAACTCAGAGATTTGCCTGCCATTGCCTCCCGAGCACTTTGCTTAGAGGCACGTACGCTACCACCCTGTGAGGTGAGGCTCTTACAGAGGCCCCGGGTCTGAGGGTGCTGACGGGCTCTGGGTTGCCTGGGAAGAGCTTACTGTGAAGGCACAGCAGATCAACACCACAGGACAGGTGCAGGGACACAGACCCTGCTGACTCTACCATATTGAGGAGGTACAACTTGCACCCTCAGTGACTTTAAGACTTGGGCATGAAAAAATAAAAACAAAACAAAAGATGAATACCATCACGCCTGACCCTGTTGCTGCCGGGTATGGTGGTCCACACCTTTAATGCCAGTATGTCTTTAATTCCCAGGTTGGCAGAGGAGGCAGAGGCAGATGGATCTCCGTGAGTTTGAGGCCAGTCTGATCTACTAAAGCTAGTTCCAGTACAGCCAAGGCTGCTCGTTCATTGTCTCAAAAAAAACCAAACCTCAGCTATTAAAAACAATGACTTAATGAAATTTGCAGGCAAATGGATGGAACTTGAAAATATCATCCTGAGTGAGGTAACTCAGTCACAAAAGAAGGAACATGGTATGTACTCACTGATAAGCGGATATTAGCCCAAAAGTTCAGAACGCCCAAGTTTCACTTAACAGTAACCGCTGGACTGAGAGTGAGGTCCCAGATGGAGGAGTTGGAGAAAGATCTGAAGGAGCGGAGGGAATTGGTAGCCCCATGGAGGGAGCAAGAGCGT
>CM052702.1:130690743-130728492 GCA_028551405.1 Uromys caudimaculatus
GAGGAGACTCAGAAAAGGGGAAACATTGGAAATGTACATAAAGTATCAAAAATAAAAAAGGAGGAAAAAAAAAAAAAAAAAAAAACAAAACCAAAAAAACCAAACCAAACAAAGACACACCCGAACCCCCAGGTCTGGTCCTCTGTGGTGTTCTCTATCTAGCCTTGGTGCCTTGCTCTCTGTCCTCTGCCTCCCTAACCCCCAAGCCTGTAATTGAGCTGATCTCATCTGAAACACCCCCTACCTTCTGGGGAAACCAAGGCATTATCTCTGCCTGCAAGGATGAAGTTGGGTTTAAGCTGCCCTTTCACAGCTACTGAGGTTTCTAATATCTTTGGGCAAATTTCGCCTGACACCTCTGTCCCTCCACGAGGCCCCACATCCTGAGGCTGGGAGTGTACCTCAGTTGGTAGAGTCCTGACCTAGCATGTGGGAAGCCCTGAGTTTGACACCCAGCATCTCAAAGGCAGGCATGGTGATGCGTGTCTCCTAAACTGTGGCTTGCCAGCTGTGATATTTTGCTCTGGGAGCCAACACTGGACAGGCTGAACCAATAGGATCACCTCTCTGGGCTAGCCTGGTCTACATGGCAAGTTCTAGATCAACCTGGGTTACATATACCGAAGCCTTATTTCAGAAAGACAAAACAACACTGTACGACATGTGAGTTGCTAATGTTTTTCAAGGAGAGAATCTGATTTTTATCCTTATTATTTTAAAGTAGCTAAAGAATCCTGCAAGAATAATGCCATGTATCAGTTGTTTTTTGAGACTGGGTCTCATGTAGCCCAGGCTGGACTATTGTAGCTTGGTCTGTCCTGGAACTCCAGATTTTCTTCCCTCAGAGTGGTCTGTGCCACTATGCCTGGCTGCTTTTTATTTTTTTGTGAAATAGATTAACCCTTTGCTATCTTTCTTCCCAAACTGCTGCACTCAACGTATTGAAAAATCTGTTTGTGGAGTGAATCCATGATTGAGCCTTGACTTTAACCCTATCTTAATTCTTTCCCTGTGGGGAGAACACAGATCAGATTCAAACACTGTGTGCGCATGTGTGTGTGTGTGTGTGTGTGTGTGTGTGTATGTGTGTGTGTTACAGTATACTGGGGCTTGCTGTGTAGACTTGGATTGCCTCAAACTCACCCTAACCCTCCTGCCTCTGCCTCCAGAGTGCTGAGATTAAAGGTGGGTACCACCACAGACATGTCTTTTTTTTTTTTTTTTTTTCTTTTTCTTTTTTTAGGCCAGGGTCTCATCAAGTAGTCTAGGCTGGAGCCTGGAAGTCAATATTTAGTTAGCCTGGGCCTAAGGTCACAGAGATCCTCCTGCTCTGCCTCCTGAGTACTGGAATTAAAGGTGGGCACTACCACAAACCCCTATCCTCGCCTTGTGTGTGTGTGTGCGTGTGTGTGTGTGTGTGTGTGTGTGTGTGTGTGTGTGTTTGGCAAGGTCTCTTCCAGTAGTCTTGGCGGGGGCCTGGAAGTCGATATTTAGTTAGACAAGGCTATGCTTAAAGTCAGAGATCCTCCTGTCTCTGCCTCCTGAGTGCTGGAATTAAAGGTGGACGCCACAACAACCCCTCCCTCTTTTTTAGACACGGTCTCATTCAGTAGTCTTGGACGGAGCCTGGAAATCAATATTTAGTTAGCTAAGGCTGGGCCTAAAGTCACAGAGATGCACCTGCTTCAGCCTCCCGGATGCCATTGTTAAAAGTTTCCCGTTACATCCGGCTCTAGATTCAAGAGAAACGTTGGAAGAGAAAAAAGAAATCCTGTGAAAGTGGGTGGGGCTTGGAACATCCAATCAAGTGGCGGCTGGTATGGGGGCGGAGCCCGGGCTTACTTAAGCAGCGTGGGAGCCGAACGTTGTGTAAAAGCTTCGGAGACCACGAGAGTGCTGCGGCTTCCTGTCAGGTCTCTGTGAGTTTGAGGCCAGCGGCTCGGAGACATCTTTCTCCCGTCCATCTCTGGTAAGCCACTTTGTTCCATAATTCCCGAGGCTAGACCTTAGTAGTATCAGCGGACGAAGGTTTCACCTCCGCCGTAGACCGAGGCCGGGGGATGGATCCCTTCAGCGCTTAGAAAAAACAACAAAATAAACACCCCACTCCGCGCCTAGAGAGACGGAGATTCATCTAGATACCTCGTGGAGCCTTGACTAATGGGTGCGCTGACAGGATAGGGCCGGTTCTTTCTCACTCTGTTTGTTTTTAAAGTAGGCCTTCGTCTGCGGCCGGGGGGCCAGCCAGGAAATCCATGCTTCGCGGGACTTGGGCTTCAAACACTTCCGGCATGCTAGGATTAAGTGCTGAGTCATGGAGCCCGTGTAACTGCCGAGTAACTTGAATTTAGGACCTTCCAGCTTGCGCTTCCCAGTTGCTAGAATTAGGGGTGTGTGTGTGTGTGTGTGTGTGTGTAGCACACCCTGTTTCTCCATGCATTCCATCAGCCAAGTTGCTTCGCCAGTCAAAGATGGCTTCTTTTGAACTTTGTCCCCCTCAGACTAACAACCGTCTTAATTCGAAGTGCCTCACTAGATAGGGCCTTCTGAGAGGATCTGGGCAGGCTGGGCCCTTAGGCAGTCATTTGGGCATCTGGCCCCACCCAGGTGTGTGTAATTCTGCTTAGCATTTAGTGATCTCAAGGTGCTAGACAGGTGGGTCGCGTCCTGCATTAGATTCGTTACATTTATGAAGTAGCAATGAAGTGATTTTATGGCTGGGAGTGGGGGAGTCACAGCGTTAGGAAGGTTGAGAATCACTGTATTAGCCGGATGGTGGTGGCCTCAGCACTCAAGAGGCAAAAGGCTAGCCTGGTCTACACTAAACCAGACTTCCTGGTAGAGTCATTCATGACTTTGGCTTCTTGTTGGAGTACTGACTGAGTAGAGTAAATGTTTGTTTATATTTTCCCAATTTACTAGGCAGGCCAGGTTAGATGGCATAGGGCTTTAATGAGGAGTGGTAGGCAGACTTTTTAAAAGTGGGCATCGTGCCAAATGCCTTTTGGGAAGGGGGACGGGGGTCGGTTTTGGGTTTTTTTTTGTGGCAGGGTTTCTGCCCTGGCTGACCTGTGCCAACACTGAGCAGCCTGGAACTTAAGTAGATACCTCTACTTTAGGTTTGAGTGTTCTGATGGTAAAGTGAGTCACCACTCTAGACAAAAAACTTCTCCTACAGAAATTCAGCCCTTGGCATTTAAAGTACTTAGTCAGGTGTGATAGGGAATGTCTTTAATCCCAGCACTTGGGAAGCAGAGGCCGGAGGAGCTCTTGAGTGCAAGGCCAGCCTAGTGGACTACGGAGTGAGTTCCAGGTCAGGTAGGGAAACCTTGTCTCAAAATAAACAAAACAAAACAAACAAACAAAAACCAAAACAAAAAAAATCAAAAACAACATAAATAATAAGTGATAAAATGTTTAGTTTGAAGTTCGGTAATAGCTCAGTAAAAATACCCGAACATGTATGACACTCAGTTTCAATGCTAAGTGCTACAAAAATAAACATCTACTCAAGTATTATAATAAACATTCAGTTTAGCTGTTAGTGCGTGCTTGTAATCCTATTCCTCCAAGGCTGAGGTAGGAAGATTGCCGTTTCATGTGTAATACTGGATTGTGACAACAGAATTTACCAAAGGCAAAGATTGAGTTAAAATATTCCCTTGAATTCCAGAGGCAGTTGGATATTTTTCCAGGTCCCTAAGGCTATATAGTAAAAACCCTGCCAAAAAAAAGTTGCCAGCCAGACCACAAGATGCCTGAGTGAAGGCACTGGAGAAGGTGCTACAGCCTTCCTCTTTATTGTGCCTGAAACTGGTTATGGGTTCATAATGTCTTCTATTTATGAGTTGTGATAAAGGATTTGTTTTTTTGAGACAAAGTGTTATATAGCCCTGGTTGGTCTCAAACTCATGAGATCCCTCTGACTCTGAGTTCTGTGTTTGGTTTGTATGTCCTTAAATTATAATCTAAGAACTCTCTGGCTTGGAGACATAAAAAACTATAATTTCTTGTTTAAGATAGGTTAACACCTAGTTTGCTATGTAGCTGAGGATGGTCTCGCTGATTCTTCTACCTTCCAAGCGCTGGCCTATGAACTATTGCTGTTCCCCTGACCCCATCCCCCCAAAGCTGACCCTTAGCTGAATGTATATCTCTGCCTCCTGATGGCATCTGCCATCCCTACCCCCTGCTGGGTCTTGAATGACACATTTCCCTCAGGGAGCTGGGTCTAACTTTTAGAATGCACAGGGCTCACTTCCTGCTGGGAGTGCAATACATTGCCTAAACTGGGAATGGATGGTAATGAGACGGACTGTGGCTATGCATGTGTGCGACTATAGTCCTGGGGCCATGGTCAGGGTAGCACCGAGTGGAAGGAACTCAGTCTCTACCACTCAGAACAGTGACGGAGGCCCTGACCTAGCTCCTGTCGTGGGTGAGGAGGGTCTCGGCACTTACAGCTTGTTCTAAATGTTGCCCCAGGAATCCTCTTCCTGAAGATCCATCAGGATGAGCTGCCAGACCCCACCCACACTCCAGGAGCTGGCAGAGGACAGCCTGCTGAAGACCCAGGCCTTGGCTATCTGTGCTCTGGACGACATACCCGCACTTTTCTTCCCATCCCTGTTTAAAAAGGCCTGCAGAAATAGATACGTTGGGATCATAAAGGCGATGGTGCAGGCTTGGCCCTTCCCCTGCCTTCCGTTGGGGGCCATGATCAGTAGGAAGACTGCCTACAGGAGAATCTTAGAGATTATCCTGTATGGGGTTGATGCCTTGCTTTTCCAGAAAGTTCCCCACAGGTGAGTGATACCCAGAAGGGAGTCAAAGCAGAGACAGTTGGGGTCAGGTAGAGTGGGGGAGAGGAGGTAGACATAGGATGGAACGGAGGCTTCTGATGGCCTCCGTTGGAGAGCTACAGGGGCTTTGGCCATTGCTGAGACATGTGGGAAAGGGCTGTGGAGTGTGCAGGATTCACACATCAGCAGTGGCTGAAGGACTCTGCCCCTGCTTCCCACAGGGACTGGATTCATGGACGAGGGTATGGGAGCCAGAACGTGGTTAATGCCTAGGTGCTGAGACTCTTCTGTGTTACCCACAGGAGGTGCAAGCTGAAAGTGCTGGATTTACGGGTTATGCCTTTGAAGCTGTGGAGCAGATTGCCCGTGTTCGGGACTGCTGTCTGCAGTGAGAATCCAGCACGGGTGGGCCATTCGGGAACAGAGGTGAAACAGCCGCTGAAGGTGCTGATCGACCTGGTTCTCAAGGAAAGCCCACTAGATTCCACAGAGTCCTTCCTCATTCAGTGGGTGGATAACAGGAATGGCTTGGTGAGGCTGTGCTGTTGCAAGCTGCAGATCTGGGCTATGTCCATCTATTACCACAGAAAACTCTTGGAGATTTTGGATCTGGACTCTATCCAGGAACTGCGTGTGTACTGCATCAGTAATCCCATCTGCCTGCTTAACTTTGCCCCTTACCTGGGCCGCATGAGGAACCTCCGCTGCCTCATTCTCTCTCACCTCTGGCAGGCCTTCTCTATGACCCCTGTGGAGAAGCAGCAGGTTATCACCCAGTTCACCTCTCAGTTCCTCAAACTGAAATGCCTCCAGATCCTGCATCTGGATACTGTCTTCTTCCTAGAGGGTCATCTGGATGAACTGTTCTGGTAAGGAGGGACGATCAGGTTTTTCAGCAGAATAAAGTGAAGCCTTGTCTTTTAGACATTAGTGGGCATGTACTCTCTGCAGCTACTGGGAGATTGCCATTACCAAGGCATTAGAGTATCACGGCATTGGTTTGTGTCTGTCTGCTGTCCCGAGAGAGGTGTTCCCATTAGTCACGAATACTAAGGAGTAGGGTCCAGCTGGAGTTGATGGTCTGGAAAGGGTGTACCATGCTAGAAAACCTCAGTAATGAGGTCGAATGAGAATGGGTTCTGAGTTCTTTCTTAGCAAGTGTCAAAGGGACATTGGAAAAGGGAAAAGGAGAGTGTCATAGAGGGGCGTAGTACTGCACACCTGCACGGTCCCCATCAAGGACAGGCTGGGTTTTGAGATGAGGCCATCATCACATGTAGTCCAGATGGGTCATAGGATGGGCTTGTACTTCCCACAATGCTCCTGTGGCAGGTCCCTAGTGGTGTCGTGTCACAGGTGTGTACTGCCATACCCAGTGTTGGTTTCGACCTCAGGCAGAGGGTGAGTAGATGGGAAATGTGACGTTACGCCTGGGTTGGCTTTTCGTCTGTAAAAGGAAATTGTAGTCTTGGATTGAGCTATTCCTACAGTGATGGTGACAGGCCTCAGCACAGATCTGAATGGGCAGAGGCTATCATGGAGTGTCACGAGGACTGACATTTATCTTGTAGATTAGGAAGATCTTGAACCACATGCGTATTCCCAGAAATGTCTTCTTGTTTCTTTTCTCTCCTTTTCGTTTTAGGTGGCTGAAGACACCCTTAGAGACCCTGTCAGTGATTGATTGTAACCTCTCAAAATCAGACTGGATCCATATATCTGAGTTCCAGTGCACAAGTCGGCTAAAACACCTGAATTTGAAATGGGTCAAATTGACCCATTTGAGCCCAGAGCCCCTGCGAGTTCTGTTACTAAAATCCGCGTCTACCCTGACGTCCCTGGACTTGGAGGGCTGTCAAATGATAGACTCTCAACTCAGTGCCATCCTACCTGCCCTGAGATGCTGTACACAGCTCACCAAGTTTAATTTCCATGGGAACTATATCTCCATGCCTATCCTGAGGGAACTGGCATATAACGTTGTCAGGCAGAAATCACAACGGTCGAAGAGCCGCTTTATCCCAAGCTGTGATCATCACAGTGGTCTGGACTTTGAAGTCATTTCTCAGCCTCACATTGTGTTTGTAGATGTGGAGAGGACTACTGGGCAGCAAGGACAGGTCTCCTTTTATGCTGTCTGCTCTGGAGAATATGTGTTGTGATATCTCTCTAATGTGTTGGGATTTGTTGGACATCTGTCTAATGAGATTCAGATTTAAGCTCTCCTGGGAGGTGGAGGGTCTAGTCAGAGTGTGCACAACACATGGTTTTGGACTGCTGTTCTGGTGAGTGGGAAGAGAACGTGGACGCTAGAGTACAAAAAAGTGAGAGTGTTTGACATTGGGAGTGTGAGACACATCGACAGATGTCATGGGTGGGTTCTGCTTGGGCAGGTACAAAAGGGCATTCCTCCAGCCTGGCGGTTCTCTGATTTTATGGTCAAAAATGGGACCATCTGTCCTACCTGGTGCTATAGACTTATAGCACCAGACCTGGTTCCCTGTAGCTCCTTTAAAACGTGGCTGTACCTCTCGTCTTTCTAGTCAAACGCTAACATGTTATACAGTAGCAGTTTTTATGGGGCTAGGGAGATGGCTTAGCAGTTGAGAACACCATTTGATGCTTTTGTAGAGTACCTGGATTTGATCCCCCACATCCACATGGTGGCTCACAGCCATCCAGAACTACTCACAGGGGGCACAAGGCATGCAAGTGGTGCGCAGACATACATGTAGGCGAAACACTCAGACATGTAAATCTAAAATAATTTAAAAGTTGGTTTGTACTGCTGAGACCGTCTTGAGTCAGCCAGCACCTAGCATTACTGTGACAGACACTGTTAAGTCATGTATTTATACTCATAAGATGCCACCTATGAGCTTAGCAAATTGAACCAGGAATATATGGACAAGTAGACAAAACTCTAGCAGGAAAAAAAAACCACCCAGCTTTTTTGACAATATTAAACACCCCAGACCACTGAAGGATGCAATCCCCATCCTGAATCATCTGAAGAGGGACATCAGGCACTGGGTCATGATAAGATGTTATCAGACTGGGTTGATATGAGCCCCTGACTCTGTCCCTAGGCTATAGCACAACATCCCCCACTGCTGGACCACTTTCATTTATTTTTTGGTGACAAATGAGGCTGTGGTTAAACGTCAGGTGTCTGTGTATCTTGTCTCATTCCCTTGACAAGGCTTTCGTGGAACTGGAAGCTTGATGTTCACCTAGACCTAGGCCTGTTAGCCAGAGGGCTCCCATGGGTCTGCCTGCCCCCGTGCTGGAGTTACAGGCTCATGCATTTATGACTGACCTTTTTTCTTTTTCTTTTTCTTTTTTTTTGAAACAGGGTCTCTATATAGACCTGGCTGTTGTAGAACTCATTAGACCAGACCAGCCTCAGTCAAAAATCCACCTGGATTTAAGGAGTGTGCCCTACGCTGGGCTGGCTTCCTTGTTTAATTTAGTGGTTGGAATTGGCCTTACATGTTGTGGGGAAGAGCTGTATGACTGAGTTGTATTCTTGTGCCCAGATTCTTATTGTACTGCGAATTTCTGATACATCCCTGGCTCCTGATTGTTAGGATTACCAGTGTAAACACGATACCTGGTTTTATGCTTTTTCTGGGGATTAGACCCAGGGCATTTCATTTATATAGTATCTGTTGACATGTACAATGGTGCATGTGTGTGGGTCAAGACCATTGTAGGAGTTGGTGCCCCTACCATGTGGGATTGGGAACTGAACTGACATGTCACTACCTTTACCTACAGAGCCAACTGTGGCCCAAACCTATAGCTTTTTGCTTGCAAGCATTCTACCCTCTGAGCTACATCCACAGCCTGTCTCTTTCATCCCTCCCACCCCCTAACCCGGAACTTGCTATGTAACCAGACCAGACTCAACTCAGAGAGATCTATGGTCTGCCTCTGCTTCCTGGTGCTGGGATTAAAGGCCTGCTCCTCCAAGCCTGGCATCTCCAGTTCTTTCACCTTGTCCTAGTTATATTGTTGCCTATGTATCATTTTCTGTAGTGTGATGTGTGGTTAAGATTGGAAAGAAAGCTTGACTTGTTAGTGGCTATGACCCTCAAGTGAAATTGCAGTACTTAGTGGATTATAGACAACAAAGTTGTATAGCATGGTGATTTGTTCAATAAATTCTGATGTTCTCTAAAGACTGTGTATCTGTTTTTGAAAAGCAAACTTACTTCAAGCATGTATGAGTGTTTTACTTGTCTGCATGTGTGTCACGTGCATTGCAGTGCCTTGGGAGGCCAGAAGAGTGTGTCATTCCCTGGGAGTTACAGGTAGTTGTAAGCTCCCATGTGGATGCTGGGAATGGAATCCAGATCCTCTGTAAGAGCACAAATACTCAAAGTCACTGAGCCATCTCCTGGCTAGCCAGGCCCAGTGGTGAATGCCTTCCAACTATCTGAGGCAGGAGTTTCTACAGCTTTCCATTGAGAACAGTCTAGATTCTGCACTTAAGTCTATTCTAGACAGGCCTTGAACTTGCAATCCTCCTGCCTCAGCTTCCTGAAGAGCCTAGATTACAGCCTGTCTTTGAGTCCTACCCCAGTTAACATTCACTTGTTTTGGACGTAGTGTTCTTGTAGGTTAAGGGGGCAATAGACTGGGGCTCAGTGTTGCTTGGGAAACACCCTCTGGGGTAATGTGAGTTCCTCACCGTGTTTCCTTCCAGTCCTCCAAGTTGCCACAGCTCCCCTCAGGAGTTTTCAAGGCTTGAACACAATCCATTGCCCTGATGAGGCTTCATGATGCTCTCTGGCCATGGGCTCCAAGATTTCATCCTCTGAAGGACTTCTGATGAGCCGATACCATCTGAAACGCCCTCTGCTTTCTAGGAGGAAACCAAGGATGTATTCCTCTTTGCTACAAAGACAATGGGCTCCAGCAGTTATGCCTCATCTTCTGAATGGCCACTGCAGGTTTCTGAAAATTTTCTGGATAAGGGTTTTTTTGTTTGTTTTTGGTTTTGATTTATTTTAAAAGCCAACGTTTCTCTGCACAGCCTTGGCTATCCTAGAACTCACCATGTAGAGCACAGAGACCTGGAATTCAGAGGCTGTGTCTGCTTCCCTAGTGCTAGGATTAAAAAGCTTTTAACTCCGTAACACAGTTGTGATTTCAGCATGGACAGAGGTCTCTCTCTGCAGGGATATTTTCAGAGTTTGCTTTTTCTGACTGTATCATGAACAAACTTTTTGGTAGCATTTTCAAAACTATATCACTTATTAATAAAACTCACAGTGGAGGAAATCCATAATTGGCCTTTCACCTGAATCTCAGTTTATTCTCTTCTGTGCATGGATATATGATCGAGTCACTATCTCAGGATGAGCCGGGTGGAGACTCATGTCCACTCATATGGTAGTTTGTGTTTAGGAGGTGGGCCTCAAAGGGAGCTATGAGGGGAAAAGGGTAGAGGAACGCTTCAGAGGGGCCAGAGAAGATGCTTGGCACCCTGGTATCATCTCCTGTTCCTGCTGGGGTCCAGAGCCCTGCTACTAGTGTTCAGGTCTGGTAAGTCACTTATGTTCACCAGAACACCCTATCTAACCCAGCCTAGCCACTCCACTGGACCCAAGATGGCATAGATTCTGATTTTTTCTTCTGACGAGTAGATTGTAGACCTTACTTGGCTCTAAAGGTAGCTTGCCTTCATCTCAAGTATTTTTGTTGTGTTTTATATTTTGAGGCAGAGTTTTGTTATGGTATATTTTCATACTGACCTGGAATGGGCTATGTAGTTCATCCTGTCTGGAATTTAGCATGTGCCTGCCTCTGTCTCCCAAGTGTCAGCATCAAAAACATAAGCCTGGTGTGGTAGCTCACACCTTTGATTATAGCATCCTGGAGGCAAAGGCAGAGGTGGGCAGATCTCTGAGTTCAAGGCCCATGTACCAACATGTCTTGGTTCATATCAGATGAGTAACTATTTGTTTTGTGTGGCAGCTCCTCTTCTGCCTTGAAATTGATGAGCTTACAGGTGTGAGCAGATCTTGAATTGGGCTCTGGTTTATGGTTTTTTTGGGGGGGAGGGGAAGGGTCTCTCTCTGTTAGCAGTTCACAACCCGTGAGTCACAACCCCTTTGGCAACCCACTATGTCTAAAACTATTTACATTAGGATTCATGACAGTAGTAAAATTACAGTCAAGAAGTAGCAATGAAAATAACTTTATGGTTGGTTAAAGAGCCGCAGCAGTAGAAGGGTTGAGAACCACTGCTCTATGTAGCCCTGGCTATCCTGGAACTCACTATGTAGACAAGGTTGGCTTTCAACTCACAGAGACCCGCCTGTTGCTGCCCCTGGATTGCTCGAATTAAAGGCATGTGCTACCTTGCCCAGTCACCAGGCATTTGACTGTTTTATCTCCTTGCTTTAATACCCGAACAGGATGGACAGGAACTCAATGTGTAGCCAAAGCTGGCCTCAAAACTTGCTGGACTCCACCTGTTTTTTCTTGTGTTGGTGCTAAAATCCCAAGGGACCAAGGGAATTTTAATTAATAGAGAGACCTCTAGCTGGCCTGGAATTCTTTATGTAGACCAGGCTGACCTCCAACTCTCAGAAATCCATCTGCCTCTGCCTCCTGGGTCCTGGGATTAAAGGCGTGCCCCACCAAACCCAGCTTGAGTTTATTTTAAAGTTTCTTTTTTTCTTTTCTTTTTTCTTTTTCTTTGTGCAGAGGGGAGTAGAAGTGTGGGGACAGGCAGAAGGTGGTAGAGAGATGGCTCAGTGGTTAAGAGCACTTGCTCTTGAGAAGGCCCAGGGTTGCATTCCCAGGGCCTGCTTAGCAACTCATAGCTGCGTGGTACTCCAGCTCCAGGGAATCTGATTCCCTTTTCTGACTTCTTAGTTTACTGAATTTATTTAGTTTTGTTTTTACATTCCAGACTGTCTGTGTGTCTGGCTAGCATGAGTTTACAGTTTTCCCGCCTAATTCAACATGTTGAGTTTAGGTGAGCGCCTTCACACCAGGTTGAGAAGGTTTGAAGACAATAGATGCTGCTGCCTATTTCAAACTTTCCCTAAGTTCTGGCCAGGGTCAGCTGGGTGAATGGAGCCTGTGGGAAGATGGTTGGAAACAGGGTGTTTTCTTTGCTTCTATGGAAGGCCTGAGTGCTAAGAATTAAAATGGGCTCAAGAGAGCTCCCTGTAGTCTATTCACCAGCGAAGGATGGGTCTCGGCCTTCAGGTTCCCAGGTAACCCCTTCCCAGGGAGGATGGATTCAGAGGAACAGTGGTTGGGACTGGATGAAGTAGTGAAGAATGTGAGTACTTGTGAGAGGATCCCCAAGCACTCATTAAGGAGAGTTTGGCCTTGAGACCAAGAGATGCTGACTGGAATGGGGTAAACTTGGGTCTCCTTCATTACTTCTAGTTGGTTGCTGTGATGAAGTAGAAAACTTTTTTTTCTGGAAAATTTTGCGGGATACTTTTTGAGGATCCATCAGGATGAGTTTCCAAGCCACACCCACACTCCTCGCCCCTGGCAGTGCAGAGAGCTGTTTCTGCTGCCACAGCAAACCTTCCTCTGTTGCGTTAGAGAGCAGTGGACAACTGATGCGGGTCAGTCACTGTGGGTTTAACAGTGAGAGAGGCATCAGCGGATTTTAAACACAACCTTGTTTCCACTCTCCCTGAATCAATGTATCAAATGACCACTCAAGAAGCAGAGGGTTGAAAAGATAGGTTCCAGAGCTACCATACTAGAAGGCCTGGTGGCTAGGCCAGAGATAGAGAGGGTGGGTTGTGATTTCCTTCATAGGAAGTGTGTTTGAGCTAAGGGATGAGGACAGAAAAGAGAAGGGAACCCAGAAAGGAGCTAGTGCTCACACCTACAGTTGCCAGGGCAGCAGCTATATCTGCCTCTAATTCCCCAAGTATGAAAAGCTCGCTTGAGCCTAGATAGGGACTGAAGAGGTGGGAAGTAAGTGACACTGGAGTTGAGAGTGAGGGGCAGAGTGGAAACACTGTGAACAGCAACAGGGCTGTTCTAGGAGGTAGGGAGTCAGTGGGTCCCACAGTTGGCACGCCATGACAGATCTTGGCTGAATTGGTCCATCATGTGTGTCCTCTGGGCCTGATGTGGACAGCACCATGGCTTCCCGCACTCAAAGGCATTTGTAGAGAGATGGATGGGCTGAACCAGTCTCACAGTGATAGCCAGCAGCGGAGGAATGGCAGGGGTTGGCAGTCCAGGATATCTAGACTGTAAGGGACCATTGCCCATTGTGACGGTCAACTTTGCTAACTTGACAAGACCATTTGGGGTTTGTTCTGTGAAACTGTTTCCAGAGACGTTTAGCCGAGGAGGAAAGACTCATCCTGAATGTGCTTGGCACCATCCCGTGGGTTGGGGTCCTGAAGTCAACAAAAAGAGAAAAGTGAGTAGTGCATTCACATTCATTTTTCTCTGTTTCCTGACTGACATTATGGGCCCAGCTACCTCAGATTCTTTCTTCTATGCCTTCCTCTCCATGAACTGTATCATCTCCAACTATAACCTAGATAAACTGGTACCTATGAACTTGTGGGTTTTCAGTAGCTCAGATAGTCAACCTGAGATCACTGTCTGAGTGAGTCCCTCAGCCTGGCCATCACACTCCTCTACGACCTTATAATTTTGTTCCACTGAGACAATAAAAGAGTTATGGATGTCTCTTCCTTTGTGGGAAGGGCCAGGGAGTGTGGTACTGTCCTGGTTTCTGTGTATCTCTAGCTGGCTTCACATTCAAGATCCTTCCACCTCAGCCTCTTGAGTTCTAGGATTACACATGTACCACCAGGCTCAGTTCTAAATGGGTTTGTATCTGGCCTTTTTGAGATAAAACCTCAAGCCCAGGCTGGCCTCCAACTGTATAGCAAAACTTGGCATGAGCTCCTAATTCTTCATCCTCAGCTCCCCAGGTCTTGTAATTACAGATTTGCCAAGCCGGGCCTGGCCAGATGTTTTCTTGTTCGCAGCCACTATCAATAGTCATCCTAACGATGGACAGCCAAGAACACTGGGGGCCTTGAGTCGGGACACAGCCACTTGGTCTGCAGTGTGGGTAGGATCTGAAACTTAACACAATGAAAAGGGGGACGGGGATGTCTAAAGGGACATCTTGGGCCAGTGAGATGGCTCAGAGGATAAAGGCATGTGCTGCCAAGCCCAGTGACCTGGAACCTACAAGGTAAAAGGAAGAGAACAGACTCTGGCAAGTTGTCCTATGACTTCCACATCTGTGGTATTGATGTGTTCGAATGTGGAAGTGTGTATGTATGCACATACATGTGCGCACACACACACACACACACACACACATGAACACATGAATATTAAAAATATTAAACCGACCCACCTATGTTTACCTAAGGCCAGAACACTTGTGGCCTTGAGTATACCTATGCTAACACTTCATTCTCCTCTTATGTCTGAATCTAAACAATAAACCCCATGAAACTATACTCGATAATAGAAACTTTTAATTTGGGGACCAGGTAGATGGCTCAGCTGATAAAGGTGCTTGCTACCAAGCCCAAAGACCTGACTGTGACCCCTGGACTCCACGAGGTGTAAGGAGAGAGCCAAATCCCACAGATCATCCTCTAACTCCCACCTACTTCGATCACCCCAAATACATAGGTTTTTCTACATGAATATATGTACAGGTGATGATTTGTGTGGAAGCAAATAAGATGTTCCAAACAGTTAGAAAAGAATTTCCACAACAGAAAAAAGATGCATGTAATGAGAGGCTAGCAGCTTTCCCAGGAGAGAAAAAAATTCTTTTAGGTGATTGTGCTGTTAAGACTTCCTGCTCCTCGGGCTTTTTTTTTAAATTTAATTTTTTAAATGATTTATTTAATTTATATGAGTACACTGTTGCTGTCATCAGACACACTAGAAGAGGGCATCAGATCCCCTTACAGATGGTTGTGAGTCACCATGTGGTTGCTGAGAATTGAACTCAGGACCTCTGGAAGAGCAGTCAGTGCTCTTAACCACTGCATCATCTCTATAGCCCTTTTCAGGCTTTTATAATCCATCTGCATGTTCCTTAGGCCTTAGGGGTGGAGGTTGTGTTGTAGACGTATCAGTTGATGATCCGCTCCCCATGGTCAGTTGTTCCTGCCTTTTGACTAATTGTGGATTTCTCATATTGCGATAGGGTCCCATACAGCCCAGGCTGGACTCAATGTTGTTTTGTAGCTGAGGATGACCTGGAACTTCTGACCCTTCTGTCTTCATCTGCTCAGTTCTAAGGCTACATGCCAGAATAACCACACCCAGTTCCACTGGTTTTTTTTGTTGTTGTTACTGTTTGTATTTGTTATTATTCCTTAACTCAGAATGTTCTGTGGAGGCTGGCTGAGAGTAGACTGGGTCGTGTTCCCTGGAGGGCACTGAGTCACCACATGTGGGCCAGGTGGCAGGGTACTCAGACCTAAAGGGAATGACTGTAACCTCCGGAACTGTAGCTGGTTCCAGTGACTCCCCTGAGACTCTTGAGGACTTGTGGAGTCACCTTCCCTAATCAACTACTGTTCCAGGGTTGGCTCTCAGATTCATAGATTGCCACGAAGCTCATCCTCATAGAGACCGGGTTAGTTAGGGAACAGATGACATCTAATACGCTTTTTACAAACCCCATTCATTCCCTGCGTTCACTCTTCTTTCCTTTTGATTCAGATCCTTCCTTCCTTCCTTCCTTCCTTCCTTCCTTCCTTCCTTCCTTCCTTCCTTCCTTCCTTCCTTCCTTCCTTCCTTCCTTCCTTCTTTCTTTTCTTCCCTCCCTCCCTTTTGGTTTTGTTTTGTTTTCAGGCAGGATTTCTCTGTTGTGTAACCCTGGCCATCCTGGAACTTGCTGGCCTCGAACTCAGAGATCTGTCTGCCTCTGCCTCCTGAGTACTGGGATTCTCAAACAGTTCCACCAACTGTGCACCAAGCATTCAAACACACGAGCGTATGGGGGCTGTTCTCGTTCAGATCACCACAAAGTGGACAGGCATTTTTCGGATTTTCAGCTTCTCACAGTGTTGTTGGAGCAAAGGTTTCCTCTTCTGGGTCCATTCCTTCTCTGGTCTGGATCCAGGAAGTACTCGAAGGTTACCTATTACCCTCTTAGGCTGGATCATCCAAGACACGGCTAGTTCAGTCTTCCTTGTGTCCAGTGCAGAGCAGACCCCATCCTCTGTCACAGTCCATGTATTCCAGAATTCATGGTGAGCGTTCCAAAAACTCATAGTTTCCATCTGCTTCAGGTAAAACACAAAGAGATATCACACGACCGGACAAAAACCAATGTATAGTCTGGTTGTTTCATGCACGTTAGGATGGGCTCTTTGCCTGAGCCTCATCTGTAGCCCTCTGTCTCACCTCTATTCCTTTCCCCTTGAGTCCATCCGGATCCTTCTAGTGAATGAGGGAAGACACAGGCACAGGCTCAAAGCATGAGGCTGTATCTGCTCTAAGCTTTTCTCCATACCCAGTTGTACCTTTTCAGATGACTCAACATTGTCGATGGCCTCTGAAGTCCTCTAAGCTCGTGCCATTAGAAGCCTCTGATCTATCCCGGATGTTTCCTGACCCCAGGATGTCTTCCCCTCATAATAGGGACCTCCCTCCCATAGTACTTGGTTATTACTCACTCAGAAAGAACCTTCTGTGTAATCAGCACATCCACGACATCTGGTATAGCTGGTAAGGGCACTACTTCCTGTGGGGGTAGTCAGTACGGCTCCAGTGGGAAGGGGAGGGCAGGGCAGGCTCCCAGCATCTCTGTAGTGTGTTCATTTAACTTCCAGAGAAGGCCTCCTTGAACAGTGGTGGAAAGAGCTCCTTTAGCAGGTCCTGCAGAATGGAAATGACCAAGGCCTGCTTCCTCAGCAGGCCTGGGAAGGTCAGCCTGATGGATGCTCAGGCAGAAGGATTCTGGAGAGGCATTTTGAAAAGACAACCATTCAGGCTAAGATTTAGGAGACCTTTTCTCTTACCACAGGACAACATCAGGACCAGAGTCCCTTCTGTGATATCGGAGGAGACCTCAGGAGATTCCAGTCAGTCAAAGCTGTGGAGTCCTCCTTGGCAGCACAGTGGCCTCAAAATCTCCCTTGTGAGCTTTCCGTCACCATCATTCCACCCAATCCCAATCTCTGCTCCTCTAAACCCTAACTACCTTTAACTGTGTTTATTTTGCTTTTCAAGTCATTGTGTTACCTACAGCCCAGAGTGGAATGGGTTCCTCATGCAGACTGGCCTGGAACTCATCAACCTTCATTAATTAAGTAATTAGAGACAGGGTCTCACTATGAAGCCCTGGCTGGCTTGAACTTACTATAATAGAGCATGCTAACCTTGAACTCACAGAGATCCACTTGCATTCTGCCTCCCGAGTGCTGGGATTAAAGACATGAACCACCTTTCCTGGCTTCTCAGAATCTTCTCACCTCCCCATCTGCAGTATTGGGCTTGCATTTTGAACTACCACATCTAACTAGACGCTGTATTTTAAAAACACCTGCATGCAGGGCTACAGAGATGGTTCAGTGCTTAAAAACATTTGCTGCTCTTGCAGAGGAACTAAGTTACATTCCCAGTGTCCACATGGCAGCTCATCATCATATGTAACTCCAGTTGCAGGGGATCTGGTGCCTTTTTCTGACTTCCAAAGTCACAAGGCATGTGCATGGTAAATATGTATTTTAAGAAAACAAATCCCTCAGCATGGGGTGTATCAATGCAGCCCCAACCCCCTGCAAAAAGCCACCCCCTCCCAAGATAAATTCTAATCCAATAGCCCTTTCTCACTTGACAACAATAAATAGAACATGCCTTTTAAAGAAATTGTAGGGTAGGGTAGGGTTGGGATAAAGAGAGGTCTCAGCAGTTAATAATGTTTGTTCTTCTCTCAGAAGACCCATATCAGGCAGCTTATACCCGCTTGTAACTCCAGTTCTAGGGGATTTGACTTCTAACCTCTGTAGACACCTGTATACATATAGCATACACTCCCACACATATACATGTAAACAACAATAAAAATTAAGTCTGTGGCACAAGCCTTCTGTTCCAGTGTTAGGTGGTGGAGGCCAGAGGACCATGAGTTCAAGGTCATCTTAGCTACATATGATGTTAGAAGTCAGCCTGAGCTCTAGGAGACCTTGTTTCTAAATGTCAAAATCAAATATGCTCACGAACACGCAAATTCCAGGGCTACTATAAAACAAACAACCAAAGCATAATTCAAGATGTTTGAGCAACTTGGCCTAGAAGCCCAGTTACTGGGAGGCTGGGGTAGGGGTGGTGACAGACACATGCTCGACTTCCAGCACTCAGGAGTCAGAGGCAAGAAGATTGCAAATTCTAACCAACTTGAACTACATGGTTAGTGCCAGGCCAGGCTAGGAAAGATAAAAACAACCCCTTGTCTCAACAAAACAAAATCCCATCAGGCACATTTCCAAGCCTGGAGAGACCAGCCTGGTCTATACAGTGAATTCTACATAATAAAATAAAATAATCCCTACAAATTAACAAACAGAAAACATTTGTGATGAATCAAAGGTTCGTTGGGAGCCAAAACCAGTCTTCAATCTGTGTATGAAAAGAAACAGGAGCCAGTTTTCTTTGCTATCTTGAGTCTATGTCCCCAGTGGATATGGTCTAGCCCAGGTGAGATGAGGTGTCCCAATGCAGGGAGGTGACTATCAGATCTGGACAATGAAGACTGGGTTCCCAATCTAGTGGGAACAGGCTCTTAGCTTCCCAAGTCTCTGCTTTGGTTCTTCTGAAGGCTTACAATGTTATCCACCCCTTAGCTGCCTCAGCTTCTAAACACAAACTGTCATCAGATTGAATGTTTGAGCTTCCACTCAGATACTTGTTGATGATAAGGAGATAGGGGTGGATAGTCTCTTCTGTAACTCTTTCCTGCTGAACTGGGGTGCGGTTGTCAGGGTCCAGGAATGTTGATCCACAGGCTGGGAAGGGAGGGAGTCAGGCTTTCTTGAGGGACCAGACAATAATAATTTTTGGAAATTTGGGTGTGTCCAAACTGATCGGCTTTTTATGAAGAGATTGGATTGAGACTAAGGTGAAGGCAATGGACCATTCTTGGGATTATTCCACAAATTCAGAGATTTGTTCCCTTCCGTACTCTCTCTCTTACACGTCTATCATGTGTGTTAGTGTGTGTATGTGCGTAGGCACACCTGTGCCATGGCATACTTGTAGATGACAGAGGACAACTTCTGCTTTGAGTCAGGGCCTTGCTGTATGTAGTCTAGGTTGGTTTGAAATTCATTATGGAGCCCAAGCTAGCCCACTATTTTTTTTTAAGCAAGTGAAATAGCAGAATTTTATTAGCCCAACCAAATTTTCCCATGCGAATACTAATGGTTACCAACTCAATACAAATCGAATTATTAATAAATAATAACTTTACATACATAATCATAATTTGATAGCTTAAAAACATTTTTATCTTTTTAGATGCTTATTTGTTTGTGAGAAGACAGCTTTTAGGACTCAACTCTCTCCTTCACATATTTTTGATTTAAACAATTTGGTTCCTATGTGTGATGCTAATATATTAGTATATTTGTATATATGTTTCTTTTAAGTAGTTTCTTTAGTTCCTTCAAATACAAAGGCAACAAGAGTCAAGAGAAAAGTTGAACTTAAGAATGAAATTCATGCAGTCTCAATCATACCATAAAGCATGAAACAAACCGTGAATAATAATAATGATAATAATAATAATTATACCTTCTAATATTTTCAAATGTACCATGGTGGGCAATTCCAGATGGTCTGTGAAGGCAATGATACAAGCTGAGAGTGGAATGAAAGGAAAAGGTGCCTTTATTGCCTCCCCAAAAGAAAAAGAATATTCTATGAGTGTCCAATTTAGAAAAAGCCTGGTACCCCATTTTCTTGTAATTAAGAAATTAAGAGTCATTTCTGGGAGCTTGTTTTGGAATGATTAGCCAAGCCTTCAAATTATATTAGAATAGGTGAGATTTAGGAGGAAAAATTATTACTTTCTACTTATACTAATTGTATTTCTTTTTATTATTATTATTTATTCTTTAATCTTTTTTTTACAGTCCAGACTTTATCCCTCTCCTGGTTCACTCTCTGACTGTTCCACATCCCATATCTTCCCCCAGCTCCCTCCAAGAGAATGTCCCCATACCCCACCCCACCAGACCGCCCTACTCCCTGGGGCCTCCAGTCTCTTGAGGGTTAGGTTCATCTTTCCTGACTGAGTCCAGACCTGGCAGTCCTCTGCTGTATATGTGCCCGGGCCTCATATCCGCTGGTGTACACTGCCTGGTTGGTGGCTCAGTGTCTGAGAGATCTCAGGGGTTCAGGTCCGTTGAGACTGCTGGTCTTCCTATAGGGCCGCCCTCCTCCTCAGCTTCTTCCAGCCTTTCCCTAATTCAACCACAGGGGTTCCCATCTTCTGTCCATTGGCTGGGTATAAATATCTGCATCTGACTCTTTCAGCTGGCTAGCCCACAAATTTATGGTAATTCCTAGGCTTCAGGATCCCAAAATGCTGGAACTACAAGAGTGAGCCGCAGAGCCCAGTTTATTAGGGAGTTTTTTTTTTTTTTTTCTTTGAGAGAGGGTCTCAACAACTCTGTTTAGCCTGAAACTGTAGGCTGGTCTCAAAAGCATAGTAATTGGCCTGCTCCTGCCTTTGGAGTACTGGGACTAAAGGTGTACAGCACCATGGCCTGCTTAATGGAGTTTTATAAGCTGGTTTTACTCACTGTATGTATGTATGTATGTATGATTATTATTATTATTATTATTATTATTATTATTATTATTATTATCTTTCAATGTGGTCCTGACTGTTGTGGATTTTGCTTATGGAGACCAGGCTGTCGTGGAACTCACAGAGATCCTCCTGCCTTTATCTCCTGAGTGCAGGGTTTAAAGACCTGAGCCAGTATACCTGGCTATGTTGTGTCTTAAATTATTTTTATTATAATTATTATTATTGGTGGTGGTGGTAGTAGTGATATATATATATATATATATATATATAATTATATATTATGTATTATATATAAAATTGGTGTGTGGGGGTGGGGCTGCTCCATACTGTGGCACACAGGTAGAGGTCAGAAGACAATATCATGTGTGGGGTTGATTCTTTCCTCCCTCCAGCCTTTACCTGACTATATTCTAGGGATCCAGCTCAGACGGCTACTGCTCTATCTCTCCAGCCTAGATGGTAGGATATTAAGTTCTAGGCCAACCAGGAAACCTTAAGAGTGGGAAACAGAGCAGAGGGTGGGAGCTAGGTCAGCACTGGAGTGCTTGCTGTCTGTGTGGGGGGCCCTGGGCTGCATCCACAGCCTGAGAGGATAAAGCTGGAGATGTAGGACATCTCAGAGGCTCTGAGTGTCGTTTACCTTTTGGAATAATAATAACTTTAGTCCCTTGGGACTGTTGTCTCATGCTTTTGATAATGATTTTTTTCTCCTGTCCTTTGGACTGAACTAGAGCTAAGTGTGTACTCCCCTTTTGTACCTCTGAAATGTTGCAGTAAGTTTTTTTTTCTCAGTTGCCTAAACTGCTGTGGACTTGTTCTTTGCTTCAAGCAGATCTTGAATTTGCAATGCTTCTGCCTCAACTCTTCAAAGGCAAGGACAACAGGAGCAAGACAAGCCCCCTGAGTATGAGAAAGTATGGCCTATATAGAAAATTCTAGACCAATCAAGGTTACAGGGTGTGACCCTGTCTCAAAGAAAAAGAAATCTGGGTATGGTGGTACAAGCCTTAAGTCCCAGCACCTAGTGGGGAGAGGCAGGCAGATCTGAGTTTTCAAGGTTCGTACACAGTAAGCTCCAGAACAAGCAGGAATATGTGAAGAGACTCTATCAAAAAAAAAAAAAATTAACTTTCAGGTGCTACCAACCATGCTACCAGAGATACTGCCTTTCTCTGTTGTGTGCTTGCACTAGGGCTTCTAGGTCATTATCACCCAATTCCTCAGGTCCGCTGTCAAGATACTCTGTGGATCTGAGGTCCTGCTTCCAGTGTTAGCTGTTTACTAGAAACTGAGTTTTAGTATGTTGTTCAGGCTAGACCTGAAACTTGGGGGCAAGCTTTCTTCAGCCTCCTGAGTGCTGAGATGGAAGCTTGGGCTATCACTCTGGCTTTACCTCTTCATTTTCATTATATATAAAAAATGTATCTTTATTTTCTGCATGTCTGTGGTTGTATGTGAAGGTCAGAGGGCAAGCCCCAAGAGTCAGTTTTCTTCTCCCAGCACTTGAGCCTGTGAGACTAACCCAAATAGCCAGGCACTGTGGCCAGCCTCATTACCTATGAGCCATTTCACACACCCCAGAGCCCCCACTCTCCATTGCATGTTCTCTAGGCAATGTGCTGCCTGATCAAGCTTGCTCTGTAGCAAAAAATGACTTTGAACTGATGACTCTTCTAACTCCAACTTTTTAGTTCTGAGATTACAGGTGTGCCCCACTGTGTCCTGTCTGGGGCACGCAGTGCTTGCTGGACAGTGCTTTGAGGATGCTGGGCAGCACCTGCTTCTATAAACTGAGTTCTCTTCCCAGGCCCCTTGCTACAGTATTAATGGATACAAGCCATCCCCCTGCCTCAGCCTTCTGAGAAGATGCCACAGCAGATGACTGGTAGAGCATCCAGCTAGCCCCTGATCCAGAACATAATTTTGCCAATAATAATATCAGCTTTTAAAAATGTCTATTTGTCAGGCACAGATGAACACTTCTCATCTCACTGTCTCATACTTAGAACTAGATGGGTCACAAATGAATACAGTTCAGCCAGGTATGTTGGCTCACAACTGTGGTCAACCCAGGAGGAAGGTGGAGACAGGACAATTGCTAAGAGTTGGAATTCCAAATCAACCTTAGGTACAGAGCAAGACCTCATCTCTTAAATTTTAAGTCTCAAACCCTGGGACAAAAGGCTGAGGTGCCTATATAACATATCAGTGTGGACCTGGCTGTCATGTTCTCCCAAGGTATGGCTGGCATATCCCACCTTCTACCCCAGATTCTCCAGCCCATGGCTTGGGTTGCCCTTCTCTATATATCCCGGCCATTTTGGTTACCTGCCCCCTTCTTACCTTTGGATCTCTTGGCCACAGCACCTGGATCTCCTTTCCCCTCTCCTTTTAATAGCTCAGGGGTCATGTCCACTCTGAACACTCCCAGTTGTCTGCCTATGCTGGCTCTGCCTTCCTCTTCACCTACAATAAGCCTTCTCCTCCACCATACTTAGAAGCAGCCGTGCCCTTATTTTATTTTTTTCATTCATGAAAGAAATTCAAAACGAAGTGAATAAACAAGCAAATAATTTTTTCTATATTTATAGAAAACAAACTGAATGGAGTGCATTAACACATCGGCTTTTGACTTTCACGGAGTCTCAGGTTTTTAAAAAAATTATGATTATTATTTTAAAGATGTATTTATTATATTTATATGAGTACACGGTAGCTGTTTTTAAACATACCAGAAGAGGGCATCAGATCCTATTACAGATGGTGGTGAGCCACCATGCTGGGAATTGAACTCAGGATGGAAGAGCAGGCAGTGCTCTTAACCGCTGAGCCATCTCTAGCCCTTATTATTTTTTGAGTCAGAGTTTCACTATGTAGTCCTGGCTGTAATGGGACTCTACGTAGAGCAGGCTGCTCTGGAAATCACAGGAATCCGCCTGAATCGGCCTCCGGAGTTCTGGGATTAAAGGCGTGCACCGTTTCTCGCGGCTTCCACGATTTTTTTTTTTTTTTTTTCTTTCGTCTCAGTGAATTTGGCTTTACCTCAACAGGGATCCGTCTGCATCTGCCTCTCCCGGGCAGGCGCGCGATTTTCTACGCTTTTTTTCTTTTCTTTTTTTTTTTTTTCTCCCCCCCCCCCCCCCCCCCCCCCGAGAATCTGTTGTCGATCAATCCAGAGACAGAAAACGCCAGTCGTGGCGGAAACTCCAATCAGCGGACGGCTTGCGGTTGACAGGCGGGGCTAAAAACCGGAAATGTGAGACAGAATACGCGGGGGTGGTTGGGGTGGTGGTGGACTGCTTCAGGCCGGAAGTGTGAAGACTGGAACCCGGAGGAAATAAGCTTCAGGCCGGAAGTGTGAGACGGGATGCGGATGAAAACGCTTCAGGCCGGAAGTTTGAAGTGAAGATGGATAAAAAAGCTCCCGCGAAGCTCGGGAAGATACACAACAACACTAGTAGTCCGAGCTGGGAGTGACTGCCTGGGCCTGCTGGGATTCTGAGTTCTGTCATCAGTTCTTGTTTCTGGTAAGTCAGTCACCTCCATAAGGGCACAGTTTTGATTGAGGGGCACTTGACCCAAGATGCCAAAAGAACTCTGATTTCTTCTCTTCACAGGAACAGACGCAGGCATTGAGTTTACTAATAGTGAAGTTTGTCATCATCTTCGAACTTAATTTGTTGGTTTCATTTATTATTTTATTTTATTTGAAACACGGCTTTGCTGCCCAGGCTCACCTAGAGCGTAGACCAACCAAGAGTGCTTTTAAATTACTGGCAATTCTGCTTCTGCTTCCGCAAACTGGAACGACAAGCTGGGAGTTAATGGAATATCTAGAATTATACCTTGGTTACTTCAATTTAAAATTTATTTTCTTTGATTTTTTCAGATGTGGCCTTAGTCTCTAGCTCAGATTGGCTTCAGACTGCCTCACCTTTCTGAATGTTAGAATTAAAAACCAGATTCAGTATTTAAGGCTTATTTTAATATTTCTTTTTCTTTTTAGAGACAGTGTCACACATAACATTTTTTATTTGAAATGGAGTCTTGTGTAGCCAAGGATCCAGGTTAGACGACATTCTCATTATATCTGACTTTACATTTTTAAATTTAATTTTAATTTCATTTTATTTTGAAGACATGGTCTTATCTAATCCTTTTAATTCCATCTTCTCTGTGTTTGGATTTTATTTATTTATTTATTTACATACTTACTTTTTTTTTTTTTTTTTTAAGACAGTTTTTCCATAGGCCAGGCTGTCCTGGAACTCAGAGATCTACCTGCCTCTGCCGCTTGAATGTTTGGATTTAAGGCATGCACTACCATGTCCAGCTTTGTTACCTATTAACTTTAAAATTTTTTAAAGTCTAATTTAAGCTTAGGCTGGTCTTGATCGGAACTCCTGGCCTTCCAACTCTACATTTGATTAATTAGCTTGTAATTCCTTAAATTATACTCCATAAGTTAGTGTTTTGAAATTTGAAATATAAATCAAGATTTGTTTCCTTTCTTTTTTTCTGTCTTTTCTTTTTTTTTTTCTTTTTTCACAGACAGGGTTTCTTTGTGTACCTCAGGCTGTTCTGGAACTAGCACTGTACCCAGCCTCAAACTCACAGAGACCTGCCTGCCTCTGCTACTTTCTTGGTGCTGGAATTAGGGATTAATGAGGTTTGATAACACAGGACACAAGTCCCATCATGTCTGGGGACTGAAGCTCTAGGAATGTAGTTGGTTCAGCTTGGCTAATTTGACAAGACCTTGTCCCAAGTTAAAATAAAAAGAAGCCAGGTGGGCTGCTAACACATTTCTGGCATTCCAGCACTAGGAACACAGTGGAAAATGATCTCCCAGTTCTGGGCTAGCCTGGGTTATATAAAGTGACCTTGTCTCTACAGAAAATGAAAGGAATGAGTTGGGAATGCTGTCTAATGGCAGAGTGCTTGTCTAGTGTGGGCCAGGCCCTGGGACTAAACCCACTACCAAACAACCTTGCCTCAAAATTATTTTGGTTCTGTTTTTTTTTTTAAATTTTATTTGTGTATGGGTGTTTTGCCTGCATATATGCCTGCTGTACTTGGTGGCCAGAAGAGGGCAGATCTGATACTGAAGTTACAGATGGCTGTGAACCGCCATGTGGGTGCTGGGAACCAAACTCAGGTCCTCTGGAAGATCAGCCAGTGCTCTTAACTGCTTAGCCACATCTACAGTTCCTTGTTTGTTTGTTTGGAGACTCACCACTTGGACTGATCAGAAACTCCACAGACTTAAGACTAAACTTACCCGCATCCCTCCTACCTCTTCTTCCAAAGTGCTGGGGAGGCTCTTGCATATCTTGCATCAATGAAATATTTTCAAAGTAGGATTCACTAGCCAGGCATTGTAGCCAGAACACACAGCCCACTCCTAAAGATGGGCAGGAAGATGGCGAGTCTGCAGGCACACCTGGGCTGCATACATAATGAGTTCCATCAAGGGCAGCTCTGACTTCATAGCTGTTTCCACACTAGCTTGGATCACAAGCAAGACATTTTTACTTTCAAAAAGTAGACAAGGGAGCTGGAGAGATGGCTAAGCAGGTAAGATCACTGGTTGCTCTTCCAGAGGTCCTGAGTTCAATTCCCAGCAACCACATATTGGCTCACAATCATCTGTAATGGGATCTGATGCCCTCTTCTGGCATGCAGGTGTACATGCAGATACAGCACTAATATACTAAAATCTTTTTTAAAAAGTAAGCAAAAAATTTAAAAGTATAGCTGGAAGGTTTTTTTTTTCTTCATCTATTTCTTCCCCTAGACTCTAAAACAACATGGGAAATCCTCTTCTGTGTAGTCTCTGTACATCAACATCGTCATTCAAGGTCTGTCTCCTAGACACTCTACAGACAGGTATACACATGGCTTGAGAACTGCTTGTGAAAGCTTCTACATGCGAGACACTATAGGCTGGTGTGTGTTTAGTGGCCTCCTGCCTCAGTGTCTAGAATAGTATGATATAGCTGAGAACCCCATATCAGTGTCTAAAGCTTTGAAAGTAACAAGTAATGATCACCCACATCTCACAGACCTTCCTCAGTCATTCCCAGGCAGGTTCAGATCATCAAAAGCAAAATATTGGGGGCACAGCAATTAAGAGCACCTAATAGCCCTTGCAGAGGACCCACGCTCAATTCGCAGCACTTGCATGATGGCTCAGGACCATTAGTAACATAGTACCAGTTTCATGGGATTCAACAGGCATGTATGTGGTGCACATAAGTACATGCAATTAAAATAAATAAATCTAAAAAATATTAGGGGCTGGTGCATGCAGTCATTAAGTAAAATAAATAAATCTAAAAAAAAAAAAAAAAAAAAAAAAAAAAATAGGGGCTGAAGAGATGGCCTAGCGGATAAGAATGCTGACTGCTCTTCTAAAGGACCTGGGTCCAATGCCCAGCACCTACATGGCAGCTCACAAATGTCTATTAGTCTAGGATCTCACACACACATACATGCAGGCAAAACACCAGTGCACATAAGAAAAAAAAAAACAAAACAAAACCAAAAAAACCCAATTAAAACAAGCAGAATATGGGAAGGCATGAAACATTCCCATGGACTTCCCTTGAGCATCTTGAGAGATGATCAGCGTCCTTACAGCGTCCTGCTGTAAAAGGATGGGGTTCAGCTCTTAGGTTCCTGGGTACACCTTCCCAGTAGAAATTGAGTTTGGAGGAACAGTGATTAGATTTAGGTAGGACAGTTAGTTGGGAAGGTATGGCCATGCGATATTTGTGTTATGTGATGTGAATGTTTGGTTCCCAGTTGGTGGACTGGTTAGGAAGAAGTAGGATCTGTGGCCCTGTTGGAGAAGTGTACTGGCTGGTTTTGTGTCAACTTGACACGAGCTGGAGTTATCACAGAGAAAGGAGCTTCAGTTGAGAAAATGCCTCCATGAGATCCAGCAGTCAGGCATTTTCTCAGTTAGTGATCAAGGGGGGAGGGCCCCTTGTGGGCGGTGCCATTCCAGGGTTGGTAGTCTTGGGCTCTCTAAGAAAGCTAGCTGAGCAAGCCAGGGGAAGCAAGCCAGTAAGTTACATCCCTCCATGGCCTCTGCATCAGCTCCTGCTTCCTGACCTGCTTGAGTTCCAGTGCTGACTTCCTTTGGTGATGAACAGCAGTATGGAAGTGTAAGCTCAATAAACCCTTTCCTCCCCACCTTGCTTCTTGGTCATGATGTTTGTACAGGAATAGAAACCCTGACTAAGGCAAATTGGTGCCAGCATAGTGGGATATTTCTTTGACAACCTGACCATGTTTTGGGGAGGACTGTGGAAGGACTTTGGAACTTTGAGCTAGAAGAGTCATTGGGTTGTTAAGAGGTCTGTGGAATGTTCTGTAGGATCTTGGAAGATAATGTTGAGAACAGTGCAGAAGATGGAGGCCTGGCTTGTGAAGTTTCAGAGGGAAGATTAAAGACTCTTATCAGGGCTGATGCTATTTTGACTGTGAAGATTCTGTGGTTTTGGTTAGCTGGGGCTGAAGGATCAACTGTTATTAACAAGATACCAGAACTACTAAAGCAAAACCATTGCATTATTGGGACTATTGATGCTGGTTAGCTGGAGTTGGGAAATTGGCGGTGATTGGGAAGAGACCAGCATAACTGAGGTGAAATCTTCTGAGAAGTGTTTTCTGAGAGCACAGAGGCTGCATTCCAGAGATAGCCAGGGTTGTACCTTGTGCTGTGGTTGGACTTGGCAATGTGTAAGAGTCACCCAGGTGGTACTGGTTTTGAAGGCATGAAGGGGTCATGAAGAGTAGCTGAGGCACGGCACTGTGAGAGGCCTTGGAAAGCCATTAAGTGAAAGTGCATCCCCAGTTGTAGTTGATGTCCCAGGACTGAAGAGGTCATGCAAAGGAGTTGAGGCTTGGCACCATGAAGAGAGCCCATGAGAGGCTATTGGTAAAGCCTAGTTGCAGCAGAAGACATCAGTGTTTTGGAGATGCCAGTACCATGAGATGACCATCAAGAACAGCAGCAGCAGTGGAATACAGGCATCTGGAGCCTAGAAGACAAGGTGTGTGCTACAAAGGGCAGAGCTGAAGAAGTGACTCAAGCCCTTAGAGGAATCCAGAAGATCGTGAGTGGATCCCAGACATTGGATGGTTGGAGTTTGATTTTGTTTTTGATTGTGACTGTGCCCTGATATATTTCCCCTCCTGAAGGAGGAAGGTATTTTAGTGGAGCTCACAGTTAAGAGACTTTTAATGGTAAAAAGACTTTGAATTCTAAGAGATTGGATGTTTTTAAAGGGATTGAAATGTTGATATGTAAGAATTTGCAAAGACTGTGGAACTTTTAAAGTTATTTAGATCTTGGGGATGAATAAGAAAGTAAAGGTTGAGGCTTTTTTTTCCCCCAATCTTTTTTTTTTTTTTTTTTTGGTTTTTTTTGAGACAGGGTTTCTCTGTGTAGCCCTGGCTGTCCTGGAACTCACTCTGTAGACCAGGCTGGCCTCGAACTCAGAAATCCATCTGCCTCTGCCTCCTGAGTGCTGGGATTAAAGGTGTGTGCCACCACTGCCCGGCTTTTTTCCCCAATCTTGCATGGGTTCAGGCTTAATAGTGATGTGTTTGTGTGTCAAGTTGACAAGGGGTCAATTGTACTGGCTGGTTTTGTATCAACTTGACACATGCTGGAGTTATCACAGAGAAAGGAGTTTCAGATGAGGAAATGCCTCCATGAGATCCAGCTGTAAGGCATTTTCTCAATTAGTGATCAAGGGAGGAGGGCCCCTTGTGGGCGGTGCCATCCCAGGGCTGGTAATCTTGGGCTCTATAAGAAAGCAGGCTGAGCAAGACAGGAGAAGCAAACCAGTAAGTTACATCCCTCCATGGCCTCTGCATCAGCTCCTGCTTCCTGACCTGCCTGAGTTCCAGTCCTGACTTCCATTAGTGATGAACAGCAATGTGGAAGAGTAAGCTGAATAAACCCTTTCCTCCCCAACTTGCTTCTTGGTCATGATGTTTGTGCAAGAATAGAAACCCTGACTAAAACAAGAAGGTATGTCACTAAGAGTGGGCTTTGAGGTTTCAAAAATCCCTGCTGGGCCCTCATTTTGTTATCTGCTTGAGGATGAGATATAAGCTCTCAGCTCCTGCTCTAGTGCCATGCCTATGTACCACTATGATCATAGATTATCCCTCTGAAACTGTAAGCAGGCCCCAGTTAAGTGGTTTAAGTTGCCTTCATCATGGCGTCTCATCACAATAATAGAAGAGTAACTAAAGACAGGTGAGATGTAGGGTTTCTTAAGACATAGTCTCCTGTATGCTTCACCAGGTTCCTTCAGACTGCAGATCTGAAGGATGAGTGTCCAGGACCCACCCACACTCCTGCAGCTGGCGGTACAGAGACTACTGAAGGATGAGGCCCTGGCTATCTCTTCTCTGCAGTACCTGCCCAGGGCGCTCTTCCCACTGCTGTTCAAGGAAGCCTTCAATCACAGACAGACTAATGTCCTGAGGGCCATGGTGGCAGTGTGGCCCTTTCCCTTTCTCCCTTTGGGGACGCTGATGAAGACTCCTCACCTGGAGATCTTGCAGGCTGTGCTGGATGGAGTAGACATGCTATGGACACAGAAGGTTCTTCCCAGGTAAGCAAGACCCCGGTAGGGGTATACTAGGGTACTAGGGTACAGAGAAGAGACATGTGGAGTAGGGGAGAGTGGGGTCAAAGGTAGATCAGAAGCTTCTGGGGTGTCATGTTGAAGACTGCAGGAGCCTTAATCCCTTTGATCCTAAATATACAGAACAGCTGGGTGTGGAGTACAGCTTAAAGCAACTGTAGCCACAGTGGGGCACGTCTTCCCTGGATCTTGCGGAGGTACTAGAAGTGGAAGAGGTCAAGAGTAACTGAATGGAGGAAGCAGGACAGCTCTCCAGCTAATACTTAGAGCCCTCTTCTGGAGGCATGAGGTGCTGCCTGGAAACCGCAAACATACATAAGATAGCAGGGAACAGGCAGCATGAGAGATACAGAAGAAAAACTGGCGATTGTTCGGTCTCTTCTATCTTCTGACACTTCTATCTGTTTTACTCACAGAAGGCGGAAGCTTCAAGTGCTGGACCTGAGGAATGTGCACCATGACTTCTGGGATGTTTGGGTTGGACCAGAGGATGGAGACCGCTCAGCAGAGACTGTGTGTGAAAAGCAGATAGCCAAGCGCCTTCATAGATATGTACTGAGGCGGCGTTTGAAGGTGGTCACTGACCTTTGCCTCAGGTTCCATCTGAATGAACACCAAGCATACTTGTTACAGTGGGCCCAGCAGAGAAGAAGTTCCATACGGCTGTGCTGTGTGAAGATGCAGATTTGGGCTTTGCCTGTGTACACTGTCAGGAAGGTCTTGATGGTGTTTCAGCCAGACAGCATCCAGGAATTGGAACTGAATACAGGTTGGAGTCTGTCCACTCTGGTGCATTTTGCATCTTACCTGGACCAGATGAGAAACCTTCAAAAACTCCTTTTAACACGGATTCACAAGAACACCTTCAAGGTTCTAAATACCTCCTCGGACATACAGAAGTGTATCACCAAGTTTGTTTCTCAGTTCTCCAAACTCAACTCTCTCCAGCATCTCTCCATGAATGGCATCTACTTTTCCAGTGAGCACATGAAACAGTTGTTCAGGTAAGGAAAGATGGAGAGCTGTGTCTGCTACCACAGCAAACCTTCCTATGTTACACCTCAGAGAGTAGTGGGCAGCTGAGGTCTGTTACCCACTGTGGAGTCCCAGTAATGGAGTCATTACCACATCTGAGAAGGGTCTTGTTTCCATTTTAACTGAGTTGAGAGCTCAGTTTGTTCTATGACCACTCATTAAGCAGAGGCTGGGTAGGAAATGTATAGAGAGCAGCCTTGCTAGAAGACCAGCTGGGTAGGTCAGATGTAGTAAGCATGCGTTGTGTATTCCTTCGTGGGATTCTGTCTAAGATAAGGGGATGGATGTGAACAGTGAGCCCAGAACTGAAGAGGACCACACTTGTACAGGTCCCTGAGGGGAACTCTGGGCTTAGCTGTTACATGTCTTCTGAATTCCCACAAGTGAAAGGCTCTTTTGAGCCCAGGTAGGGCCTGAGTAGAAATGGGTAGAAATGAGTTACAACCATTATAGATGAGAGACAGGGGTGAAGAACTTTAAATAAGGACAGAGACTGTACTGTGGGAGGTAGAACATCATTTTCCCAAAAGACAGTTGGAGATGTTTCTGGATCTTTCATGGGTTAGGTCTTTTTATTTGTGCCTTAGGCTAAGGTGGCCAGCACATGATTTCTCCTTGCTAGTTGTGGAAGCTGCAGACTCATGGACTAAGTAAGTCCGATACTGATACTGACAGACCTCTCTGCCAAGAATGGTGAGACTCCAATAATGTCCAGTATCCTGTCCAGTATCCTGTCCAGACTCCATCCTGGACCTCTATGTCAAACCTAACACCAAATCTCTCCATCTCTATGTGCTAGAACTAATCATTTGGTCTCTCTCTAGGTACCTGAAGACCCCTTTGGAGACCCTGTCCATCACTATGTGCAAGCTTTCACATTTAGACTTGAATTCCTTGTCCCAGAGTCAGAGCCTCCATCAGCTCAAACACCTGAACCTGAAACTTGTGAAATTAATTGACTTACATCCTGTGTCCTTCCATGATCTCCTAAAGAGTGTTGCAGACACTCTGCAGACCCTAGAGTTGGAGGGCTGTTGGATGGTGGACTCCCAGCTTATTGCCCTCCTGCCTGCCCTGAGCCAGTGCTCCCAGCTCACCAGGGTCAATTTCTATGACAATGACATCTCCATGGCTGTTCTGAAGGACCTTCTGTATCATACAGCCAATCTGAGACAGCTGACCCAGGAGCTGTATCCTGCTCCTCTGGAGTGCTACGATGACACGGGTGATGTCCTCATGGGACGATTTGCCCAACTTTGTCCTGAGCTTATGGAGACACTCATTACTGTAAGGCAGCCGAAGAGAGTCTCCTTTGCTACATATATCTGCCATGAATGTTGTCAGCGCTGTGTCTATGACCTAGAGACCAAACTTTGTCGTTGTCGGCAGTAAATAGGGGCAGGTTGGTTTTTGATATTGAGAAATGAAAGCCTAGGAATAGGTCTTTCATCAAGAGAATCCAAAGCATATGGCCACACACTGCTCATTGTTTGGGAACCCAAATGATGTGCAGTAGGGTTAGACCACAAAGACTGAGCTTATGGAGAACAGTGGGACCCAGGAGAGATGCTTATGGAATCAGAAGACAATCCTGCATTTCTTTTGTTCTTTCTTCCTTTTTTTTCTTTAAGATTTATTTATTTTATATCTGGGTGGCTTACCTGCATATATGTATCCTTGATGCCTGTAGAGTTCAGATGTGGGCATTGGATCCCCTGGAACTGGAGTTTCAGATGGCTGTGAACCATCACATGAGTCTTCTGTAAGAACAAGTGCTCTTGGCTGCCCCAGTTCTGCACTTTCTAAATAAATGAGTTCTGTCAGGATGTGATACTGAAGGACTTTCTCCTTATATGGTAGTTGTAAAGTAAAATGGTTAGATTTTGGAACCTGGATGTTCTGGTGTCCTCCTCGGCCATTACCGAGTTTCAGTGTTGTTCTTTTTCTATGGCTTGAGCTGGAAAGACCCTGTGTTGTCTGACCTCTCACCCAAGATCTCTAGATATCTGTGATGGCAAACTTGATTGTCAACCTGACTACTTCTGTAACAGCTAGAACCCACGATGCTGGATATTCCTGTGAGGTGTGAGATTTTCTTCCTCAGATTCCTTGATGAAACACAACACAAACCCTAAATGGTGGCCATGCCTTCTCTTGGCAGCATATGTAAAGAGAGCTAGAAGGAGGAAGCTGTGCTGCCAAGTTTGTCTGTCCTAGTTCTTTGGGCAGTATTCATTTTCTTCAGGATTTTAACATAGACTGAAAACCAGCAGCTCTCTAGGAGCCTAGGATTGCAGCACCAGAATGGACTGTAGAGACATCCAGCTTTGTGGGCGAAGAACTCCCAGATCTTTGGCCTTTTCATTGTGAGCCAGCCATTGTGAGACTGCGTAGACCACAGCCGGTAAGCCAGTTTAATAAACCTCCTATGTTCCTGATACATACGGAGCCAGCAGTTCTGCTCCTTTAGCCTTTAGAGAACTACCGCATCAAAGTGAACTGAAAGCAGTCAGATGTTTTCCCTCCTTTACTTTTACCTGGACATCTGTTAGAGCCCACTTGTGTTGATTTAGTGTACAAAATTTCAACCTAAAACGAGCAATGCATTCTCCTATGAGGGGTTTGGGGAATGGTAGAGGAATTCAGCCTAGTACACTTAGACTAGGAGGTACTGTGGACATATCAAAGATGGCTGAAGCAAAGTCAGAGAAAACAGAGCAAAGGAAATGGAGTCTAAGCCGCATTGCTTTATCACTCTTCATTTCTCTCTCTCTCTCTCTTTCATAGTCACATACTGCCCAGGCTGGCCTTGAAATCCTCCTGCCTCCACCTTCTAAATGCTAAGATTACTGAAGTCTGGCATCTTAGTGAGCTTGTAGGTCACATGTGTGTAAGACCCTGTTTTTCAGGGCTTCTAGCCTCTGGCTGTCCCTTTGAAAATAAAGGTCTCCAGTAGATGTCCCTGTCTCTTAAAGGATTGACAGGCCTGAAGAAGTGCATTATAGATGTCCAGGAGTAAACTGTTTTATTTTGTTAATAAGTATCTAAACCTAGCCATTGTGCTCCTCTGTGTATAATCTGGTTGCAATAAAGAATTTTGTTTCATACCCTCTGTTTCTCTTCATTTGTATATGTGTTAAAAATACAGGGGAGGACTGGAGAGGCTTAGTTAAGGGCATGGGGTGTTCTTACAGAGGCCTGGGTTCCATTCCCAGTACCCACAACTGTCTTAACTGCTGTTCAAGAGGATTAGGAAAAAATAGCCCATTGGGTACAAGACTTCCCACTACCAAACCTAACAGGATCCATAGAGAACAGAAGAGACTTCTGAAAGTGCCTTCCGGTCTATATGTGGGCCAAGACAAGTGCTGTGTCATGCACACACATACACCCTCAGCATTAAATAAAATATTAAACAATAGATACATCCTGATGATCTGTCTGTATTTAGTAAATTGGCTTGGAACTCTGAGATTGTTTCTCTTCTGCCTCAGGAGTGCTGGGATTAAAGGCATATACTACTACACCTAGAAATAGTTTTGCCTGGAGTGCCTTGGTGATGCCTTGTTTGAAGGAAGATCCAGTGTGGTAAGCAACATGGGAACTAGAAGCTGATGGATAGAGCAGGTGGGATTCCAGAGGTCTTTCAGGTTTTGGGGAGGTGGGGTGGAGTCAGGGACAAGGCACTCCTCTGATTCCCGAACTTGGGAAGTAGAGGAAGGAGAGTCTGAAACAACGAAAGGCTTCAGAGGAGCCATTGGAGAGGCCTAGAATGCCAGAGGCTAGGCTACTGTCTGACCTGCTGGAGTCTGATCTGCCAAGCTGGTTCCCACTTCTTCACACAAAGAATTAATGGGGATACAACCAACCCAACCTGAGGCAGTGATAAGGCTGTTCCGATCTCATTTTTTTTTTTAAACTTAAAACATTTAAATATCATAGTCTTCCCCTCCTCCAAGTCCTTTTAGGTCCGTTACCCCTCCATACCCAAGCAACATTAAGTTCTTTCTCCCCCCACCCCCCTCAGATCCACTACCAAATGTACACAAGTAGAAGCACAAAGAAAATCCTGTGGCATTCATTACATGTTGGTCAACTAGTCCTGAACATGAGGTCTGCCTTGGAGTGGTTGATATGCCCAGTGTCACTCCATTGGAGAAAATGGTATATCCAGCAGGTATAAATGGCAGTTCAATCAACATTTCCCCTAGTGGCTAGGTTTTCGTTCATTTATTTGTTTTTATTAATATAACAAAATATAAGAAGATAAAAACTATCAAAGTTGGGTAGGACAAACCAACAGAAGGAAGAGACCAAGATAAGGCATAAGAATTAGAGATACACACTCAGGAATCCCATAAAAATACTAAACTGGAAGCCTGTAAACTGCAAAAATACTAAACTGAAACTGTAATTTAAGCTCCGAGGACCTGGTGCAGACCTGTTTAGGCCTTATGCATGCTGCTTCAGTCTCTGTGAGTTCATAATGTGCTTTGCTCATGCTAATTTAGAGGGCCCTATTTTCTTGGTGTCCTCCAAACCCTCTGATTCTGACACTCTGCACCTTCTCTTCTGCCAGGTTCCCTGAGCTCTGAGGGGAGGAATTTGATAGAGAGGTCCCATTTAGGGCTGAGTGCTCAAGGTTTCTCACTCTGCTTGTCTCAGGGTCTCCTGTCTTCTTATGTGACCACATTGGGACTCTGAGGCAGGAGGATTATAAATCTGAGAACAGCCTTTTATCCTATGAGCTATCTCACTTATCTATGTGTATGGGTGTTTGCCTGCATATGTCTTTGTCTGTCTGTCTGCCCCCACCCGTGTGTGTGTGTGTGTGTGTGTGTGTGTGTGTGTGTGTGTGTGTGTGTGTACCACTTGTGTGCTTTGTTCCCTTAGAGAAAAATCTGCTGAATAACTTGTCTAATTGCCAGATGCCTTTGGCAGCAGCCTCTGTAGGTATCTGGATCCAACCCCCACCAGAAGCTCTAAGCACTGACCCCAATGGCTGTCTGCCTCAGTTTATTCTCTGGTGCCAAAGTTGGTCTTTGACAGTCATTCAAGCTAGGTCTATAAGGAATCTCTGATCCACTTTGACCCCCATTTCTTCTGGCTATATTTGCCCCTTGCCTGCATTCCTGCATATGCGAATCTTGCTTACCTGGGATGAATCTTCTGGGTTAACGGTCCACCCAGGACAGCCTCAAAAGGCTGCAGGTAGGTCATCTTCATTAAAGGCTCCACCCTGAGGCCAGGCTACCATCACCCTCACGATAGTGAGTTCCAGGACAGCCAGAACTATGTAAAGAGACCCTGTTTCAAATAAGCAAAGAAAAAACAAAACAAAACAAAAAAAGTTTAATTGGAAAATATTAGGCTGGAGATACAACTCCATGGGAAGATTGCCTAACTGGGAAGCACATGACCTTGGGAGACACAAAGAAGTCTGTTAGCCTCAGAAAGACCAAAGTAATGATCCCACCCACATAGAGCTGGATGGACCACTCTTTATTGGGTTTGCTTATGGTGAATCAATAGACAGTCTCACAGCACCTTTGAGACAGGGTTTCTCTCTGTAGCCCTGGCTGTCCTGGGACTCACTTTGTAGACCAGGGTAGCTTTGAACTGAGAACTCACTATAGGGACCAGGCTGGCCTTGAATTCACAGATATCTGCCTGCCTCTGCCTTCCAAGTGCTGGGACTATTGGCATGTACCACTGAACCTGGCTTTTTTCCTTAAGTTTTTTGTGCTCTCTGCTTTTATTGAGCATATACATTCTTTTTTATTTTTTTTAAAGATGTATTTATTTATTATATGTAAGTACACTGTAGCTGTCTTCAGACACTTTTTTTCTCTCTCTCTGGCCCCAATTGCTCCTGCCCCACTTGCTGTAGCTGTCTTCAGACACCCAAGAAGAGGGCATCAGATCTCATTATGGATGGTTGTGAGCCGTCATGTCATTGCTGGGATTTGAACTCAGGACTCGGAAGAGCGGTTAGTGCTCTTAAACACTGAGCCATCTCTCCAGCCCGAGCATATACATTTCTACTAATTTAATAATTGGTATAAGTATGTTTCTAGATAAAGTATGTGCATTAGTCAGGGTTCTCTAGAGTCACAGAAATTACAGGTAGTCTCTATATAGTAAGGGAATTTGTTAATGACTTAAAGTCTGTAGTCAAACTCCCCGACAATGATCAGCAGTAGCTGTAAGTCATTTAGTTCCACAAGGCTCGCAGGCGAAGAAGACTGAATCTTCCTCCTTCCAAAGTCCTTATGTAGATCTCCAGCAGCAGGTGTGGCCCAGATTAGAGGTGTGCATACCACCACACCTGAAACTTGTGTCTTTCAGACGCAAGATCTGGATCACAGGTGAGCCTTCTAATTCTGGATTGCAATTCACTCCAGATATAGTCAAGTTGACAATC
>CM052702.1:130728992-130744604 GCA_028551405.1 Uromys caudimaculatus
TTCCATCTTATACTCGTCACTTTGGCTACAATTAAAATTCAAGTGATAGCACATGCTGGCCAGCATGTAAAGCAAGGGGCACCCTTCCTCTTTGCTCTTGGAAGTGCAAACTTGTACAAGCATATTGGAAACAATTTGGCAGTTACTCAGAAAACTAGGAATATAGATCTACCTCAAGATCCAGCTTTACCACTCCTTGACAATGTGGGAGGTGAGAGATGAGGTATTCAGTCTGCCAAATATCTAATAGAATGAGTATAAGCTAACAGGTTTGTGCTCTGAAGCAACACTGTACAGGATGAAAAATGGTCTAAAAGTACATCTGAAACCATCAGACTAATCATTCATTGACAGTTTCTGGAAAGCAGATAGGGAGTAACTCTGGCCAATGTCAAGCAATGGGACTCTTCCTGGAATCTCGTACTTGGGTTCTGCTGCAGGTCATGTTCTCAAGCTTTCTTACTTTAACATAGAGTCTGGGCCCAAAATAGAATAGGTTTGTCCTTTCAGAATCAGTCCCAGTTCTCAGAGCAGCCAGCACACTTAGTCACTGAGCTACCCCTCTACTACCCATCCCTTTTTTGAGACAGAATCTCACTATATTATCCTGGCCTAGCCTCAAATACAAAGATAACAGATTCTGCCTCCCAAGCAGTCCTGTGACTAAAAGCAGTTAAGATCAAGCTCAGCTTTGCCTCATCTTTTTAATTTCTGATTGTTGATTACTTTACATTAAATTATTTATTTCTTTAGAATATGGTATCTACATAGTCCTTGTTGTGCTACAAGTCAATGCACATTCCATGCAGTTTTCAATGAAATCATCCTGCTTTTGCCTCCAAAGTGCTGGGATTAAAGGCATGCCCTGTGATGTGTGGTTTTGTATATTAAATTTAAAGCAAGACATTAGTGGCACAGGTCTGTATACTTGGAGAACCCATGAAGGAAGAATATGGGTTAGAGCTCAACACAAAGTGGATAGGGAATCTCTCCTTGTTAGAAAAAAAAATAGTAAGGATATGTTGTAAAATGCTTTCCTGGTACCCAAGAACCATTACCCTCTTCATCATATCTGCTGTGGTTGCTTGATCATGTCTATTGACCTTCAATTATGGGAGGGATATTAAACCCTCACCTGAGATGCTTCTGTAAGACTCTGGTGAGAGTCTTAACCAAAGATTCCCCCACACCCAGAGTGAACAATGCAGAGCTGGGGATCAATGCAAAAGCAAGAGGTCTGCTGTGCACATGAAAGAAAGAGAGAACTACTCCATGCAGCCTGTTCAGCAAATTTTTATACAGTTGTCAGAGCAGCAGCCATTAGACACAATGTGATTGGCAGAACAGTGTATATTTAAACTGATTGGTCTTTAGGGAATGAGGTGGAAAGCACTTCACTTACCTGTAGGTGGTCAAAAGTCAGTCTGCCCTGAGGAGTGTGTCTCCCTGCTCTGTGCCTTCCCAACCTGCATGTGGCTGATGGTCAGTCCATCTAAGGAATGTCATTAGGCTCTCCCTTCCACAAGGGTGATGTGCCTACATGCTCCATAACTTTATCTTTCAGGAACAGAGGGTTCTGGTGGAATTTTCCAAAGGTTCTAAACTGTCCTCTTCACACTCATGGCAGCTGTATGCCTTAGTTCCATAACTGGTCCTGGACTCAGGAATGTGAGTATATTGGAGGGGAAGGTTAGCTGAAGGATGAAATCATTTTTGCAGCTATGGGGATGACATTTTGTGGTGAGACTGAGTGTTGTTACTATCTGGAGGGCACTTCGGCTCCTGTAAATAACCTTTCACCTATGCTCCTGTATAAAAATTTCATAAATTCATTGGCTGGCCAAGTTGGACTTTTTTAAGAAGCTCATGTGTCAATACTGGTGGTTTACCCAGGGTGCCATTTTATTAGTTCACATCTACCCAGGGATTGTTCTTAGAACTAGGTTGACCTTAGCCTTGTACATATTAAGAAATTGCTACATCATTGAGCCACATTCCCAGCCTAATTTCCTTATTTATTCCAATCCTTATATATGTTTATATTCGTACTCACATACATGCATGTACTTATTTATTAGGCTGAGTCTTATTACTATGTTTTCAGAATGGAAACTCACTTGTAGACATGTAGGTAGTCCAGGCTACCCTTGAACTCAGAGGTCTGTTTGTCTCCCCAGTGCTAGGATTAAGATTGTGGACAAACATGCCTGTTTTCCAAACAGAAAGCTCCATCCCACCTCACCCCACTTCCCACAGAGAAGGTTTTGCTTTATACCTGAGGCTGTCCTAGAACTTTTAAGGAATTCACAGGTGCCCTTGATCTCAACAGTGCCCCAGTCTCAGTAATAATAATAATGAGTAATAATAAAAATAATACCAATAGTAATAAAATAATTACAAAATAATAATCTGTAGGGTGAGCTTATGTTTACCTAATTGGTTCTTGGCTTGGTCAACAAAGAAAGCAGAATGAAATTGCTGGGTAAATAAGGGTAAAGGTGAAATTTCTGGGTCCCAGAAGAAATGGAAAAGATGCAGGGAAAAAGCCTGCACTTGGTGAGGATTTGGTTTGGGAACCAGGAACAACCGTGATATTGGAGGCTAGAAATCACAGGCGCTGACACTGGTAGATGGTTGATAGGCTAGCTCATATGATTTGAGCAGGATATTCTACATGCAGCAGTTGTGTTATCTGGAAAGTTCTTAATTAATAATGATGATTAGTGTTCTTCTTACACTGAGCTTGGGTAGGTAGAGAAAGAGACACGCTGAGAGGGGCCTGTGAATTGTGAACAGCAGCTTTCCTGGGTTGAGGGCTGGTTGCAGTCAGTCCTGGGATAATCTGGATGGAGCTAACAGAGCTGCTAGAGAATTCACAGTACAAGTCAAGCTCCTGGGAATACTGTAAGCTTGGTTTTTAAAATTACCTGCAACAATAGTCAATTTAGTAAAATTTAGTAAAATGTAAGGTCATGAAACTTGTGCAGTACTACATTCTCCGCATCAAAAGGGGAGGTCTTTAAAACTGATTGCCCCAGATTTTTGTAAATTTTTATTTTATGCACTTTAGATTGGGTTTCTCTTATATACTCCTGGTCTAGAATTCTTTATGCAGATCAGGCTGTCCTCAAACTCAGAGATTCTCCTATCTCTGCCTCCAAAGTCTTGAGAACAAATTGTATGCTATTACCTCTGAAAGCTTTCTGTAAGTTTTAATGAAAAAAGGCACATTTTTGGTGCTGCTTAACTGTAATACTGGGTGGTGTGGCTGAGGTAAGATGTTCATGTCCCTGAGTTTGAGACTACCTCAGGCTCCATGTGAGGCTACAGGGTGAGATCCACATCTCAGAAAACTAAGGTCAGAGTCCCAAGTTATATGTCACTCAGTCACCTGGTTTCTGTCCATGTTGAACTGTCAATGAATGCTACAGCTGTAGCTCCCTGTCACTATACAGCTTCCTTCTATAAAATGGCTAAGTCCTTACCCCCTTCCTCTCTACTGTCTCTTTCTTGAAAATAAGTATAATAAGGCAATTCTATTTTGTCACCCCAAAACTACCAAACACAAAGAGAATGTTGCCAAGCTTCATCACACAAGTCTTGATACTTGAATGAAGCATGCTCACTGCAGCTAAGGAACCTGGATTGATGCCTAACATCTACATAGATAGCTCTGTCATATGTAACACCACTTCCAATGAATGCAGGCTTCTCTTCTGGCCTCTGTGAGCATTGCATGAACATTATGTATAGATATAAACAAAGGTAAACTGCCCATACACATAAAAATAAGTGACTTAATACCTTCCTTTAGATGGGTGTGTGGACAAAGGAATTTAATCTGAGCACTTGGGAGGCAAGGCAAGTAGATCTTTCAGTTTGAGTCCAGCCTGATCTACAAGGTGAGTTTCAGGACAGCCAGTACCACACAGAAAACAGAAACAAAACTAATTTAAAAAAATCCAAAGCAAACAAAAACTCCCACCTTAAGTGGAAAAAAAAAAGAAATCAATCAACCAACCAAAATAAATAACCTCTTGATATTGGTGTCCTGTAGTTATGTGTTCTGAATTTGAGGATACTGCTCTCCTTACTTCTCCTTTTTACATTATTACCAACTAACCACATGATGCTTGAGCAAGGAACCAAAAGTCTGCATGGTCAGTGTGCCTGAAACTCGGTGTGGATTCAGATACTTGCTACTGCTTAGCACAAATGAGGAAGCCAGTAGGTTCTGCAATAGAAATTAAAGCCTCTTTATCATATATGCTGAACAAAATATTTAATTTGTGAACCCTTATATTTTCAACAACTCTGTATGGAGAATAAACAAGTTATTATCAAGTTAGGATATCTTGTTTAAGTTTCATGTAGTCCAGGCTGCTCTCCAATTGGCAAAGTATTTGAGGCAGGTGTTGATCTCTTGATTCTCCTATGTTTCTTTCCAGAGAGGTTTTCTATGTAGGTCTAGCTCTCATGGAACATACTATGGAGACTATGTTGGTCTCAAACTCAAAGATCTACATATCTCTGCCTCTTGGAATTAAAGATGTACAGCACCATGACATCCTTTAATTTATTTCATGTGTAGATGAGAGTTTGCCTTCATGTATACATGTGCACCACATGTGTGTCTGACGAGGTTAGAGGACTGCATCAGATTTCCTGGAACAGGAGTTACAGACAGTTGTGAGTTGAAAGGTGAAGGCTGAGAATCAAATCCAGGTCCTCTATAAGATCAACAAGTGCTCTTAATTGCTGAACCATCGCTCCAGCTCCAGAACTCCTGTCTTACAAGTGCTGGCAATACAAGCCTGTGCCCCTCCTCCCAGCAACATGTTTACCGAGCAGCCTCTAAAGGGTCTCCACATCTCCCCATTTTTTATTTCAATAACAAGACTGCATCTGTCTTAGGTTATTCTGACAAGAATGCCTTCCTTACCAGTCATTGAATATACATTATCAAAGGCAATGTATTTCTGTCTTAGGTTGGTAAGACTCTGTACAGAACTTACCAGTCTCTGACTGTTAGCAAGTTAATAAATATTTTGGGGGGTTCATTCTTAGTTTCAAACCATGTACTTAGGCCGCCAACATGTTGATGTTGTTAAAGGCAAACTTTAACCTGATGGGCAGGAATAAAAATATTCCTAGGACAAGAAAGGCTAGCACGATCATGCTATATATGCCATCCTTGAAGCTTGACCAGGATGAAAATACTGACCTCAGGCCATGGAAAATATTACCAGCAATATAGGCAGAATCAAAGCTCAGTGGAGCAGCATTCTTTAAATTCATAATCTCAGTATGCAAAGTTAAAACATCCAGAGGTGTTAGAATTATAATACCCTGCAAGCATTTTAGAACTTTTTCCTAATTAAAATGACTATCATTGTAAAGTTTAGAAGTAACACAAATCCATTGGCATTTGGCATGGGATTCGAGATTGTTCCTTACTTTTAAACTCTAAACCTCTTCTCCAATAATTTGAATAGTATCATAAAGAACATCAATCCGTTGTTCAAAATGACTATCTAAATTCTCTTGAATGCTCAGAACATTAGTCACATTTTTTGCTAAATGATTAACAAAAGTAGCTGTCTTAACATCTTGTGTCAAAGCAATTGCAGAAGCAGTGGTGCTAGCTATTAATATAATTAAAGCTGTTATACCAGCAATAATCAAGCCCACTTCTCTCTTGCTTCTGCTTAAAGCCTGACTCACTTCTTCCAGTATTTGCAAGCCTTTTTCAGAATACCAAGGTCCTGTAATACTCACAAGCAATAGAACAAAAGCAGGTTGAAAGAACACCATAACAGACATGACATATTTCAACACACTAACACAATTAGAAAGTGCAAAATCAACACAACTTATATTGAGTACTGTAGAAGGAACAAAAGTGAATTTAACACAACCAATTAATAAAAGATTAGATTCTTTAACACACGCACTAACACTTGTTCAAAGTCCAGATCCTGTCCCAACTTTATTTCTTGCTAACATAACATCATAGATAACTGCAGCTAACTTCCAAATATGTCTCTGAAAATGTCCATAACCAGCCTTCCCAATGAAGACTGTCATTTCCAACATTGGATTGATTTCTATACCAGTCCATAATTGAGTCAGAACAAACGGTCTCATTAAAGGAAAGAGAAGAGTCATTATAAGTTCTTTTTTTGAGTAATTTTTTGAAGGCAGTTTCCACAGTCTCCATGTTCTCTGTCCCACAAGGTCTAAAAGCTTGAAGGAAGGCAGCTTGTCCATCTGGGAAATAGGCAAGCAAAGGTAGGTCAGGAACAGATGTCCAATACAGCTTTCCTGTCATAATTGTCAGGGAAATTAGCAAGCTCACATGTCAGCTTCATTCTTTGTCCCAGCATCAGCATGTCTCACCAATCACTCTGGCAGCTAGCGTGCTCCTGCAGCATCCTGCAGAAAAAACACAAAGATGCCCTCTTCCACATATTAAACACCTGATCTATATTATGTCATATGCCAGTAAGTGGATCCTTCCATTTGACCTAGGCATAAGTATGCCTAGTTGTAGGGTGCCATAGACACTTAGCAGAGAGCTCTGTGGCATCCAAATTTTAAAATTTTAAAATGAAAAGCATGATTTAAATAATTTTGTGGTGTACAGGGATATAACACCCCCTTTTTTATTTTATAAAGATATTACTTTAAAGTTCCATGGGTTCGTTCCACAATACCTTGTCCTTGAGGATTATAAGGAATCCCAGTAATATGGAAATATTAAATTGTTGACAGAAAGTCTCAAATGCATGCCTGCAATAGTCAGTTCCATTATCTGTTTTAATCTGATTTGGAACACCAAGCATAAATAAACAATGCAGGCAATGACTAATTATGTATTTAGTTGCTTCTCTTGTCAAAGTAGTTGCAACTAGAAAGTCTGAAAAGGGTGTCAATAGTCACATAACGTATTTTAATTTTCCAAAATCAGAAATATGAGTAACATCTATTTTCCATAATTGATTAGGTATAAGTCCTCTAGGATTAAGACCATTTTGTGGTACAGGGAGAAACTGAGGACATCCAGGACAAGTCTTTACAATTTGACGTGCACATTCTCTAGAAATACAAAATTGTTGTCCCAGGCTATTACTGTTTTGAAGATGTAAAGAGTGAGATTGTTTGGACAATTGTTACTGTGTAAGACCTATAAATTTCTTGGTATACAAATCTGCTGTGGCATTGCCGTCACTAAGGGTTCCAGGCAATCCAGTATAAGCTCATAAATGTCCTACAAAATAAGGAATTGTACATTCTCTTAAATTGAGTTGTATTTGCATAAATAATTACAAAATTTGAGAATTAGCAGTATCTAAAAAAAGAACAGTTTCAAGTAATTGTAAACCTTGAGCTATATATTGGCTATCAGTATATAAATTAAAAACTTGATTTTTCAGCATTTTAAAAACACCAGCTACAGCCCATAATTCAATTACTTGTGCTGAAGCAGGGGGAAACTCAAGAGAATGAACATGTGATCCAATCATATATGCTGCCTTCCCATTAGATGAGTCATCTGTAAATATAGTAAGCACATTTTCTATGGACTGCATGCATAAATTTACAGGAAATACAAAAGCATGCATAGAAGCAAATTACAACAACTTGTCTTTTGGATAATGATTATCAATTTTCCCTGAAAAGTTTGTGCATTCAATAGGGCAAATATCAGTATTTTGCAATAACCAATTTAATTGCTGTTTGGAATAAGGTATAAATATATCATCAGGTTCTTTCCCAAAATATTTTCTTGACTCTATTCTACACTTCTGTATTAACACAGCAACAGCTTCATAATAGGGTGTGAAAACTTTACTTGGAGATGAAGAAAGATGAATCCACATTAATGGTCTCTTTTGCCAAAGAACTGCTGTGGGCACATGAGTTGTAGGAAGAATGCAAACAGCCAACAATTGATCATAGTCTATACAATGTATCTGTTGTTAGCTAATAGCTTCCTCTACTTTCTGCAAAATTATTAGTCACTCATCAGTTAATTGTTGAGGGGCATTAGGATTTGCATCTCCCTTGAGAATATCAAACAGAAGTTTAAGTTCTCCTGTGGTAAGCTTAAGATGAGATCTGAGACAATTAATCTCTCCTAACAACTTTTGAAAATAATTTAAAGTAAGTAAATTTTTTTTTACTTAAATTTTCTTCGCCACAATTTGTTTAGGATATAATTGATGTCCCAAATATTGAAAAAGATATTGCCTTTGAATCTTTTCTGGAGCAACAACTACTCTCCAATATTTTAAAGCTTGTTGTATAGAAGAGCAAAGCCTTGTAGTAAAACTCCTTCAGAGGGATCAGTTAATAAAATGCCATCCTTATAATGAATAATATATATCAAAAGATACAAAGTCCTAACTTCTTGTATTGAATCAGCAACAAAATTTTTGCATTATGTAGGGCTATTAGCCATTCCTTGAGGCAAAACTTTCCAATGGTATCACTTCATGGGTTCTTTCTTACAAAATGCAAATCTTTTACAATCACCAGGATGCAAAGAAACAGCTTAAAAACAAATCTTTAAATCCATAATTCTATATGCATGTCCTGGAATGGCAGCTGGAGTAGCCAAGCCAGGCTGCAATACTCACAAGTTCTATAGCCTTTCCAAGTCTTCCCCAAATCTTGCAACAATCTCCACCTGCCATATTTTTTTAAAATTACAAATATGTGTGACTTAGAATCCTGAGCCTGTGATTAAACTGCAAAATGCAGCCAATGGAACACTGGCAGTTTAACTATAGTTTCCCTTGCAACATCAGAGCACAACCATAACTTTGGTAAGCAAAACTCAAACCTCCAACAAACAATTCAGTCTCTCCAAAGTCACCTAGTGATTCATCCCCATGCTACAAAGTTTGGCTGCCAGTTTCTGCACATAACAAATGACAGGGTAGCCTTTTAATACCTCACCAAAGAGACACTGCCCTAAACTGTACCTTTTATAAGTCTGATTTCTAGGATAAGAATTCATATTACTTAATTTAGATGTATCTTTAGAGACCTATTTCCCTGGGTTGGCTCATGCCACAAGTTGTCTAGAATGACCACAACCTTGAGTTACCACTTTTAAGTCAACTTTCTATTACCAATGTAACAAATTTTTAATCATACCCAATAACTTATAAGCCAATAATCTGTAACTAAGACATGCAGAACATATTTATACTTTTAAAACCAGTCAGAAACAAAAATGAAATGTCTACAAATTTACATATTTAAACCAGACAAAAGTTTACTTTTTCTACTTTTAATTTCAAGAGAGGAGCACCTTGTCACCTACTGAACACAATAATCACAATCACAAAGATTTTTCTAGGAAAAAGTGCCATGAGATCCCTTACCATAGAAGCCAAGAAAACTGCTGGACCTTTTATGAGCACCTTCTGCAGACAATCAGCTCCTGGCAGGGCTTCTCCCAGTGTGCTTGACTCCTGCTTACAGGTGCAGGGCTCCAAAGGCCAATTGAGACTCCTTTTTTCTTTCTTTTCTTTTCTTTTCTTTTCTTTTCTTTTCTTTTCTTTTCTTTTCTTTTCTTTTCTTTTCTTTTCTTTCCTTTCCTTTCCTTTTCACTTCATTTCATTTCTATTCTTTTCTTTCTTCTATTTTTCTTGAAACCAAGTTTAGACTAAATCAAGGACTGAACAACCAGCAGATACTTTTAACCATTTTTTTTTCTTTTTCTTTTGAACATGAAACACAGAGCAACATTCAAGCAATGAAAGAAAAACACAAACATAAATTGACAGACAGGGACAGATTGGTGGACCAAGGACAGACAATACACAGAGAGGGATGAGGACTAGATGTCCTGAAGGGACCCAGATATCTTACCTAAGGGACCCAGAACTAGAACTAAGCATTTCTCCTGTAGGAGCCAGAATGTCTTCTGACCTCCTCCTATTCCAGGAGAGCTCTGAAACAGCTTACATTCATTTTCCTTCTCTTTCGCCAAAGCATTTCAGGATAGTTTGGGAAGACTGCTTTTCTCAAACCCATTTTCTCATGTCTAGGGTGTAAATTATCTCTAGTCAGGGTCCAAAGACTAAAAGCACCTATGAGGATTATCTTTGCTTCTCTAGATTTGAGCAAAACTAAACACACACACAAAACACATTTTACCACTACCTTGTCCTTCTACAAGGTTTATTCACTGCTGGCCCAAATCTTTACATTCCTGCACATGTTTCCAATTCCCACATTGTCCTTCACTGTATACTCCTTACTGGAGCTCCAATGTTGAGGAGACATCTGACCAAGCCTGCTCAGTCAGTCAACAGGTTCTGCACTCCAGGAGTCAGGATTGAAAAGAAAGAGACAATTAGACAATACTACAGCATGGCCTTAGTCAAATCTGAGACTGAAGGCAAGTTTACTTTTTTCCAGTCTGATTTAATACAATTTTAATTACATGTAAGCAATAAGGTCAGTTCTAGGTTGAGGAACAAGCAATACAATAAACAAGGAACAAACAGGGCAGTAAACAAAATCCCATGATCATTTCCATGATCACTGTTTCTAAAGGCTTATCAGGATGACCAAAATATCTGAGCCTATTTCCATGTCCTAGCCCAAAGTCACATTCATGCCTGAAGCCTACTTCTTTGTTCTACCCTAAGATTAAGATTTCTACCTGAGCTTACTTCTCTATTCTAGACTAAGATTAGATTCCTGCCCGAGCTTACTTATTTTTCCTTTGCCTAATGTGAGATTCCTGCCTGGAGCCTGTTTCTTTGTCCTTGGCCAAATGTCAGGTTCTTGCCAAGTTTGCTAAGTGGCTGCAGAAGGCTCTCCACATATTATCCTTTTTAGGGCTGGGTTTGTGGAAACATATTGTATAAATTTGCTTTTGTCATAGAATATTTTGGCTTCACCATCTATGGTAATTGAGAATTTTGCTGGGTATTGCAGCCTGGACTGGCATTTGTGTTCTCTTAGGTTCTGTATGAGATCTGCCCAGGATCTTCTAGCTTTTATAATCTCTGGTGAGAAGTCTGGTGTAATTCTGATAGGTTTGCCTTTATATGTTATCTGAACTTTTCGCCTTACTGCTTTTATTATTCTTTCCTTATTTTGTGAATTTGGTGTTTTGACTATAATGTGACAGGAGGAATGTTTTTTCTGGTCCAATCTATTTGGAGTTAGTAGGCTTCTTGAATGTTTATGTTCATCTCTTTCTTCAGGTTAAGGAAGTTTTCTTCTATAATTTTGTTGATGATATTTACTGGCCTTTTGATTTGGGAATCTTCACTCTCTTCTATACCCATTATTCTTAGTTTCTGTCTTCTCATTGTATCCTGGATTTCCTGGATGTTTTGGGTTAGAAGCTTTTTGCATTTTCCGTTTTCGTTGGCTGTTGTATCAATGGTTTCTATGGTATCTTCTGCACTCAAGATTCTCTCTTTTATGTCTTGTATTATGTTGGTGATGCTTGCATCTATGACTCTTGATCTCTGTCCTAGGTTTTCTAACTCCAGGGTTGTCTCCCTTTGTGATTTGTTTATTGCTTCTATTTCTACTTTTAGTTCCTGGATGATTTTGTTCATTTCCTTTGTTTGTTTGATTGTGTTTTCCTGTAATTCTTTAAGGGATTTTTGTGTTTATTCTTTAAGGGCTTCTAGTTGTTTACCTGTGTTCTCTTGTATTTTAAGGGAGCTATTTATTTCCTTCTTAAAGTCTTCTTTCATCATCATGAGATGTGATTTTAAATCTGAGTCTTGTTTTTCTGGTGTGTTGGGGTATCCAGGGCTTGCTGTGGTGGGAGAGCTGGGTTCTGATGATGTCATGTAGCCTTGGTTTCTGTTCCTTATGTCCTTGCCCTTGACTTTGGCCATCTGGTTATCTCTGGTGTTAGCTGGTCCTACTCTCTCTGACTGTGGATTGTCCCTTCTGCAAGCCTCTGTGTCAATATTCCTTGAAGACCAGATCTCTCTGAGAGAAATTTGGGTTCTGAGAGCTGTGGCACAGGGTCAGCTCTGGGGTGCAGAGAGAAACCAGAAGGATCTTGTCTCCAGCTGTCCCTTGTTTTCTGTGTCCTGATGGCTCTGCCAGGGTCCCTCTTGATCCAGTGAATCTGAGTAGAAGTGGTGGTCTTGCCTGTGCTTGAAGGTGTCTTGGCATCCCTGGGATACCAGCTCTCTCCTGGCACTTTTTGATTATGGAGCCCTGTGTCACAAGATCAGCTCCCCAGCTGCTGAAAGAAACCAGAAGACCATTTCTCAGTCCTTGTGTCCGGAGGATTCCAGGTGAGTCCCTCTGAGCATACAGGCTTGCCCATTCTCCTGGGAGTCTAGCTTTCTCCCAGCACTATTTGATTATGGAAGCCTAGTGACCCAGGAAGAGGTCTCCAGCCACAGATGGAAACCAGAAGGCTCCAGTCCCCGACTGTTCCTTAGTCCCTGTATGTCCCAAAGGTCCCTCTGAGCAGTGGTGCTCATCTTACCCCCACTTACAGACATTTCCACACTCATGAGAGGCTAGCTTTCTCCTGCTATTTTGCTAGGGAGGCCTGGTGGCCCAGGCAGAGTTCTCCTGCCCCCATGATGTAAATATAAAACTATTTTAAATGACACATAAGCCTTTGCTATGTTTGGGTCAATCAGTAGAGCCTGAGAAATTTCCATGAGACCTTTTGAACTTTGAACAAAACGTAGTATGTTTGAAATATCTGCACTTGGTGCTATGTGAGAGCTTACAGCTACTCTCATTATGGTTCCAAGACACTCCTGGCAAACCTGGAGTTCTTTCTTTTGATTATAGATAGTCAAGGTCAAAAGGGACTGGGGTTTATGTGGGTTGTCTACTCTAATGAGCACTAAGGGCAAAAAAAATTGGTAGCTGAAACTTTTCCCATCCCCAATTAACCTTGTATGATGCTTAAATAAAATAACTAGAGAGATAGAGCTAACTATGTTTCTGTCTTCCTGAGAGGCTATAGCCCTCTGCTTCTTCAGAAATGAAGGCTTAGCATCTTGGAGAGCATCTCTAGTGTGCCACCTACTACCATTATCAACTCCATCTGGAGACTGCATGTCTAGACTGCTGCCCCACAATAATAGTTGCAAGCTGTCCTACTGCCTCAGCCCTCTTGAGTAGCTAGCTAAGACAGCTGAAGAATGACAGAGCATCCAACTCAGCTATATATTCCTGGAAAGAATGCACTGTTGTGACAATGTGTTTGTCACAAAATCCTCAGAGGTTATTTTTAGGAAAATCTGTGCATGTCTTTTTTTCAGAAACAGATCAGTGCCAACGGGACACACACTCAGAACCTTGTGCATCATATGTGAAGAAAACTCAGCCATGTGTGTTGGTTTACAACAATCATGCTCTCAAGTGGAATGCTGAGGCAGGTGCTGTTCTGGGAATTGGGGTGTCAGAACAACCTAGTGACAGATCAAGACCTTGACCATAAAAATTAAGAATAAATACATAAATAGCTACTAAATTAATAAACGAAAACGTCATTTGGGGGAGTGGTTTAGTGAATGGGTTCTTGAGTTTCACTCTAGCTTTATTTTTGTGGCTTTACCAAAAGGAAATATTTACTCTAGACATTATCCAATAAATCCACTGAGATCTACCTGTTTCTTACTCTGGAGTGATGAGATTCATGTGTGTGAAATGTAAATATGGGGATTTTTTTTTCTTGTTTGTTTTTAGTGTAAGGCACTGGTTGTCTCCTTGGAACTCTCCATGTAGTCAAGGCTGTCCTCACACTATTTTTTTTTTTGGCAGGGGTAAAAATCACTATTTTTTTCTCAAAAGTAAAAGGAATTAGGAAAACTTTTACCACATTAACTTTCAGTTGTTTCCAACCCTTTCATGAACAGCCGATAATAATATTTGGTGCTCTATGGGAATGAAGGTATTCACCCCAGAAAGAATGTACCCGGAAGATGCTTGAAGATTGCATGTTTTTTTCCTGAGAGACATATAAGACAAACAGAATTTCCTGAGACATATCTTTCCAATCAGCCTGAGCTCTTCACTTTGGAGGATGGCCCTCAAATATTCATCTAGTCAGCACTCAAACCACATGTTACTTCTCCCTCTAAATCAACCCCATTCCCAACCACTTGAGCTCTCCAAGTCTTCATCACCCTGGACCTAAAATACCTGTTAAGATCCTGTCCATACCTCAGCATTCACACCTTGTGAGCTGGAAAGTTAGACCCCTAGAAAACAAAACATCCATGAATGGATTATGAGAGGCTAACCTTTTAGTCACCTCAACCTACAGGGTTTATTCAACTATATAAAGTGTGCTTAAGTCCAAAGAGAAAAACATAAATAAGCAAATAATGATCAAGGTTAAATACATAGATACCAATCACTCCAGGAAGAAGGCCTTATGGTTGAGATGGGCCGGCAGGGCACTTCTTCCCCATCATATTCTTATTCTTTGGATCCATGCCTATTTTTATCTGCAGCCCTGACTAAAGGTAACATTTTGAGGCTGAAGTTTTCAAATGACCTTAGCTAAAACACCTTCAGTTTGCCAGTGTCTTATATATAACTGTTTTTTTAAAGGGGTTTCAGTAAAGTTAAGTGAATATATTCACACTTGGAGCAAACTATAAAACTGTGATGCAGCTCACTCCAACTTTTGAAATTTCCATGGGTATCTTTGATGCTTTTCTTACCAAAACAGGATAAGTAACAATGGAAACTATGCCAATCCAAGAATGCACATATCCCATACCTGGTTACTGTTGATCGCAGTGCTCAAAGAGGAAGTATTACTATCCTCTAACAAGAAAGTTGTGCTGACTCTGATTAAGATTGTGGAGAGATTACTTAGGTTCGAATACTTGAGGGTGGGGGAGAGAGTGTCAATGTAGATAATGAAAAAGGCCTGTAAAGAGCACATGGAGGAATTGTAGATGAATATATATATATATATGGCAAACAGAGCATAACATGTAAAGCCAACATGTAAAGGAAGGAGAGGAAGGAAAGGTTAATTCAATAAGATAGGTGGAACACCTAGAGAGACCAATACAGAAATTCAAGAGAATGCTTGGCAATCATTAGTAGAAATTAAATGCATATTTGTTTTATTGACACCAGGCTTAAACTTGTGTTAAATAAGTAGACCCTGTGAATAGCACCATTGTTAAGATTCTAGCCTACTTTCCCAAATCAATTTACAATTTATTAAGTCAACCGGCAATCAAATATCTTACATCTACCTGTAAAACTTAAATACTGGAACAGGGAAGGAAGTAGGCTTCAGGTGAGAACCTGATTTTGGGCTTGGACAAGGAAGTAGGCACAGGTACTTCAGTCATCCTGACATGCTCTCAGAAACAGCGATCACCGGAATGATCATGGACTTTTGCTTATTGCCTTGCTCATACCTTGGCTATTTGCATTTATTGTATTGCAACCTAGAACTGACCTTATTGCTTGCATGTAATTTAAATGGTATCCTGCCTTCAGTCTCAGAACTGACTGAGGCCATCGGGCCTAAGAGTATCCTAACGGAAGTCGGGAGCAAGGAATCCCAGGCCTTGAGAGAAGCGCCCCCAAGCAGCAAAAGGTGTTAGCCCTGAGTGA
>CM052702.1:130745104-130760804 GCA_028551405.1 Uromys caudimaculatus
TGGGGTGTCCTGGTGGACATGTAATACTTACCTGATCAGGACACAGGTTGTTGTCTTTGATAAAAAGATAAGAACAGAAGGAATATGTTTGGGGGAGGCATGGGATGTTGTGGAGGAAGTGGGTGCCTCTGTGGGCCCAAGCTGAGGCATCCCTTCACCTTCTGAGGTACCAGCCACACTACAGTATAGTATAGAATAGAGTATATTCAGGGCATAGATAGGGGAGTTGAGAAAATGGTAGGGGGGCGTAGAGACCGGCCATGAATGGACAGAGCAAGAGCAAGAGGGCAAGAGAGAGAGAAGGGTACAAGCAGCACTTTATAGTGAGTCAGGCACACTTGGCTGTTGCCAGGTATCTGTGAAGCAGAGCCTGAAGAGTCAGCTCAGGAAATTTGGAAAATTCCACCAGGGCCCTGAACACATGGGCACTCCTCCCCTCCTGGAAGAAACAGGTTAGAGAGCTTGTAGGCTGGAAGGGAGGGGTGATTAAGCTTCTACTACCTCATTCCCTAAAGACCAATCAGTTTTAAAGTCACACTATTCTGCTATTCAGATTGTGCCTAATGGCTGCTGCTCTAAAAACTATAATATCTCACTGAATAGGCTGTATGTAGTCGTTCTCTCCCTCCTTAGTGTACAGGACGATCCCAGAATGATGGAACAATAAATTTCTCTTGCTTTTTGCATCGAACCTTGACTCCAAGGTGTTTACTCCAGGGGTCTCCCGTAAGCTAAGGCTCACCAGAGTCTTACATTTGGTGCATTGGCCAGGAATCAACCCTCTGTGTGGAGACACTGGAGAGTGGCAGATCAGAGGAATGTCTCAAGCAGGTACCACTGGAAGTCTGTTTGAACTTTCTTCCTTGCAAGCTTTTTTTTTGGGGGGGGGGCTCAGAGAGCCCATGGTGTTTGGGGTAATCAAGTGTGGCAGGCCGACATGCCTTAACATCGCAATCTCGGAGGACCTGGAGGACACTTCAGGTCCCTCCTGGAAGGAGCGTGGTAGGCTCCACTCCTTCAGGAAACAGCAAGTCTTGCTGAAACCTGGTTTATTTGGCTCCTTCCATATAGACAAGGCTACCTGGTTTGTCTCAGTTCAGCTAGAACTGGCTGAGCAAGTCTGTTCCGAGTCCATAGAAGGGAGTCTGTAACTGGACCCATGGAAGGGATGAACTGTGTGTTGATTGTCTTTCTCTGTGTTCTTGAATCTGGACTCCTGCCCATGGCAGGGTTGAGCTGTCTGTGTGTTGATTGTTTTCCTCTGTATTTGTTGGCCATCAGGAAGAAGGAAGTGCTGAAGACGAAATCTGGACCTGAGAAGAAGTCGATCCTCCAAGACCCTTCAACAGTGGACCTGTTACTCCAAGACTCTCCTCCTCCATATCCCCCTACCATGGCCTCCATGGCTCATACAGCACCAGCACTGGTCCTGGGATCCTCAGCCTATATGGGACTGGGACTGTTTTCCCCCATTTACCAGAGGGAAGAGTGGGAGGAGACCCCCTCCCCCTTTCCAAGGGGCCAATTAATCTCTTTCAGACTGTTTTATTTACTCATCAGCCCACCTAGAATGATATCCAACAACTCATGAGAGTGTTCTTCATGAATGAAGAGCAAAAGAGGATAATGACGGAAGCTAGAAAGAATGCCTCCTCTGACACCATCTATTGATCAGGCTGTAGCTGATAGTGGGCTTTCCTTGACTATGGCAAAAAGGTAAGGGGCACCTGAATGTCCACTACCAGACTTCATTGGCAGGTCTCAAGTCCGCATGACTACCCACACATCTGACTAAGGTACATGAGGTTAAGCAGAGATGAGTTGCCTGCAGCTTTTCTAGAGTAACTCATGGAAGCAATCCATCAATATACATCCTATGACCCCTGCAGCAAAGAAGATAAAGCTACTGTGACAATGGCTTTTATAGACCAGACTAGTAGAGACATCAGGGAAAAGTATCAAAGGGTAGAAAGACTTACAGGGTAAGTCACTGAGGGACTTAGTGCAGATTACTGAGAAAGTCTACAATAACAGGGAGACAGAGGAGTAGAAGGAGTGGAGAAAGAGAAAGAAAGAAAAATGACAGGGAAGGAATTTACATAGAGTCCTGGCTATAGTAATTAGGGAAAGCAGAGAAGAGAGATAGGAAAGGACCAGTGTGCATACTGCAAGGAGAGAGACCACTGGGCCTGAGAGTGCTCTAACAAAAGAAAGCCAAGAGCAGGAAATCTCAGGCCTTGGAAAAGGTGCCCCCAAACAGCAAAGGTATTAGCCCTGGTGAAAAGAGATTAGGAGAAACGGGGTTCAGACCCCCTCCCTGAACCCAGGGTAATTCTGAGAGTGGATTGGAGACCCACTCAATTCTTCATGAACACAAGGGCTCAATACTCAGTCCTCCAAGTTGATAGCCTCATTTCTAAGAAAAGATCTTGGGTCCAAGAAGCCACTGGCTCAAAATGTATTCATGGATTACCCGAAGAACAGTGGATCTAGGGATGGGCCAGGTATCCCATTCATTTAGAGTCACTCCAGATTGTCCCTATCCCCTCCTTGGCCAGGACCTGCTCACCAAAATGGGAGCCCAGATCCATTTCCTCCTTGAGAGGCCCAAAGTTAAAGGCCCTCAGGGAGAACCACTTCAAGTCCTGACTCTCAGGCTAAAGGATGAATACAAGCTGTCTGAGACTTCAGATAGGGCACTCCAGAACCTAGACTGGTGGCTTGAGGCCTTTCCACAGGCCTGGGTAGAGACAACAGGGATGGGAAGAGTCACCAACCAGCCCTCCATCCATGTAGATTTCAGAGTCCAATCCTCCCCAGTGTCTGTGCACCAATATCCGATGTCAAGGCGGGCCTGAGATGGAATCAGGCCCCACATTACAAGGTGCCTAGAACAAGGGATCCTGTGAAAGTGCCAACTGGCTTGGAATACTTCACTCCTGACTGTGAAGAAACCTGGAACCCAAGACTATCGCCCTGTACAAGACCTATGAGAGGTAAGAGAAATTAAAAATAAGTCTGAAATCAAGGCCCTCCTAAGTGCCCTCCTTAGGTCAAACAAGGTGAACATTATCTACTGTCCCAGTCAGCAAAATGGGCAGAGACATATAGCTTGAGGAAACAACCTAGTTGATAAAGCAGCCAAGGAGGTATCCCTTAAAGACACTGTACCTCTGCTGATCCAACAGAAAAAGCTTAACAAACCAACCATCAGAGAAGTTAAAAAACAGCCTCATTGAGCCAATGGCTGGCCTCACCTAGTCTACAGTAAGGAGGAGGAGGCACAGATCTCTAGCTACTCTATGAACTACTATCTCAAGAAAGAAGATCATGGAAAACCCAAGAGGGAGATGTCATCCTCCCTAGTGACCAGGCCTGAGATCTGCTACAATAGATGCATAAATGGACTCACCTGGGCAGCAGAAAGCTCATAGAAGCCATTAAGGGATCCAGAATGTTCATCATGGATCTAAGATACCTGTTTGAAAAAATAATAGAGAACTGCAAAGTCTGTCAAAAGTTGAATGCCTGCTGCACAAAGTTTGTTGGAAGCCAAACCCGTGAGATGCCGAGAGCCAAACCCAAGAAATTACCCGCTGTTTTGTGAAGCTTAGGTGCAAGGTTAGAAAGGACAGCTCGATTGTGTTCTTGGGTCCTAGCAACTGAAAGAATGTCTGGTATTTCCTAAAATCCAGTTATGGCAGTGTGTTGGCCTTGGGCCATGTGTAATCTTCCTGTCTGCCTGTCATTTTAAGCTGTTGTCCTGAAATGAACTTCCGAGAGCTTGATCAGAATATAGACTTGTTCTCCTTCTTTGCATATCTTGTTCCCCATTCTTTTGCCCCCTCCCCAGGTTCCCTCTGAACCCCCACAGGTCAGGGCACTTCGCGCCCAGATGTGGGGCCTGGGTACAAGGGTCTGACTGAACATTGCTCACCCAGGGACGTCTCCCCACACATAGGATCGGAACGCTTCCCTAAGGTCACATAAGGAAATCTATGCATTGTGATTGCTGCAAAGCTGCCATTTGTGAGTCTGATCTGTTGAGGTAAGATAGAACAACGCAAATATGGGACAATCATTGAGTAAGTATGACTTATTCTTACAGGGTTTCAAGGAGTCCCTCAAAGCACAAGGAACCCGGATAAAGAAAAAAGGATCTCATTAAGATTTTTGAATTTGTTCATTGATGTCTGTCCTTGGTTTCCTCAAGGAGGAACTTTGGATGAAAAATGATGAGCCAGCAATGAATAAACATTGTAGAAGGACAAAGTATTGGCAAAATGTTTTTTATGTATGTATTTATAGTTATGCTAAAAATATAGAGAAGTGAAGGTAATTCTCATAGGTGCTTTTAGTCTTTGGACCCTGACTAAAGATAGTTTACACCCTAGACATGAGAGAAAATGCAATCCTCCCCGACTATCCAGGGAAGGAAAATGAATATAATCTGTTTCAGAGCTCTCCTAGGAACAGGAAGAGGTCAGGAGACGTCCTGCCTCCTCTCTGGCTCCTATAGGAGAAATGCTTAATTCTAGTTCTGGGTCTCTTAGGTAGGATATCTGAGCCCCTTTGGGACATCTAATTCTCTTTCCTCTCTGTGTATTGTATGTTCTTGGTGCACCAATCTGTCTGTGTCTGTCAGTTTATGTTTGTTTGTTTTTTTTCATTGCTTAAATGTTGCTCTGTGTTTCATGTTCAAAAAAAAAGTGGCAGATGGGGTGGGGGAAGAAAAAAGCAGACTCAATTGGTCTTGGCCTTGGGAGCCCTGCACATGTAGCTAGGAGTCAAGCACAGCTGGAGAAGCGCTACCAGAGGCTAATTGTCTGCACAAGGTGCTCTTAAAATGACCAGCATCTTCTCAGCTTCTATGGTAAGGGACTGATGGCTGTTTCTCCTAGAAAAATCTCTGTGATCGTGATTCTTGGGTTCAGTAGGTGACAAAGTGTTCCTCTCTTGAAACTACAACTAGAAAAAGTTAGATTTTGTCTGGTCTAAATAAGTAAATGTGTAGGTACTTCAATTTTGTTTCTGACTGGTTTTAAAATTATAAATATGTTCTGCATGTCTTGGTTATAGATTATTGGCTTATAAGTTATTGAGTTTGATTAAAAATTTGTAACTTTGGTAACAGAAAGTTGGCTTAAAACTGGTAACTCAGAGTTGGAATCATTCTAGACAGCAACACAGGTCATGAGCCAACCCAGGGACACAAGTCTCTAAAGATATGTTTAAATTGGGTCATATTTTTTGTAATTCTTATCCTAGAAACAAGACTTATAAAAGACAGGATTTAAGGCAGTGTCTCTTTGGTTAGGTATTAGAGACTGCACCGTCATGTCTTCGTGTGCATGAACTGGCAACCAAAACTTTATAACATGGGGGTGAATCTCTTGACATTGGAGAGACTGGATTGTTTGTTGGAGATTGAATTTTGCTTTCCAAATTTGTTGTTGTGCTCTGATGTTGCAAGGGAAACTATAGTTAAACTGCCAGTGTTCCATTGGCTGCAGTTTCCAGTTTATCACAGGCTCAGGATTCTAAGTCACACATATTTGTAATTTTAAAAAAATCTGGCAGGTGGAGATTGTTGCAAGATTTGCAAAGGGTTGATAGGCTATGGAACTTGCAGAAGCATTGCAACCTGGCTGTCTACTCTAGCTGCCATTCCAGGAAAAGCTTATAGAATTGTTATGGATTTAGAGAATAATTTTTTTACTGTTTCTTTTCATCCTGGTGACTGTGGGAGGTTTGCATTTAGTGAGATTGCTTGTAATTTTAAAGAACCCATGAAACAATATCGTCGGAAAGCTTTGCCTCAAAGAATGGATAATAGCCCTACATTACTTTTAAAAAGATTTAAAAAGTTTTTAGGAGATATTAATTGGCTAAGACCTCATCTTAAGCTTACCGCAGGAGAACTTAAACTTCTGTTTGATATTTTCAATGGAGATGCAAATCCTAATTCCCCTCAACAATTAACTGATGATAGACTAATAGCTTTTAAGATAGTAAAGGAAGCTATTAGCCAACAAGATACATTATGTAGATTATGATCATTTGTTGGCTCTTTGCATCCTTGATACAACTCACATGCCCACAGAAGTTCTTTGGCAAAAGAGATAGTTAATGTAGATTCATCCTTCTTCATCTCCAAGTAGAGTTTTAACAGTCTATTATGAAGCTGTTGCTGTTGTAATATGGAATTAGAGAATAGATTCAAGAAAGTATTTTGGGAAAGAACCTGATGAAATATTTATTCCTTATCCCAAACAGCACTTAAATTGATTATTGAAAACTCCTGATATTTGACCTAGTGCATGTGCAAACTATTCAGGGAAAATTGATAATCATTATCTAAAAGATAAGTTGTTGCAGTTTGCCACCATGCATTTCCTGTAAATTTGAGTATGCAGCCCATAGAAAATGTGCTTATTGTATTTACAGATGGCTCATCTAATGGGAAGGCAGCATATATGATTGGATCACATGTACATCCTCTTGAGTTTTCCCCTGCTTCAGCACAAGTAACTGAACTATGTGCTGTAGCTGCTGTTTTTGAAATGCTGAAAATTCAGTCTTTTAATTTATATACTGATAGCCAAAATATAGCTCATGGTTTACAATTACTTGAAACTGTTCCTTTTTAGATACTGCTAATTCTCAAACTTTGCAATTATTTATTCAAATACAACTCAATTTAAGAGAACGTACACTTCCTTATTTTGTAGGACATTTAAGAGCTCATAGTGGGTTGCCTGGATCCCTTAGTGAGGGCAATGCCACAGCAGATTTGTATACTAAGAAGGATATAGGCCTTACACAAAAACAATGGGCCAAGCTATCTCATTCTTTACATCATCAAAATAGCAATAGCTTGAGACAATAATTTGGTATTTCTAGAAAATGTGCATGTCAAATTGTAGAAACTTGTCCTGAATGTCCTCAGTCTCTACCTATACCACATAATGGTGTTAATCATCGAGGACTTATGCCTAATCAATTATGGCAAATGAATGTTACTCATATTTCTAATTTTGGAAAATTAAAATATGTACATGTGACTATTGACACCTTTTCAAGTTTTCTACTTGCAACTGCTTTAACAGGAAAAGCAACTAAAAATATAATCAGTCATTGCCTGCATTGTTTTTCTATCTTAGTGTTCCCAATCAGATTAAAACAGATAATGGAACTGGCTATTACAATCATACATTTGAGACTTTCTGTCAACAATTTAAATTTTCCATATTATTTGGATTCCTTGTAATCCTCAAGGATAAGATATTGTGAAACTTAAGAATAATATCTTTATAAAATAAAAAGGGAGAGTTATATCCCTATACACCATAAAATTATTTAAATCATGCTTTTTATTTTAAATTTTTAAAATTTGGATGCCAGGGAACTCTCTGCTAAGTGTCTATGGCACCCAGCAGCTAGGCATACTTATGCCTAGGTGAAATGGAAGGATACACTTACAGGCATACGGCATGGTCCGGATCAGGTGTTTAATATGGGGAAGAGGGCATGTTTGTCTTTTTTCTATAGTATGCTAAAGGAGCATGCCAGCTGCCAGAGTGATTGGTGAGACATGCTGATGCTGGAACAAAGAATGATGCTGTCCATGAGCTTGTTGAGTGACCTGACAATTGTAACAGGAAAGCTGTATTGGACATCTGTTCCTGACCTAACTTCGCTGGCCTATATCCCAGATTAGACAAGATGTCTTGCCTCAAGCTTTTAGATCTTGTAGGACAGAGAACATGGAGACTGTGGAAACTGCTTTAAAATTAATCAAAAAGAGAAGTTGCAATGAATCTTCTCTCTCCTTTAATGAGAGCAGTTATTCTGACTCAATCATGGACTGCTATAGAAATCAATCCAATATTCGAAATAACAGTCTTCTTTGGGAAGGCTGGACATTTTCTTTCTTTTTTTTTTTTTTTTCAAGTTAAACAACAATTTGTAACCAAAACTTTAATCCCAAGGATTCTCACAAACATATTACAGATAACAGCATGAAAAAAAATCTTGCACAATAACTTAAAGGTTCAGCTCTACAATGTACCCTTAAACTGATAGGACACTGGTGTGTTAACATTACAACAGCTCTGCATCGGCTTAGAGCAACCAGGAAAGAAGAACTTCACAAATCTCCAGAGTGTGGTTCCTACCCTTTATTTGTTGTTGGCTTGTGTTCACAGCAGCTCTTAACCACTGCTTACCATCCCCGCCCCCCAGTGCCACACTGTCTCAGTACTTACTAGAGGAGCTACAGCTTTATTCAATTCCCCCAGTTGCTTTTATCATTAGTACATCACACTGAAAACTGGGCAGGATCTAGGTTTATTTCAGTCCATGAAAAACTAAAATTCAAGGAATATTCCATCTTGCTTAAGGAAACATTGTAAAGTAACATTTCTTTTTTTTTTTTTTTTTTTTTTTTTTTGGTTTTTCAAGACAGGGTTTCTCTGTGTAGCACTGCCTGTTCTGGAACTCACTCTGTAGACCAGACTGGCCTCGAAATCAGAAATCCACCTGCCTCTGCCTCCCAAGTGCTGGGATTAAAGGCGTGTGCCACCACTGCCCGGCCCTTAATATCACATGCCTCCTATGATCCATTTGAAACCATAGAGAATTACATTGTTTTGTGTGTCACTGTTCCAAGAGACAACAAATTTGAACAGCTAAAACATCTTTAAAATACACCAAGCTTATGAAGTCTCAAACAAAACTTTAATTTCCTGTACATACTCATGTCAGATGAAGTTATTTCCTGTACACCACTTTCGCAAACTGGTCTTCTATTTCCTTTCATTTGACCTAGATTGACTACGAGACCTAGAGAAGGATTGAGACGGCTTGTGAATTCTCTCATGAGACAGAGACCTTTCTCTTCTCCTATCTCTAGAAAGTGACCTGCTCCGGCTTCGGGAAAAGCTTCTCCTTCTTGGGGATCTGTGCCGAGGTGGAGGACTCCTCCTGCGGTAATCATCTCAAGGATGACGACCCCAAGAGGGAGACGGACCACGATTCTTGCTTCTCTTTTCACCATTCGACAGTTCCACTCTTACACAGCAGCCACATAGTGTTCTTCCATCTAGCTCTCGGACAGCATCAGCAGCATCTTGGGGATCCTCAAATTCAACAAAAGCAAAGCCAGGCGGGTTTCGAGCAACCCACACACTTCGGAGTGGTCCATAATACCCAAAGGTTCATTCTAATTCAGTCTTGTTCCCATTATTTCCAAGATTACCTCCGTAAACCTTACAATCCAAGGGACAGGAATCAGGATGCATTTCGAGATCCTGGGTTCAAAAGGCCCAAGCTCAAATCTTAACGCTCCAACAGGTCCACCCGTAGCCCGCTAGCTCTGCTCTCTGTCCCACAGCGGTGTCCACAAAATGACCTGGCTGGAAATTTTCAAAGACATATTTGGAAGTTAGCTGCACTTCTCTATGATGTTATGTTAGCAAGAAATAAAGTTGGAACAGGATCTGGACTTTGAACAAGTGTTAGTGCATGTGTTAAAGCTCCTAATCTTTTATTAATTGGTCATGTTAAAATGTTCTTTCTTCTACAGTATTTAATATAAGTTGTATTGGTTGTACACTTTCTAATTGTGTCAGAGTGTTGAAATCTGGCACTTCTGTTATGGTGGTCTATCAACCAGCTTTTGTTTTACTGCCTGTGAGTATTACAGGACATTGGTATTCTGAAAAAGGCTTGGGAGTACTGGAAGAAATGAGTCAGATTTTAAGCAAGAAGCAAGAGGATGGTGGGCCACTGATATAGCAGCTTTAATTACATTAATAGCTAGCACCACTGCTTCTACAATTGCTTTGACACAAGAAGTTAAGACAGCTACCTTTGTTTATCATTTAGCAAAAAATGTTACTAATGTTCTGAGTATTCAAGAGGATCTAGATTGACATTTAGAACAACAGATTGACTCCCTGCATCCAAACCTCAACAAGTCAATTATCATAGACTTGATTTGGCTGATAGAGGCCTTGCTGTACCCTACAATGATCCGTCTCTTGGGGAGCTGCATAAAACTTAGATTTATGTTCGCCTGCCTTGGCGTGGGCACCTGCAGGGAGTGTGAGACTAAGTACCACAGGGGGAGTACCCAAATGTCCGTTTCTGAGTCTCCCATGAAGCAAACCTGATTGCATAGAGGTTGGTGTCTGCCCTTCCTTTGATCATACTCTGTGGAAATACCTACAGAAATTGACAAAGGCTAACCTCTCCTCCCCAAAAGACACGGATGACATATAAAGTGCTAGAAGGATCAGATCAATACTCCCCCCCACCTCTGGTTAATTCCCGTTCATCTTTATAGTGTGATCATCCCTAACTATTCAATGACCTCATAAAAATGTAAAAAGGGAGGAGATGTCAGGAGCCAAACCCTTGAGATGCTGAGAGCCAAACCCATGAAATTAACATGCTGTTCTGTGAAGCTTAGGTGCAAGGTTAGAAAGGACTGGACATTTGTGGTCTTGGGTCCCAGGAATTGAAAGAAAGTCTGGTATTTCCTGAAAACCGGTTATGGTTGTGGGTTGGCCTTGGGCCATGTGTCGCCTTCCTGCCTGCCTGTCTTTTTAAGCTGGTATCCTGAAATAAACTTTGAGAGCTTGATCAGAATTTAGACTTGCTCTTCTTCTTTGCATCTTTTGTCCCCCATTCTTTCACTCTCTCCCCAGGTTCCCACTGAACCCCCACAGGCTGGGGCAAAAGATAAGTACAGGAAAAAGACCTAGAGGAAATAGGCCATGATTTTTCTGGGAAGTAGGTTTTACAGAAGTTAAACTTAGAAAATATGGTTATAAATATTTACAAGGTAATTGGGTCTGATAATGGACCTGCCTTTGTCTCTCAGGTAAGTCAGAAGTTGGCAAAGGTACTGGGGACAGATTGGAAACTTCATTGTTGATACCATCCCCAGAGTTCAGGCTAGGTAGAAAGAATAAATACAATTTTAAAAGAGACCTTAACTAAATTGACCTTAGAAGCTGGCTCAGACTAGCTGGTGCCCCTCCCCTTGACTCTGTTTTGAGCCCAGAACACCCCCTACCATGTTAACCTGACTCCTTTTGAGATCTTGTGTGGTACCCCAACTCACTTGGTGTCTACTGGGCCCTCCCAGAAGGTATCCCACAGCATGAGATTTGGCTCAAACTGTCTGCCTTAAATGCTCCAGGGATGCCAGAGAACCCTTCCTGCTTCCTGATTGGTGACTGGATCTATGTAAGGAGGCATTGGACACAGTCTCTAGAACCTCAATGAAAGGGACCCTTCCTGGTGCTGCTAGACATTCCCACAGTCCTCAAGGTAGACGGTATTGCAACCTGAGTGCACACTACCCATGTGAAACCTGCAGATGCCCCACTCCCCAGAGACCCCTGCTGGACGGTACAGAGGATGGACAATCTGTTCAAGCTCAAGATCAGTCGAGCTTGATCGTGGCTGCCTGGTGGTAACTTTGGATTCTGGTTCCTTCCCTCATCCTATGTGCCCATCCATCAAGCCTGATACAGCACTCACTGTCTCTCTTCTGTTGGGTTTGGAGATGGCTGGGGCAGCCACCGAGACCTTCACTTTGGTCTTACACAGGAAAAATTATGACAGCTGAGGACAACCATTGATTTAGATATAGAAAAAATAGAAACTTTCATCGGTCATCTTAAAGAATCACTGACTTTGTTATCAGAAGTAATACTACAGTATAGGAAGAGGTTAGACTTAACTTTTCCTCCAGCAATGAGAGCTATGTTCTGCCTTAGCTAAAGGGTGTTGCTTTTGTATAGACCATTTTGGGGTTGTTAAAGATTCAATGCCCAAGGTGAAAGAAAGGTTAGCCAGGAGGAAGAGAGAGAGAACAGAGTCAGGGATGTTTTGAGTCTTGGTTAAACTCCTCCCTTTGGTTAACCCCTCTTATATATACCTTGTTAAGCCATTGCATATTCTCTTGTTAGCGTTAACTTTTGTCCCCTACATTTTGATCCCCTTGGTCACTTTTGTTTAGGAACTCATAGGCACAGCACAGCTAATGATCTTAAAGCCGAAATACGAAGAACTAGATAGAGAAGAACAGAAGTATGAGCTTCATAACTATCAACAATAACTTCAGGATTGAAGCATGCACAAGAAAAAGGGGGGAATGAAGAGGTCAGCTCAGGGACTATGGAAAATTCCACCAGGGCCCCGAGTACATGGGTACCCCTCTCCTCCTGGAAGAAATGGGTTAGAGAGCTCATAGCCTAGAAGGGAAGGGCAGATTAAGCTCCTACTACCTCATTCCCTAAAGAGTAATCAGTTTAAAAGTCACACTGTTCTGCCAGTCACATGGTGCCTAATGGCTACTGCTCTAAAAACTATAAAAGCTCACCGAATGGGATGCATGTGGTTGTTCTCTCCCTCCTTGGTGTGCAGGGCAAACCCAGCATGCTGGAACTGTAAATTCTTCTTAGTTTTTGCATCGATCCCTGACTCCATGCTGTTCACTCAGGGGCTCTCTGCTAAACTAAATATTCCCAGAGTCTTACAAGCCTAGACTAAATGACATCTTTACAGACATTTCTCCCCTCATGTCTTAGTAGGTCCAGCACCATGTAATTGGACAATTTTGCTCCACCCATTTAATCTTATATGGGACTTCTTTCTCAATATTCCTTGACCCAAATATCTCTGGAAGAAAGAACAAAAACTGAAAAAAAGGGCCAGAAAAATTCCTGACCCTAAGATGAATATCAGGTGTCCATGTACTATTGACTTTACAACACATAGTTCTTTTTTTTCTTTCTTTCTATTTATTTATTTAATTATTTATTTATTTATTTTGTTCTTTAAAAATAATATTCTTTAACCTTTTTTTACAATCCAGATTTATCCCATTCCCAGTATAACCTCTGAATGTTCTATGCCTTACACCTGCTCCTCCATCTCCAAGAGGATGTCCCACACCACTGCCCACATTCCACCAGATCTCCCCATTCCCTGGGTCTCCAGGTCTCTCTAGGGATAGATGCATCTTCTCTGACTGAGTCCAGACCTGACAGTCTGCTGCTATATATGTGTTGGGGGCCTCACATCAGCTGGTGTATGCTGCCTAGTTGGTGGCTCTGTGTCTGAGAGATCTCACATTTCCAGGTTAGTTGAGACTGCTGGTCTTCCTCTAGGGTTGCCCTCCTTTTCAGCTTCTTCCAGTTTTTCCCTAATTCAACCACAGTGGACTGTCCATTGTTTGGGTGTAAATATCTGCATCTGACTCTTTCAGCTGGTTGTTGGACCTTTCGGAGGGCAGTCATGATAGGCCCCTTTTTGTGAGTACAATATAGCATCAGTAATACTATCTGGCCTTGGGGCCACCCCCTGAGCTGTATCTCAATTTGAGCCTGTCACTGGACCTACTTTTTCTCAGTCTCTTTTCCATGTTTGTCCCTGCAGTTCATTCAGACAGGAACAGTTCTTAGATTTTTTAACTATGGGATGGAAACCCCATCCCTCCACTTGATGTCCTTTCTTTCTATTAGAGGTGGACTTTACAAATCCGCTCCACCCACTGTAGGGTATTTCATCCAAGGTCCCTTTAATTTATTCAGTTATCTGTTTATTTTTGCAGCTGGCATGGTATTTGCTTCTGTAACAGTCTTACTCTGTAGATAATCTTGATTGGGCTGCATGCAATTCTCTTGCCTCATACTTCCTTCTGTGAAGATAACTGTTTTTAATAAATATGGTTGCAATACATTTATTATATTTGATACACATTTCTTTGAGTAAGAATCAGCTCAGGATTTAATCTGTTCCAGATAAATGACAAAAAGAAAAAAAAAGAAAAAGAAACCTAAATTTATTATTTTCACAGCTATGAAATTGGCCTAGAGTTCTCCTGGTGCTCTATCAGTCATCAGCTGTGGCAACTTGACAAGGCTGAGGTAGGAGTGTGCCTACTTGATGAAGTTAAAGTCACCGTCAATTACAGAGTAAGCTTGAGGATAGCCTTAGCTGATAGACATTCTCTCTCTCTTTCTCTCTCTCTCTCTCTCTCTCTCTCTCTCTCTCTCTCTCTCTCTCCCATCCTACTGCACCTAAATTAAAGGCTATCATGTGGGCGCTGCTTTGAAAGAAAACAGCACAGAAATAATTAAATTTTAATTGAGTGCCATGAAACTTGTGTTTAAGACAAGAAATTCAATTTTTTATCTGCCTGAAGTTGCAAAAGTTTGGCATATATGTTAAACAGGAGGTGAGAAGGAAGGGAGGGAGGGAGGGAGGGAGGGAGGGAGAGAGAGAGAGAGAGAGAGAGAGAGAGAGAGAGAGAGAGAGAGAGAGAAAACTTTGATTACACAAAAGGCCTCAGCTGTGTTAATGGCCTGGAGCACTGACCACTACCTGATGGGTCAATTCTTTCCAAACTAGCCAAGAAAATAGGACTGTAAGTTCTGACCCCAGCTGATGCAGAAAAGTCACTATCTGAGTTGGAATAAAATCCAAGTCCATTTTCTGTCTCCCTGTGTTTGATCTATCTAATGAGCCCTATAAGAATGTAAAGGTTGATCTGTGGCTAGGGACCTCAGCTTGGGCCACAGGGCTCCATAGCCAATTAGCCCCGGGAGAAAGCTTCCCTCCCAGGAACATGGAAAAGCCGTGAGTGGGGTTAAGAGGAGAACCACTGATCACCCAGACCTGCCCAGAACCTGCGGGACACAGAGACTAAGGTAGTCAGGCATAGGAACCTTAGGTTTCCATCTGTGACAGGAGACCTCTGCCTGGGCCACCAGGGTTCCATAGCCAAGCAGCACCGGGAGAAAGTTACTCTCCCAGGAGTGGGGAAAAGCTGTGAGTGGGAACAAGACAAGGACCACTGCCCACTGGGACCTGCCCAGAACCCCCGGGACACAGAGACTGAGGGACAGGAAACTTCCGGTTTCCACCTGTGGCTGGGGACCTCAGCTGGGGCCACAGGGCTCCATAGCCAATTAGTGCCAGAAGAAAGCTACCCTCCCAGGAGCATTAAAAAGCCATGATTGGGATTAATACTAGTACCACTGCTCACGAGGACCCCCCTGGAACCCACGGGACACAGGGACTGAGGTAGTCAGGCATAGGAACCTTCTGCTTCCATCTGTGGCAGGAGACCTCTGCCCAGGCCACCAAGGTTCCATAGCCAAGTAGCTCTGGAAGAAAGTTACCCTCCCAGGAGCGTGAAAAAGCTGTGAGTGGGAATAAGACAAGCACCACTGCTCACCGGGATCTGGGGACTTCAGCCTGGGCCACAGGGCTCCAGAAGAGAGCTGGTATCCCAGGAGAGCTGACACATGTTCGAGCATAGGCAAAACCACCACTTCTGTTCAAACTCACTGGATCAAGAGGGACCCTTGCAGAGCCGTAAGGACACAGGAACCAAGAAACAGCTAGGGACAAGATCCTTCTGATTTCTGTCTGTACACCAGAGCTGACCCTGTGCCACAGCTCTCCAAACCCAAACACCTCTCAGAGAGAGCTGGTCTTCAAAGAGTATTGATACAGAGGCCTGCAGGAGGGACAAGCCACAGCCAGACAGAGTAAAATCAGCAAACATCAGAGTTAACAAGATGGAAAAAGGCAAGCGAAAGAACATAAGGAACAGAAACCAAGGCTACTTGGCAACATCAGAACCCAGCTCTCCCACCACAGCAAGCCCTGGATA
>CM052702.1:130761304-130791271 GCA_028551405.1 Uromys caudimaculatus
GATCTCACAGTCCCTTACCAGGCCATATATCTGAAGGAAATGCACTCGCTGACCAAATTGCCTCAACAGGGATGTTCATGACCTCCACTGAACAAGCAGGCCAATTTCACTCACGCACACACACAAATGTAAGGGGGCTTCATGCCCGCTTCCCCCACATCCCTCTCGCTCAACCCCAAAGGATAGTAAAGACATGCTCCTCTTGTGCATCCCTCATTACCACCCCAGCTTTACAGATGATGGGCACCAATCCCCGAGGCCTTAAGTCCAATGCCTTATGGCAGATCGACGTCACCCATATCCCCCAATTTGGTAGACAGAAATATGTTTTTGTTACCATAGATACATACTCTCATTTCATATGGGCTACAGCCCAAACAGGTGAAAGCTCAAAAAGATTAATTTACCATATGCTTTCCACCTTTGCCATCATGGGCATTCCTCAACAGATAAAAACTGTTAATGGCCCTGCCTTCACCAGCTCTCAATTTAAAACCTGTACGCGCTGGGAAATTGCCCATCATAGAGGAATTCCCCACAACCCTCAGGGCCAAGGAAGAGTGGAAAGAACACATCAAACCCTAAAGGCCCAGCTTTTAAAACAAAAGACAACTCCCTATCCCCCTAATGTACAACTGATGATGGCTCTAGCTACCCTAAACATATTCAACATCTACAGAGGCTCCAAACACCCTCCTAACTCCCTCCATTGGCACACACCAGAATTAACCCCCTCAATCCTAGTACGATGGTGAGATCCTCTGGATGGAATTTGGAAGGGACCAGACCCCCTCCTTACAACTGGGAGGGGCTTTGCTTGTGTCTTTCCACAGGACCAGCCTAAGCCTATCTGGGTCCCTGCCAGAAATATGCGACATCACCCCTCCAACCAAGAAGATGGTCTGCCTCTTGCTGGCAGATCAGGGACAGAAGAAGAAAAACTAAGCCTTGTTTCTTCCTAACAGGAATACCTGAAGCAGTGTTCTGTGCTTCCCAACTCAAAAATTTCTTGCTTCTTTATTTGAATGTTTATTTTCTCCCTAGCATTCCTGATATATGTCCAAAAAACTCTTCCGACTTGTTTAAGATTTCTTTTAAGGTTCAAAAGTCACCTAATCTACTCCCACAGGTCAAATCAACTATTCGAATCACCGGTTCTTCTTAAATCCTTAATTAACAACCAGCTTCTTTTTACAGGTAGTTACTGTCAACCTCAAAACTTTTCTTCCTCTGTTATCCAAAAGCAGACCTAAAAGATGCCTTCCAGGACCACGCTGCGCTCCCAAGGAAACCATTACAGGCTTAACTTGCTATTCACTCTATACAGGCATCCTCCTGCTGGGATTCTGCTCCTCTGTGATTTTCCTACAGGCTTATCCCCACAGAAGCTTGCTACCACACAGATCCAGCAGAGACAACTCCATCTCCTGGGACCTGCCTGGGACTGCAAAGCTGCCTTTCTCCAGACGGAAGACTCCCGAGACACACGCTGAGATCCAGAGACATGTACTCAGCCCCACAGAGGACAGACATGGGACTTTACAGCTATAGATGAACTCTTTTGCCAGAGCCAAATGTCTATTGAACTTGGGGGAAGCTATATGATAGTAAGGAAACCATGATGTCTACCTAGATTAATCAAATGTTACTTTAAACTGATGTTATTCAATGATCCTTTGCCTTCCCAACCCCCCACCCTTAACCCTTCTTAACCTCCGGACGCGCTATACCCCAAACACCCCTTCTCCTTGGTACTCCAACCCATTGGTAGATTGGCTTCTTCCCCTCTTTGGTCCCATACTAGCCATTGGGATCTTGCTTCTCTTAGCACCTTGCCTCATCCAGTTTCTAGCATTGCAAAGTTCACTGCCAATCAGGTCCTGGTTCAATATCAAACTGTTCCCAATATGGGAGACAGTTATTCTGATGACACCTCCCCTTTATAAAAGAAAAAGGGGGGGCTGTGGGGCAATGATCTGTGATGACCTGGTTGAGCATGGGCTGGAAGCTCTGGGAGACCCGGTGGAACATACACCAGGGACCAGAATTTATGCTTCTGGCCAATGTTCCTGGGAAATTCATATCACAACCCCTGTATGGAAAGAGGCCTGGCATGTGAAACTTGTGTATAGGCAAATTAGGGCTCCCAAGCTGGCCAATGGAAAGTATCAACTATAGGCAAATGAGGCAACGATTGGGGCTCCCAAGCTGGCCAATGGAAATTATCAACTACCAAGCCCCGCCCCCTCTCTCAGAACTATAAGTAGAACACCTAGACCCTGCTCTCTCTCTCTCTCTCCCCTCCTTTTCCACCCGCCTGCCTGGGGAGCGCTGCCCGCCATCTTGAACAAATAAAGGTAGAAACTACTTTGGCATCCGAGAACTTTGTCTAAGGGAGCTGTAACTCTTGGGGCGCAGGACACAGCTGATCTCGGTCCGCTCCTTTCCTACACCTCGGCCAAGCCACTGGCCGAGACAGGCAGGGCTCGGCAGCGTGCAGCAGCTTGGGCACCGAGTCGGCGGACTCCATTAGTGCCAGGGGTGCTCGACCCCGGCTTCTCACTCCGGCGGAGTCAGGCCCCGAGGCATTTGTGACGAAGAGGGCTGGCGGTGATCCTTGAAGCCCAGGGCGTACTCTGCGGACCCGACCCCTGGCGGTCCCCGGACCTGGAGACTCTACCCTCACTGCGCTTCCCCCAATGGGAGGGAGTGCGACATAGACACACACACACAAACACACACAGAGACAGAGAGAGAGACAGAGAGAGAGACAGAGAGAGAGAGAGAGAGAGATGCTCACATACAGAAACACACACACTTATACCTCACATATACTCACACACATACTAACATAAACACTGTAATGGCTATTCCTGGTTGTTAACTTCACGATATCTGGAATGAACTACAATTCATATTTGGAGGCTCACCTATGATCTAGATCTTGAGGTTGGAAGACACAAGTTTCTGACCTGGATCTTGGCATGGAGATTTTGATGCATAGTGGGAACAAAAAGCTTAGGCCCAACAAGGTAGTACATGGCTTTAATCCTGAGAGACTGAAGCAAGGTGGTCTCTGAGTTCAAGGTCAGCCTGGGACAAAGAAAGTCCTAGATCCAGGTGTGGTGAAATGCACCTTTAATCAGGGCCACACCTTCTACTGGAAGCCTACATAGGGACATTGGAAGAAGGAAGATTCACTCTTCGACTTCTTGCACTTACTTACCTGTAAATCTGTTGAAAACTACTTCTACAGAAGACCAGTTCAAACAAGTAGTCTCATGGTAGTAGTAGATTCATGGACTTCCCATCCACAGCTGTCCATTTTTGGAATAGTTGGGATACACACTGTAAGTCATCACAATAAATTTCCTTAATATATAGAGATATTCCATAAGTTCTGTGACTCTAGAGAACCCTGACTAATATAAGCACATATATACTCAAACGCACATACAGCCAGGAAGACACACAGAGTCACACAAGTCACACTCACAGACCCTGACTAACAAATCAAAGCACATACTGAAAACATGGCTATGAGTGTTTAGTCTCCTGAAGGTCTTAAGATCAGAGAAAATGGGAAGAGCTTTCTGAATAGGTGCTGACATTCCTCAAGAGTAGAGGACTGAACTAAAGGTGTGATCAGGTAGGGAGCATCTCCAGGAGGAGACAGATTTCTGAGATAAAGGAGGCACCCAAGAATAAATGTGGTGACCATAGCTGTGACTCACTAAATTGTGGATATGGAACTTGAAGAGGTCATTTCCTGTAGCCAGGCAGGAACAGCATTAGAGCAATAGAGACATCAACCCACTCACAAAACTTTTGACCCAAAATTTATCCTGTTTACAGGAAATGTAGGCACAGGGGATGGAGCAGAGACAGTGGGAACGGCCAACCAATAACCGACCCATTTTGAGACCCATCCCTTGGGCAAGCACCAGTTGCTAACACTATTAATGATACTCTGTTGTGCTTGCATACAGGTGCATATTGTCCTTTGAGAGGCTTCCTTCACCTAGAAGCTGACTCAGACAGATACAGACACCCACAGCCAAACAGTAGATGGAGCTTGGGGATTCTTATGGGAGAGCAGGAGGAAGGATTATGGGCCCTGAAGGGGATAAGAACTGCAAAGGGGATAAGAACTGCACAGGAAGGCCAAAAGAGTCAACTAACTTGGACCTTTGGGGTTCTCAGAATCTGAACTACCCAAAAAAGAACATACACAGGACCTAGGTCTCCCCCAACATATGTAGTAGATGTGGAGTTGTCTTCATGTGGTTCCCAAAACTGGAATGGGGCTATCCCAAAATCTATTGCCTGAATGTATTGGGATATGTTCTTCGAGCTTGACTGCCTGATCTGTCCTCAGTGGGAGAGGAGGCACCTAGCCTCGAAGAGACTTAAAATGCCAGGATTGGGGGATAACAGGGAGGAACCCGCTTATATGAGAAGAGAATGGGGGATAGGATAAAGATTGTGGGAAGTGGTGAACAGGAGGGGGGCAGTGAGGGGGATGTAAAGTGACTATTAGTCATGGTTCTCTAGAGTCACAGAACTTATTGGTAGTCTCTATATAGTAAGGGAATTTGTTATTGACTTACAGCCTGTAGTCCAACTCCCCAACAGTGGTCAGCATCAGATGTGAATGAAAGTCTGAGGATTTAGCAGTAACTCAGTCCCACAAGGCACACAGGTGAAGAAGAGTGCATCTTCCTTCTTCCAATGTCCTTATGTAGGTCTCCAGCAGAAGGTGTTGCCCAGATTAAAGGTGTATACCACCACACCTGGATCTGGGACTTGCTTTGTCCCAGGCTGACCTTGCACTCAGAGATCTCCTTGCCTCAGTCTTCTGGGATTAAGGGTGTGTACTATTTTGCCTAGGCCTAAGCTTTTCATGACTGCTATGCCTCAAAATCTCCATGCCAAGATCCAAGTTTGAAACTTGTGTCTTCCAGACTCAAGAACTGGATCATAGGTGAGCCTTCTAATTCTGGATTGTAGTTCACTCCAGTTGACAATCAGGAATAGCCACTACAGTGATTAAGTTAAAAAGTAATTTAATTTAAAAGAAAAGAAAGAATGAGTAGAGGACTAAACCTTGTGTCCAAAGGTGCAAAGTCTTCCTTCTTAGAGGACATGGCTAGAATCCATACATTCCCTAACACAGGGGAAGTATATATCCTGAGAGGTAACCAGAGCTGTCAATCAAAAACCTTCAGAATCCTCCAGTCTATTCCTTTGCTGGCCAAGAACTCAGACATCTGTCAGTGGTCTCTGCCAACCCAGTGATGGAGTGAAAAGTGTGTGCTACCACAATGTTACTCGTTTTACTCTTTAAAATATTTTAAATTTTATTTCTTTTCGTGTAGATATGTGTATGTGCAGAGGAATACAAGTCTTTCCAGATACCCCAAAAGAATGTCAGATCATGAGAAGCTAGAGTTACAAGTGGTTATCGGTATGAAAAATAAAACAATCCTCCCTAGGAACAGTACCAACCAACGTTAAACTTTGAGCCATCTTTCCAAGCAAAACTTTGTACTGTTTGGAACAGGATTTCAGGAAGCTGAAGTGTATATAATCTTGAAACACTGTGTGTGTTATTCTGAAAATTCTGGGAAGACAGAGGGACAGAGAGAAGGGAACACAAGAATATGAGAAGAGCAAACACAATGGTAAGCACCATATTGAAATATCTTTTTGTGTCTAGGTGGGTCTGTACTGTTGACCTTAGGCAGAAAATAAGCCCTCATTCTCCATATCAGTACTTCTCCTTCAACTATGATCCAATGAAACAATCATCATTCCCAAGTACATCCAAAAAAAAAAAAGCTTAAATACACATGCTTTATCTCGAATGAGTCACTTGAGTTCTGGCTTTTCTTTCTCAGAGTTCAGCAGTGCCCTCTCTCACTGCCAACAGGAACATAGTATAGCCTCCGAGCTGTAGACACAGAATTCCCCACAGCCTGCACAAATGTTACTCACAAAGCAGATCTTTTTTGGCTGCCTTATAACATTGAGTGTGTCCATTAGCTCAGAACAATATTGTGTAAATTTTTGTGGGAGGACATTGCCAAATTCATCATAGACTTCATAGGGGGCAGAGTACATTTCCTTGGTCAGTTGTCTCAACTTGGCAGTATGTTGCAGCAGGTTCTTGAGGCTATTCATAGATAAGAAGTTCATCTGAAAATCAAGCTCAGTGAGCTGGGAGCATTGGCTCAGACCAGGCAGGAGGACATCGATTTGGAAATCCGTGATCATACAGCCTTTCAATTCTAGCTTCTGCAATGTAGCTGTTAGTCTTTCTAGAAGCCTTCCTAGAAATTCATGACTTAAATTTATAAAGTTGATGCCACTCAGATCCAGGTGTTTGAGCTGATGGACTCTTGGACATTGGGACAGACAACTCATGTCTGACTCTGACAGCTTACAGCGTGTGATTGCAAGGGTCTCTAAGGGACTTTCTAAGCACCTAGAGAGAGAGAGAGAAAGGAGATCATCTCCTTAAAATTCAATAGTGGTACACAGAGGGCAATGATTTCCAGGGAAGGGGCTAGTTAGGTCCAAGGTCATTCTGTGCTCAAAATGAAACTAAAGAGTAAAATGCTCCCTGATAGAAAATACTAAATAAGTCTTGTTACTATAAGCAGAGGACACACACCATCATTATGATTGCATTTGCCTGGAGCTCTATAGTGCCCTCTGCATGTGTGAGCACACAATCGCATCACTGGATAGATGATATCAGAAAGGGAAGCCCAGTCAGACAATCTTGGAAAGACCTAGAAGTATTCATGTGTGTGACAACCTTGAGCTCATGAGCTCCACCTCCATAGCACAGACTTTGTCCTGGACAATAATGACTCTCAATCATTACTCAGCCCCTACCTGTGCTCACATAGCCTCAGAGCCATGGGGAGTCAGAGGCAGATGGAAACTCTTCATACAGTTCTCAGGACAGAACTGACATGGGGCAAAATATGATATAAGCTTTCATAGCCTCTATAGATCTGTTTTTGCTACATCTGGGTCTAGGCAAAGAACTTTTCTAAATCATGGACACATACACAGCAGTCTGAGTTTACTGAAGTGACAACTCACAATATAGAGTAGCACAAACTCTAAGATCAATTATTCTAAGGTCACACCCATGTAAATTCAACATTGCCTGAGAAGCCACAGGTGTGTACTGACCTATTATGTGACAGAGACAGTCTTTGATCTGGCCCCTGATTAAAGCTATCTATCTTTACTCACCTGAGAACTTGGTCCAGGCGCTCATTCACAAAGCAGACGGCATTCAAATGGAGATGCTGGAGCTTGTAGAGTTTGGAGAAATGAGGAATGATCATGCTTACACACAAGTCTTCCATCTCTTTACATCCAAGCCACTTATCAGATATGTGGATGTCATTGAGAAGGAGTTTCTGAAGGTTTCTCATCTTCCCCATGTCTGGTGCTAGCATTGCAAGGGTGTGCAGGTCAAAGCTTTTATACACTTCCAATTCCTGGATAAAACTTGGCTCAACTACATCCAGAAGATACAGTGGATGGTAGACAGGGTTGGTCCAAAACTCCATTCTCTGACAGTTCACTTGTACTATATCTTTTCTCTCCTTTACCCACTGATAAAAATATTCATTGTATTTACTAGTATGCCTAGTGGCATTCACAGAAAGGTTTACCCACACAGTCACAGCCTGTTTTTCCCCTTGTATAGGATGATACAACAATGGTTGTGTCTCGGTAGTATCTAGAGAGCAGACATCATCCTTTATTCCAGCCCACAAATTCCAGAAATTATGGTTGGCATCTCGTAAATCAAGCACTTGTAGTTTCCAACTCCTGTGGATCAAATGGGAAAAAAAATTCAGATGACAGTAGAGGCAATGTATAAACAGCTTTGACTCTATAACATAAAGACCCTTAATTCCATTCCTTGAGAGAAGATGCCAGGACAGACTCATTGCATATTGCCTGCATGTGTTCTCTGCTATGCTGTACACACCACAGTCCTTTTTCTTTGTTTCTCTCCTCAAAGATAGTGGCATCAGAAGCCTCTGATTCAACTTGGACCACATGGTGAAAACTTCCCTTGATCCACACACCCCCCCCCATGCTACATTGGTATCACTTACCTGGGTCGAACCTTTTGTGCCATTAGCAAATCTAGGCCATCCAGCACAGCCTCCAAGGTCTCCAGGTCAGGAGTCTTCATCAGAGCTCCCACAGGAAGTCGTGGGAAGGGCCATGCTGCCACCATCTGCCTCACGATGTTACATTGTTTACTGGTAAATGCATCCTTGAAGAGTGGTGGGAAGAGCTCTGTGTTCAGGTCCTTCAGAGCAGAGATAACCAAGGCTTCATCTTTCAGCAGGTTTCTGATTGCAAGCTGCAGGAGTGTGGGTGGGGTCTTGAAGTTCATCATGGCTTTCGGGTAGGGAGACGCTATGGAAATAGCAAGATAAAGAAATTATTTCAGGAAAAACACTTTTTGTTGTTTTGTGTTTTTGGTTTTTCGAGATAGGGTTTCTCTGTATAGCCCTGGCTGTCCTGAAACTCACTCTGTAGACCAGGCTGGCCTCAAACTTAGAAATTCGCCTGCCTCTGCCTCCCAAGTGCTGGGATTAAAGGCATGTGCTACCACTACCCGGCAGAAAACACTTCTTAGATTGCCTCTCTCCCCACTAATTATACAAATCAGACTTGGTCTCAGTCACTGTTCTGGCAATGTCATAAACCTGTGTTTCCCATTAGACACTATCTATTTTTCCCAGAGCCACATTTCCCTTAAAGGCCACCTGGAGATTCATAAGAATCCATTTCAACCCAATCATATCTACAGCTCTCTGCTGGGTATCTATTATCAGGACATTCAACCTGAACTCCACGATTTTGTGTCAAACCATCTACAAATATCTCTGAAAACCCTAAAAAGCAAAGTTAAAGATCCCATACACAAACTATACTTGAATTCAATCAAAAAACTGTTGGGGAGAATCTGTGATGTGGATGTTGGTACTTTGATTTTCTTCAGTTACAGACCCAGTAGCCAGACTGATCTGTAGCCTACTCTTTAGGAGACTGAATTGTGAGAATTGTTAATTTGATGCTTTCTTGGGAGTCACAATTTTCTTCACTTTCACTCTCAATCTATAATCTTTTTTTTTTTTTTTTGGTTTTTTCGAGACAGGGTTTCTCTGTATAGCTCTGGCTGTCCTGGAACTTACTCTGTAAACCAGGCTGGCCTTGAACTCAGAAATTCGCCTGCCTCTACCTCCCAAGTGCTGGGATTAAAGGCGTGCGCCACCACCGCCCAGCTATAATCATTTTGAAATAGGACATTTTAAGGTATAATGCACATATTGATAAGGAAATAAGGTGCTTTCTCAATGGGCCATATCCTTGAATGTTACATTCTCAGCTCTCTATAAATGGCACAAGGCAGTTCAACTTGAGGTCTCAGAACTCAGGAGCAGGAGGCAGCAGAATCAGTCTTTCATGACAGCTACATATGGAGTTCTAAGCTAACCTGAGTTAAATGATATTTCCTACTTCAAAACAGTCACACCAAACAAGGAACCCCCTCCCCCAAGAAATTACAATAACCAAATATCAAAAATACTAAGATGAAATGGGAGACTGGCTGGCTGGGTGAGAGGGGCATCCTGGATTGAATGACTTACCTGATCTGCACAAACCGCTTCCGGGTTTTCCCACCCTACCAAGTACAGGCAGTCACTACAGGCTCCAAGCCTTAGAATGTCTTATGCAGCCTTACTGAACCTTATATCCACCTTTCCCTCACACCTTATTGTTTAGTCCCACCTCTCGACAACAAGCTGCAACCTGATTGGATCATGACATCTCCATCCATTTAATTATTTTGACATTTACCTCTTTAGCTAGATTGAATCAGATTTCTATATGGGAATGTTTAAAATCAGAGATTCTGGTCAAAGTCTCAGGCCTTCCAAGACGTTTGTCTTCAAACTCTAAACTCTAAGATTACTTGTCTTCATTAACTGCCTATTTTGGAAGCTTTTTGTCTGTTTGAGACAGAGTTTTCCTATGTAACTGTGGCTGTCCTGGACGAAACTCACCATACACTCTGGACTGGTTCAAACTCATTATGAACCCCCTGCATCAGCTTTCCCTGTGATTCAACTATTATGTGGGATTGTGCTATAACACCTGGATTCTCTTTGGTTCTCCTTGCCCACACTGCATCATGGGAGACTGACTTTGCTGATCAGAAAGCGCATTCTAGTGAAGCAGCGAGACTTAGGAGAAGCATGAATGACGTCAATGATATATCAGTGATTACTGAGAAGCAATCACATGTGAATGGATGAATAACAGTCATCTAACCTTGCCCTGTCATTTAACTGGAGTTGGAAGGGGGTGGGTTCAAGTGGTCCCTATCACTGGCTCACTTCCCAGTTTATAAAGTTCTTTGAATACTGTGTCTGGCTTTATGTTGCTGACTGGCTCTTTTCCTACCTCTATGGGGAGGTGATTCTAGAGCCTGCTCCTTCCCTTCCCTACTAATTCCTGCAATGGCCAATGAGACTTCTTCTGTTACAAATCTTGTGGTACTCTGAGTGTGAGTGGATTCTGTACAGGTTGCTCAGGAGTGGAACTTTGCCAGGCTCTTCTGATGCCTAGGATTCTAGCCCTTTCACTGCAGTTATATGAACCAATTAAACTAATCCTCGGGAAACTTTTTCAAAAGGAAAATTTCATCTTCCTAAACTGGATGACCTGTACTCCAGACTGGTTTCATATAGAATATAGAGAGGAATGGCCATGAACAGGATCATGATCCTCTGGCCTCCACCTCTCAATCTACTGGATGCATAGGGAGGTAGTAATTGATGAAGATTTTTTATTCTTTTGATTTGTTTCTTGAAACATGGGTTTTACAGAAAGCTGTGTATTCTTGGCTCACCTGGAACTCACTTTCTACACCATACTGGTCTTGAACTCATACAAATCTTCCTGCTTTTGCCTCCCACATGCTGGGATTAAAGTTATGTTCTATCACTGTTCAGCAAGTGCCACCAGAGCATGTTCAATCCAGAACAGTTTGGTTTAGCCTTTGTTGGTTTTAAAGTCATAATTCTCCTGTCTTCTTGTGAAGCATGTCCAAAGTATCCTAATTCCCAAAGACTCATCTAATTGGGTGAATTCATCCCAGTAGGAAGTGATCACCAGGAACCCTGAGACCTCAGTCTATACTTTGATAATAAATAAACTATGCTTAGTTCTCCCAGGCCTCTTGATTAGAATAGAAAATGTTCTATTGTGACTTAGCACTTACAGATACAGTTTTGGTTTGCTTGCTTGTTTTGTTTTTTGAGACCCATATTGTTCCTGGATGTTTTGAAACTCACTATGTAGATCAGAATGGCTTAAAACTTCAGAATCAGCTTGCCTCTGCCTCCCTGTTGTTGGGATTAAAGGCATACCCAAGAATGCCATATTTAAAGTGACATAAAGACCAGCAGTCAAGGCTTTTGAGTAACTCACAGCTGTCATTCCAGCATAGAATATATTGAATTCAAGGTCATGCTGACATTCTTAATGTGACTGTTAAAATAAACCCACAGAAACCATATTTATCCAATTAATATTAGGGTTAGACTACCCTCAGGTTTCTGAGGTTAGAGAATCTCTGTGAATTCCAGGACAGGAAGGGTTATATAGAAATATCTCATCCAAAAAAGACATATCAGTAACCATATATATGAGCTTGCATGAGATGAGGTATCCTGATGGAGCTAATGGCCTTACCTGATGGAGCTAAGGGACTTACCTTATTTGGACACTGGTGAAAGGTCTCTGAATCCAGGCAGGGGAAGGCTCTGACTCCAGACACCAAGACTCTGAGGTATTCTCTGGATGCTGTGACTTTTTGTACACTTTTATTTTTTTCTGTTTTTGTTTTTTTAAGACAGGTTTCTCTGTGTATCCCTGGCTGTCCTGGAACTCACTCTGTAGACCAGGCTGGCCTCGAACTCAGAAATTCACCCGCCTATGCATCCCAAGGAATGTTTTGACTCTTTATAAACCTTTTCACTGAAACCTCCCTTTGTAGCCACACCCTCTCAGTGAAAATCAGCTTCTGATTAAATAATTAAGAATCCACCCACTTGCTCATTTTCAGATTTTGATGGTATATGTGGATTGAAACAGATCCATACTCAGGAAGAAACTTAGGCTGGACTTATGTCAAGAACTGATTTATTGAAGCCATTGGGTTGTGCCTTTAATCCCAGCACTCCTTAGGCAGATATAGATGGATCTCTGAGTTCCAAGGCAGCCTTGTCGACAGAGTAAGTTCCAGGACAGTCAGGGTCACACAGAGAACCTCTGTCTTGAAAAACAAAAACCAAAACAAAGCAAAGCAAAACAACAAAACAAAACAAAACAAAACACCAAACAAACAGAAAAAATAAGACTTTTTAAATTGATTCAATCCATGATCACCCAGTTTTTAATTAGGGATCTCCATACTTTCCTTTTTAATTTTTTGAGATGGGGTTTCTTTCACTGGCACTCACTTTGTTACCCAGATGTGACTGCACTCCAACTTTCAGCAATCCTGGTTCCTCATCCTGAACAAACCTGTGTTATGATGTGAGCTTCTACTTCTGAATTAGTTTTATTCTTTTTTTTAAATAAAATTTAATTGTTAGAGAATTTTAGACAAATGCTCCATATAGCAGTAGAAATCAATACAGTACTTCTAAAGAACAGTTTACCAACAAGTACCAAAATATAAATTGTGCACAAAATTTTATCTAGGAAACTGCTTTCTAGGCATTTATGTTGACAAAAATATATATGTACTGTGGGATATCTATCACAGTATTATATACAATGGTGAATTATGAGAAACATGACAAAATTAAATACAGAATTAATAAATTATGAAATTACTTGTAGACATTTCTATTATAATTAAAATGCTATTTTTGGCTAAAACATTAGATGCCAATATTATCATCATTATGTTTATTATATCATGTTTAATATATGATATTATTATATCATCATAACTGTCACATTATAAATAGGATTACAATAAATTAAATTACTTTGTAAAAACATTATCAATTGGAAATTATTTCTGCTAGGTCAAATCTTACAGTTTTATAGGCAATTCATTTTTTCTCCTTTGAAATGACAAAGAAAAGTTGACTTCAATCTAAATAGCACACATAACCTAATCTCATAAATCTCAAATTTAAAGTTACTTGTTTTCGGTAGATTTTGAAAACCTTACTACTGTCATATTCAAATAGAAGTAAATTGACAACTCCTGACTAAATTTAGAGAAAATAAATAATAATCTTCTAAAATATACAGGACTCACCTTCCTGATGTGAACATAAAATTCAAATACTTCCAGTTTTCTCCCTTGAAGATATATTAGCTTCACTATGAGAAAAGAGCAACTTTCCCTTGCATTTCTCAAGGCCATTATACTGAGATGCATCCGATACCTATAAAACTTGCTGAAGTTACCCCTTAAATATTTCTAGTTCTGTAAGCAACTATTTCTGTAAAAAATGAAGTGTGGGTTTTGGTTTTTTTTTTTTTCAGGACATTTAAGTTTTTTGTTTTGTTTTGTTTTGTTTTGTTTTGTTTTGTTTTTTTCAAGACAGGGTTTCTCTGTGTAGCCCTGGCTGTCCTGGAACTCACTCTGTAGATCAGGTTGGCCTCGAACTCAGAAATCCATCTGCCTCTGCCTCTTGATTGCTGGGATTAAAGGCATGGACCACCACTGCCTGGCCAGGTTTTTTTTTTTTTTTTTTTTTTTATAGTTAAACCACAGATGTAGAAAATAAAAGTATTCAAAGAATTAGGAACAAATAAAATTGTACCAGTGAACTTTGGTAAAATTCTAGATTATAATCATATCAATTATAATCACTGTTAAACAATGCTTTAGAAAACAATCAATTGAGTCCTATCTATCCTTCTGAATTTGTCATTTATCTGAACTGTTACATATTTGTGTTTTCTAAACATATATTACTATTATACTTCCTGTGATTTTTAGAGCATAGATGTTCAGGATTGAGAGCTCATCTTGGTAGATTTTTCCTTTGCCAAATATGAAGTGTCCTTCATTAGCTTTTTTGATAACTTTTGGATGAAAGTTGATTTTAATTCAATATTAGAATGGCTACTCCAGCCTGTTTCTTGGGACCATTTGCTTGGAAAATTGTTTTCCAACCTTTTACTCTGAGGTAGTGTCTGTTTTTGTCACTGAGGTATGTTTCCTGTATGCATCAAAATGCTTGGTCCTGTTTATGTATACAGTCTGTTAGTCTATGAATTTTCACTGGGGAATTGAGTCCATTGATGTGAAGAGATATTAAAGAAAAGTGATTGTTACTTCCTGTTATTTTTGCTTTTAGAAGTGGTATTATGTTTCTGTGGCTATCTTCTTTTGGGGTTTTTGAAAGATTACTTTCTTGCTTTTTCTAGGGTGTGGCAAGTTCTTTTATCCAGAGTGCTGGGGTTAAAGGTGTGAACTCGCCCTCAAAGCTTCACGTGAAAACTTTTGAGACAGATTATCAAAACTGTCCTTGAACTCTCCATGCTACTGGCTGTGAGAACCTCCTAGGCTCATCCTGAAACTCAAGAGGGGATCTGATTGGTAGCTTAATTTCTTTGTTTTTTGTCTGTTTGGTTGGTTCTCTCTTTTAGGTTTGTTTTTGTTGTTGTTTTGTTGGTTTGTTTGCTTGTTTATATCCCAAATACCTCTCCCTCCCAGTCCCCTATCCCACAGTCCCTCCCCCACCCATTTGTCGGGAACCAGCAGATCTGCAGCTTTCTTATTAGTTTGAGAGAAGCCATCTTTGATAGAAGTTAGGCTTGTAGGTAAAAGTAGGCCCGAGTTTCAGGTTCCTGAGAACTAGGCTTCTGTTTAGGTTCTGTCTCCTAGGAGATGGGTTCTTTCCCAGGTCAGTATGACCCCCTTGCGGTTAGGTGATCAGCAGAGCATAGATGGTTGCCTTAGAAACCTGTTCTGGTGGTTGGGAACATGTACTCCCTAGAAACTCCTCACTCCTATAGCATTGTTTTTAGCCCTGGTTACTTTGTTTAAGAGTCCTTCTATATTGTTTAAGATTCTCATACTTCCTTCTCCTTGTACCCTATAAAAAGCTTGGAAATAAATTTCATCTTTGGAGCTTGATCGGACACCCTGTCTTGCTCCCAGGTATCTCTTGTTTCCTGTCTCTTCATTTATCCAACAGATCCCCCCCTCGGATCCTCGTTGAAAGGTCCTGCAGGTCAGGACGCACAAGGTTGGTGCCCAGACGTTGGGGCTCCAGGAATGGGAAAGCGCAGCTGTTGGAGACATCACTCACGGAAAAGCCTGGCCAGGTGGTCCTGGGGACCACATTGTATGAGATGTTCTTGGTCCCACCCACCCATCGGAAGGGACTCGGAGTGAGAGGTGAGTGATGCATCCCTAGAGACAGTAGTAGTTTGCTGGAAAAGCTCGTGATCTCCCCTGTGTCGAAGAAGGCTTTGAAAGAATCTCCCCTGTGCTAGGACAGGTTTTGAGAGGAAATCACCTGTGTTAAAACAGGCTTTGAGATGAGCTCCCCTATGCTCAGGCAGGCTTTGAGATGAGCTCCCCTGTACTTGGACAGGCTTAGTGAGGATCTCTCTTGGGCCCAGGCAGGCTGTGCGGATCCCCCCTGCGCTGTGCTCAGACAGGTTGAGATGAACTCCCCTGTGTTCGGACAGGCCCTAAAAGGCCATGACTTTAATTCCCCCCAGGCAAGAGATATCAGGTTTAATTTTCTAGTCATAAATCTCCCCTGTACCTTATAATTAACTATGGAACAGGCTCTAAGTGAACATGATTTGTTTCTTCAAGGTCTTAAAGACTCCCTCAAGACTCAGAGGACTGCCGGGCAGTGGTGGTGCACGCCTTTAATCCCAGCACTTGGGAGGCAGATGCAGGTGGATTTCTGAGTTTGAGGCCAGCCTGGTCTGCAGAGTGAGTTCCAGGACAGCCAGGGCTACACAGAGAAACCCTGTCTTGAAAAACCAAAAAAAAAAAAAAAAAAAAAGAAAAAGAAAAAGAAAAAGAAAAAAAGAAAAAAAGAAAAGAAAAGAAAAGACTCAGGAGACTAAGGTTAAAAAGAAAAAGAAAGATTTTGAAAAGTTTTTGATTTTATCCAGGAGACTTGTCCATGGTTTCCCAAAGAGGGAACCATCAGTGCCATCCGCTGGTGCCGGGTAGGAGATTGTTTGCAAGATTATTATCAGACATTTGGTCCACAGAAAATTCCTGTACGGGCAATATCATATTGGAATCTTATTAATGAAGTGCTTAAAGTTCATGACCATTTCCCCGATGTTCAAAAGGTTGTGGCTGAGGGATAGTGTGTCCTTAAATCTTCATCTAGGCCCCCTTCCCCATGCAGCGCTGTTTCCATCGATATGCCCCCTTTGGAGGAGGAACAAAAGCTCAGTGTGTCTCCCTTGGCTCCTCCCGCTGTTACCTCTGTCTCCCCTGATGAATCTTCAGACAGAGGCCCTAAAGTTACTGTATACGCCTCTCTAAGAGAACAAATTAAAACTCTTGACCCATTGCCTCCTGGGGACACTGAGATTTTAGAGGAAAAAGCGGCCAAAAATCATAACCCTGACTGGCCTCCTGTTCTTGCTCCCTTTGAGCCTCCTCCTTATCCTCTATGCACCCCAGTTCTTAATGAGCCTCTTTTTAAATCGACCCCAGGTCTTGGTGATGACATTGTTCCCATTAATCTTAATTCTGCCAAGACTGCTCTCTCCCTTAAGAATCAGGCTTTAAAAGCTATATAAGCCAACACTGAGAGCATTTACATCTTCTTAAAGAGCTCCAATCCCTTGATCTCGAGGTCCAAGCTACCCTTTCCCCTGTTCTTGAGGAACCTAACACAATGCCCTGCCCTAAGACTAAAGTTAAAGTGGATTTTCCAGTTCTTCGTTCTCAGACCAAGGCTAAGAATAGTTCTTCTGAGACTCCTGATACTGTGCCTAACTCTTCCACAAAAAAAAGGACAGCATGATCCTGCCTCTGCTGAGGCTGTGCTGTTGCCTGAGTCAGATGAGGGGGAAGATGATGAGGGAGATGTTAGGGAAGAGGAGGATGACGTTGAGGACGATGTAGCTCTTGGAGCTGACAAACAATATTGGCATTTAAATTTTAAACATGTTAAAGAATTAAAAATGGCTGTGTCTCTTTATGGCCCAGTGGCACCCTATACACTCTCTCTAGTTGAAAATTTGGGGGACCGATGGCTTACACCCAACGACTGGTCTCAACTTGCCCGTGCTGCCTTGTCTGGAGGAGATTTTGTTTTATGGAAATCAGATTTCGTGGAGAACTGCCGTGAGACTGCATACGTAATTTACAAAGCAGGTACTCTCACTCCTGGACCAGAGATAAGTTACTGGGTCGAAGTCCCTATGATACTAATGAAAAGCAGGCACATTTTCCACCAGGCTTGTTGACTCAGATCCAGGTTGCTGCCACCAAGGCATGGAAGTGTCTTCCCCCTAAGGGATCTGCTACCACTTCTCTTGCTCAAATTCGCCAAGGTCCAGATGAACCATATAGCGAATTTATTAGCCACCTTACTGAGGCTGCTGAAAGAATTGTTGGGCGTGATGAAAATGAAAGTGCGTTCATCAAACACCTAGCTTTTGAAAACGCCAACCCTGCTTGCCAGGCTGCTATTAGACCTCATCGAGCTGGCAAAGACATTTCCGATTACATCCGATTATGTTCAGGCCTTGGCCCTGCCCACACAATTGGTTTCACAATTGGAGCGGCCCTCCGGGGACCCTATTCTTCACAGCCACCTAATAGAACCTGCTTCACTTGTAAACAACCAGGACGTTTCACCAGAGACTGCCCTAATGTGCCTCCTAGGGGCTCAGAGATTAACATCAAAACCACCTCGCCTTTCAATTATACTCCTCCCGGCCGCACTCCACCCCAGCGTTTTTGCACTTGATACAACAAGGGCCTCCATTGGAGTTCAGACTGTCACTCTAAGACAGATAGTCAAGGCAATCCCCTTCCCTTACAGCAGGGAAACTTCCAGCGGGGTCTGCCCCTGGCCCCACAGAACAGACAAACCCCTGGGGCTGTCAGGTTTGTCCCCCCAACAATGAAGGCCCAAGCGTTGCCTCCCTCAGCCAAGTCACAGCAGATAGCACAGGACTGCACCTCTGTTCCTCCACCAGTACAGTACTAACCCCTGAAATGGGTACCCAAATATTAGATACTGGAGTTTTTGGGCCCCTGCCTCATGGCACCTTTGGTCTTCTTCTTGGCTGCGCCAGCTCTACTCTTCAAGGTATACATGTGTTTCCTGGCATGATTGATAATGACTATATAGGAGAAATAAAAATCTTAATTTCTTCTACCTCTGGTCCAATAACCATAAAATCAGGACAGAGAATTGCACAATTACTTCTGATCCCCTTCAGTTGTTCTGGTCAAAATTTTTTTCAACAATCTAGAGGTATAAATAGCTTTGGTTCCTCAGATGCCTACTGGGTTCAACAGATTACTCAGGATAGGCCTTCACTCAAATTAAAATTAGATGGTTAAGCCTTTGAGGGTATTATAGATACTGGAGTGGATGCCACAACTATCTCTGAGAAACATTGGCCCTCTACATGGCCCCTTACGACTTCCCTGATCCACCTCAGAGGTATTGGGCAGTCTAATAACCCTCAACAAAGTTCTAAAGTACTCCTATGGTCTGATGAAGAAGGTAACCATGGCACTGTTCAGCCTTATGTTGTGCCTGGCTTGCCAGTTTATCCTTGGGGTAGAGATATTCTTGCTCAAGTAAATCTTATTATGTGCAGCCCAAATGATGTTGCAACCAAACAAATGTTAAAATATGGGCTCCATCCAGGACAACGACTGGGAAAAGATTCACAAGGAATAAAGGAGCCTATAACTATAACACAAAAAGCTGACCGTTCAGGCTTGGGCTCAAAAACTTTTTCCTAGGGGCCATTGACTTCCCTGTACCCCATGCAGACAAGATCACTTAGAAAAGTGATGACATAGTGTGGGTTGATCAATGGCCGATGGCTTCTGAAAAATTAGCAGCGGCTACCTTGTTAGTACAGGAACAACTTGCTGCTGGTCATATTGAACCTACCACCTCCCCCTGGAATACCCCCATTTTTGTCACTAAGAAAAAATCTGGTAAGTGGAGACTGTTACAAGATTTAAGAAAAATAAATAAACAAATGGTGGTCATGGGAGCCCTACAGCCCGGGTTGCCCACGCCTGTGGCCATTCCTCTGATTATTATAAGGCAGTAATAGACCTTAAAGACTGTTTCTTCTCCATTCCCCTATATCCGGCTGATAGACAGCGGTTTGCTTTCAGCCTGCCAGTTGTCAATTTTAAAGGGCCCAGGCCTCGTTTCCAGTGGAGAGTTCTTCCTTAGGGCATGGCTAATAGCCCAACACTTCGCCCAAAATTTGTGCGACAGATAATTGATCCCCTTCGTGATGAATGGCATTTTCTTTACATTATTCATTATATGGATGATATTTTGATGGCGGGGCCAGATAAAACCCAGCTACTTCACTGCTGTCAAGAACTGTCACACAGATTGACCACCAAGGGGCTTCAGATTGCTCCAGATAAGATTCAGCTACAAGATCCTTATTTTTATTTGAGTTTTGAGTTGCAATATCAAAAAATTCTCACTCAAAAACCATGTCTCAAAATAGGCCATTTAAAAACACTTAATGACTTTCAAAAATTATTAGGCGATATTAATTGGATAAGGCCCTATCTAAAGCTTACTACAGGAGAATTAAAACCTCTTTTTGACATTTTAAGGGGAGATCCTGATCCTTCCCCCCCTCCCTGAGCTCTCACACCAGAGGCTCTACAAGCTCTCCAGGTAGTTAATAAAGCCATTCAAGTTCAAGGTGTTTCATTTATTTCTTATGATAAACACTTTTCATTTGTCATTTGTACCACGTTTCATATGCCCACGGGTATTTTCTGGCAACAGAGCCCCCTCTTGTAGGTACATCTGTCCATCTCCCCTTCAAGAACTCTTGCATCATACACTTCCCTAGTAGCAGAATTAATTTTGCTAGGCTGCAAACAAAGTCGTCAGTTTTTTGGTAGAGATCCAGATAAAATAATTGTGCCCTACTCAAAAGATCAAGCAGAGTGTTTAATGCAGACTACTGATGACTGGACTGTTATTTGTTCATCCTTTGTGGGAATTATAGATAATAATTATTCTGCTGATAAGCTTCTTCAATTTGCAAGAATTCATCCCTTTTTGTTTCCTAAGATTACTTCTTCCCACCCTATAGCTGAGGCCTGTTTGGTTTTTACAGATGGCTCCTCTAATGGCACAGCAGCTTATGTTATAAATGGTCAGACAATTCCCCCTTTTTATCTGCCCAGCTTGTGGAACTTTATGCTGTAATTCAGGTTTTTCAATTGTTAAAAGATTGTTCCTTTAATTTGTATACTGGTAGTGCTTATATAGCTAATTCTATTCCTGTTTTAGAAATTGTTCCTTTTATTAAGCCTTCCACAAATGCTGCCCCCTTATTTTCTCAACTTCAAAATTTAATTATATCCAGACAACATCCATTTTATGTTGGACATCTTAGAGCACATTCTGATCTGCCTGGTCCTTTATCTGAAGGAAATACTAGGGCTGATGCCGCCACTCGCCTCACTTTCCCTGCCCTTGAAAATAAAGTTGATCAAGCAAAGCAGGCTCATGTTATACATCATCTAAATGCCCAAACACTGTGGCTGCTTTTTGGGCTGACAGGAGAACAGGCATGCCAAATTGTGAAAGAGTGCCCTGCTTGTGGTACATTGCTTCCTGTCCCTCACCTTGGGGTTAATCCTCGTGGTTTGGTTCCTAATGAAATTTGGCAAATGGACGTTACACATTTTACAGAATTCGCCAAGCTTAAATATATTCATGTTACAATTGATACTTTTAGTGGATTTATTTTTGCCTCCCTCCAGACAGGTGAAGCTGGAAAAAATGTCATTGCTCATGTGCTAAGTTGTCTTTCTGTTATGGGCAAACCTAGAATTATTAAGACAGATAATGGCCCTGGCTATACAGGCACCAAGTTCCAACAATTCTGTGCTCAATTACAGATCAAACATGTCACAGGCATTTCCTATATTCCTCAAGGATAAGGTATTGTTGAGCGTACACATCAAACTTTAAAGGCTGCTCTTCACAAACTCAAAAAGGGTGACCTGTACCCCAAAAAAGGATCCTCCAGAAATGTCTTGAATCATATTTCCTGATTTTGGAATTTCCTGACTTTGGATATAAATGGAAAGTCAGCTGCTGACCGAATCTGGCACCCAGAGACTTATAAAGGTTTTGCCTCAGTCATGTGGAAAGATCCACTTACTTTTAAATGGAATGGGCCTGATCCAGTCCTTATTTGAGCCCGAGGATCTGCTTGTATTTTTGATACAAAAGAAGGCACTGCTCAGTGGCTGCCAGAAAGATTGGTGAAGCAAGTAGAAGCACCTAATAATACCCGGGAATCCAGGGAGTGATCTCTTCCCTGAGATCTCTCAATTTTCTATCTTTTAGGAAAATAGCTGGCTCCAGATCATCGTGGATTGTCCTGTGGCTGACCCTTTGGATGGGCTACATTACAACACTGGGAGATCAAAAGGAGTCAGTGGTGTCAGCTACCTCATAATTCACATGGCAATTTTTTATGACAGAGAATTGGACTTCCAATGATGGGACAAAAAAGTCTGGTCACCTCTTGGCCACCGCTGATTGCCCAACCCAGGGATGCCAACAGCCCATAGTACTGAGATTTGACAGTTTTTTTAATGTCCCACACACTAAGAATACTCCTGCTTTATGCTTCCTCTTTGACCAGACACACTCTTACTGTAAATATTCTTGGACTGAGAGAAGCATGGGATGTCCCTATAGGAGCTGCCATATACATGATGCTAAAAGGGTTGAGATAGACCAGGATGTTACCCAAGGTACATACATGGGGAATAGTTTCTTTTTATCTAAGCTAGGTTATTCATGGGTCATTTGGGACCCATGGAACAGTCGCTGGACATCTCCAGTCAAGGGTGCCATGTATATGACCAGATATTCAGCATGGCCTAGCAGTCACATTTATATTTGGCACACCTATGTACGGGTGCAGGCTACTATTCATGCCACTATTCAAGATCAACAGAAACAGTTAGAACAACAGCTCTCTGCTATCCCATCATGAGGCCCCTTTTCCTGGATTTCCCTTCTTCGAGAAGGCGTGATGCTCGCCAATATCAGTGGTGTTGGCAATGTGTCTGCGTGCTTTCTTTGTGCTACTCTAGGAAAGCCCCCATTAATGGCCATTCCCTTTTCTGCTGAGTTTACTGATTCATTGGCCAAGAACCAGAGAGATTTCATGCCCCTCTCTGGAGTCCCTCTGTTTCAACCTACATTACAGTTCCCCTATTGTTTTTCAAATGCAGGCACCAGTCTCTGCAATGTTACCCTCCCTCCTAGAAAGATTAGAACGGCCCCTGCTGGCCTTTTTATTTGGTGCAATGGTACACTATCTAAGAATTTTACTGTCCCCCTTAGTGACGATTTATTATGCCTTCCTGTCACTTTGGTGCCTCAACTTACCCTGCTCACTCCTGCTGAATATTTACAAGGACATAGTGTTTTCTTTGACCATCCTAAGCGGGCTGTTTTCTTGCCCCTGATTGCAGGAGCATCTCTGGCTGCCTCTGTTGTGGCCACAGGCATGGCCGGGGGATCCCTAGGACACTCCCTTGTCACTGGTAACTGACTTTCTCAACAGTTTCAACAGGCTATAGAGGCTTCAGCTGAATCCCTGTCATCCTTGCAGAGACAATTGACCTCCTTGGCTCAAGTAACACTTCAAAACGGAAGAGCCTTAGACTTGCTTACAGCTGAGAAAGGAGGAGCATGTTTGTTCCTGGGAGAGGAGTGTTGTTTTTATAGCAATGACTCGGGGCCAGTGGAAACTCAAATTGAAAAACTTCATAAACTTAGTCTTGAGCTACAAAAATAAAAGTTTTCCAGCACTGCAGATGATTGGTGGAAATTGTCCATGTTCTCTCTTTTATTATCCTTTATTGGACCTTTGTTTAGTCTTTTGCTTTTAGTTACCCTGGGACCATTTATTTTAAATAAGCTTATAAGGTTTATAAAACAGCAGATCGACTCCTTGGCATCTCGACCTATTCAAATACACTATCATCGCCTTGATTTGATCGACTGAGGCATTGAGTTGCCTGAGGCTAGTGAGACTCCTACATGAGCTGCACAAAACTCAGATTTGTGCAAGCCTGCTCAAGAGTGGCGTGGGCACCAGGATAGATGCGAGGCTAAGCACTGCAAGGGGAGGACCATGCATTCTGTCTCTGAGTCCCATGTGGAGTAAACCTGATTTGCATAAAGGTTGGTGTGCAAAGGTGTTCTTTAACCATCAGTAAGGCACCTAGAACCTTTCCTCTCAAAAAGGCACCATGTTTGGGTTATCTCAAAAATAAGAGATTTCCTAGAGGAATCAATGTCAATACTCCCTCTCCCTGGTTAAAGCCCACCTGTCTATAGGACAGGTCCTTTCTGCTCACTGGTTGTCACATTGCTCTTAAAATGAATAAAAAGGGAGGAGATGTCGGAACCAACGGATCTACAGCTTTCTTATTAGCCTGAGAGAAGCCATCTTTGATAGAAGTTAGGCTTGTAGGTAAAACTAGGACTGAGTTTCAGGTTCCTGAGAACTAGGCTTCTGTTTAGGTCCCGTCTCCTAGGAGATGGGTTCTTTCCCAGATCAGTATGACCCCCTTGCGATTAGGTGATCAGCAGAGCATAGATGGTTGCCTTAGTAACCTGTCCTGGTGGTTGGTAACATATACTCCCTAGAAACTCCTCACTCCTATAGCATTGTTTTTAGCCCTGGTTACTTTGTTTAAGAGTCCTTCTATATTATTTAAGATTCTCATACTTCCTTCTCCTTGTACCCTATAAAAAGCTTGGAAATAAATTTCATCTTTGGAGCTTGATCAAACACCCTGTCTTGCTCCCAGGTATCTCTTGTTTCCTGTCTCTTCATTTATCCAACAGATCCCCCCTCCGACCCTCCTTGAAAGGTCCCGCAGGTTGGGACGCACACACTTATTGTTCACCTGTGTCCCACTTCAGCTTGAAAACCCAAAAGGTCAGGCAGGCTCCCAGTAATCATTTATAAAGTGATGGATAGAAGATGAGGAGTTCAAGGCCAGCCTGCACTACATGACACCAATAAAAAGTAAGAAAGAGAATGCAAAGAAGGATGCTTGGGGGAAGGATGGGGAGGGGCTACATGGGGGGTATGGAAGGAGAGGGAAGTTGATATTGGAATGTAAAGTGAATAAGTAAACTAATTTTAAAAAGAACAATGCTTATTCCACATTTTTTTCTCTTTTGCTTTGCTTCAGCTATTTTTTATGTACACATAGCTCCTCCTAGCCTGAGTACTTGGATAGTAACATGGTGATCATTCACCAAACATCCTTCAAACCTTCACTTTGTATATCTTGGGTACTTTGCAATTTTTTTACATATACCCCACAAGGAAGATATACAATTGGGAAAACAATGCCAGAAAGGTTTTGGTTCATAATAATTGAGAAATGGAGGCATAACAATGAGTAAAGATCATCCCCTGTCACTATTTCAAGGTCAATATATTTCATAATGACAGGTAATGTCACTAAACACTAAGACATTTAAAATACACTAAGAGTATTAACATCCCCATTCAGGAAGAGGAGATTAATAAGTTCCTACACATTTAAGGTTAGCCTGTACTATAAAACTAAATCATATTTCAAAGAGCAAAGAAAAAAATTCAATATACAGTAAGCAAAGCTTTATTCAAGACACTTGAGCATCTCTGATCAAGAGTCCCAGGTTTGAGAAAGCAAATCAAGAGATCTGCCAGGAATTCAAAGGTTCATGGCCTACAGAGTGAGGCCTTGTCTCAAAAACCAACCATACACAAAACAATCACTAGTTATGAATCACTACATAGTGGAATATGCAGGTTACCCACAGCCTCTGACTATTTCAAATAACGCTTTTACGAACATAGTGGCACCTGTGTCCTTGTGATATGGTGGAGGATCTTTTGGGTATATGCCCAGGAGTGGTATAGCTGAGTCCATTCTTTGAGTAACCTCCAGATTGATTTACAAAGTGGTTGTACCAGCTTGCAATCCTACCAGCAATGGAGGAATGTTCCTGTTTTTCCTGTTTTTCCACATCCTTCCCAGCATCTGCTATTTCCCAAGATTTTGATCTTAGCCATTCTGATTGATGTAAGCTAAAATCTCAGGGTATTTTGATTTGCATTTCCCTGATGACTAAGGATGTTGAACATTTTTTTAAAGTGATTCTAGGCCATTTGAGATTCCTCTGCTGAGAATTCTCTGTTTAGCTCTATACCCCATTTTAGAATGTGGCTATTTGGTTTTTTGCACTGTAACTTCTTGGGTTCTTTGTATATTTTCAATATTAGTCCCGCATTGAATGTTGGGCTAGAGATGATCTTTTCCCTATGTGTATGTTGCAGTTTGGTCTTATTGACAGTGTCCTTTTACTTACAGAAGCTTTCCAGTTTCATGCGGTTCCATTTGTCAATTGTTGATCTTAGAGCCTGTTCTGTTTAGGAAATTTTTCTCTATGCCAACGAGTTCAAAGTTATTTTCCACCTTTTCTTCTATTAGAATCAGGATATCTGGTTTTATGTGGAGGTCCTTGATCCATCCAGACTTGAGCTTTGTACAAGGAGATAAATATGGATCAGTTTCCATTCTTCTCCATGCATACTTCCAATTAGACCAGGACCATTTGTTGAGAATGCTTTCTGAAAACAACCCCAAATACCCTCAACTGAAGAACAGATACAGAAAACATGGTTCATTTATAGAATGGAATAATAATCAGCTATTAAAAGTTAGAATATCATGAAATTTGTAGGCAAGTGGATGCAACTAGAAAATAGTATTCTGAGTGAGATAACCCAGACCTAAAATGTCATGTATCATATGTACTCACTGGTAAGTGGATATTATCCAAAAAGTTCAGAATACCCATGATACAACTTACAGACTACAGAAATCTTAAATAGAAAGAAGGTCCAAGTATGCATACCTGATAACCACTTAGAAGCCAGGCAAAATAATAATGGAAGGCAGAGGGAGGTAGAAAATTGGGTGAGTGAAGGGAAGGAGGAGGTGAACAGTAAAAAATGATCCATGATGAGGGTTGGTTGGTACAGTGAAAGAATCTGTTTCAGGTCAAGTTTCATTATAGTTCATCATCACTCTAAAGGCCATTGGAAGGGTCTGGTATATAGCTCCAAAGTAGGCCAAAAACCTGGCATGTACTGAGTTTAATACCCATTAAAATATACAGAATCTAAATTATAGTGATGACTCTATACAGAAAAAAAAAACTGAAAGTAAGAAGTGGTGAAAAAAAAAAAACAGAAAGTAGAGATCCATTACAATGTTGAATGTGAGACTACACCCCTCAATTTAAAAATAAACCGACCTAAATAGCCCAACATGAACCAAGGATTTTGTGTGTTTTGATTTTACTGAGGTAAGAACCATTGTAGCCTAGAATGCCCTGGAACTCCTTTTGTAGTCAAGGTTGGATAACGTTGAACTTGCCCATGCTACTTCTCAAATTCTAGTCTCACATGTTTTGACTCTAAGCCTGGCTCAAGTACCATGGATTCACTCTAGTCTTCCTGTATCCAAGGTAAGAACTCACCATAATCCCAGTTCCACCCAGTCTGTGCTGTGTTTCCTTCTGCATGCTCCAGCACTTCAGAGAAAATGAGAGTTTTTGGCTATTATAAATAAAGCTGATCTGAACATTGTTGAGCAAGTGTTTTCTGGTATAGTGGAAGATATTTTGGTTATATGCATAAGAGTGGTATATCTAGGTCTTGGGATTGAACAATTCCAATTTTTCAGAAAAAAATGCTAATTGATTTCCAAAGTGGTTGTTTCTAAACTCAGTATTGTCTCATAATATAGAAAAGCCTCATGCATGCAGTCTGTTCTCATTCAGTATGCCAGGCACAATCTTCGCTTGCTCCTTGGGTCCTCTCTTTCCATTTTTATTTGGATTCATGTTTCATAGTGCTAATAACTTCATCCAGGGCTTTCATTGACTTTGCACTGTTCGTAACGCTAGGCATGCACAAAAAACCTCCTAAAAATATCCTCTGAGTGCATTTTCTTCTGGAACATATAGCTGAGTTGGATGTTCTGTGCTTCTGCAGCTTGCTAGCTATTCAGAGGGCTGAGGCAGGAGGATGGCTTGCATCTATTATTGCTAGGCAGTAATTCTGCAGAAGTAGCGGATTGAAAATTTTTCCTTCGAACCAGGAACACCCCCCCTCTGTGTGTGTGTGTGGGGCAGTGGTCTGTGGCAGGCAATCTGACACCCAGTTGAGCATAGGCTAAAAATTCTGGGAGACCCCGTGAAATTTCCATGAGGGACCAGATTATGTTTTTGGCCAATGCTCCTGGAAGACTCCTGTAACAACAGCTACAGCTTTCACAACTCCTGTATATAGAGAGGCCTGGCATGTGAAATTTGTCATGTAAAAAGCAACTCTGAGTCCCCCCCCAACAAACAAATGAGGACTACAAAGTCCCCAGACCAAGCCAATGGAAAGTATCAGTTGCCAAACTCCTGACCCCTCCCAAACAGTATATCAGACCATCCTGACCTGTGTAGCTCTCTCTCTCCTCCACCTGCCTGCCCTGCCCACTTCTACCTGTGCCAGCCAGAAGGAATCAAGGTGCAAAACTGCTCTGGCATCTAAGAGCCTTTTGTCCAAGAAGCTGTAACACTTTCAGCCCAAAAAGAGATCCGCTTTCTGGGCCGAGTGGTGTGACATGCACTGACAGCAACCACAGGTCTTGCAGGATCACGCTGTGGCCAGGATCTGACTCGGCATGGGGCGTGTGCCAACAGTGGCTACAGGTCCCACAGGGATCATGCTGCAGCCAGGCCTGACTTGGCTTGGAGTGGTGAGTGCTGAGTGAGAACAGCGTCTTGGCGCGAGGTCCAGGCAGCCACTGCAGGGACAGGGACCAGGGGACTCCATCTCCGCTTGTGCTCCCTCCCCCTGCCGTGGCCCAGCGTATGTGTGTGTGTGTGTGTGTGTGTGTGTGTGTGTGTGTGTGTTGTATGTGTGTGCATTAAGACAGTATCATTAAGAATGCCAGGGAGACCTTGAGTGGGAAGCAATTCTGTCTGGAATGACAGGTATGTAACTTTCATTTTTTCAAATGCCTATTTTTAATGATGGTTCATAATCTCTTTAACATTTCTTTTTGCCCACCCCCTGCCAGAATTAGCAAGAAAGAAAGGATACAAGGGGAAATGGACTTGTTTAGAAAGAATATTTGGCACAACTCTCGTCTGTGTTGTCTGGAAATCAGCAGTTCAGTTCACAGGTTTGCAGTGGTAGCTTAAACCACTTGCAAACACTTCATGGGCAGAGGTGACACTTCCTAGCAGAGACAGCCATGTCTAAGGTTTGGCTCAAATCTGAGAGAGGGATCAAAAGAAACTCAAGTAGAGGTTCTCAGCTGTGCTTCTCACAGGGAAGAAAGGACCAGCAAAGACTCGAGATCACAAGAATTACACAGGTAGTTGTATCAACAAGCCAAGATCATCCTCCTTCACTGTCTGTGCAGTCCTTTTTATACTCTCTCCAAATATCAGGTGTCCTTCATGGGTCCTGTCTCAGCTGACATCAGTCTTCCAATCAGTCTGAGTCCAAGGAAGCAACAGGAAACTGCATCATACCACCTGAGTTTTTTGGTGCTTTTCACTCTATGGATTCATGACAAATGCACCACAACTATTTAACGTAAAGCAGACCAATACCTGAGTGTTGTTAGCAAAGACTACTTCATCACCTGTCCTTTCAATTGTTTGCTTTAACAGAACAGTCTATCTCCAATATTTGCTTCAGTGAAACTTACTTTCATGAATCTTTCCTAGTCTTTCACCTGTGTCCACTTCAGCTAAATGTTCCTTCACATGTTTGCCTGAGAAAAACATCACCCAAACAACTTTCCAAAGAAGCTTTAAATTTCCACTTCACAAGCATGAGTCATTTAACTGCCTTGACTTCTAATCTTTATGTCAATTTAAACCTGGTAATCTTGGGTGTTCCTTTAATCCTAGCAATAGGGAGGCAGAAGCCTGGTTATCTCTGTGATATTTTGAAGTTGTCCTGGTCTACTACTGTCTGGAAAACAAAATAAGAAACAAACAAAATAATTTCTATCTGCTGAAGAATATATGTTTTGTTGTGTTCATGGACACCAGAATGTCCTCAAACTTGCAGGAAACAGATGGATTTTTTATCTCAACACTCAAATATAAAGTCTAAACCATTGCTTAACATTTAATTAAAAATTACCTGAGTTTTTGTTTGTTTGTTTGTTTTGTTTTGTGTTATGTTTTTAATTGTTCTTTCTCTTTCTTTCTTTCTTTCTTTCTTTCTTTCTTTCTTTCTTTCTTTCTTTCTTTCTTTCTTTCTTTCCTTCTTTTGTCTTCCATTTGTTTCTGCAGGCCTCAGGCAGGCTGTTGTGATGCTCTAGAAGTAACTAAGTATAACATTGAACTAAAGTGCCTCCTGCCTTCAGCATGTGAATTATAATCTTCCATTCATCTATTTTCCAGGGCCTACAGACCATGGCAATGGTCACTGAAGCTCTGCTGATATACAACTATCCCTAATATACAAACTATCCCTAGCATACAAACACAAGTGACCACCAACAATTTTCCTTAGTGACTGATGATGCTA
>CM052702.1:130791771-130835845 GCA_028551405.1 Uromys caudimaculatus
ATCCTCTGGGGGATTGCATTTGGTCCCTTGATTTTGAGAGTCATGTAAATAAATCTCAGTGGGCACGGGGTGGGGAGATTGGGGAACATCTTGAACTCTCTGCCAATCAGCATATAATAAATGGCCTCAGCTCAGCCATTCCTTCCAAGATATCAAAATGTCTATACACATCTTTCTTTCTCCCCATCTTTCCATTATAGGTTTTTCTTCCTTATTTAATTCGCTTTGTGCTTCAATCAGAGTCTTGGATCTACTGCTGGCTTCAGGAAGTCACATGAATACACATCATTAGAGGATCTTGTAATATTTCACTTTTCAGTGGAAGTTCTGCAAAGTGGGAATGTTAATATTTAAAAAAAAAGATAAGGATTCTGAAAAGATGCAGGAGAATTTTCCATTGAGATGCTGAGATATTTGGAAAGAAAGGTATTTGGAGAGAATTCTCACGCTGTTAGAAACCCTTATCAGGCAAGTATGTACCTATGATGTTAGGGTAAAATTCTAGTAGACCTGTATCTCTTGTCCTAGTGGGGGATAGATGTAAATTTTAAATCCAGAACAAATGCAGAACTGAGAAAGACTTCTTGATTCCTTCATCTTGCAAGCAAGGTTGGAATCAGAAACATGTACACTGCAACTTTGACACACTGGAAGTGATGTATGACAAGGATGTTGTATGTCAAGATCAACTTTAGTTGTTTCCCTGGAGAATGTAGTCTCATTGACACAGTAATACACTTAAGCTGGGTTTTAATTTGTATCTCAACATGTAATTTACAATATGTTTTTTTTTTGTTGCATCATGGGATACATACTCCAATGAGGGGGTTGATAAGATTCCCCCACTTTTTTGTCCAGGAGCATACCAAGGTTCAGAGGCATGAAGTCATGTGGTCAAAGTCCCAGGATATATAGTATTGGTTCGGGATCAACATCTCTCTGACTTCCAGCATTTTACTTCATCTTTTTTCTGTGTTGTTTTCTGTCAGCAAATAAAAAAGATTGAGGTCTGCTTATGAAGGAAGATGATAGAAAGATGGAGCTGATATCTGTAATACTTTTGGCAGCACCTTACATTATCTTCTGGACTTGAATATTACAAAGTGTCAAATACTATTTTCAAAAGCTCTCTTATTTTATTCTTAAAATAACCACATGGGAAATTTACTTGTATTATGCTTTAATTTCATAGCTAAATAAAGCAAAACTCAGAGACATTTAGCAATTTTTTCAAGGCTATATAGAGGATATAATCAGTTTTGCATAAAATAATGTTTTAATTATCACCCCCTCCATTCACAAATATATGAGGCAAGTATGACTGTTAATTTCATTTGCCAATAACCAACAACCCAGATCACTGGTACATTAATTGCTTGTAGTTGAATCAGTTATGGAGTTTCTAGAAGAGAAGCCTTGGAATATTGGGTTAGGAATGTGGCAGGCATCTTGATTCTTTTAACTACATCAGCCACCTTCTAATGCTTTTGGAAATTGTCTCTCCTGATTTGGACTGGAATCATCTCATTGGCTGTCCTTGGGTATGTGAAATCCAGAGACTGACAAGGAAAAATGACGTTAACACTTAATCTATTAATTTGATTGGGGATACTCACAGGAAGCTGCCAACTAATAAGGATTGGGTTGGGAAGGATGTTAGAGAACAGTAGAGACAATTAGTTCCCAAGCAAACCTTGAGCACCTACTGCATACAATTCAGAAATACAAAGAGAGATACATATGGGGATTTCAGAAGATCACATTTTAAAATAAAATCATTTACTAGTCTTGATGTGTATCATTTCAGCAGAAGGCAAGGAGCTAGATTTGATGAGTAGCAGTCATAAGGCTATGTGAGAAAAGGCAACAGTGAAGTAACTTTGTGGTTTAAAAAAGAGTGGACTATAGCAGAAAAATGGACTTAAAGGTAAGGGAGGAATTGATTTTTATGGGTTAGAGAAGAATATAGTAGAGAGGACAAGCTTGGAGTTTCAGGAGCAAATGACTAATCAACAGGAGAGCGAAGTCTGCAAAGGAAAAAATGCAATTCCCAAAAGATAAGCAGCTTCTACTGGGGCTCCAGTAGAATGAAATGAATCCTATCAGATTTTTGTAGAGAGACATCTCAGCCCGAGCAAGGGAGGTCTACATTCAAACCCTGATTGTGTTGCTCTCTAACTCAATGAGCTTGTACATGTTAACAGAGCTCGCTCCCCCCAATTTGTGACAGGGATGAGAAGTAGACAGACTCGTCTCCCTATACTAAAGCATAGATTCCCAAAGTTGTTTGGATCACAGCATTACATTTGTTTGCCCACAGTTCCCGAAGCATAAAGGAAAGCCCAGCAGCTCCAGTAATTATGTGGGCCAGAACAATTTAATATTAATATGCATTTTATTATTTAATATGCATTATTTGAGGAAAAAGTTAACATTATTATCTGAAACTGCTAATTTGTAAAATGAACCTGTGAACATGGTACAGTTCCTCAGAACTGGGTATTAGACTAAGCACCACATTCTCCATCTCCTCTCTTGCTATCATTGACCTCTGCATCATTATAAAAGATGATAATGTGATCTGATGTTAAAACTATGAGCTACCTTTGAACTGTGAATGTCTCAGTAGCAGTAGTGTCCGTTGGTTATTGTGCTGGTTATTTTGTCAATTTGGAGTTATCTTGAAAGAGGAAATATCAGTTAAGGAATTATATGAATCAGATTAGTCGGTAGGCAAACCTGGGACAGGGGGTTCATTACTGATGATTGATACAGGAGGGCCCAGTTCCCTTCCTACAGTACCACCTCTAAGCAGGTGTTCCTGGGTGGTATAAGAAAGCAGAGCAGAGAGAGCAAAGCATAGAGAGCAGGCTGGAGAGCAGCTCTCGTGGCATCTGCCTCTATTTCCTGCCTTGAGTTTCTGGTCTTTATGGTGGACTATAAGCTAAAATATACTCTTTCATTTTCAAGTTATTTTTGCTCATGGTGTTTATTATATATAATATTAGAAATCAGACTAATACAGTAGCCAAATGTCACTAAGTTCTTCTCTAAAGTGTTAAAATTATTCTAAGACTTAGGCACTGCCACCCTGTGTCTACTTCTTCGGTGTAGTAAGGCCCAGTTGTGTACCAGTGTGAACTAGAGCAAAGAAATCTTTGCCAAGTGGGTAGGTACAGGCAGGATCTTGGTCTGTAGTGAGTGTATCAGCAAGGAACACATACCAGGAACAGCTTTGGAGAATCGGTTCATTTATTAAGGGGGTGGGGGCATTTATATCTCTGGAGAGGGAGGCAATGTCTCTGGGGAAAAGTTTATGTGGTTCTGTACCATTGATTGGTCAGAGCAAGTGTAATGGAAAATGCTTCACTTGCATACTCAAGGGGTTGGAACATTGTGGGTCAGGGGCTTATATGGTCACAAAGTAATGAAGTTTGACAACTGTCAGGGTAATAAATCTTACTAGGGTTGATTGTAGGGCACCTAACTTTACGGTACCAGGTTGGTAGGAGAGAAAGAGCCAACTCTGTTGACTTCATCTGAGGCATCTGCAGTTCAGGCTTTTCTCAACCCTTCCTCCATAGGCCTGGGCCATTAAGGTCCCACAAGGCATCCTTCACACCATTAAAGAACTACCATACTAAACATTCAATTAAATGCAATATATATAATATGTTATGTGTATCATACAAGAAACACCCTCAAATTGGTAGCATAAACTGGAACATCACAGTAAAGGATAGAAAAGTATATATGTATATGTGTGTGTGTGTGTGTGTGTGTATATATATATATATATATATATATATATATATATATATATATATATGTATATATATATATATGCAGTATTCTTGGGAATTATGCTGAGGGTATGTAATAAAAATTTAAAAATGTATCCACTTAATATAGCAATCCTACTTGAGAGAATCTTGCATAATGCAATAAGATAACAAAACACATAAACACATGATTCGGGCTATTTATTGGGTAACCATTTAACATAGCATAAAACAAAGTCTGGTTCCAACCTGAATGCTTGTTGAAGCTTGATGGAACTTTTACAGGAAGAGTCATTCAGTTATTTCCTAAATATGTGTTAGGTCTATGTGTATTGATCAAACTGGATGATAGTAAAATGAAGGCAACACACACACTAAATAGGGACGGTGAAGCATTTTTATGTAAAAAATAGAAGCAGTTGGGAAGATGGCTTAGGTGATAAAGTGCTTGCTGTGCACGAATGGAGACCTACTTTCAAATCCCCCATACCTATGTAAAAACTGGACACAGCCAAGCACACCTGTGACTTCAGAACTGAGAACATGAAGACAAGCAGATCTCAGAGGCTTGTTGGACATCCAGTTCAGCCCAAACAGTGATTTCCAGATTCAGTAGTAGCCACTGTCTCAAAAGAAAAGAAAAAAAAAAGAAAGAAAGAGAGAGAGAATGAAAGAAAGAAAGATAGAAAGAAAGAAAGAAAGAAAGAAAGAAAGAAAGAAAGAAAGAAAGAAAGAAAGAAAGAGGAAGGAAGGGAATAGAAAGCGATTGAAGAAAACACCTCTGGCCTCTGCAGATTCACACATAAGCAAATGCACACAGATATTCATATGCAAGCACACACATACATAAAAATATATTAAAGAAACCAGTACCAGGCTTACAAAACCATTAGGAAAAATAAATAGTATAAAAGCCATATTTTATTGTTGATATTTATTAAAACGTATGTAGGGGTGGCAAGATGGCACAGTAGGTGAAGATGCCTTCTACAGAAGGTAAGAGCCTGAGTTTGATCCCTAGGATCCACTGCCAACTGAAGTAAGTTGTCTCTGACCCCCACACCTGTGCCATGGTGTGTGTGCATGTACTTATGCATCAGACACACACACACAAACACACACACACACACACACACACACACAACTAACTAAAAAACAAACCAATAAAATCCAATAAGTAAATTATGTGGCTGGAGGATGTCAGGTGCATATAAAAGGGAAATTGCTGAGTTAATGCATTTATATAGAAGTTGTTTTGCAGGTGGCAAGTAGCCTTTATGGCCCTAAGAAATTTTAATATTAAATCCTGTCACATGCTGTGTCCTCCCCCCTTCCTATGTCCATCAGACATGCCTACAACACTGTGCCTGGCACCTGAGACTCAATTCTTTATGTTATCTCTGGTTTCCTTCCAGGGCACTCCTGTTATGTGGCTGCACTTCTCTGCATGCTTACATCTCCATCTCTTTTACTCCATCTCCTGCCCTCCTCCCTTCTATTCCTCCTAGAGAGGAACCCGCAGAGAATTAAACAGGACACCTGCCCTTAAGGGTTTACAATCTGCCAAGCCTAAGGTGAGCACATTCTCAAATAGAGATGAAGGTAGCCAAGGGAATTGTGCCAGATAGATGTTATTTTAAATGAAGGACGAGGTTAGTCATCTACTTAGGAAAGGAGGGAATTGAGGACTTACAGGGAATAAATGGGGCTTATATTGCAGTATGGAGTCAACAGGAGATGAATTGAGGGATTGTCATTTTGTGATCCTCTCGGGGTGGTTTTGAAATTTATCTTTCTAAATACAGGAGTCTGAGCCGGGTGCTTTGGAAAGTCTCCTTGAAGTCTGATTGCTCCCTTCTAATCTCTGAGACATATAGGCAGGGGCCCTTCTTCTAAGTAAGCTTCATTTTTCAGTTAGGTGGATGGAGACAGCAATCACTCTTGCTCATGCCCCACCCCCGAGTCTGCTTCACACAAGTACAGAAACTCAGACTTCATCCACCTGCACCACCCACAGCCAGACACCCTCCATTCACCACTCCCACTTAGCCTGCACAATGGCCTCCTTTTAGCCCTAAGTGAGCTATCTTCCTGGCCTGCTCTGCCTGCTTCTTGGCCAATGGTTCTGGCAGAGACTTAAGAAAGGTTAGATGGGAGGACTGCTGGGCTGGGCTCCCACAAGCTGTGTCCTAGTTTTTTGTTAGTTTGTTTGGTTTGGTTTGGTTTTTGTTTTTTTAAAAAAGACTAAGTTATCAGGGGTTGTCTCTTATGCCCCTCTCCCTTCCCTCTCCCAAATCCCTTTTCTGAGCCTGAAAAAAACAGCTTTGCCAGCCTAAGAAGAAAGCTTCTGCCCCAGGCAAGCCAGGTCTAAGGAGCTGCCATCAGTCCCCCTTGTCTGTGTCCTGGGCTCACTGCCAAGGATCACTCTTGGCTGGGGAAATAGAAGGGCCCTGTTCTATCCCATCTGTTCAGAGGTAAAGAAGTCAGATCTCCTCCTTCTCTTCCTCCCTTCACCCCTCAAACCCCAAGTTCCATGGATGAGTGGCTTTTCAGAGATGAAAAACTGGAGCCCTATCAGTAAGACTTCTTGCTTGACAGAGACAGGATCTAAATATAGTAAGGTACAGCTTAACTCTAGAGCAGAGCAAGTTTACCCAACCAGCTTCTGACTTCTGGGGTTCCTCCCCTCTTGGCACCTAGTCAAAACCCAGTACAGACTGGGAGTAGAGAGAGGTCATCAGATCCAGAGGTTCTGGATTGACCTTCCTACATCCTACCTGATATCCCTCCTCCCACATAATGTTAATTACGCAAACATCTATTAGGATCTACTGAGGCATTCTGGAATTCCTCCCTTTAACCCCCCCCCCCCAGTAGCAATGGACTCTTTTCTACTGAAAGCATCATTCCAAAGGCATTGTGACTTTTAAGGGGCCATCATTAAGATTCTATCACATCACACCTATTTAGCTTTCCCTTGCAACAGACACTAAACATTCATGACTTTGTTTAATTTCTACCATTACCAGGATGTAATGACTCTAATTTTAGAGACATCAACACTATGGCTATGCAGTAACTTATTCCTGAAAGTCCACCTGGTTGAGCACTGTTCATCTCTTGCTTTCAAAAGACCTTATGTCGAAAATGGAACTTGCTTTTCTGGTTCCCTTTGGAACTTCCCTTTATAATTCAACTGAAGAATTTGAGAATATTTCTTTCATTTCATTAAAAAAATATTTTGGCCTCTATGTTCGTAGCAGCCATATTTATAATAGCCAGAACCTGGAAACAACCCAGATGTCCCGTATCAGAGGAATGGATACAGAAAATGTGGTACATTTATACAATGGAGTACTACTCAGCTATTAAAAACAATGACTTCATGAAATTTGCAGGCAAATGGATGGAACTTGAAAATATCATCCTGAGCAAGGTAACTCAGTCACAAAAGAACGAACATGGTATGTACTCACTGATAAGTGCATATTAGCCCAAATGTTCAGAATACCCAAGTTTCACTTCACAGTAACCGCTGGACTGAGAGTGAGGTCCCAGATGGAGGAGTTGGAGAAGGGACTAGAGGAGCTGAGGGAGTCTGCAGCCCCATGGAGGGCACAATAGTGTCAACTGGCTTGACTCCCCCCACCGCGGTCCTCCTGGATGCTGGACCACCAACCAAAGAATACACATCGAGGGACCCATGGTTTGGACCACATATGTGGCAGAGGAGGACCTTGTTGGCCATCAGGAGGAGGAGAGGCCCCAGTAAAGGGGAATGTCAAGGTGGGAATACAGGAGTGGGTAGGCAGGTGGGAGGGAGGTGGAATACCCTCATAGAGGTGGGGGAGAGGGAGGGGATAGGTGGTTTCCAAGAGGACATCTAGAAGGGGGAAACATTGGAAATGTATAACATATCAAAAAATAAATAAATAAACAAAAGAAAAAAGAAATATCCAAAAAATGAAAAAAAAAACAAAACAAAATAAAACAAAACAAAAAGTATTTTGGGGGTCAGAGTTTCACATGGCCTAAACTAGCCCCAACTTTAATGTATAGCCTAGCCTGTCATACTGTTGATCCTTCTGTCTCAGCATGCTGGATGCTAAGAGGAAATGCATGTGCCACTTCTGAGTCTTTTAGTTTCATCAACAATCATAGCATATTGATTAGGATTTTATTGTAACTGTTCACATATACAACAATGACAACCTAATGGAGCAATTGCTTATTTTGGCTCATTGTTTAAGAGGATTCATTTTGGTATGGTGGAGCAGAAACCATGTCATTGTGGGCCAAGATGCAGAGAAGCAGAATGCATAAACTACACCACATCTCTCCTTCTCCTCCTTTATTTTGTCTAGAGGTCCCACACAAAGATGCTGTCATCCACACTCAGAGTGGGTCTTCCATTCTCAGTTACTCTTCCCTTCTTGGTGTGACTCTGTCTCATAGGTGATTCTAAACCCAGTCACCTTAATCCTATAATACCAGGAATCTAATAACTTAGAAGTAAAACAAAGCAACGTGGCAACCTCAAATAAAGTCTCCTGGGCCCACAGAGATGGCACAGACATCTGACCATATTTTCAGAGCCATATAAATATGTTCATTTGGGTTTGGAGGCTACTATTGACTGGGATGGGCTCGGGGGAAGACTCCCGTGTATTTTCTTGCCTCTGTGGTTTGCTAGAGCTCATGAATTCTTCATGTTTATAGCTATTGTAATCAACATATGCATTTGTTTTCATAAGGCTACCATCTCTGAGAGTTTGTGTCCCTGAATCTACCTCTTTTTTCAGTAATAACACATCAGTTATTGCATGTAAGGACTTCTTCAATCCAGTATGAATTCAATCTATCTTGATTTCATCTTTGAAGATCTGATTCCAAAGAAGATCAGCTTCTGGGGGACTGACTGTAAACTATTCCCTTTACTAGAGATGCATTCTAAGGCCATTGTGGATGCCAGAAACCATGTGTAGCTATGATAAATTTAATGAATATACTAAGCACAATAAAAGATTAAATACAGTAACTAATAGTAAAATAAATATAACAATAATATATTGTAGTAAAAAAACTATGCTGATATAGTATCTCTCCCCCTCCCTCTCTTTCTCTCTCTCTCTCTCTCTCTCTCTCTGAAGCAGGATTTCTCTATGTAGCCCTGACTCTCCAAGAACTCACTCTGCAGATGAGATGGTCCTTGAAATCAGAAGGTTGTCCTTGAAATCAGAAATCTGCCTGCCTCTGCCTCCTGAGTGCCGAGATGAAAGGCATGTATCAACACTGCCCAGCAGTGGTCTTTTCAAAGTAGCTTATTTTACTAAATAAATAAATTTAATTGAAGAGGAAAGTCTGTATCTGAATATTAGTGGCACCATCCAATAGGCTGAGCTCCAGACTTGATAAAAAAAATTGAACCAAGCATCATACTTCATCTCTTTCTACTTCCTGACTACAGTGGCCTTATGAGCTGATGCCTTAAGCTCCTGCTACTATGGAATCCCTTTCTATAAAGAACTGTGTTCTTGAGCTGGAAGCCAGAATAACCCCTTCCTGCTTTAGGTTGATTTTGTCAAGTACTATGTCATAGTAATAAGAAAAGTAAAGAATGAACTTGTAAAATAATTTGTTGTAGAATTTTCTTGTTCAATCTCTTAAATCTGTAGTTCTACATGGGTCACTGAAATGGAAGAAAAAATAAGTATGGGGGAGGACATAATTTGACCCAAAATAGACAATATGAAATGGTAAATAGGAGGATGAACTTTAATTCAGGATCTGATACTTGATCGTTGTTTGAATTAGTATATCTCAGCATCTCTGAACTCAGTATCAACAGAGTAAATAAAAGTATGAAGGGCCCATTCAGTAGGCTAATTGGAAGAATTCTCCAAGGTAATCCACACAGGATTCTCAGTATATTGTCTGGTATATAAATGTGTAGCATAATCACTGTTCTATTGCTGATAAAAGACACTATGACCAAAGCAACTCTTTTGTATAAAGAAAACCATTTAATTGGGGATTTGTTTACATTTTCAGAGCCTCAGTCCATTATCATCATGGCAGGGAGCATGGTGGTATACATGGTACTGGAGCAGTGGCCGAGAGATATATCCTCATCCACAGGGAGAGATAGAAGGATTGGGGGATGGGATGGGCTTGCCATGGCTTTTGAATTCACAAAGCCCACGTGGGTATGACACACTACCTCCCCCCCCAGTACCACACTCCCTAATTCTTCTAATCCTTTCAAATGATTCCAATCCCTGTTGACTACATATTCAAATATATGAGCCTATGGGAGCCTTTCTTATGCAAAGTACCACAGTGTACAATGGATCTGTTGTCCCCATAAGCTGGTAGTTAGGGTCACAGACTCTTAAGTCCACTGCTGGGTGGGTCCCTGGCTCTATCACTTCCAACCACAAACATAGAGAAAATTTTCTTCAGCTCTAAAGCTTTCCTTCTATCATTATAAAATAGAGCTAGGAATTATGTCTATCTCTGGAATCACAATGAGATAGCAGGAAGTAATATGAAAAAAAGTATGTAAGAATATTTTACAAGCTTTCAGTAGTTGTGGCTTTTATGATATCAATATATGAAGCCACAACTGTTTAGTTGTAATTTTGATTATTCATGCAATAAAGTCAGTACTGGGATTCCGGCAATGAATGACCAGAGTAGACTTGGTAGGTCAGTATAAAATAGGCCTTTTCTATTATGTGAAGGAACTGCAGGCCTGAAGTTCTGAAGGCAAGCTTGTTTGTCATTGGCTGTAGTCAAGAGGTCTCTCCTTTAGGGTTTCTTTATACTCAGTGAATTCACAGAGTCATAGGAGTGTGTAATTACTTCTGGGATGAACATATATATAGACAGACAAAACAAACACATAGGTATCCAGCTGCCAGATGAAGGTGACCTAGGAGAGCAGCATGGTGCATAGTTTGGAGCTGAGGGCAGAGAAGCAGCAGAAGCTCATTAGTAACTGACTACTCTAGTGGAACAGTCCTCTCTAGGGGTCCATAACTCTGTCTCTGGAAGGAAGAATGATGAGTAGGAAGTGGCAGAGAATCTAGCAGCACATGGCTAAGCAGGGTGGGGAGAGAAAAGCTGAGTCCCTGACTTCTTTCTCTACCCAATACACACACCAAAAGAGAAGAGCTGCATCATGAAAAATGAATGGCAGAAGGGTTGAAAGAAATCTGAAAACTGGGTCATGGTGCTTTATTTAAGTAATCAGCCATCTGGACATGGCACCTGAACTGTCAAGGTTATTTCCCTGTTCTGAAGAAGGAGTGTTATGCAAGGGAACATCACACATGTTACAATTCAATTTCTCCACAGTTCTGTGTGTTTTGCACAGCACATCGTTTTCAGTCCTTAGTGTCTATATCACATTTGTACAATGATAATACTCTAAAATGTTTCGGGGTTGGCATAATGATTAAATGATTTGACTTATCTTAAACTCACTCCTACAGGCCCACCAAATTAAGATCAGCTTTCTCCTCTGTCAGGATACCTTCATAAAAAGGTTTCTTTGGGTAGTCCTGATCTACGTCCTGCCAAGTCTTTATATCTCCCTCTGCCAGAACATTAACACTTGTCATCCAATTAAAATTCCATGTTTATTGCTCTGTTTTCCACTATATAAGGCTGAGAAGTCACAGGGGACAAAGAGTAACTTATTACCTTTAACATTAGTTCTATCTAGAAAAACTCCTGGAATAACCTGAATGAATAAGTCAATGAATTAGTACAAAAATAATTCTATGTTAGAAGGGTTTGTGTTTGTTTGTTTATTGGAGGAGATGCATATTTGCTACAGCAAATATAAGGAGAACAGAAGAAAACTTGTAGCAGTTGGTCCTCTCCTTCCACCATGAACCTGGTGATAAATTTAGGTCATCGAGCTTGTCACGAAGTACCTTTATCCAACTGAGCCATTCAGCAGCTTTAGCAGGCAGGCATCTTAAGCAGTTATTATTACATTTACATCATTCTCAAAGCACAATGGAAAGATACACCGTTGAATGCTTTTCTCTTTCTTAGGAGACCTTACTAGAAACACAATAAGGAAAGTATGAGTTAATTAAACATTCTAAAATATGAAAAAATGCTACTATGTACTAAGTACTAGCCTCTTCAATTTATGTTAATCACTCAAGCATTTTAAATCTCCCTGTTACTATCCTTGTACACAGGAGGAAACTGAGGCTGAGAATGATGAATTAACCTTTAAAAGAACACAAAGGAGGTGGGTGGCAGAAACATTGATTGTAAATCTCATATCTTCAGCTAACATCTTGGGTTCTTTTTTTCATGTCTCTGCTAACATAAAATTGAAGTTTTCAATTGTTAATTCCAAAGTATAAACATGAAAGATGAGAATAGAATTGTTGACTGGAACAAGGAACCCTAGACAGGAGCCTCACATGACGATCATCAGAGAGGCTTCTTTCAGCAACTGATGGAAACAGGTGTAGAGACAGAACCAAAGTCAAATATTAGGTATAACTTGTGGAATACTGGGTATAGGGGAAGGGAAGGATTGAAGGAGCCAGACGGGTCAAGGACACCACATGAAAACCTACAGATATAACTAATCTGGGCAAGTAGGGGATCACAGAGTCTGAGCCACCAACCAGAAAGCACACATGGGGCAGACTTGGAAACTTTGCACATACGTTATGGATGTGAAGATTGGTCTTCATATAGGACTCCTAATAGTGGGAGCAGGAACTGTCTCTGACTCTTTTTTCTGTCTTTGGGACTCTTTATCCTAACTGGATTTTTTTCTAGTCTTTATCGGCAAAAATGTGCTTAGTCTCATTGCTACTTGATATGCTAAGCTTGGTTGATATCTATGGGAGGCCTCCACTTTTCTCAAGAGAAGGAAGGGGGAATGAATGGGAGCCTAAGAGGGATTGGTGGAAGGGCTAGAACAAGAGGGAAGAGGGGAAACTTCAGCCAAGATGTAAAGTTAATTAATTAATAAATTAAAATAGAAGCATTAACAGACAAAAAATAAGAATTGTCTAAGGTTTGTCACATATAACATCTTACCTGTATTTTCTCGGCCATGTATAAATTAATAAAATGTTGGGGTAAAGTGTTTTGCACATTTATGCATCAGGGAAGGGTGATGATGGATTAAAACCATTTCTAAGGGCCAGATAGCCTTCTCGATCCTGGTTGTAATGGTTATAAATCTGCAGACACAGGTACCCTAGAAAGAATATAGGGCTTTTAGGATACAATCAGAAGGAGAAAATCAAGCTTTTGCTTTACTCAGAAAGAAAAACGTATACAGATGTGATAATAGACCAAAGTTTAGGGGTTGAAACGCCATGTTGTAGGTTATAGAAGAAGTCCTGTGTCTCTCAGGTGGATTAAATCTCCTGTTCCCTGGGCCATTTTTTGAAGTCAGGTTAAGTATTTTCTCTTTTAGTTCTTACAAGACTTCCTCATTCTATAGATAAATTCAATAAGGACATGTTTTTAGTGTGTCACATGCCTGAGATCTATACCCATGCTTACAAAGCTACAAAGAGCATTTTTGTAGACAAATACATTCATTTATATATGACATACTAGAATTTACCAGTTTTGAGACAAGTTTAGACATTAAATCAGTCTCAATAATAAATAGACAAAAATTGACATGTGAGAGATGGCTCAGCAGATAAGAGCACACACTACTTGTGGTGGTTTGAATGAATATATTCTCTGTGGTCTCTGAGATTTGGATGCTTAGTCTCTATGAAGTTGTGACCTTGGGAGAATAATGTCACTGAACATGGGCTTTGGTAATTTAAAGACTCACTCTTCTGAGTGCATTTGCTCTGTATCTTCTTTGTGGTTCTGAATATGAGCCCTCAGCTCTCAGCTTCTAGCTCAGCTGCCATGCTACCATGCTGTGCCCACACCATGGTCTAACCTTCAGGAGCCATAAGAAACCTTCCCTCTGTAAGCTGACTTGGTCATACTGTTTTACCACAGTATTGGAAAATAACTAAGACACGTCTGAATCAGAGGGCTGGTACTGGATCACCCATATCCAGTGGTAAACAGATGCCTGGAACTCCAGCTTCAGAGGACTCAACACACCTGTCAAGCCTCTTTAGACACTTTTGTACATTTGTGCACATACATAACTATTTTTTAAGTTCCAGTTTAATGCCGGAAAAATGGCTGAGCAGATGAGACTGGCTGCTGTTTGAGAGTTCCCAGGTTCAATTCCCATCACGTACATGGTGCCTCATAATCTTTTGTAACACCAGATCCAGTAAATTTGATGGTCTCTTCAGGCCTTCATGGGCACAAGCATACACAGGTTTCACAGGTAGAAACATATACAGGCTAAATACCAGGACTCTTAAATGGAAAAAAAAAAAAAAAAAAAAAAAAAAAAAAAAAAAACCAAAGTAAAAATACCTTTTCTTTTTTTAATGCCGTATTCATAGATGAGAACAAAGCAAATGGGAAAGTGAACTATTCAGAGGCATTTGCTTTTTTGTGTGTTTTGTTTTAGTTTTAGAGATCAAGATGTCCTGGATCCTCAAGCCTTTGATTCTGAGTGCAAAGAATGCAGATATTTACTATCTTGCCCTGCTAAGCATGTGTTTGTTTGTTTATAATTTTCTCACCTTTGAGTATTTGTTTGTTATGTGACCCCAGCTCAAGAATCTTTGAAAAAGATTTGCTTGACATTCACACCCCATGCGGTAACCAGGGTATGTCTGGTAATGCTGCAGTAACAAGTTAATGTCCCTAGTACCTAATGTAAAGGCTTAGTTCATTAATGTTTAAATTTTTTCTATTTATTTATTTGTGTACAATGTTGTACCTTTTACTTAAGAAAATTTTTTTTCTCACTTGGTTCTGAAGAGGTGCCTACATGGTTAGGAATGCTTGCTGCTCTTAGAGGGCCAGTGTTCTGTTCCAACCACTTACGTGGTGGCTCACAATCATTCATAATCCAGGTTATGGAGAATCCACTGACCTCTTCTAGCCCATGAACCTGTGCACATACATACATACAGAGGGAATACTCATACATATCAAATAAAAAGAAATGAATGTTTTGACTTAATATGTCTTCTCATTATCAATATCCAGAGTAGAAAAATGAACGATTTGTTACTTATACTTCAGGACAGGTTATTTAAGAAGAGTGAAACCCATCAATGAATGATCTGTTTAGAATTTGAATGGAAATTTTTTCTTTCAAGAGCTCTGTCTCTCCGTTTATGTATTATTATAAGGGGGACACATTTGTCGGAGTGCATAAATGGATGTCAGGAGACAACCCCAAGGGGTCAGTTCTCTTCTCTATGTCAGTCCTGGGCATCAAACTTTGTGGAGCCATATTGGAAGTACAAGAATTCTTGTCCAATTTCCCTCTCTTCAAGTGGTGAAACTGTGTCCCCATTAAGTTTACCACTTAATGTCTGTGTCCTCTTGTTGCTGGCAGCCATCATTCTTTCTGTATCTATGAATTTAAATAGTCCAGTAATTAAGTGTATGTAACTGGAATCTAGCAACATTTCTCCTACACTGTAGGACTTATTTCACTGTATATAAACTCGATAAGTTTCATCTGTTGGGGTAAGGGTGTCCCTCATCTCTCCCAGGGCTTGGGCCACTGGGGGAGGTGGGACACAGAGTTTTGACTGCGCTTGCCCCATGCCAGCGCTGGCACCGGCAGGAGTCAGGCTATGTTAAGCCACTTGACATCACCCAGGGATGAGGGACTGCAGTCTAGGGTCCCAGGGACAACTGGAGCCAGCCCGGGGGTTCCTAGGCCTGTGAGGAGACCATCTGGTTCTCAAGCTCTTGGACACTCTAGGAGCCACTGCAAAAAATCTCAGAACAGAGTGGGGGTTCACAGGCTGGATCTAGCCCGGGGCCAAAGGGGAAAAGAGGGGACAGCTCAGGCTGGGTCCCGTGGGGAGAAGTCCTTGCCTTCTTGGCAGGTGCCTGGCTTGGTGGTGGAGGCTGGGAGCACTGAGAGGCCATCCACAGGGAATTAGGCAGCCTGCTCTTTAGATGAAATCCTTCTCCATTGTTCCACATGGCAGATCCTATTGAAAAGAGACAGTGCATTGTTTTAAGGCATTTATTGTCATAGTGAAGAATGAATGAATAAAACTGTACTCCACTTCTCAGAGATGGGCCTGAAGTTAAATACTTAAAGGGAAGGGGTGTTTATTGGCTAAGCCTCCAGGCCTTTAGGTACCTCATTAAAATGGAGATGTGTCTTGAGGCTACTTCACCTGTGGTCACATCCTCTACATGTGGGGCTTGAGGGGTTGTCCTTATGTGACTGATGGCCACAGACCTATAGAAAGCTGCAGCCTCGAGTCAGGATCCTGGTGACCAGGAGCATGGCAAAACGCCTACCATCCCTTGCAGGGTTATGCCCTGCAGGGTCACCAGGTTTCCCAAACTAACTCAACCAGAAACCAGACTGCCTTATATGGTCCTACAGTTAATCCATGGTATACTGTGTCAGAATTTCCTTAATTTTATTTCCTGGAACAAAATATGTTTATTAAGTATACCGGCAGTATATGAGGTACACTTAATAATAATAAGACTATACCACATTTTTTTTTCTTCAGAACAACTTTCTTATTGGGAGGGTGGATAATATTCCATTGTATGACAGGCTTGTCCATATTTTGCTTGACTAGCATTTATATTATATTATTTTATTTTATTTCCCATTTTTTCTTTTGTAGAAGGCAGTGTTAAACTTGACATGCTGATTCTCCTGCTTCACCCTCTCTAGTACTGGATTTGAAGTTGTGGTTGTGTGCCACTTCACCAGATAACTTCTAAGTTACTGTTTGTTGTGCATTTTTGTGCCTTTCTCTACTGAGTTCATTATGTAGTATGCATTGGAAATTTATTTACTTCTTCTAAAATATCTGTGATGCCGTGATTTTCCAGGTATTCCCATTTTGGCAAAACCCAAGATTCGCCTCTCCTGGCTCTTGTCTTTCTCTGAGAACTTAAGTCTAAATAGGGAGAGCACAGAGTGGTTTCAGATATGCCACTCCCATCATTGTGACCTTGAGTATATTGTGTGACATCTGCTGCTGTCTTTCATCATCTTTGTCAATGACAGTGAGAGGTAATATGATTATTGCAGTCTCTGTTTAGAATTATAACAAGGCCACTGACTGATGAGCAATAACTCACTTCATCATCTGTCTATGGCCACAGTCACCCAGGAAGTTGCAGATTTTACTCCTGTAGTGTCTAAACAGTATGTGTTCTTCTGGCTAGGATCTAAGCTTGGGTCTCTGTCTAGCATCAAGAATGAGAAATGAAGCCAGAAATAGTTTAGCATAGGTAGGAGGATCTCTTTAATTTGGTGCCAACCTGATCTACAGAGCAAATACCAGTATATTCATGACTTCACAGACAAACCTTGGCCAAGAAATTTCAAGGCTGATGGATTTCTCTCCCCCAGAAGCTTGGTGAATCTGCTTTTCTCTTCCTGCATCTATTATGCTGCCTATAGGAACTTAGAAATACTACCTTCTCCACACCCATCGTATGCTAGCATCTTTATTGATAGATCAAAAACCAATAGAGAAACAGGAACTTCTGTGTTCACAAGCAGATTGCCAAACAAAGCATCAGAACCACTCCTTACAGAGAAGAGAGATGAGCATGGCTTGAATTGTACTCCCATGCTCCCACCCTATGTGTCCAAGGTCTAAACTCCACAGCACAAGACTGGATCTGGAGGCAAAGACTTTAGGAAGGTAAACAGGTAAATGTCTGTTCCTACTGCAGTAACATTGCTGGTCTCTTAAACAGGGGACTTCAGCAAGATACAAGCACAAAGAGATTGTGTGGGAGCCTACTAGATGGTGGCTATCTAGAAGCAAAGGAAGAAACCTTCAGATGCCAGACAACCAGTGTCTGACACTGGACTTCCAGCCTCCAGAACAAGGAGCTGTGAAATTTCCCTTGGGTAAACATCTCAGTCTCTGGTGTTGTGCCATATAGCCCAGGCACCTCAATGGAAGCTACTCCAGTCCAACTCTCCCTGGTCTGAACTGCTGGAGACTAGATATAATTTACTGTTCAGGAATTTTAAACATTTACATACATGAGAGATCTTGGGTATGAGGAACAAATTCAAACACATGATTCTTTTGTGTTTTGTATACATGCATCCATGGAGGAAAAAGTCTAATACATGGTCTAATAAGGTGGCTCTTTAGGTAAAACTGCTTGATGCACAATCCTGGTGACCTGAATTCTATCCCATGGACCCTCTTAGTGGAAGGAGAGAGCCAAGTTCTGGAAATTATCCTCTGACCTCCAAACTTATGCCCACATACTCATACAAAGAGAATGATAAAGGGTAGATAGATAAATAAATAGATGATAGATAGATAGTTACATAGTTAGAAAGGTAGATAGACAGACAGACAGATGATAGACCTGGCATAAGCAACTTAAACAAGGCTTTGCTTAGGACAGGCTTCTGGTTCCAGAGGGATACAATCTTGCCTGACAAGGAAGGCATGTTTACAGGAACATGAATGTGAATGGTCACATTGTGACTGTCAGAGACCAAAAGGCCTTGGCTTAATTGGACCTAAGGCCTTGGCTTAATCAGCAAACCAAAGTGTCCCAGGCTTCAGCAGACATTCCTTTGATTCCTCCCCCACTGCAGCTGTCTCCTGCAGGTGAATATACAGTTTGTTTATAGTAGCCTGTGGCTCCAGAGAAACCTTGAGATGTCCTGCTATCTTGGTCTACAGCAATGCTTGTTATGCTGGTTTACAGCAGTCTGATGTTTGGCTGCAATAAAGTGACCCTGGGAACTTCTCTCCCTCTGTCTCTTCCCACCCTAAAGTGCCTACTGTGGGAACCTCCCTACCCCTACACCCCCCCACCACCATAAGTGCTTATATACAACTCAGAAATAAAGATTATTTGGAGCTAGATCGGGTAATCAACTTGCTCCAAGGTATTTCTTGTCTCCTGTCATCTTTCCATTATTCACAGTTCCCTCCTCAGGGGTCAAAAGTCCTGCAAGCCAGGACAGTGTCTACAGTAAGAAGCAGGGAGAGATGCATCCTGGTGCTCAGTTTACTTTCTACTTTTTATTTAGTGCAGGTCTGCAGCCTATTGATTGGTGATGCACAGATCCAGGGTGTGTGCTCCATTCTCAGCTGAAGCTCTGAGGAAATGTCCTTGGAGACATGTCTAGCAGCATGTCCCCAAGGTGAATTGAAATTTAGTCAAGGTTACAATAAAGGCTGAGATCACCTAAGATCATGGACTTTTTCCACTGATGGCATTACTCTGGTACTATAAGAATTTTTAATGTGGAGATGTATTGGATTTTGATTTTTCAGATTAGGGGTCCAAAGCCTCTGCTGTGATGGCTGACATGTACCTAACGACTGCTCAACAAAGTAACAATTATCTTTGCCTGTTCAGGAAAAGTCCTGAAATCTAGAGATCTATTTTCACCTGTGTACTACCTGCCACAGGAAGGCATCCTCTTGTAGGGTAGATGAGACTCTGGAGTTTTCTCTGCAATAGGATTGGATTGGCTTTCCAGGTTACTCTTGTGATTTTGGGGGACTCCTATCTTGGGTGTTCATCATCCCCAGGGTTAAGAACCACATATCAACCTACAGGCTTAATGATCTAGGAAAGGAAATGAGGCCCTGGGAAGATAAAGCTAGGCATAGTAATGCACACCTATAAATCAGTATGGAATCAGAGGAGAGGGCATGTCTGTAAATTCAAGGCCACTCTGGTCAACCAAGGAAGTCCTAGGACAACCTCCCTCTTCTGCCTAAGAGCTGAGATTGAAGCTACATGAAATAACCTGGCTTATTTATTTATTCATTTATGTATATAGAGACAGAGACTCACTGTAGATTCTTGACTGGTCTAGAACTATGTAAACCAGGTTGACCTTGAACTTACAGAGATCTACTTTCCTCTGTCTCCCAAACCGGATAAAAATATATACTGCCATGACTGCCTACTTTCATTTTTCAATACGATTTAGGATGACTTCAGACTCAGTGTCTCCCTGAGGTTAATCTTGAACTTTTCCTCCTGGTGCCTCACTTCCCTATGTGATTGGTTTGTAGTCTTATGCTGCCACATGGAGTTGTATGCAAAGCAAGGGATTGAACTCAGGGCTTCCTACGGGCTTAGCAAATATTTGAGAACTCCTCCCATAATCTGGACCTTACAACTGCCTCACTTTTTCTGTTATGTGTCTTGATACCTCCAATTACACAGTGATTTTGTGAAACAAATTGAAATTGTGTATGCTACTTATTGTCAGCAGTCTTTGAGAAGGACACATGGAATAGCTGAAGCAAGGAAAAGCTGTCCCACTACCTGAGCCTGTGCAATGGGTCACTCCCCACACAGAGGCCCAAAGGTCTGATCTGGTCACTTGGAGATGAGGGTCTGCAGGGACCCTCCCATCCTCGAGGGTCTTGAAAGGAGACACAGAGCAGGATTCTGCTCTGGCTTCAAAGACTGATGGGCTCTAGACTCTTTAACTCTCTTACTCTCAGGAATGCTGATGATAACTTCTCAAAAGTCCTAAAATGTCTTTTGCTGATCCTCAACTTTAAAAGCCACTGACTTAGGGAATGAATATCTGCAGCCTAACAGCAGGGGGTTAAGTAATGTAGCCTTTGTTCTATCTCCACAGGAATTGGAGGGCTCAAACTTACAGTCTGCTAGTTGAAGTAGCAGGAAGATATAGGGACTCTTTGGAAAGTGATTTTAGCATTTATTTCTAAGTTGTAAAAAGTTTCCTATGATCCCTAAGTAAAAGGGGAAAGGCAGAATGATCTTCAGTGTGATAAGGGAAAATTGAGCTCCTCATTTTGTCGTAGGCACTTATTCATCTTTCAGCATACATGATCAGATGGTAAAAAGTTGATCACAAGTTTAAACATAAATTCAAATCATAAATCAGAAGTTTACAACAATGAATGTTTACATCCCTATCTATGAGTAGTAATTACCTGGCTAAACATTCATCACATGTCACAGTTACACAGGTTCATATAGAGTCAAAAACCATAAATAAATTCTTAGTCAAGATTTGAATATATATAAACACAATATTTTTCTTCGGTCCTAGCACATATAATAAAGCATTAGTTCTCTTTTTATAACCTTCGGTTGTTGGTTTTACAACCTCTGAGCAGTAGAATGTCTGGTTACTATCTCAGAAGTGACACGAAGGACTGAAAGAGTTCTCATTGAAGTTTTGACTGTAATAAAGGCCTTACAGTGTTATTAAAAGACCTACACAGTTACTATAAACTTAGGAATCCTTATAAGATCATCAATAAGAATAAAGATAGCATCTACTTTTCTACAGAGTATCACTACAAAATGGTACAACTTCATAGTTCTGCAGAGATCTGCTCAAAAGGGAGGGATTGTAACTAGTGACTGTTATATGTGCTGAATAATAACAGGGAAAGCACCTTAATAGCAGCAATCTTTCCTAAAATGATTTTCTTAAACTTTTAGTCTAAGGGGTAGTCAGCTCAGGAAGATTACCAGCTATTTATTAGCTTCTCCGATGGTAGCTCCTGACACCTAAGCTTCAGTTCTCCCATCATACAACATGTTTCAATCAAGTAATGATTCTTCACCCCTACTCCAAATGTTTTCCATTGCCAGGCTGTCCCACAAGGTGTCGTGCAGCTGAAGTTTCCTTTTCCTCCATGGTACTGTCTTCTCCTGGTGGGTTCCTAAAAGTGTAGCCACTGGAAGTTCCTCTAGGAAAGGAACTCTGGTTCCTGTAGTATGGAGGATAATGTGGCTATTACACTAAGGAATGTTCCAAATCCAGACAGCCTGTTTCCCTGGTCTTCAAATATGATATGGGGCTTTTCCCTGAGCCAATGACTTGCATCCTTCAAACACTTCATGTGTTCTCTTACAAATAAGTCCAACAGTGCCTATTCCTGGTCCTAATTTCTCCACCTTCACCATATGCTTGTTGAATCATAGACAAGATGTATGAGCATATATTGTTATAGAAAGAAGACAATCATATCGTGTTAGGGGGAGGGGGAATGAGATGATTTCATTGCTCACAATTTGTAATTTTACCGTAACCCTGAAAATCTCTGCAGACTTAGGATAATGATATCTAAAGCATCAAGCAATGGGGCTTAGATCCATTGAATATGTGAAACAAAATCCCCAGAGACTGTTTAGGTGGTTGGAATTTCAAGACTTTAAAGTGCTATTCCAGATACCAATTTTTCAACTGCCTGGTGGGTGAGATGTCAACATTCCTAATGCTCCAATGAACAGAAATTATACATAATAGTTTTAAAGCAGAGCCCTGTATATACTAAAGATGCCAGGTTTCAACAAACCGTAATATTGAAAACAACTTAATGTCATCACTCATTATTTTCTCACAAGTTCAACAATTTCCTTACTTTTAAACAAGAGGAAAATTATGCTATATATGGATTTGTTCACTTTAACATATCACTTTTTCTAAGATCCTAATTTTCTGAGCCTTCCTGAATTTTGTATAAATATTCTAATATAATGCTTTAGCTTGATGTAAAGACTTTTTCATCCTTTTTTCAGTACTTTCAAATGTATTTACAGGATGTTTGGGATTTCTAAACTATGTGTAACCATGTACCTCATCTATCCATTATTGATAGGCTATCTCATAGGTTCATTGCTGGAGACCAAATGGCTTGTTTGAATCTAAGGCCTTGCTCTTAATCAGCTAGCCAGAGTGTCCCTGGCTTGGCTTAATTAGCAAGTTGAAGTGTCCCAGGCTTGGCTTATTTAGCAAGTCAAAATGTCCCTGGCTCCACGCAGACATTCCTTCCCATTCCCACTGCCTCCAGCTAGGGATAAGACATCCTGTTTGAAGTAGTCTGCAGCTTCAAGACAACAATGACTGTTATCCTGATTTACAGCTATGTGTGACATCTGGAATCCCCTTCCTCTGCCACTTCCCGCCCTGAAATGTTTATATATATGTAGCAATAAAGCAATATTTGGGGCCTGATCGGAATACTGTCTTGCCCTCAACGCATTCTTTGTCTCCTGCCTCTTTCCACCACTGGCAGTTTCTCTCCTCAGGTGCGGACCTGTGGTCGATAGCTTCCTGGGAGGGTCCCCTGGGAAGAACGGGACAGTTAGCTCTTCACAGTTCATGACATTTGGATGAACTCCTACATGAGATTAAGTTGAAGATAATAATATAATAAATTGTTGAGTATTTCTTCATGATGTACATTGTGGGATGTTTAAAATATTAGCATTCTGGAAATGATTTATGAAAAAGAAAGGAAATATAATTCACTCCTTGTGGTAGACTGGAGTGTTAAGGTACAACACTGCAGGACACCATACTGATCTGTAATATGTGCCAAAGGGTAGCATTTTTCAGAGTGTTATTGTAATTTGGCTCAATCAAGTGGTATTAAGTTTAGAGACATGCAGTTACACAGCACAATATGGATGTCAATTTCTGAAAATGATGACGCCATATTTTTTTTATTGTTTGGTAGACTTTTCTCTCATATTCCCCTGAATTCAAGAAAGAGAGTAGACTTATTGTTGAGGTTCTAAAAGCCTCTCCATTTTTTCTGTTTCAAGGCTTATTAAATTCTAGTACTATCTATGGCAAGAAGCTTGGTCCATTGAATACATTCTTGCCTATTTTAGTTAACACAAATCATCATTTCTAATACAGTGTTTCCAACTTTCCTAAACTTTTCCTAGGGTTTCCAAGTTTTCAAAACTGACATAAAATTTAAATAATTTTTATGTAGGCAGAATCACCTGGAATCGAATGAATGAACTCCCAGTCCTAAGACCATTGGAAATATGTGTGTTTTTCTTTGCTCTTAATCAATCCCTGTGACAGGGTTATTCCACCAACCCCCCAGGCATTGTTATACACACGTTGAAAGTCACTAGTATTAAGTTGTTACAAGTTTGCATAAAATATTAACGGCTATATGTTTCATGAGAAACATTTCCTGGGGAGACATAACATATATTCATCTAAGCATCCCAAGTCGAAATTGAAAACAATCAAGTCAAACAATTAATCAAAGAGATTTATTGGATTTAATTAAAGGACAATTAAAGGGAAGGAGTTGTTGACCAGAACACAAGGGACTCATAGTCAGTTGTTATCCTGAAACTTGAAACGAGTGTTTGATAGAGGTTATTAATACTAGATACTCCAAGTACGCTGCATATCTGTAGGCATCTTTATCAGATAAAGAGCATCCTATTTTGGTGGCTCAGTGTATCAAATCCTCTTCTAAGTATAATTTGTCTGAATTTCTTGATGTGAATTAAATACAGAATGCTGTCACTATTATTAAATTATTTGAAGGGTGTATTACGTACCTTAATTAGTTTTCCTTTTGAATGGTTTATTTCAGTTTCAAGGAAAATGTTCAAAACAACTGCATTCTTCTGCTTTGCCACTTTTTTTTTTTTCATCTTGTAATATTTGGGGATGAACCAGTAAAAGTTTTAATGAAATTGTTCCTACATTGTCATATTTTCAGAGTTTTTTTTTTTCCAGCAGAAATAGTTGACATTATCTAAGATTTTAACATGGCATGAATGTTTTCACAAGTTTTTCATATTTAAAATAATTCTTCAGTGAAGAACCTCAAGAGTTGCAAAGAATACAACCTACATAAATCATATTCCAAATTTTTTTCCAGTGGAATCATTTTCTTCACTGTAAATATTGAGATGGTTTTTCAGACTTGAAATGTAGTCAATATTTCCTTAGAAAATGGATTTTTGAGGTTTCTCTTCTGTATGTTTTCTCTGTGGCATATATTTTCTGGAGAATTCTAAAATGACCATTCATGGTAAACGTTTTTTCTCATTCACGGCAGTTTCTAAATTTTCTCTATTATATGAATTCTCTGATGCTTCCTAAGAATGCTATTATGGGTAAAGCACTTGTTACATTCACAACACTTGTAAGGTTTCTCCCCTTTATGAATTCTCTGATGAATACTAAGTCTGAATTTATGGGAAAAGCATTTGTCACATTCACTACATTTATAAGTTTTTTCTCCTGTATGAGTAGTCTGATGGATTCTCAGTCTCGTTTTCTGAGTAAAGCATTTGTCACATTGACTGCATTTGTAAGGTTTCTCTCCTGTATGAATTCCCCGATGACGCTGCAGAGTACATTTGTACTTAAAGCATTTGTCACATTCACTACATTTATAAGGTTTCTCTCCTGTATGAGTTCTCTGATGACGCTGCAGAACATATTTGGACTTAAAGCATTTGACACATTCACTACATTTATAAGGTTTCTCTTCTGTATGAGTTCTCTGATGACACTGCAGGGTATTTTTGTACTTAAAACATTTGTCACATTCATTACATTTGTAAGTTTTCTCTCTTGTATGAGTTCTCTGATGAATTCTCAGTTTCGCTTTCTGAGTAAAGCATTTGTCACATTCACTGCATTTGTAAGGTTTCTCTCCTGTATGATTTCTTTGGTGATGTTCCAGACTAACTTTACAATGATAGCATTTGTCACATTCACTGCATTTGTAAGGTTTCTCTCCTGTATGAGCTCTCAGATGACATTCCAGACTAACTTTTTGATGATAGCATTTGTCACATTCACTGCATTTGTAAGGTTTCTCTCCTGTATGAGTTCTCTGATGAATTCTCAGTTTTGCTTTCACAGTAAAGCATTTGTCACATTCACTGCATTTGTAAGGTTTCTCTCCTGTATGACTTCTCTGATGAATTCTCAGTTTCGCTTTCTGAGTAAAGCATTTGTCACATTCACTGCATTTGTAAGGTTTCTCTCCTGTATGAGTTCTCTGATGATGTTCCAGACTAACTTTATGAGGATAGCATTTGTCACATTCACTGCATTTGTAAGGTTTCTCTCCTGTATGAGTTCTCAGATGATATTCCAGACTATCTTTATGATGATAGCATTTGTCACATTCACTGCATTTGTAAGGTTTCTCTCCTGTATGAGTTCTCTGATGAATTCTCAGTTTTGCTTTCACAGTAAAGCATTTGTCACATTCACTGCATTTGTAAGGTTTCTCTCCTGTATGAGTTCTCTGATGAATTCTCAGTTTCGCTTTTTGAATAAAGCATTTGTCACATTCACTGCATTTGTAAGGTTTCTCTCCTGTATGAGTTCTCTGATGATATTCTAGACTAACTTTATAACGATAGCATTTGTCACATTCAATGCATTTGTAAGGTTTTTCTCCTGTATGAGTTCTCTGATGAATTCTCAGTTTTGCTTTCTGAGTAAAGCATTTGTCACATTCACTACATTTGTAAGGTTTCTCTCCTGTGTGAGTTCTCAGATGACATTCCAGACTAACTTTTTGATGATAGCATTTGTCACATTCACTACATTTATGAAGCTTCTTATGATTATTGTTTTGTTTCAGCATCAGTTTATGTTTTGAGCCAAAACTTTTATCAAATTCTGTATTTATTTCTTTCTTCCCTATGTGTATTCCTTGATTTAGATTAATGATACAGCACTCATTTAAATAATTTATACAGTCTTTATATTTGCAAACTTCTCTGGTTTTCCCACTTTTACATATTTTCTGCTTTGAGGACTGAAGAAAGACATCACTGTAGTTAGTTTTATATGCTGTACTTTGGGTGGATTCATTAATCATGTTGTTAGTCGCATTACACTTATGAGAGTTCTCTTGTATTTTCACATGCTCATGGACAATCCACTCTGTGTCTTGATCTAAGACCTTCCCATGTTTTCCACATATGAGGTGATTTTCTGAAAAAAAAAAAAAAATACAGATTGATATGACAAGGATTATTGTCCTGAGGAAAAAGGGATTCAATAATGGGCATTTCCTGACATTTCAGGTAAACTAGACCATCTCAAATAGATTTTTCTTTTTTCATAATGATTGCATGGATCCTCAGAAGACCCTCAATTCTGATCTACATCAGCTGACAGGAAATAATAACATCATTCTAAATCTTGTTTTAAAAACTGTACTTTGTGGAAGCTAGGAAAAAATAAGTGATTGATTAGATATCTGAACAATGTACCTCTAATTTTTTATAATGGTTTGCTTCATACTGACAGTGTGTAGTGTAGTCAGCTAGAAATTTATGATGTAAAATGAATCCTCTACATGTGCTTTTTTCAGCATTCAAAATGCTAGGATAATGATCATTCTGTATCAGTGCTAAATATATAGACCACATGTCAAAATGTAAACAAATAAGCAAAATCAAAATTCTCCAAACCAAACATTCTGTATCCACTTAAAAACTATAGCATTATTATTTTAAAAATCATAAATGAGATTACTAGCTTCTCTGGGGACACTGTGGTCTTGGGGAATCCAGGAGGTCCACTGAATGCAAGACAACATGTAAAGTACCTTCCACGGAAATCATACCCACTGGGAATCCCAAGGAATCCAGTATACCTATCACCCACAAAACCGCTGCTCCCCAAATTCCATTCTACTTCTGGTTGGCGCCTTCCATATCTCTAAAGGCACCACAGTCTAAACTCTTCCAGGAGGTCCACTGCACTCAGGGGAACTGTTCTTTTGCACACCGGGCAACAGACCCCATAGGCTGAACAGGAAAACAGCAACATGCCAGGCAACAGCGTGACAACTCCTCTGAAGACCCGGTAGTCTGAAGGCCTCCCGGGAAATCTACTGCTGCCAACAACAAATCAGCAGCTTGTCTGCATCTGTGAAGACCCCACAGTCGGCATTATATGAGGTTTGCTACAGCCAGGGCCACAGGCCTACCAGGAAACTGGAAGCAACCCAGGGACACAAGAGGAATACAACAAACAGAGACACCCAGACCAGCTAGCATAATAGACAACCAGATGTTGAGAGTCAAACAAAGACCATAAGCAACAAAAGCCAACATACATGGGCATCAACAGAACCTGGTTCTCCTACCACAGTAAGCCCTGGATATACCAAAACACCTGAAAATCAGGAAGCTAACCTAATATCCTATGTCACGAAGATAATAGAGCCCTTTTAAAAAGATATAAATAAATCACTAAAAGGAATACAGGAAAACACAATCAAAGAGTCGACTGAACTGAGCAACATGGTCCAAGACCTAAAAGTGGAAGAAGAAACAATAAAGAAGGTTGATGTAACACTTAAAACAGCTCAAAGGGCCAAAAATCATCTTCAACAACATCACAGAAAAAAACTTCCCCAACTTAAAGAAAGAGATGGCCATAAACATACAAGAATCCTATATGACACCAAAGAGATCGGACCAGAAAATAAAAACTCCTCTTGTCACATAATAATCAAATCACTAAATATACACAACAAAGAAAGAATATTAAAAGCTGCCAAGGGAAAAAGGACAAGTCACATATAAATGCAGTCCTATCTTAATTACACCAGACTTCCAAACAGGGACACTAAAAGCCAGGAGAGATTGGACAGAGGCCATGCAGACCCTAAGAGAACACAAATGCTAGCCCAGGCTACTATAGCTACTGAAATTCTTAATCAACACAGATGGAGAAACCAAAATATTCCAAGACAAAAGCAAATTCAATCAATACTTATACAGCCCTACAGTGTTTTCTAGAAGGAAAGCTCCAACACAAGGAGGGTACCTACACCAAAGAAAAACCAAGATATTAGTCATCTAAAAACAAAACCAAAAGAGGAGAATCACATGCATATAATACCACCTACAACAACAAACATAAGACGAACTAACAATCATCTGTCTTTAAAATCTGTCAATATCAACAGACTCAATTCCCCTATAAAAGACATAAGCTAACAGACTGGATACACAAACAGGATAAAGCATTTTGCTACATACAAGAAACACACCACAATAACGAAGACAGTCGCTACCTCAGAATAAAAGGCTGGAAAAAAGCATTCCAAGCCCATGCTATCAAGAAACAACCAGGAGATGCCATCCTGATATTCAATAAAATAGACTTTCAACCAAAAGTTTTCAAGTGAGATGAGGAAGGACACTTCATAATAAAAGGGAAAATCCACCATGAGAAAGTCTCATTTCTGAACACCTATGCCCCAAATGCAACGGCGCACACACACACACACACACGCACACGCACACACACACACACACATTTACAAAAGATCAAAACACACATTGAATTTCACACAATAATAGTGGGAGACTTCAACACCCAATTCTTACTAATGGGCAGTCATTAAAATAGAAACTAAACAGAGACACAGTAAAATTAATAGAGGTTTTGAACCAAATTGATTTAACGTAAATCTACAGAACATTTCACCCTAAAACAAAAGAATTTACCTTCTTCTCAACACTTCACAGTACCTTCTCCCAACACTGACCACATAATAAGTCACAAACAAACCTCAAAGAATACACAATGTTTGAAACAATCCCATGCACCCTATGAGATCATCACAGAGTAAGGTTTGTCTTCAATAACAACACAAACAACAGAAACCTCACATACCCATGGAAAATGATTAACTCTCTACTCAATGATAACTTGGTCAGGGAAGAAAGGAAAAAGGAAAGAAATGAAAGACTTCCTGGAATTCAATAAAAATGAACACACAGTATATCCTAATTTATGGGACACAATAAAAAATGTGCTAAGAGCAAAATTCATAGCATTGAATGCCATGGTAAGGAAATTGGAGAGGTCTTACACTAGCAACTCAACAGCATAACTCAGAGCTCTAGAATAAAAATACAAAGAAGCAAACACAACCAAGAGGAAGAGACAGCAGTAAATAGTCAACCTCAAAGCTGAAATCAAACAAATAGGAACAAAGAGAAGTATACAAAGAAGCAACAAAAGCAAAATCTGGTTTTTGAGAAAATGAAGAAAATAGATAAATCCCTAGCCAAACAAACTAAAGGGACCAGAGACAGTATCTAAATTACAAAATCAGAAATGAAAAGTAAGACATAACAACAGAAAATGAGGAAATTCAAAAAAATCATCAGATTCTACTATAAAAGGCTATACTTAACAAAACTGGGAAATCTAGATGAAATGGATGAAGTTCTAGACACATACCGCAACCCGAAATTAAATTAAGAGCAGGTTAACTATCTAAGCAGGCCCATATCACCTAAGGCAATAGAAGGCATTAAAAACCTCCCAACCAATAACAGCCCAGGACCAGAAGTCTTTAGTGCAGAATTGTACCAGACCATAAAAGAAGACCAAATGCCAATACTCCTCAAAATATTCTATAAAATAGAAACAGAAGGAACACTAACTAATTCATTCTAGAAAGCCGCAATTACTTTGATACCTAAACCACACAAGAACCCACCAAAAGAACCAGAACTTCAGAGTAATTTCACTTATGCGTATCGATGAAAAAATGCTCAATTAAATTCTCTAAAACTAAATCTAAGAACACATCAAAACCATCATCGACCATGATCAAGTAAGCCTCATCCCAGGGATGAAAAGTTGGTTCAGTATAGGAAAATCCATTAACATAATCCACTGCATAAACAAACTCAAAAAAAAAAACATAAGATCATTTCATTAGATGCTGAAAAAGCATTTAACAAAATACAATATACCTTCATGTTAAAAGTATTGGAGAGATAAGAAATTCAAGGCACATACTGAAGTATAATAAAAAGCGACAGACAGCAAAGCTATAGCCAACATCAAATTAATTACAGAGAGAATTGAAGCAATCCCACTAAAATCAGGGACAAGACAAGGACGACCCCTCTCCGCATATCTGTTTAATACAGTACTTGAAGTTCTAGCTAGAGCAGTAAGACAAGAAAAGGAGATCAAGGTGATACATATTGGCAAAGAAGATGTCAAGTTATCATTATTTTCAGATGATATGATATTATACATGAGCAATACCTAACAGAGAGTTTCTACAGCTGACTAACAACTTCAGCAAGGTAGCTGGATATAAAATTAACTCAAATAAGTCAGCACCCTTCCTTTACACGAAAGATAAATGGGTTGAGAAAGAAATTAGAGAAATAGAATCCTTCAATGTAGTCACAAATAATATAAAATATCTTGAGGTAACTCTAACTAAACAAGTGAAAGGTCTGAATGACAAGAAGTTCAAATCTCTCAAAAAAGAAATAGAAGACCTCAGAAAATGGAGAGACCCATGCTCATGGATTGGTTGAATTACGATAGGTAACTGGCCATCCTACCATAAGCAATGCACAGATTTATTTCGATTCCCATGAAAATCCCAACATAATTCTTCAAAACTGTGGAAAAAGCAATTCTCAAATTCATTTGGAAAATTAAAAAGTCCAGAATAGCTGAAACAATTCTTTACAATAAAACATCTTCAGGGTGAAATCACGATCCTTGATCTCAACCACACACTTGTGGACACTTGAAAAAGAAGCCAAAAATATACAATGGGGAAAAAGCATCTCCAATAAATGGTGCTGGTCTAACTCGAAGTCACTATGTAGAAAAATGAAAATAGATAACATATTTATCACCATGCACAATGCTCAAGTCCAAGTACATCAAGGACCTCAACATAAAACCAGAAACACTGAATCTATTAGGAGACAAAGTTGGAAAGATCCTGGAACTCATTGACACATGGGGAAGTTTCCTAAATAGAAAACCAGGCTCTAAGATCAAAAATTCATAAATAGGCCCACATGAAACTGGAAAGCTTTTGTAAGTCAAAATGACAAATTGGCAACCTACAGATAGGAAAAAATATTCTCTAACCCCAGCTCTGATAGAGGGCTAATATACAAAATAAAAAAAAAAAACTCAAGAAGCTCACCACCAAGAAACCAAACAATCCAATTAAAAAATGGGTTATAGAACTAAACAGAGAATTCACAACAGAGGAATCTCGAATGGCTGAGAAAAACTAAAAGAAATATTCAAAATCCTTAGTGATCAGGGTAATGCAAATTAAAACAACTTTGGTATTCCTCCTTACATAAATCAGAATGGCTAATATGAAAACCTCAGGTGACAGCACATGCTGGCCAGGATGTGGAGAAATAGCAACACTACTCCATTGCTGGGGGGTTGCAAACTGGTACAACCACTCTGGAAATCAATCTGGAGTTTCCTCAGAAAACTGGAAATAGATCTGAAGACTCAATTATAGCGTGCTTGGGCTTATACCCCCAAAAATGTGCCACCATGCCACAGGACATGTGTTCCACTATGTTCATAATGGCCTTACTTGAGATAGCCAGAAGCTGGAAACAACCCAGATGTTCCACAATGGAAGAATGGATACAGAAAATGTGGTTCATTTACACAATGGAATACTACTCAGCTATTAAGAACCAGCACATCATGAGCTTTGCAGGCAAATGGATGGAAACAGAAAATATCATACTGAGTGAGGTATCTCAGACCCAAAAGCACACACATAGTATGTACTCACTAATAAGTAGATATTAGACAAAAAATGTACATAATGCACAGGACACAACGGCAAGACTCAAGAAGGTTAACAAGCCAAAGGATCCAAGTGAGGATGCCTCAATCCCACTTGGGAAAGAGAAGAGAGCAGTCACAGGGGTAGGAGGAGGGAGGGATCAGGGTAGGAAAGGAGGGAATGTGATCAACTATTGGGGGGAACAGGACTGAAACCCTGAGGACCACTAGACAAAATGAAAATAGGCAATCTAGGGAAGAGGTAGGACCTGAGTAGGCTGTCTAGCATGTAACAGAGACATAGGAGGTGAGAGATTTCCAGAACTCAAAGGGAGAGACCTTGAATGAAGTGCTCTACAGCACAGAGGGGGTACTTGTAGAATTTACCTCCAGTGGAGGCATCAAGTGGAGGAATGATGTTTCCATCCCATAGTCAAAGGCTCTGACCCTGAATTATTCCTATATGAAGGAACTGCAGGGACGAAATGGAGAAGATCTTGAGAGAAAGGAGGTCCAGTGACAGGCCTGAATTGGAATCTAGCTCAAGAGGAGGCCCAGGGACCTGACATTGTTACTAATGCCTTGGTGTGCTTGCAGACAGGAGCCTGGCATGGCTGCCCTCTGAGAGGTCCAACAAGCAGCTGAATGAGTCAAAAGCAGATATTAGCACACAACCAATGGATGGAAACCGAGAAACCCTGTGGTTGAATTTGGGGAAGGCTGGAAGAAGCTGAAGAGGAGGGTGGTCCCATGGAAAACCCAACAGTCTCAACTGAAATGGACCCCCGAGATCTCTCAGACACTGAGCCACCAACCAGGCAGCATACACAAGCTGACATTAGGACCATGATGCATAAACAGCAGAGTACTGCCTGGTCTGGCCTCAGTGAAAGGTGATGCACCTAACCCTCCAGAGACTTGAAGTCCCAGGGAGTGGGGAGGTCTGGTCTCATGGAGGTGGGGAGGAAACATCATTCCCTTGGAGACACGGTGAGGGGAGGAGGTATAGGATGGGGTGCGGAGAATATTATAAAATTTAATAAAACTATCATGTGTCTTTAGAGTAAAAAGACACTTGGCTTATGTACAACTTCTACATATAATTTTATGAATAGAGTTGCTATGAATATATTATATACTGATATTACATATAGCATAAAATATATTCATATACATATTCCTTTTTCAAAATTTACATTACATCCTGATCACTGCGTCTCTCACCAATATCCCCTCATATCCTTAACAAGAAATATTCATAAAAGGAAAGTCACTGCTATAGTAGGATAACCCTGATGAGTCAGCTCTGCTCCAAAGATTACCTCTATACTCACATTCAATGGTCCACAAAACAAGAACTAAATAAAAACAAAACAATAAAACCCAAATGCCTAATAATAAGATAAGTTGGGAAGATAAAAGAATGGGCGTGGTGATTGTGACAGTACGTATTTCATACATGCATGTCAAAAATTAAAAACTATCAAATGTGTGTCATTCATATGTAGATATGAATGGATTTTTTTTGTTGCATGGAATATTTCCATAGCTTAGTCAATGTCTAAGAACTCTCATGACAGTTAAAAAGCAATACTTTTTTCTCTACTCTCAACTTTGGACAAGCAAGGTTAAGCGTTATTACATGTTTGTGACCTTTACAGGTCTCTTGCAAAAATGAAAATATACAACATTTGTCCTATTGTTAGAGTTTAGCTCATTTAGTATAATGGTTTAATCCATTGTTGTTGAAATGTCACAAAGCAAAACCTACAAAAATCTGTGCTTCTTTGAATGGAACTTGATGTAGTTCTCATGTTGATATTGTTTGATCTGCCTTTGTCTTTCTTTAGATTTGTACCTTCTACTATCATTATGAAACTTTGTCCCTGTTGAAAAGAGTTACTTACTATTTATATTTTGCTCTTTCTCTCTCACAGGACATACTACATTTTGTGGTTTGTAGAGATTTGCTTGATTGTACGTAAGTGTTTTGATAATAAAAATAAATTTTAAGGCTGAAAAAATCATAAATAGTAAAGAGTTTAATATAATAGGAAAATATTATGTGAATAGAAATATAATTCCTTGTTCTGAACATTTGATTTTTTTATCAACACAGAAGTTTCCAATGAAAGCTCTATAAGAGGTATGGAAAGATCTCAAAGAACATAGCACTGGATACTCTTCCAAAGAAAGCAGAGAACTGTAAAGGAAATACCATGAAAAAGTTGTGATTCTAACCAGAACTTCCATTATTCTAGTGGTCTCTTGATATTTCAGAGAGCTTACATAAACAGAATATAAGAAAATTAAAATAAACATTCAGGAATTTAACAAGAAATGTACTCTTACCCACAAACAATAGATTGTTGTAATTCTCCAACATCACATCCATGTACAATGCCATCTGAGCAAAACTGAGACATTCCCATTCCTCCACTGAGAAGTCCAGCGCCACATCCTTGAAGGTTAACAGACCCTGTAATGGAAAACTACGTATTTGCTACTGGACAAAAATGTTTTCCTGTGTTAATAAAAAGCTGCAAATAAGAGATACTTTGTGATACAGTTGAGGAAAGGAAAATATTCAAATGGGTTATCAAAGTTTCATAGAGATATGTCTGAAGTTATGAGCTGCTGCTCTTCCATTGACAATCTATACAATGACTTACTATAATGCTTTCATTTATGAAGGCTCTCAAATTCATCAATTTTCTGTGGTTTTCTGAGACCTTAACAGCAAATGAAAGACTTGCCACCAGCCTTACATTCGAAAATGTTGTATGCAGTTGGGTTGGGATTGTATAACATCTTTTAAAGTCCTCTATTATGAAATTTGTTCATAGCAACCTAATGGCAGTACACAATGGATTTTTAAACCAATTTCTTTAAAAATCCAATGATTTCTGCTGAACACTACTGGCAGGAAGAATATTCAGCACCTATGCATAATTACAGGAAAATGTAACCAACATACATTATACAAAAAAAATGTTAACTTTAATAAAATATACTTTCCTAAAACAGTCATAGACTTCCTTGTATTTATCTCTCTCTGAGAATGTATGATATAATCATCTTAAAAGCAACAAACATTTACAGAATATACCATGTACATTTGATGTCTAGATGCAGTAATATACCTTTATGAAGTATGTGTTGATACCAATCATAATCTTAGTGTCACATCACAGATGGTCAAGTTCTGATGAGGAAAAACATGATTTCAATTCTACAATGTCCACCTTCCTCAAATATGGACACTAGTTCAATCCGGTGTGAAGCTGAGTCTCACATGACTGTATTCTAACATATCTATTTAACATTTTGAGGCCTAGGTAAAAGGCTACAAACTTTTTATAATAAACAGGTAAAATATGAAATAGAGACATGGACTACATGTCAGAGTTTTTCTCTTTAACAGAAAATAACTACAAATTAAACACATATATTAAACATTCCAAAAGACACACAGAATCAAATACTTAGGGAAATAACTTTATGAAAGTATATTCACAAGCAAGAATTAGAAAAACCAGGGCTAGAGAGATGGCTCAGTGGTTAAGAGCACTGACTGACCATCCAGACATCCTGAGTTCAATTCCAGCAACCACATAGTGGCTCACAACTATCTTTATTGGAGATCCAATGCTTACTTCTGGCGTATGTAAAGACAGTGACAGTGTACTCACATGCATTAAATAAATAAATCTTTTTTAAAAAAAGAATTAGAAAAACCACTCTTAGACAGCATTAAATTATTTAAAGTAATATATAAGCTGGCAAAACAAATATACATAATAAAAATTTCATACATTCCATAGAGTCTTTCACAACAAAATAGTTAGGTATATATGTATAAATAAATGGCATGTAGTACAATGCATTTCGATAAAGCAGAATCATTTTCTTTGATCAAATCTTGTTTTAAATTGAGGGAGAACCATGCTAACACTTCATAAATATGTAATACTTTATTCCTCACAGAATTTACTTAATTGAAAATTTGAATCTGGTAAATTTTAATGCTATTTTCTTTCTTTGGAATATGATCTCATTTGGTTATCAGAATAGTAGCTTCCATAGATAAGTTTTACTTTTAATTCTTCCTTTGTTTTTCAAAAATTATAATACACACATTACATACTATGTCTATTGAAAATGGGCATCAGAAATATAAACCTGGGACATGAAACGATGACTAATATGTAAAGGCACTTGCTGTGTCTTCAGTTTCAAGGATTTGGTGCTGAACCCAGGGATATAGGGACATAATGTATGATTCAGTGTACATAAAAACATGCAGATGAACAATTATATGCTTAAAAAATATTGAAAAGAAAAATGAAAACATCAAAACAACCCTTCAGTTTTTCCCATTTAACACATCATGTCAGGGAAGAGGAAACAGAGTAGAAGAAAAAAGAACAAAATTGTAAACAAAATTTCAAAGCAAATGGTCCCCAGAAACAAGGTGGTGTAGCAATTCTAATATCTAATAAAAATGACTTTCAACCAAAAGTTATCAAAAAAGATGAGGAAAGACAGCACTTCATACTCATCAAAGGAAAAAATCTACCAAGATGAACTCTCAATTCTGAACATCTATGTACCAAATGCAAGGGCACCAACATTTGTAAAAGGAACTTCACTAAAGCTCAAAGCACACATTGAACCTGACACAATAATAGTAGGAGACTTTAACACCACACTCTCAGCAATGGACAGATATGGAAACAGACACTAAACAGACACAGAGAGACCAACCGAAGTTATGAACCAAATAGATTTAGCAGATATCTACAGAACATTTCACCCTAAAACAAAAATATTTACCTTCTTCTCAGCACCTAATGGTAGGTTCTCCAAAGCTGACCATACAATCGAACATAAAACAAGCCTAAACTGATACAAGAAGATTGCCATAATCCTATGCATTCCATCAAATCACCATGGACTAATGATTGTCTTCAATAACAACAAAAACAACAGAAAGAACACACACACACATGGAAGCTGAACAACTCTCTACTCAATAGTAACTTGGTCAGGCAAGAAATACAGAACAAATTAAAGACTTTTTAGAATTTAACAAAAATGAAGGAACAACATACCCAAACTTATTGGACACATGAAAGCAGTGCTAAAAGGAAAACTCACGGATCTGAGTGCATCCATAAAGAAATTGGACAGATCATGCACTATCAGCTTAACACGATATCTGAAAGCTCTACAACAAAAAGAAGAAAAAACACCCTAGAGCAATAGAAGGCAGGAAGCAATCAAACAGAGAGAAGTCAACCAAGTAGAAACAAAGAAAACTACTAAGTATCAACAAAACCAGGAGCTGGTTCTTTGAGAAAATCAACAAGATGGATAAACCCTAAGTCAGATTGCTAGACAGAGGGCACAGAGACAGTATCCCAATTAACAAAATCCAAAATGAGAAGCAAGACAACAACAGAAACCGAGGAAATTAAAAAAAAAAAAAAAAAAAAAAATCATGAAATCCTGTAATAAAAGCCTATACTCAAAAACCTGTAAAATCTAGATGAATTGGATGTTTTTCTAGACAGATAACATAACAAAGTTAAATCAGAATCAGAAAAACCTTCTAAACAATCCCACAACTGCTAAAGAAATAGAAGCACTCATTAAAAGTCTCACAAACAAAAAGAAGCCCAGGCCCAGATGGGTTTAGTGCAGAATTCTATCATTCAAAGAAGACCTAATACCAATACTTTTCAAATTATTCCACAAAATAGAACCAGAAGGAACACTACCTAATTCATTTTATGAAGCCACAGTTACACTGATACCTAAACCACTCAAAGACCCAACAAAGAAAGAGACAAAGTTCCCTTATAAATATTAATGCAAAAATACTAAGTAAAATTCTACCTAACCAAATTCAAGAACACATCAAAACAATCATTCACCATGATAAAGTAGGCTTCATCCCAGGAGTGCAGAGATGGTTCAATATACAGAAATCCATCAACATAATACACTATATCAACAAAATCAAAGAAAAAAAACAAATGATTATCTCATTAGATGCTGAAAAAGCCTTTGACAAAATATAATACCCCTTCTTGTTTTAAACCTCAGAAAGATCAGGAATTCAATGCCCATAGTGAAACCTAATGAAAGCGATATATAGCAAACCAATAGCCAGCATCAAACAAAATGGAGAGCAACTTGAAGCATTCTAACTAAAATCAGTACTCTAAGATCTATCCAGAGTAATTATACAACAAAAGGAGGTCAAACGAATAAAAATTGGAAAGGAAGAAGTCAAGGATCCACTATTTGCCTATGATATGAAACTCATAGAGCTAGTGAACAATGTCAGCAAATTGGCTGGATATAAAACTAACTCAAACAAATCAGTAGCCTTCCTCTACTGAAGGGATAAATGGGCTGAGAAAGAAATTAGTGAAACAACACCCTTCACAATAGTCACAAGTAAAATAAAGTATCTTGGTGTGATTCTAACCAAGTAAATGAAAGAACTGTTTGACAAGATTCTCCAAGTCCCTGAAGAAAGAATTTGAAGAAGACCTCAGAGGATGGAAAGGTCTCCCCTGCTCATGGATCAGCAAGATTAACAGAGGAAAAATGGCCATCTTACCAAATTCAATCTACATATTCAATTCAATACCCATCAAAATTCCAACTCAGTTCTTCACAGAGATAAAGCAATTCCCAGATAATTCTGGAATGGAAAAAAAACCAGGATAACAAAATCTATTCTAAACAAAATGAGAATTTTGGGGGAGAATCATCATCCCTGACCTCAAGCTCTGCTACAAAACAATAGTGATAAAAAACACAAGGTATTAGTACAGAGACAGGCAGGTAGACCAATGGAATAGAAATGAAGATCCAGAAGTAAACCCACACACCAAAAGACAAAGGAAGTGACCATATCTGCATTGAGAATTTACCACAGAGCACCACACTGGGCAGTAACTCTCGTGAGACAAACAGATTTCTGTGGTAAAAAATTACAAAAAGAAAAGATAGAATAATTAAATCTGCATGTGCTCACAAGCACATCTGTGTTATGGCAATGGAAAGACATGTATTCCTGCCATCATCTGTGCCTCTAGGGAGCTAATATATTTACTATTAGAATTCAAGACAGTGAGTCTCTTATAATTTTATTCTTCTACAATATGTTCTATTAAATATATTGCTCAGTGATATCAGTGTCCACATATTTCTATGTCCACATTCAAAAGCTTTTGTCTGGAACCCTAACCAACTCTAAAATGAAACTTATGTGACACATGAGACTTTCTTCCACAATAATATAAAAGTACACAACTCAATCCAATGTAGAAATTAGCCATCGATACTTTTTTTGAGCATCACTTACAATAGATTTTCTTTGAGACCTGCAGGCCTTCAGGCCTTGAAAATTTTATGTCCTCACAGTAGAAAATCCAGTGAAAATAAAATGGTGCTATATATGTGAAAAACGTAAACATTAAGTTTTCATTACCCCAGAAGAAAATTAAGATCATAGAAATAAGCACTTTAGATAACGTTACTACATATAGGTAAGAAAGCTTTTGAATGTTTTGAATGATAAAGGAATTTTTCAAAGATATGTGAACAGCACACTGACCTGTGGAGTGTTTATCAGAAAATCACTCATTCTTTTTGTTGTTCTTCTCTCACTTTCAAATATTGGAACTCTTCTTGAAATTTCACGACAGGATTTGAAAAATTAAAGGTAAAATTAATACAACTACGATATGGACAAGTCTAAACCACATAAAAGTACATTAAATGCAAAATGGTATGAGGGATCTTGTCAACATTTCTACAAACATGAGAGCATGGAGTGATATATTTGGTGTGGGAAGGAATATGTGTATAATATGAAGCTTTTTTCTATCATCAGCAGACACCAGGCTCAAACACACAGCACATGCACCCCTGCTGTAAAATGCTATTACTCAGGGATGTTACTGAGAACTTACCTTCCTGGGTCTAGAATCAAGGACAAATGGATAGTGGCTACCATGATTGATGCCTAGAGCTTAATGGTGTTTCATTGGCCATCACACTAGAATACCACATCTGACCCTTTGATGAGATTCCACTTCATTCTACCAGGTAGATACAGTATATCTGTTTTCCAGTGTGTCCTGTTGTCTGAGAGTACAAAGATTCTATCTGCAAATATCATGAATTTGGCAAAAGAATAAATTTTCATCAGCTTTTGTTACAACCATTTTCAATATCATCTAAGAAGGCTTTTGATTGTTCATGAGATAAAACCTGTATTTCCAACTTACTTCTCTTTTCAATATGGCTGTTTTCTAACTCCCATGCACACCTTTGTATGCATGGATCTTGATCACTTAACATCCACATGAACCCATTAATATGTGGAATATTACAATTAAAGCAAGAAATGTCTTTAAATGAAATTTAATTATCCTAAAACTTTAAGCCCATTGTTTTCCACTTTTCTAATGGTGTGGTAAACTTTTACTACACTTCCAGGAACTCATAAGTTGATGCATCTACATATTTCAGACACACATTCAGATTGATAACAGGAGCGGTGGATCAGTTCCCAAGACCGTAAGAATTACGTTTTTTGATGGTCAGTCTTTGACAGCCCCTGTGAAAGTGTCAATTGACCACAAAGCAGACACAACTCAAGGGTTGAGAACATGGGTTCTAGGCAATGTGAAAACAAAATTAAAGAGGAGGTATGGAAGAAACTCACTGGTGGCTGCCAGGGAAAAAAGATGGCCATGGGAATAAAATGAACCATTTCAGCATATTCCCTTGGAACAATTCCCACACTATATCAAATCTGCTAAAATACTATCACTATTGGAATATCTTCCTGAACATGCATGGATCTGCATCTTGGCATTGTTCCAGGCAGTTCTCTGGTTCCCAATCAGTAATAAATATGAATACAGTGAGACTCTTCAAAGCCTTGTTGACACACATTTCCTCTCTGTTCATCACCCTTGTAGGTTAACATCAAATAAAGAATGTGTGATATGGAAGTCCTGGCATATATACCAATAGCTATACACACACATATATGCACACATGCACACATATACATACATATGCTTATGCATAAAGAAAAACATAATTACTTCTGAACATCGATACATTATTGCTAAAGTTGTCATGACTATGGTATCAACAAATATTCAGCGCTTTAAATGTATTTCATTGACCTTATATTTCTCACATGTCAAATATTTCCCTTGGAATTCAACAGCCTCAAAAGCAAATGATGGTGTGCCATGGAAAGTCATGTAAAATTAATGAGAATTGATGAGGAAAATAATGATTTCCTAGGAACCAGTGAACAAGTAACCTTTCTATGTCATACCACTAGGCCAGGCAATAACCAAGTGTAGAAACCCAGGCCTTCAGTGATCCTTCTAACACTGTCTGAGGACTGAAGAGATGCAGCACTGAAGTCACAAATTTCTTTAGAAAATCCCACAATGATCTTGCACGGAGAATATTGCAGAGTACAGAAAGAAAGAGAATGTGTTATAGTCATCACACAAAGCTGACTTTATCTAGATCCAAAAGGAAACGGCCATAAAAATATGCACACAGAAAATAATAACAGTCAGGTGCATCAATGTATACATAGAAAAAAAATTCTCTCTAATTGACACAGAAAATGCACTCAACTTGATTTCATGCCAGAAATGCAAGACTGTTTCAAAAAGCACAAAAAAAAGAAAAACACCTCAAAGGACAAACAATGTACAATCAGTGAGAGAAGATTCACAACCTTGTCAATATATCTATGAAAGGCCTAGGGCAAATATCACAGTGGATCACTATGAAAGTTCTGAAGGATGTGGAACAGAAGGAACATCACCGAGTCTAATGAAGATAATAGCCAACATCCTAACCTATCACTATACAAAGTGAAGACAGCTGTCATCATTCTACTCTACTCAGAAGAGAGACAAGGATGTGCAAAGTGTCCAAACTAACTTCTCACAGTGCAGCTGTGCTTACAAAGAAAAGGTAAGACTTAGAATATTTTCCATGTTCAAATAAGGATATGAGGAAGAGAAGTTTTCTCAAATAACAAGAAACATAATTCTTCAACTCAGGAGCTACACATGATCTGTGGCTGGGGACCACAGCTTGGGCCACAGGGCTCCATAGCCAATTAGCGCTGGGAGAAAGCTACCCTCCCAGGAGCTTGGAAAAGCCGGGAGTGGGGCCAAGACAAGCTCCACTGCTCATCAGGAACCGCCCCGAACCTGCGGGACACAGGGACTGAGGTAGGCATGCATAGGAACCCTCTGGTTCCCATATGTGGCAGGAGACCTCTGTCCGGGCCACTAGGGTTCCATAGCCAAGCAGCAGCAGGAGAAAGTTACTCTCCCAGGAGTGTGGAAAAGCCACGAGAGGGAACAAAACGAGCAGGAGTGCTCACCGGACTCCGCCCGGAAACCGCAGGCCACAGAGACTGAGGGACAGGAAACTTCTGGTCTCCATCTGTGGCTGGGGACCTCAGCTTGGGCCACAGGGCTCCATAGTCAATTAGTGCCAGGAGAAAGCTACCCTCCCGGGAGCTTGGAAAAGCCAAGAGTAGGGCCAAGACTAGCACCACTGCTTACCAGGAACCGCCCCGAACCTGCAGGACACAGGGACTGAGGTAGACAGGCATAAGAACCCTCTGGTTCCCATCTGTGGCAGGAGACCTCTGCCTGGGACACTAGGGTCCCACAGCCAAGCAGCACCACAAGAAAACTACTCTCCCAGGTCCCCAGGACACAGACACCAAGGAGGAAAAATAAGGGACAGGAACCTTCTGGTTTCTATCTGTGGCAGCGTACCTGTGCCCAGGCAACCAGGGTTACATAGACAAGCAGTGCTAGGAGAAAGGCACCCTCCCAAGAGGGTGGAGAAGCCTTGAGTGGGGATAAGACAAGCACCACTGCTCACCGGGACCTAATAACCAATATATACAAAGAACTCAAGAAGTTAGACTCCAAAAAACCAAATAACCCCATCAAAAAATGGGGAACAGAGCTAAACAGAGAATTCTCAAATGAGGAAATTCGCAGGGCTGAGAAGCACCTAAAGAAATGCTCAACTTCCCTAGTCATCAGGGAAATGCAAACCAAAACAAGTCTGAGATTTCACCTCACACCAATCAGAATGGCTAAGATTAAAAACTCAGGTGACAGCAGATGCTGGCAAGGATGTGGAGAAAGAGGAACACTACTCCACTGTTGGTTTGATTGCAAGCTGGTACAACCGCTCTGGAAATCAGTTTGGCAGACCCTCAGAAAAATGGACATAATAGTACCTGAGGACCCAGCTATACCTCTCCTGGGCATATATCCAGAAGATGCTCCAACATGTAATAAAGACTCATGCTCCACTATGTTCATAGCAGCCATATTTATAATAGCCAGAAGCTGGAAACAACCCAGATGTCCCTCACCAGAGGAATGGATGCAGAAATGTGATACATCTACACAATGGAGTACTACTCAGCTATTAAAAACAATGACTTAATGAAATTTGCAGGGAAATGGATGGAACTTGAAAATATCTTCCTGAGCGAGGCAACTCAGTCACAAAAGAAGGAACATGGTATGTACTCACTGATAAGCAGATATTAGCCCAAAAGTTCAGAATGCCCAAGTTTCACTTTATAGTAACCGCTGGACTGAGAGAGTGAGGTCCCAGATGGAGGAGTTGGAGAAAGGACTAAAGGAGCTGAGGGAGTTTGCAGCCCCATAGGGGAGCAACAGCGTAAACGGGCCTGAGCTCC
>CM052702.1:130835945-130847139 GCA_028551405.1 Uromys caudimaculatus
GGAATTCCCTCATAGATGCGGGGAGGGGGAGGGGATAGGGGGTTTTCAAAGAGGAGACCTAGAAAAGGGGAAACATTGGTAATGTCAATAAAGTATCAAAAATAAATAAATTAATTAATTAAAAAAAAGAAAGGAAGGGTAACATTGATGAACTGTTAACATTGATGAAAAAGCTAAAGAGAAAAAAAGGATAGAAATTGACATTCCAATGGCAGGTGGTACCTATTTAAAAAAAAAAAAAAAAAGAGCTACACATATCCAATCTGATAATACATGTAATAAGCTATAGCAAAATACAAGAAAATATCACTTGGATTTATACATTCCTAAAGAATAATTAGAAGTCAGAAGACCACTCAGTTTCTAAAAGCATCTTAGATATGCTGGGTTAGCACACGAACTGCTAAAAGAGCTCTGTAGGCTCCTTGGTGTAAGGAGTCATCAATGGCTCTCCCAAGATGCTGACCCTTGTGCTGTAATACCAACTGGTCTGACAATGTATGTCTACCAGTGTAATCGTGACAAGTAGGCAACAGAAACTTTACTGGTTTGAACTGAGTTCAGCTTTAAAAGGAAATAAAGGCATGGCACTGGAAGCTGGTCAAAGGTCACGCTAAAGATCACGGGCCCAAAAGTGTATTTATAACTGACATACTGCTCTATGAAGAAATACTAGAAATGCATTTAAATTGTTCTGTCTATACCATAGCATGGTGGTGCTTTCAGCCTAAGTCAGATGAACATGGTTTGAACATGGAAAGTGCCAATTCAGAGAGTGCTGAGTAAAAAGCCAGCAGTGGGGAAAAGACAAGGCTCTAAAATATGGAGGAAGTGGAGTTATGGAAACCCATAGTGTCATTTATCATGGAACATGGAATTATGAATATATGACAGCATGGATACCCTTTCAAAACCTGCCTCAGAACATACATGAAAAACAAGGATAGAATGAAAATATGAATAACAAGGGATTGTCAGAGAATCAAGAAAGGGTAACTGTGCAAGTGCTCTGGAATACTTCATGTGCAAAGGCCATTCACCTGAAAATGCAAGCACTAGGGGATTTAGATAGCAGAGATTAAAGTAAACTCTAGGAGTTTGTAATATCTGCAACAGCAAAGAAAACAGATAATGCAAATACTCTACCAGAACGTTTCTCTGTAAATATTCTAACAATTGTAATATGCGTGACAATAGTGAGGATAATCCCTAGTTCATGTGATAGAAAATGTACTAACAACAGGAATTTCTGTACAACAGAAATTGGAGATGCAGGGAAATAAATAATGCTGTCATAATTCACAATATGTAAAACTTGATGCCCCAGGGATTTGTAGACAGCATCAAGTGGGTACTAAAACGCGGGCAGAGGAACACATGAATTTTCAGGCAGTAATCAGAACATTTTTGCAAATCATGTCACTTTATGATACTTGCCTGTTACATACAGGCTGAGTATTGTTGTCATGTCTATCAGCAACAGATCATAAATCCCTGCTCCAGTGGTAGGCACTGTAAATGGAAATACATAAAAGGAATGTGTATCATAGAATTATTTTGCCTATGTGTGTAATGGGAAAAGTACATCTTCCATTTCCTGGAGACTGAACAAGTGCTCATTCTAGAACGGGAAGAATAACACATGTTTTTACATACTTCCACCATGAAATTAATATGAACACTAGGACTTAGACTTTAAAACTTGAAACTGACATTTCCTCAAATACACACCTGATTCTGAATAGAAACAATTCTGCACTTTGAGGCTTCCAGTCAAAGTTTTCTGTCACTTGTTTCATCACAATCTTTTTAAAGTAGAAAAACTCAAAATCAATGTATAGTGTTCAGACAGTGGGATTCCTGAGTACTAGACGACCATAGCATTCTAGCCTAACATTCCCTAAAAAAGTCTCTGACAGATTGGCATCTCTACTTCTAGATATATCTGCCTATTGTCACATCTAAGTGCTGTAACACTGTAAATCTCTTTCCAGTTGTCTTATACTACCCCTTTCAATCAAAAGAGGTAACACTATAAAAGCATACAGTAGTAATAAATAATTATCTATAGATTAAAATCAGGAGAGCATGGAATAATATTTTTCAAGACCTCAAAGAAAATAACTGGCAAATGTAATGATAAATGCAGAAAAGTGGCTACTAGTATTGACAGAGTATAAGGTATATTTGAATGTATTAAGGCAGGTTTTTTTTTTTTTTTAATGAAAAGATAGTTAAATAATGTACTGATGAAAATATTCACAAAAGAATAAGACATATATTTGTCATGAGGTCTTAGGAAATAAGACATTTCTTATGAAGAATGAATAAATTCAAGAGAACTAGGAAATATTCTTCAGGTACAACTCAGTAAAGCTCTATCCAACACAAGGAATGGGAAACAATGTGAACCATACTTGGCCACTCACAATGCCAGCAAAACCTTCTAGATTAAAAATGCTAAGGAATACAGTCTCATAAAGAACAGAATTTGATTGACCAATCTTCAGTGAAGTTCACAATAAAATCCTTGGTGGAAGTCAGAATAGATAAAACAGATATCAACATGATGAAGAATATTACATATGAATCTTTGTTTTCAGTTCAGGAAGAAGAAATTCTGAAGAACTCCACTGACAGCATATTATGAAGATATTTGAACTCGTTCCAAATTAAACTGTGTTTCAGCCCATGACATACAACTTTAATCACTCTGGTTGGAATATAAACAAGCCCTTAGTACTCACTTTAATCCCAAACAACAAAAGCACAGTTACTCTGTAGAAGGAGGCACCCATGTTTGAAACAGATGTCTAATTGTATGGCAGAAAATGTGCGATGTCATAGAAAGATCTGACAGAACAGGATATGTGCAACTCTTCTGATATGAGAGACAAAGGGCAGCTACTTAAGGGAGAGAACGACAGTACAGGAAGAAGAGAACAGTAAAGGAATATAGTAGAGTGCATGGGCAGCAGCTGAGAGAGGAGAGCAACAGAGAGGGAGAAGGAGACAGTTTTACTGGGAGAGTTTTAAAGAGTCAGATTGAAGAAAGAACATGCTAGGCACATGTAACACAGAATGAGAAGAGAAAGGGAAGGAGCCAGAAGATGTAAAAAAGATTGCTACAGTTAATTTAAGACCAAGCAGAGCAATTCAGTGTCTGAGAGAAGAACCACATGGAATAAGTCAGCTTGGGAGAGGAGTTTGAGCTGGAACAGTTGAGTTGAACCACCTACTTATGAGGTGAAGAGGAACAAGAAAGGGGGGAGTTTACTCAGCAAGAAATTTGAGAGGCTCAAAATACTCTAGGCCTGAATAAGATTGTATGGATATGGAGGCTAGTGGCCTGCAGGACTAGGCCTAGGTAAATAGACAGAGGCAGTAAGCCTCCCAGACAACAATCACAATAGGAGAATAAAAGTTTCTTTTATAGCCCTGTGGAAAATCTAACATTGTTTAATAAAATGCTTTCTAGAATATAAGATGAGAAGAAACATACCTCAGAATAATAAAGATGTTCAAAACTTGAGCAAACGGTACAGAAAAGGTCAATAGTAATTATCCAACTATAATCAGGACTAATTCAACATGCTGCAACAGTGAAAACATAATTGAAAGACTGAATATCATTTATACTGGACAGAACGTGTAATTCAGAAAGCAAGCGCATCTTCTAGAGAAAAGCAGCTCAGATCAGACCATTCACTCTGTCAACAAATATCTTGGATGGACTCTCTCTTGGTAGCACTTATACTGTCAAAACCTGCCATGCAACCTGGGGCAGGGGGCAGATTTATCAATGGTCACACCCAGACTTGCATCCTGTGTGCTTCAGTCTCAAACTGCCAGGCAAGGCATGGCCACTGGTAGCAGAGTGGCAAGACTATCTGTGGGTAACAGAAGGTTTACTGGTTCAAGCTCAGGCCAGCTCCACCAAGGGAAAAAAATACATTGATTAAACTGAGAATCTGCCTAAAATACAATAAGGAAGGTCACAGGCCCTAGGAAGAGAATCCACTTCTGATTTTTCCTTCATATTTACATGGCCCTTGTCACACCCATAGCCTGATCCTGATTTCAGACTGGGTGAACGAAACTTGGTTTCAAAAGACAACAGCTATTTCACAGCCTCAAAACTAATCAAATATTGTCATCAACTGTCTCCTGACTACTCTGCTTACCATGGGAAATCCATATCATCAAATCTAACATTATTCTCATCGAAATTCTCAGGAATCATTAATGAAATAGAATCTGGCAAAATCAACTTCATGTCCTCTTTCTACTGTCAGGTGAGCCCCACCATACTCCTTCTAACACACCTGGATTCTGTTTGAGTCTCCTTGGCCTTTACCATGCAAGGCTCTCAGTTTTGTTTTACAATCATGCAGAGTGGGCTGAGCACACTGAGACCTGAAAATGGGAAAATACTGTTCAGAAAGAACCTGTAAGTTTTCATGGAACAAAAATGAAAGATGCCAACACCTCGCAAAAGGATAAAGATGAAGGAAAGAGAAGATACCATGAGAATGTCTTTTTCTCTGAGGACTTAAATTTACCCCATGAGATGGGAGAGTCAGTCACACAGTCACACATTCAAAGTCCTTTTCCAAGCAACATGAAGGAGGAACAAGGAGGGCTACATGAAAAATATTTTCTTTTCTTTTTCTTTTTTTTTTTGGTTTTTCGAGACAGGGTTTCTCTGTGTAGCTCTGGCTGTCCTGGAACTCACTCTGCAGACCAGGCTGTCCTCGAACTCAGAAATCCACCTGCCTCTGCCTCCCAAGTGCTGGGATTAAAGGAGTGCACCACCAATGAAAAATATTGTGACCCACAGAATCCAGACAGTTGAACTCCTCCAACTAGAGGTCTCTGAAACAAGCCCTGAGTGCAGGGTCTAAGCATTCCCACACCTGCAAGAAGTCCACATTGCTGAACTCAACAAACCAGGAATGTGCATGGGCAGAATGCTTTTCATGACCCAAAGGGACATTTTTCTTATGTAAGTGAGCAATCATAATTATTCAAAAGGTGCTAATTCTGTTTTAATCCATAGTAAGTTTTCTATTTGTAAAAATATCTTGACCTGATATCCTCCTCACACAGCCTGCAGGGCTGAACCAGGGTAGGATTCAAAGAAATTCAGGAGGAATGGCTAGGTGGGGTGCCTATTAATATAGCAATGCAGGCATTGTTGGCCAGGTGCTTTCTTGCACCCTGGTTCTCTCTTGGCCAGCCCCTCTTTCCTCCTTTCTCATCCTCAATTCCCCTTCCCCCACCTCATGGCCTGGTTTAATCTGGAGCCAACCAGATCACTCTGAATGCTTTCTCCCTTAGATTGAAGAGCCAAAAATTAACCTTTAAGCACCACCAGCCTTAAGAACCAGGTATCGTCTTGTAATGCTGCACATTGCATGTCTTAGGAAAACAATAAAGCCTCATGGGAAACTACAATGGCCTATACAACCTCCTGTAGCATGTGACCGAAGTCCTCCTCTTGTTCAGGATGGAGTATTTAATAAAACTTGCCCACATGGTGGAATTGGCTTTTCTCTGGTGACACTCATTGTTAACAGAACCTACAATATAGCTTCTCCTCAGTGACACCTTGCTGCAATCCTCTCTTCATTTTTCATTCTGACCTTAGATTTAACTTTAATTACTAAGCCTATAAAGACACATTTCTGAATGTTGTATTTACATCAAAGACTGCATATATCTCACTGTTATAATTAATGGGGACTATGACTTTACTCAGTATATATTAATATTTACAACTATATGATGATGCTTTATGACCTATATTTTCTTATTTTCTTTTTTTTTTTCATTATAATGCAAGCCATGTGAGGCAATACAAATTTATTGAACTATGAATGCTAACTTATACAAACTGCATCATTGTAATTAAGGCTTTTAGTTTACATTTGGCCATTTCAAAGTTGTAACATGAGGTTGGTCAATTTAAATACTGTGGCTCCCTTTTGGATGGACACAGAATCTTTATACACAAATGTTAATGCATACAAAGCAACAAGACATTGCTAAATAAAAGAGCAATAGCTACTGCAAATTAGGCCTTGTGACCAATTACACATGAATAAAATAACTTCCCACACTTACATCCACAGTACTGGTCCACCAGTTCACATCTCAACCAAAACATTACACATGTGAAACAATCACTAACAGGCAGAGATACTAAACCTGAATATTTGGTATTGCAGACACACGGATGCATGAGCAAGCAAGGGAGTCACAGTGAGAATCTACAGCTGCAGAACCCTGAAAATGGTTTACAAAAATTGTTGAGTCATTTAAAAAATTGTTTGAAAATATACACTTCTTGTTGTAGACCCCTATTGTACACACAACTACAAACATTGTTCCCTATGTAAAGAAAAACGGAAACATACACTTAGGAGATTTGAAAAGTCTGGACATTTCCTTCCCAACAGATATTAAAGATAGCATCATTAATCTAAGACACCATACTGAAAGGACTATCATATTGAAAAGACAAAATCACTATCCTCACAGGTTTTTGAAAAATTAAAAAAACTATATGGCTGTGTTAATCAAAGCACTTATTTTGTGTAATACAATGATAGTGACCTTGAATTTAAAATAAAAATTAAAATAAGCAACCAGTATCAAAGAAGCAAAGTTATCTGGAGTAGTATATAAAGAGCACTTTGGAATTTCTTTCATTATGCTAAAATAGTGGTGCTTTTAGGATTTACATTGTTGTACCTCCAATACATACTATGGGTGTGTTAAAGTATACAGCACACCATTTTCATACATGTACAACATTGGTGGATGAAGACTGTCTCTTAGCAGTAATACCAGATGTTGCCTCTGGTTTTACCAGCTGCATACTCTAGAACTATTATATAAGTAACAATCTCTCCTGAAACTGGAAACTGATGAGAATGTGCAAACTGATAAAGTAGCTTTCATCTGCCTCTTACAGGGTACCACCACAGGAAAGTCCATTTAAGATGTTGGTGGGTTTAACAAAGCTGGAGTGCTGGCACTGTTGAATTGGGCAACAGTTCTTCAGACCTGGCTCAGAGCTACAATGCATTCAGAACACTAAAGCAGCTGACAGGATGACTTTTTTGCAGGCCTTTCGAGGCACTGGGGTTTTATTTTTTTTGTTATTGTTGTTAAATTACTGCACTAAGTCATAAAAGATCTCATTACCATTTATTTTGGACTATGCAGTGGATTCTAAGTACGCAGTTTTCCACCTTCTTGCTAGGTTCTGACCTTGTTCCTTTCCTACAACTCTTTCATCTTCCAAGTCCCATTTATTACCAACCAGAATCATTGAAACATCATCAGTGTCTTTAACCCAAAGACTCTGTTCTCTTAGATCTTGTAAGTCATTAAATGTAGACTGAGCTGTGATGGAGTAAACCACAGCAAAGCCTTGTCCGTTCTTCCTGTACAGAACTCTCAGGGCTGTAAACTATTCCTTTCCTGCAGTATCCAAGTCTGAAGCACACACTGCTGTTCATCTACCTCAACTTGATTTCTATAAGAATCTTCTATCAAAGGATATTTTTCAATAAAAAATCCTTGAACAAACTGTACAGTCAGAGTCGACTTCCCAAACCTTCTGCGCCAAGAACGACTAGCTTATATTCATGCCTGATGCACACTCCTCACACTTACTATCTCTCAGGCAGTCACCAGGTCACCACCATCGCCCTGCTCCCCCTCACACAACCTGCCCCCTGCACTTTCCCTTCAGGTCACTGCTGCTCCAGGTGCCATGGTGGACTCTGCGACAGCCACAGCCATTGCTGGCACTCAGGCTGCTTTCCAAGCCTGAGTCTGGGCAAGGTTTGGTGGTGTCACCTTGATGTCAGGCTTTCAGCCTTGCTCTAGCTTCTGCCCCTGGGCAGGACCCGCAGGAGCACAGCCATAACGCATATTTTGTAATTCAATCAAATCTGCACTGGTTCCTCATACGACTAATATCTACAAAGCTCTCTTGGGATGTCTATTCAGTCCCCTGGAGAAAGGGACATGAAATGGCAAACTGAGGAACAGGGGAGTTAAGAATCAAGGGTGAATTTGAATTCAGGGAGCTCTATTAAATTTTAGCAAAGAGAACTCCCGAGTACAAACTACAGATACTGCAAAGGATCTACGAGGTTATCTTAGAAACATTTTGGCAACCATAAAAGTAATTAATATGTCACCATAAACCACAGTTCATAGAATCTCAAACTTCCCGACAATGATAAGATATCCACAACAGAATTGCAAGAGTGGCCACAGAAAATGCACTCCAGTTCCACACTCCTGCTCTGATCCTGTCCATTTCCAAGCCCAAAGCTCCTCTGACCTGGCAGGTGACAGGACCAACTGATGAATGTCCTAGGATGCTGGCACAGCAACTGCACCTTAAGGAAGTTATCAGGTTCCTGAAAAACTCAGGACGACTCTCCCACCATGACTTCCTGACCACGAGGCAGCTGACATACCTGGAGAATGCTGAAATGGTGGAACTTCCTGTGACTTAGGCCTGGTTCCTCAGGGCAACTCCTTCTGGATCCACCCAATATTGGCAGCTTCCTGATGCATAATTCTTCTAAGACCACCTACCTCGAGATCTTTCATTAATTAGCTTCCCAATTTCTCACAGCTATTTTTGCTGGTTAGGATTTTTGTTTGTTTGTTTGCTTGCTTGCTTGCTTGACTGCTTGATGGATTGTTGTTTTGTTTTTATTTGTCTTTTTCTTAAGCTCATCTGATGAGAGAGATATGCCCACCATCCCCATCAGGAACCACTCCCCCAACTCTCTTGCAGCCTGCCTTCCACACAACTACAGCTGTAAGGATGCCCAGGACCTACTCTTGCACAGCTTCCCCACAAGCTTGCTGGAGGTCTTGACCAGAACAGGATGTAGTAGGACACTACACCTGGCTTCTGAACCCTTCAGATACAAGTGATCCTGCCTAACTTCTCACATTGAGAGTCTAGCCTGCTGGGCTAAAGATGCTCAAAAGATAGCAATTATCTCTGAATTCTGCGCTCAGGATAGATTCCCAAAACAGAGTAAAATTAAGATAAAATGTCCTGGCTCAAACCATAAACCATATATGTATCCCCTAAGGAGGGCAATTTACAGGATATCCAAGGTACAGAACTATAAACCAGAGTCTTGATCAAAGAAATCAAAGCTTTTAAACCATGGAAATCAATTCAAAGAGGACAGGACCCAAATGATTTATGGGCAAGAAAAAAAAATTGCAGATGCCTGAAGGAAATGAGGACAACAACATAGGATGTGAACATTGAGCTCACTAGGTGGTTAGAGATCTCCAAAATGAATCAATAAAAACTTAAATAAATAAATACCCTGAAATGAAAATTCAGTAAGGTGAATGATAATAACTCATAGAGAACATGTGGAAGACAGATTAGCAGACTTGAAGACAAAGTAGAGAAGCTGGATGCTTCAGTCAAAGAAAATGATGAATTAAAATAATGTTAGGTTAAGGCACAATATTATTTACTGTTTGAAGAAGGCAGTAAAATGGAGAGATTCCATTAGAATGTTCTATAGGTTCTTCCCAAAATACAAAGAATGAATGAAAGAAAGAAAGAAAGAAGAGAACTAGCAATAGGACTACAATACACACTGCACTGTTTAACCATTTGTTCATAGATGGTTTCCTGATTGTCCTCTATAATTCTCTGTGTACACACATGTACATCTGAATATGCTGGGGAGAGCAGATTCCAGAATTACCCAAGTCTCCAGAGATTCTACCTAGGAAATCAACTCTTTTCATGACTATAATGAGGCCTAAATTTCTCAGGTGACTTCTGAGGTTGAAAACTTGTGATGATTGTGACAGATTAAAATGAATTACAGCTCAGCAAGGAGGTGAGAGCTCAGAAACACTCAAGGCCTAGATAAGATTGAATGGAGGCTAGAAGCTTACAGGACCAGGCCTAGGTTAATAGATAGAGGCAGTAAGCCTCCCAGTCGACAATTGCAATAGGAGAATAAAAGTTACTTTTACAACCCTGTGGAAAATCTAACACTGCTCAGTATAAAAGCTCTCTAGAATATAACAAGAGAAGAAACATATCTCACAATACTAAGGCAAAGAGACACAAAACTAAAGCAAACACTACAGAAAAGGTCAACAGGAATTACTCCACTGTAATCAGGACTACTACAACACAGTGCATCACTAAGGACACCACAGTTCAAGGACAGGAAAACATTTGGAGAAGACCAAGTAGGTGATTCAAAAGCAAGTGGACCTTCTGGAGAAAAGCACCTCAGAACAGACCATTCACTCTGTCAGCAAATATCTTGGATGGACTCTCTGGTGGTAGCACTCACACTGTCAAAAACTGCTATGCAAATGGCTGGAGGGGACAGAGTTATTAATTGCCACACCCAGACTTGCATCCTGTGTGCTACAGTCTGAAACTGCCAGGTAAGGCATGGCCACTGGTAGCATAGTGGAAACACTATCTGTGGGTATCAGAAGGTTTTCTGGTCCAAGCTGAGGCCAGCTCCTCCAGAAAAAAAAGATACATAGATTAAACTGAGAATCGGGCTAAAATCCAATAAGGAAGGTCACAGGCCCTAGAAGGGAATCTACTTCTGGTTTTTCCTTCATATTTACATGGCCCTTGTCACACCCATAGCCTGATGCTGCTTTCAGTCCGGGTAAAAGAAACTTTGTTTTCAACAGACAACAACTATTTCAGAGTCTCAAAACTAATCAAATATTGACATCAACTGACTGCTGACTACACTGCCTACCATGGGAAATCCATATGATCAAATCTGAGATTTTTTTCAGTGAAATTTTCAGGAATCATTAATGAAAAAGAGTGGTAAAATCAAATTCATGCCACCTTTCTACTAACAGGTGAGCCTCAACTTACCCCTCGTTCAATCCTTCCAACATACCTGAATCCTTTGTTAGAGTCTCCTTGGCTTTTATCATCCAGGGCTCTTAGTTTTGATTTATAGTTATGCAGATTTGGCTGAGCATATGGAGACCTGAAAATGGGGAAATATTATTTAGAAACAACCTTGAATTTTTCATGGAACAAAATGAAAGATGCCAACACCTCGCAAAAGGATAAACATGAAGGAAAGAGAAGATATCATGAGAATGTCTCCATTTTTCCCTGAGGATT
>CM052702.1:130847639-130870866 GCA_028551405.1 Uromys caudimaculatus
AGAAGCTAATACACCCAGGAGGAGTAGAAGGCAGGAAATAATCAAACTCAGGGCTGAAATCAACCAAGTAGAAACAAAAAGAACTATACAAAGAATCAACAAAACCAGGAGTTGGTTCTTTGAGAAAATCAACAAGATAGATAAACCCCTAGCCAGACTAACCAGAGGGCACAGAGACAGAATCCAAATTAACAAAATTCACATTTAAACAGTTTACATAGTCTTTATGTCTACAAACTTCTTTATTGTCCCCAGTTTTATGTCTTTGTAGGTTTGAGGCCTGATGATGGACATCACTGGGGTCCATTTTATAAGGTGCACTTTGTGTGGATTCATCAATGATTTTGCAATCCTCATTACATTTAGAAGTTTTCTCTTGGATACTCACATTTTCATGGTCTTCATCCAAGACCTTCCCATACTTTCCACATATATAATAATTTTCTGAAAAACAAAAAAGTGTAATTAGGAATGAAAGGGATTACTTAAATGAGGAGTAAGTTATTCAATAATTGGTGTTCGTTGCACTTTTAGGTAAACTATACAGTCTCATGGATTCATGCTCTGAAGAGACGTTTTGGTTTGTTTTTTTAATCATTTCATGGATCCTCAGAAGAACTTCAAATCTGATCTGTATCAAATGACAGGAAATGATAACAGCCTTCTAAATCTTATTTTAAATTGGTACCACCCACCCATCACAAAAATATTAACCCAGAATTGTTTCCATCTAAGGAAATACAGGGACAAAGAGTAGAACAGAGACTGAAGGAGAGGCCATCCAGAGACATCCCCAACTGGGGATCCATTCCATTTGCAAATACCAAACGCAGACATTATTACTGATGCCATGGAGTGCTAGCTGTCAGGAGCTGGATACTAGCTGTCTCCTAAGAGGCTCTGCTAGAACATCAAGAATCCATTTGTGGATGCTTTCAGCCAACCTTCAGACTAAGCACAGGGAAGAGTTTGGGGAATGACTGAAGGAGCTGATAGGGTTTGCAGCCTCCTGGGAAGAACAACAGTATTAAAAAACTTGTTCCTCTAAGCTCCCCAGGATTAAACACCAACCAAAGAGTACACATGGCAGGAAACATGTATCCAGCTGCCTATGTAGCAGAGAATCACCTTATCAGGCATCAATGACAGGGAAGGCACTTGACCCTGTAAATGTTAAATGCCTCACTAAGGGAATCTTAGTGCAGCGAGGCAGGTGTGGGTGACTGGGTGGGTAGGTGGGTAGATGGGGGAGCCCTTCATTGAAGCAGGGGAAGAGGGTGTGACATGGGGCTTGCAGAGGTGGAACCAGAAAGGGTAATAACATTTGAAATGTAAATAAACAAAATAACCAAAAAAAATGAAAAAAATGTACTTTTCAGAAGCAAGGACAAATAAGTGCTAGATCTGTAATGAAATTTCACAAAGTACATCTCTGGGCAATGTATCTCTAATTTTATGATTAAAATTTGATTCAGGGTAACACTGTGAAGCTGTGGTCAGCTATAAATTTATCATGTAACAAACTGTGTCATGGAAACCAAAAAATAGGATTGTTTCAACATCCAAAATGCTAGTATAAAGATCATGTTATCTTAGAACTAAACACAGAGACCAAATAGCAAAAAGAAAATTTTAAAAAATTCTTTAAACCAACGGCTCTATATCACCTGAAACCTTATACATTTTTAAAAATCAAAAATAGGGGAATATTTTAAAGCAACAGTAAGATGAAAATACTAAAACTATTGTATATATATATATATATATATATATATATATATTAGTATATATATATATATTTCCTTGTTATGAATATTTAAATTTTCAAACTTGAATATCTTGACTGATGCTAGATAAAAGATAAGGAGAGATGTCACTGGTTACTTTTCCAATGAAAGCAGAGAAATGTAAAGGGAACATAATGAAAAGTTATTATTTTAAACCGAATTTCCCACATTCATGGGTTGCTAGACATTTCAGAGGGTTTACGTAAACAAAAGGTAGGATATTTCAAAGAAAGAATCAGAAAATCAACAAAAAGTTCATTCTTACCCACAAACAATAGATTGTTGTAATTCTCCAACATCACATCCATGTACAATACCCTCTGAGCAAAATCGAGACATTCCCATTCCTCCAGAGAGAAGTCCAGAGCCACATCCTTAAAGGTTAACAAACCCTGTAATGGAAAATTACCTATTTGTGACTGGACAAAAATGTTTCCCTATGTTAAAAAAAAAGAAGTAATTACAATATTTTCAACAAATGGTGTTTATTCAACTTGCGGTCGGCATGTAGAAGAAAGCAAAGTGACGTTTTTTTTTTTTTTCTTCTAAGGAGCTTACAGAAAGATATTGTTAATATAATTTTATTTAAGGGGCAGGAATTTGTTTTCTTTCTTCCTTTCTTTCTTTCTTTTATTTTTTGATACTTTATTTACATTTCAAATGTTTTCCCCTTTCCAGGTCTCCCCTTTGGAAATCCCCTATCCCATCCCCCATCCCCCTGCATGTATGATGGTATTCCCCCACCTACCCACCCACTCACATCTTCCCTCCCTGACATTCCCCTATACTGTGGCATCTAACACCCTCATCCCCAAGGGCCTCTCCTCCCAATGATGGCCAACAAGGCCCTCCTCTGCCACACTGTGGCCAGCACCATGGGTCCTTCCATGCGTATTTTTTGGTGGATGGTCCAGTTTCCGGGAACACCGGGGATCTGGCCAGTTGACACTGTTGCTCCCTCCATGGGGCTGCAAACTCCCTCAGCCCCTTCAGTCTCTTCTCCAACTCCTCCATCTGGGACCACACGCTCAATCCAATGGTTGCTATGAATTGAATCTTAGGTATTCCGAACTTTTGGGCTAATCTCCACTTATTAGTTAATGAGTACATACCCTGTACATTCTTTTGTGACTGAGTTACCTCAATCAGTATGATATTTTCAAATTCCATCCATTTGTCTGTGAAATTCATGAAGTCATTTTTTTAATAGCTGAATAGTATTTCATTATGTAAATGCACCATATTTTCTGTATCCATTCCTCTGTTGAGGGACATCTGAGTTGCTTCCAGATTCTGGATATTATATATATATGGCTACTAGGAACATAGTGGAGCATGTGTTCTTATTACATGTTGGAGCATCTTCTGAGTATATGCCCAAGAGAGGTATAGTTGGGTCCTCAGGTAGTAATATGCCCAATTTTCTTAGGGTCCACCAAACTGATTTTCAGAGTGGTTGTACCAGCCTGCAATCCCACCAGCCATGTAGGAGTGTTCCTCTCTCTCCACATCCTCACCAGCATCTGCTGTCACCTGAGTTTTTGATCTTAGCAAGCTTGACTGGTATGAGGTGGAATTTCAGGGTTCTTTTGATTTGCATTTCCCTGATGGCCAAGGATGTTGACCATTTCTTTAGGTGTTTCTCAACCTTTTATGTTTCCTTAGTTGAGAATTCTCTGTTTAGCTCTGTTCCCCTTTTTTGGAAGGGTTATTTGTTTCTCTGGAGTCTAGGTTCAAGAATTCTTTGTATATATTGATATTAGCCCTGTATCTGATGTAGAATTGGTAAAGATATTTTCCCAATCTGTTAGTTGCTGTTTTGTCCTATTGACTGTGTCATTTGCCTCACAGAAGCTTTGCAATTTCATGGGGTCCATTTATCAATTCTTGATCTTAGAGCATAAGCTATTAGTTCAGGAACTTTTCCCATGTGCCCATGTGTTCAAGACTTTTCTCAAATTTCTCTTCTACTAGATTCAGTGTATCTGGATTTGTGTGGAGGTCCTTAATCCATTTGTACTTGAGCTTTGTACAGGGAGATAGGAATGGATCAATTTGCATTCTTCTACATGTTGACCACGAATTGAGCCAGCATCATTTGTTGAAAATGTTGTCTTTTTTCCATTGGATGGTTTTAGCTCTGTTGTCCAAGATCAGGTGACCGTGAGTGTGTGGGTTCATTTCTGAGTTTTCATTTCTATTCCATTGATCTACCTGCCTGTCACAGTACCAATACCATGCAGGTTTTATCATTACTGCTCTGTAGTACATCTTGAGGTCAGAGATGCTGATTCCCCCAGAAGTTCTTTTATTGCTGAGAATAGTTTTTGCTATCCTGGATTTTTTGTTATTCCAAATTAATTTGAGAAATGCTCTTTCTAAGTCTATGAAGAAGTGAGTTGGAGTTTTGTTGGGCATTGCATTGAATCTGCAGATTGCTCTCAACAGGATGGCCATTTTTACTATATTAATCCTGCCAATCCATGAGCTTTAGAGATCTTTTCATCTTCTGAGGTCTTCTTCGATTTCTCTCTTCAGAAACTTGTCATACAGATTTTTCATTTGTTTGGTTAGAGTCACACCAAGATACATTATATTGTTTGTGACTATTGTGAAGGGTGTCATTTCCCTAATTTCTTTCTCAGCCTGTTTATCCTTCGAGTATAGGAAGGCTATTCATTTGTTTGAGTTAATTTTATATCTGGCCACTTTGCTGAAGTTGTTTGTCAGCTGTAACTGTTCTTTGGTGGAGTTTTTCAAAAGTGACCCATTCTTATCTTCTTGTTCAAAGCTCAAGTACAAGTGGATCAAGAACCTCCATATCAAACAAGATAACAGAAATCTAATAGAAGAGAATGTGGGAAAGAACCTTAAACATATTGACAGATGGGTAAATTTTCTGAACAGAACAGCAATGGCATATACTCCAAGATCACGAATTGACAAATGGAACCTCATAAAACTTAAAAGCATCTGTATGACAAAAAAATCACTATCAATAGGACAATAGGGAAAACCACAAATTGGGAAAAGATTTTTACCAACCCTACATCTGATAGAGGAGTAATATCAAATACATACAAAGAATTCTGTCAGTTAGACTCCAGAGAACCAAATAACCCTATTAAAAATGGGGTACAGGTCTAAACAGAGAATTCTCAACTGATGAATCTCAAATGACTGAAAAGCACTTAAAGAAATGGTCAGCATCCTTAGTCATCAGGGAAATGCAAATCAAAACAATCCTGAGGTTCTACCTTATACAGTCAGAATGGATAAGATCCAAAACTCAGGTGATAGCAGATGCTGGCAAGGATGTGGAGAAAGGGAAACACTCCTCCATTGCTGGTGGTGTTGCAAGATGGTAGAACCCTTCTGGAAATCAGTCTGGCAGTGCCTCAGAAAACTGGACACAATAATACCTGTGGACCAAGTTATACCACCCCTGGGCATATACCCAGAAGATTCTCCAATATATAACGAGGACACATGCTCCACTATGTTCATAGCAGCCTTATTTGTCATAACCAGAAGCTGTCAAGAACCCAGATGCCCTTCAACAGAGGAATGGATACAGAAAATGTGGTACTTTTATACAATGGAATACTACTCAGCTATTTAAAACAATTACTTCATGAATTTTGAATGCAAGTGGATGGAGCTATAAAATATCATCCTGAGTGATGTAACCCAGTCACAAAAGAACACACATGCTATATACTCACTGATAAGTGTATTTTAGCCAAAAAGAAGCTTAGAATGTTCACGATACAACTCATAGACTATATGAAACCCAAGAAGAAAGATCACACCAAAATGTGGATGTTACAGTCCTACTCAGAAAGGGGAAGAAAATAATCTCCAAGCAGTAGTGGGAGAGAGGGATCTTGGAGGGAAAGATGGGAGGGAGGGAAAAAGGAAGGTCAGTTCAGATATGGGAGGAGATGGGGGAGAAGTACAGAGGGTAAGGAATTTGAAAGGAGTTTTGCAGCAGTTAGGGATGTGGAACTGGGGGTAGCCTCTAGAAAGTTCCAAGAGGTTCCCAGGACCCAACATGGAAGACATTAGCCAAAATACCCAACAAAGGGGAGATAGAACCTGTAGAGATCATATCCAGTAGATATGCATGGCCCCCATTTGAGAGATAGGGTCACCCAACCACTTCAAAAATATTAATCCCGAATGGCTCCTGTCTAAAGAAAATGCAAGGACAAAGAATGGATCAGAAACTGAAGAAAAGACCATCCAGAGATTGTGCCCCTGTCTAAAGAAAATGCAGGGACAAAGAATGGATCAGAAACTGAAGAAAAGACCATCCAGAGATTGTGCCACTGAGGGATCCATCACTTCTGCAGACACCAAACCCAGACATTATTTCTGATGCCAAGAAGTGCTTCCTGATAGGAGCCTGATATAGCTGTTCCCTTAGAGGCTCTGCCAGAGGCAGATCAATACAGATGCGGATGCAAGCAGTCAAACATCAGATTGATTGTGGGAACCCCAATTGAGAAGTTGGGGGGGAGAACTGTAGGAGCTGAAGGGTTATGCAACCACATAGGAAGAACAACAATATGAACCAACCAGATGCCCAAAGCTTTCAGGGACTAAACCACCAAGCAAAAAATACACAAGTGTGGGAAGCATGGCTCCAGCTGGATGCGTTAAAGAGGATTGCCTTGTCAGGCATCACTGGGAGGGGAGCTCCTTGGTCCTGTGGAGGCTCGATGACCCAGAGGAGCGGAATACTAGGGCACTGAGGCAGGAGTGGGTAGGCGGGTAGAGGAGCACCCTCATAAAGGCAGAGGGAGGGGAGAGGGAATGGGCTTTGTGGAGGGGAAACAAGGAAGGGGGATAACATTTGAAATGTAAATACAAAAAATAACCAATAAAGAATAAAAAACTAAAGAATAAAAAAATAAAGAAAATAGTAATTAAGATTTTTTTGTCACATAAATGCGGCAAGAAAATATTAAAGGGCAAATGTTTTCTAAACGTTTTAGGGAGATATGTCTGAAGTTATGAATTGCTGCTCTTCCTTAGACAATCTAAAGAATGACTTACTATAAATCCTCACATTTAGAAAGGCCCTCACCTTCATGAATTTTATGTGATTTTTAGAGACCTTGGCAACAAATGAAGAATTTGCCACCACCATTACATCTGAAAATTTTGTATGCAGTTTGATTTGTATAATAACTTTTAAAGTCCTTTATTATGATATTTGTTTCTGAGCACCCAGACAGCAGTACACAATGGATTTTTAAAGCCAGTTCTTTAAAATATAATGATCTCTTCTGAACACTACTGGCAGGAGGAATAGATAGCACATATGCATACATTCAAACAAATGTACCCAACATATATTTAAGAAAAATGAACTATAACTTTAATAAAAGATATATTTCAAAATTCTCATCAATATCTTTGTATTTATATCCCTCTGAGAATACATGATATAATTATCTCAAAATCAGCAAACATTTACAAAATATAACATGTACATTTGATGTCTAGATGCAGTAATGAACCTTTATGAAGTATGGTTTGATATCAAACAGAATCCCAGTGTCTCATCACAGATGGTCAAGTTATCAGGGGGAAAATAGGCTTTAAAATTCTACGATGTCCACCTTGCACAAGTATGGACACTAGTTCAATTCTGTGTACAGCTGGGTCCAACATGACTGTATTGTAGCATATTTATTTGACATTCCCAGGCCCAGACACCATGCTTCACACTTTCTAGAACAAAAAGGTAGAATATGAAATGCAGAATTAAGGGATGGACTGAATGTCAGAGTTTTTCTTTAAACAGAAAAAGACTGCAGCATCAGGGCATACATTAAATATGACATACAGAATCAAATACTTTGGGAAGTTATTTTATGATAATATATCCAAAATCACAAGCTGGCATAAGCAATTCATATAATAACAATTTCATAAATTCCATAATGTCTTTCTCTACAGAATGATTAGATATGTATGTAAAAGTAAATGGCATACGTGGCAATGCATTCCAATGAAACCGAATCATTTTCTTTGACCAAATTGTGTTTTTAAATTGAGGGATAAATATACTAACTCTTTGTTAATATTTAATAAACTATTTTTCATGAGATTAACTTGATTGAAAATTTCAACCTTCTAATTTTAAGTTTCTTTCCGTGTCTTCAGAATTGTTACCTCATTTGTGTATTAAAATCATAGCTTGCATAGAGAAGTGTGATCTATACTTCTTCCTTTTTTTTCAAAAACTATAATACACAGGTTATATACAGTCTCTATTTCAAATGATCATCAGAAATGTAAACCTGGGGTATGAAAAAATGAATAAGAAGTAAAGGCACTTGCTGTTTCTGCACAGAACCCTAATTTAATTCTTTCTAAGCATATTGTAGGCCACTACTCTATGTGACTTAAATCCTCAGAGTTTGGTGATGAACTCAAGGCTCTAAGAGGATATGATATCATTCTGTGAACACTCACATACTTAATTATCATTTTAATGAAAATAGAAACATTGCCATAACCCTTTAGTTTTCCCTATGTAATGCACAGCTTGTCTGAAGAGGAATAACATAGATTGTATGAACCTTTCTACCTTTTCAAGAAAATAAGACAACAAATTAAGAAGGACATTTACTTATGTTTGAAGGACCACAACTATCCTCTCCAGAAAACTCTTGCTAATATATTTCATGTAATGAAATACAAAGGTACAGAACACAAGACTTACACTACTTCTAAAGACTGAAACAAAACAGTAAGAAAAGAAAACATTTGTAAATTGAGAATTTACCACAGGGGTAGTGTCTCTCTTGAGCCAAACAGGTTTCAGGTGCAAAGTGCTGGGCAGTGGTGGTACACACCTTTAATCCCAGCACTTGGGAGGCAGAGGCAGGTGAATTTATGAGTTCAAGGCCAGCCTGGTCTACAGAGTGAGTTCCAGGAGAGGTGGGGCTACACAGAGAAACTCTGTCTCGATATCAAAAGAATTGTCAGAATACTGAACTCTGCATCAGTTCACAACCACATAAATCACCTTACTTCCACATTAATATAAAAAGACACAACACCATCCAACAGCAAAATAGTCATCAATATATTCTTTGAGCTTCATTTACAATAGATGCTCGTTTGAAAGATTTGAAAAAAATGGAATTTTAAAAAGAAATGTGGACACAAAACTGACCTGCAGAGTATTTACCTGAGAAGCACTCATTCTTTTTGTTGTTGTTATTCTTCCAGTTTCTATGTGAGGAACAAAAATTGGAATTCTTCTTGGAATTTCACATCAAGGAGTGAACCCTTCAAAAATTAAATAAATAAAACTCCATTACAATGCTAAACCACATAAAAAAAATCATTAGAAACAAAATGATACCATGAGAGCATGTAATGATATATTTAGACTGATAAGGAATATGAGTTTAACTTGAGGCCTATTTCTAACCTCAGCAGTCACGAGTCACAAACACAGAGCACATGTATACCTGCTGTAAAACACTAATGCTCAGGGTTATTATTTAAAACATATCTTCCTAGACTGGAATCAAAGACAAATGGCTAGTGGGATACCAAGACTGATTCTTAGAATTGAATGTAGTTTCATTAGCAATCACAATAGAATACAATATCTGAGCCTTTAATAAAATTCCACATCATTCTACCCAGCAGATACATTATATCTATTTTCCATGTGTGTCCTATTGTCTGAGTACAGAGAATGATTCTATCTGTTAACTATGTCGTAGTTCTACATGAAAGTAAGGATGTATGGCATGGGTCTCCTGGCATAAAGACCTATACATACATATATATTCACACCTACATACATATACATACACATACATATGTTTATCCATGTATAAAAACTTAAGAACTCCTTCTGAATGTCAAGGTACTATTACTGCAAAAAAGTGTCATGAAATTGGTAGGAAATAAGCAAGTGCAGAAACCCAGACCCTCAGTGTTTCTTCTAATAATGTCTGAGGACTAAATAGATGCAGCACAGAATTCACAAATCTTTAGAAAATCCCACAATAATCTTGTGCAGAGAATATTACAGAATAAAGAAGGAAAGAGATGTTGTCCAGTTATTATACAAAGCTGGTTTATCTGTATCCAAAAGCAAATGACCATAAAATATGTACAAAGAAAAAAGTAACAGTCAAGGTGCCCCAATGTACATTGGAAAAAGACTCTCTCTAATGGATGGAGAATGTGAACTCAACTTGATTTCATGCCAGAGATGCAAGATTGTTTTAACAGGCACAAACCAAACAAGTGAAGACTCAAAACACATACAGTGAGAGAAGGCTCACAACCGTGCCGATGTATGTATAACATGCTTGGGGCAAAATATCACAGTGGATTATGATGAAAGCCTGGAGATTTTGAGAACAGAAGGTACATCCCTCAGTCGAATGAAGATAATAGCCAACATCTTACACCTATTATTATGAAAACTGAAAACAGCTGTCATCATTCTACTCTTTTCAGAGGAACGTCAAAGTTGTACAAAGCCTCCACACTAACTTGTCACAGTGCAGCAGTGCTTATAAAGATCAAGTAATACGCAGAATAATTTCAAAATGCCAGAAAAGGATACAGGGAAGGCAAGTTTTCTCAAATTACAAGAAACAAAATTCTTTGATTCAAGAACTACAAATATCCCAAAGGAATACTCCAATCTGGTAAGACACTTAATAAGCTATTTAAAAATACAAGACAGTATTTTTTGTTTTTATACATTCCTTAAAAATAATCTGAGATGTCAGAAGAATGTTGAGTGTCTAAAATAATCTTAAATATGCTGGTGTAGCATACAAACTGGTAAAAATGGCTTTGTAGGTTGCTGGGTGTAAGGAGTCATCAATGGCAGTTACTAGATGCTGACAACTTTCCTGTAATACTAACCTGTGTAGCAATGTATTTCCATCAGTGTAATAATGACAAGACTATTTTGTAGGTAACAGGAACTTTACTGTTTAGAACTAAGGTCAGCCTATAAGGAAATACATAGATGGTAATGGAAGCTTGTCAAAAGTCACTCTAAAGATCACAGGCAAAAAAGGAATTTGTAACTTACATACTGCTAAATGTAGAAATACTAGAAATGCTTCTAAATGGTTCTCTCTACACGCTAGCATGGTGCTGCTTTCAGCCTAAATCAGACAAACATGGTTTACATGCAAAAGTGCCAATTCAGAGATTGATGGGAAAAAAGTCAAAATCAGGGAAGAAAGGGAAAGACAATACGTGCTCTAGGAAGGGGAGGTATGGAAATCCATACTGTCATGTACAATGGCATATAGAATTATGAATATAAGACACCATGGCTAACCATTAAAACCCTGCCTCAGATCACAATGAAACACAAAGATAGGGATAAAATGTGAATAAAAGGACAGAGAATGAAGACAGAGTAACAGTGTAAGTGCCCTGGGGCACTTCTTGAGCAAAGGCCATTCATCTGAAAATGCAAGCTGTAGAACAAGGGATTTAGAAAGCATAGATTAAAGTCAACTCCAGGAGCTTTGTAATATCTGCAACACCAAAGAAAGAGACACGCAAATACTCGACCATAATGTTTCTCTGTAATTATTCTAACATTTGTAATATGCACAAAAATGGGGATAATCCCTAGTTTGTATGATAGAAAATTTAGTAACGGGACTTTCTGTACAACAGAATTTGGGCAAGCAAGAAAAAATAAAATACTGTCATATATTTACAATACTTAAAAGTCAGCGACTAGAGCATGAGTGGACAGCATCAGGTAGGTAAGAAAAAATAGACATAGGAAAGCCTAAATATTCAAGGGAATAATCAGGACTTTTTTGTAGCATGTCACCTTATGATTCTTGACTGTGACATGCAGGCTGAGTATTGTTCTCATCTCTATAAGCAACAGATCATGAAATCCTGCTCCACTGGCAAATGGATGTGCTTTAATATCAACAATAGTAAATACATAAAATGAATGCGTAGCATGACATTATTCTGTCCATGTCTATAATGGGAAAAGTGCACCTTCCATTTCATGGAGACTGAACAACAGGTCATTCTAGGATGGAAACAATATCCCATGGTATTTACATGCTTCCGCCATGAAGTCACCATGAAAACTAAAAGTTCTACTTTAAAACCTGGAACTGACATTTCCTCAAATACACACTTACTTTTGATTAGATAATTCTGTACTTTTGAGCCTTCCAGGCAAAGTTTACTATCAAATCTTTGTTATATCAAATCTTTTTACAGTAGACAAAGTTCAAATAGCTATATGTATTGTTCTGACACTGGGAATTTTGTCTAGTACAAGTTCATAGTATTCTAATCTAGCATTTTCTAGGAAGGTCTCTCAGAAATTGGTTTCCTCAACTCCCAGATGTACCCAGCTATTGTCACATCTAAATGTTGTAACAATGTGCATCCCTATTCTGTGGCTAAGGAAATAATTATGATAATGCAGGATGTGAACATAGCATCTATAGAGGTAAAAATCAAAGGAATCCTCACCCTGAAATGAAATGAGAGTTGAACTCTGTAAGCCTGACGGTAACTCAATGGAGTGCCAATCCACGAACACACAGCCTACAGAAGAAAAACCTCCGTATTTCGAAACAAGCTGAAGGGGCTGGCTAACTCAATCAAGGAAGTCATAGGTAACACAAATGAACAAAATACTTGTATACCAGCAGAAATAGTAAAAGATAAAAGTGTATTTCAAGACTAACACTCAGTGGTTCAGACAAGCAGATTTATGTGTGCTAGAATCCATTCTGGTCTCCACATCAGGATACATGAATGTCAAGTGTGCAGGGTGAGACCTTGTTTTACAAACAAACAAACAGTAAATCCAAACAAGAAATTAAACCTATATTTTCTACATTAATATCAAAACAAGTTAAATATGCAAGAATAAGACGACTGGTTTTATACATCTGAATTAATATGTTTTTTATTGGCTTATATTTTTCAAGTTGGATCTCCAGTTGGTCACAGTGTTTTGGGAAATGTAGTTGTTGGAACTTTACTAAATAAAGTATGACAGTGGGGGTAGGCTCTGAGAAAAAAGAATTGACACAAGTCACTGAGTTGTCCTACCATTAGATACTTAGTTAGTGTCTCTGGAGACATAAATCAATAAAAAGTGAGACAGAGTGAATGGAGCATGAAGAAAAATTTCTTAGAGTGTCAGGATGAGAGTCAGCTCAGCAAGGAAAGACAAATGCACATAAGTGTTGTAACAAAGATACATTGGAAAATTTGGCAGTGAGACACTGGTTGTGAAAGATATTTTCACATAATTATGAATATACATGAGGTCTTACAAGAATGAAAATGAGTCATTCTAAAATAGTACAGAGAAAGATATTAGTAAGTTTATATAGAAATTAATGAATAGAGACTCCAGAGAATGCGGTGATTCAAAATAACAGACTTGTTTCTGTGAATACACTAAAGTCCTGAAAAAATATTGTTCAGCTTCTTTAAACTAAAATAAAGTATTCACACACACACACACACACACACACACACACACACACACATATATATATATATATGTATGTATTAGAACTACAACTAAAAAAGGGACATTACAATCTATGACAATGATGCCAGTGTTACCTTATGCAGTACTGTAGAGAGCTATGCACAACTGCATCACAAATGAAGAAGAAATGAGTTCTAGAAACAAGCAAACAAACCAACCTCCTACATTATACAAGTAGAACACACATCAAGGATATGCTCAGACTGAAGCAGGAAGAGTTTCATCTGATAGGGTCAGAGGACTGGACAGATTAGCATGGAATTCCCCTTTCCTTAGGCAAACCTCATACTAATGCCAAAAGGATAATATTGCATAAACCATGAAGAAGAGGAACACTAGAAAGATATCATACAGAGTAAGTTTGCCTCTACACCCCAAGCATGTAAATAGAAGCATATGCAATATGCACATAAAATATATGCAAAGAAAAATTACAGAGCAGTTGCCAGAATATAGATATAGTTGCTAAGTTATATGGAAATGGAAGGAAACCTGAGTTCACATCAAGAATGCAAGACTCTATCAACATCTAAAATTAATCAATTTAAGACTACAAAGATATAAACTCAGTGAAAGAAAAATTAGGTTGGGATATTTGAACCTGTTCCTAGTTAGAGTGTGGTTCGGCCCCACAACACACATTTAATCACACTGGATGGAACACAGGCAAGCCCTTCATACTCACTTCAAACCCAAAAGTTGAAGGTTAGTTACTATGTAGAAGGAAGATCCCAATTCAAAAGTGATGTCTAATTGGGTGCTGAAAAGTGTGACAAATCAGAGAAAGATTTGACAAAATAGGCTATGCTCAAATCTCATGAGAAGAGAGAGGAAAGGCAAGGTACATAAGGGAGAGAAAGACAGCACAGGAAGAAGAGACTATAGTAAAGGAATAGAGTAGAATTCATGGAGAGCAGTACAGGACAGGTGATAGGGTAGAACAACAGAGAGGGGGAAGGAAGCGGTTTTGCTGGGAGAGTTTTACAGAGACAAATTGAAGAGAGAACATGCTAAACACAGGTAAAGACAGAATGAGGACTAGAAAGAGAAGGAGCAAGAAGATTAGAAAAGATTGTTACAGTTAATTCAAGGCTAAGCAGAGCAATTCAGTGTCTGAAACAAGAGCCAGATTGATTAGCTCAGCTAGGAGAGGAGATTGAGCCTGAACAGCTGAGTTGAACCAGGCAGGTAAGAGTTGAGAAAGAACAAGAAAGAGTAGCTTATTCAGCAGCAAACTGCAGAGGATGAAAACACTCTAGGCCTAGATTACATTGTATGGAGGCTAGAAGATTCCAGGACTAGGCCTAGGTTAACAGACAGAGATAGTAAGCCTCCCAGACCACAATTACAATAGGAGAATGAAAGTTACTTTTACAGTCCAGTGGTAAAATCTGATTTGTTCAGTATAAACGCTCTAAAGAATGTAATCAGAGAATAAACATACCTCAGATAAACAAAAGCAAAAGACACAAAATAAAAATAAACAGTACAGAAATTTTCACTAGTAATTATTCCACTCTAATCAGGACTTATTCGACACAGTGCATCAGTGAAAACACAAATCAAGGACAGGAAAACATTTGGAGTAGACAGAATAGATGATTCAGAAAACAAGTGGACATTCTAGAGAAAACCAACTCAGGCCAGACAATTCCCTTTGTCAACAAGCATGTTGGACTCCTTGGTAGAAGCATTCATAATGTTCAAAACTGCTATGCAAAAAGGGACAGGGGGCAGAGCTTTCAATGGCCTAACCTAGATTTATGTCCTGTGTGCTACAATATCAATTTTCCAGGCAAGGCATAGCCACAGGTATCATAGTGGCAAGACTATTTGTGGGTAACACAGGGTTTTCTGGTTCAAGCTAAGGCTAGCTCCACAAGAAAAAAACAAAAAACAAAAACAAAAACAAACAAACAGAGGTTACAGTGGGAACCTGGCTAAAATCCAATACAGAAGGTGACAGGCCCTAGGAGGGAAGCTACTACTGACAATTGCTACACATATAAATGACCCTTGTCACACCCACAGCCTGAGGTTCTTTTCAGGCTGGGTAAAGAAACTGTTTTCAATGGGCAACAGTTGTTTCAAAAACTCAAAACAAATCAAATATTGCAATTACCTCACTGGTGACTGCACTGCCTATAATGAGAAATCCTATCATCACGTCTAATTATTCTCAGTGTAACTTTCCATAATCATTACTGAAATGGAATCTGGTAAAACTACATTCATGTCCTCTTTCTACTGACAGGTGAGCCCCACTCCATCCCTTGTTCAATCCTTCTAACATACCTGGATCCTTTGTTACAGTCTCCTTGGCCTTGGGCTCTTATCTTTGATTTAAGGGTGAGCAGATTTGACTGAGCATAGGGAGACTTGAATATGGGTACAAAAAGAACCTGGAACTTCTCATGATACAAAAATGAAAGATGGTAACATCTGGCAAAGAATATCATGAATAAAAGAGAAGATACCATGGAAACTGGCTCATTTCCTCTGAGAATTTCAGTTTACTCTATGGGACTCCTTCATACAGTTCGCACACATGCACAGTCCTTTTCCCAGGAACACTGAAGAGAAGCAAGGAAGACTGCATGGACACTATTCTGTCCCACCAAATCACGACAGCTAAAGTTCTTCAACAAGAACTGTCTGAAAAATTGCCATGAGGACAGGGTCTAGGCATTCCTACACCTGCAAGAAATATAGAGTGCAGAACACAACAGACCATGAATGTGCACAGACAGAGTGCTTCTCATGAACCAAGGAGCTGTTTTTCTCATGGAAGTGAGCAATCATAATTATTCTGAATGTGCTGTCTAATTTTGTCTCAATCTATAGTGAGTTTTGAATCTATTAAAATACCCTGGCCTAGGAGACTCTCTGAACACACATACTGCACTGGCCAGAACATTGTTAGGCCTCAAGAAATTCAGGATAAATGGCTACCTGGGGTGCCTATTAACATATCAATGTGGACACTGTTGACAGGGTTCTTTCTTGGCTCCTGGTTCCTTTCTGGACCAGCCCCTCTATCCTCCCTTCTCTTCCTCCAGAACTCTCCCCCTTTTTTCATGACCTGATTCAGTCTGGATCTAGCAAGATATCTATCTTTTTTCCCTCACACTGTAAAGTCTAAAATCTACCCATAACCACCACTTGCCTAAGAACCAGGTACCTTCCTGGAAAGCTACCAGCTGCACGACATAGGATTCTTGGGAAAACTACAAAAATAAATTGAAAAAAACTACAAAGAAAGACTCATGGGAAACTACAGTGGTCTATACTACTGTCTTTACAAACCCTTGTAGCATGTGTCCAAAGTCCATCTCTTGGTCAGGATGTGATATTTAATAAAGCTTACTAACATGGTGGGATTGTTTTTTTCTCTGGAGACACTCAGGGTTAACAGAGTCTACTATCCTGTCTTCACTATTCATTCAGATCTAAGGTGTTACATTAATAACCAAGCCTATGAAGATGTATTTCTGAATGCTGTGTCTACATCAAAGAGTGCATATGTTTCAGTGAAAATTTTAAAGTATAACTTTACTCAGTAAATGTTAATATTTCCAGCCAACAAGATGGCATTTTATAATGAATACTTTCTGATTCAGTAAAATCTGCACTGGATCCTCATATGACTAATATTTACAATGTGCTCTGGTAATGCATATACAGTCATTCTCCTAGCAATTGTATGATATCCACAACAGAATTATGAGAGTGGCAGCAGAGAATGCACCCCTGCTCCACACACCTGCTCTGCTTCTGCCAGTTTTCCAGATCCACAGTTCCTCTGACCTGGGAGCTTCCAGAAGTGACTGCAGACTGGTGACTCTCCTTGGATGTCACACAAAGCACCTGCAACTTAAGGAAGTTTTGGGTACTTCAAATACTTGATACTAGTCTCCCACCATGACTTCCTGACCATGAGGGCAGCTGAGATAAACAGAGCATGCTGGAACACTGGAGTTTCCTCTCACTATGGCCTGGTTCATTGGAGCAACTCCTTCTGGATAATCCTAGTGTTCAGCAGCTTCTTGTTACATGTTTCTTCTGTGTCCGCCTACTTTGGACTCTTTACTAATTCTCTTCCCAGTTCCTCTCAGCTGGACTTGTTTGTTTGTTTGTTTGTTTCCTTCCTTGTTTTTCTGATTGGTTGTTTTGTTTTTGTTTTTGTTGTTCTTTTCTTAAAGACATCTGATCAGGAAGGTATGCCCACACTCCCCATCAGGAACCCGTCCTCCAGCTCTCTTACAGGCTGCCTTCCACACAAATGCAGCTTTCAGGATGCCCAGGACCTACAGTGTATAGCTTCTCCACAAGCTTGTTGATAGTCTAGACCAGAATTGGATGTAGTAGGACCAGGACCTGAATTCTGATCCATTCAGATACAAGTTATTATGTTGTGCTGGTTGTAAAAACCCCAAAGAGACCACTAGGAATCAGAACAGCAATGTAAGAACATGAGGGTCTTTATTCAAGCTCGAATTTGGGCCATCGACCTTCCTGATAAAACAGGAAGAAGAGTGAACCCCCGGTCTCAGTGAAGGGAGTTTATAAAGGAAAAAACCACAAGCATGGGTTTCCAAGCCTAGGTGTTCCATGAGAGGAATGATGGTCTTTAAGATAATTGGTTTACAGCACCTGGTTAAACCACAGGAGGGACTGTTAGTAGACCATACAACAAAAAGGAGCACCTTGACCAGGGAAAGACTTATGTTTTCTTAGCCCACTCTGTTGTTATCAACCAGCAGAAGCTGCTGTTTCTATTTTGCTACTGTCAAGGACATTTCATGATTTATCTCAGCCCTCAACTGTCATGCCTCTCTAAGGACAAGTAAACTTAGAATGGAGTCTTAAGAACAAAAAGGAATTTATTCTGCTACCTCAGTCCCTTCAATCCTGCCTAACTTCTCACATTGGCAGTCCAGCCCTGTAGTCTAAAATTGCACAGAAGACAGCAATCCTCCTAAATTCTGATGCTCAGAACCCATTTCCAAAACAAAGTAAAACAAAGATAAAATGTCCTTGTCTCAAAGCACAGACCATATATGTATCTCCTAAGGAGATAAGTTCATATGATATGCAAGATGCCCAATTGGAAAACCAGAGTCAGGATCAAGGAGATCAAAGCTTGTAGAGCATGTTAACGAACTCCAAGAGGACAGGAACAGCATGACTCATGGACAAGGAAACAATAGCAGATGCCTGAAGGAAATGAGGACAACTAAGGATATGAAAATTGTGTTCAATTAGAGGTTAGAAACTCTCTTAAAAATATGGAAATGAGAAATAAATGAAAATGCAGTGAGCTGAAGAAAAATAACTCCGAGTTCTTGTGGGAGATAGAGTATCAGACTTGAAAACAAGGTAGAGTTGCTGGAATACCTCAATCAAAGAAAATGATGAATTGAAATAATGTCAGGTAATAAAAAATATTATTTACTGTTTGTAGTGCAGTATGGGTAGTAAAATAGAGAAACTCCTTGGTAAAACTATCTAGATTTTTCTAACAATGAACAAACAAACAAACAAACAACTACAAATAGAACTATAATAGATACTACATTGTTTAACCATCTGTGCACACATGTTTTCCTGACTCTTTTCTATAATTTTCTTTGTAAACCCATGCACAACTGCATAGGCTAGAGAAAAGAGACTCCAGAATAACCCAACTCTCTTTAGATACACTAGATGCCCCGGCACAAGAAAATACCAGGGTGGTGAGATAGGAGTGGGTGGGTAGGTGGGTAGGGTAGCACCCTAATAAAAGCAGGGGGAGGGGAGATGGGACAGGGAGATTGCAGAGGGGAAACCAGGAAACAGTTAAAACGCATAAAAATAAAATATTCAATAAAAGTAAATAAATAAAAAGAAATTTATTTTTCTCATGATTTTAATCAACACAAGGTTTCTCTGGTGAGTTCTGAGGTTCAAAAACCATTGTGATGATTGTGATTGGTTGAAATGGATTCCAGCTCAGCATGGAGTTGAGAGCTCAGAAACACAAGCCCAGAGCTATGGGTCTGTCCACATTCTGAGCCCATTCAGAGGGCAGAGCTACTTGTTTCCAGTGGTTTTGAGTACTATTCTTTCCCACATCACAGTTTTACAAAAAAAAAAAAAAATCACCAGCTAATAGATGCTGTGTATGGAATAGATTAAACACAATGATGATTAATAATACATCTGAGTTGTACTAAAGAAAGAACAAAAAAGCCTTTCCCTCAGAGGCATTTAACAAAGAGTAAGTCTAAATTTGAATTCTCTAGTTCATGTTCCCAGTTCCTTCCATTCTCTCTCTGTCTGTTGTATGAGTTTGAGTCTGTGACTACCTCTAGGCTATCTTGGGAATCTATTCCTGTGTGTCTGTCTTTTCTCTCTGTGTATGAGTCTATGTGTGTACTTTGTATGTGTCTGTCTGTTGCCTGTTTCTGTCTTTCTGGTGGCCTTAAGTAAAAGCTTTGCAGTCTTTATTGAACAGCAAAGAAAGCATCACATGGGGACAGAATGGGATTCTACATAGAAAAATCATTAAAGGATTAGGTAATTGGCTTAAACTGATCAAGATGGCAAACAGATACAAAAAATACTGCTTATCAAAAAAATATCCATAATGATATATTCATTATGGAAAGTAGCTTTAAGCCTCTGGGCTTGATGCTTTCAGCAAATGATACATATACAGTTTTGGGTTAGCGGGCATGGAAAATTACATTAATTAAGGTTATGCTTTGCATTAATTTCTATTTTAAAAGTTGATAACATGAGATGTCTAAGGAAAATAACTTATACTTTTGCACTGTTCTTTGAAAAGTATTTTAAGCAATCAAGTTGTGTACTACATAATAGGATAACATGTTTAAATCTTAAATTTCCAAAACTATATGAACTCTGGCTGTGAGGGTAAGCAAAAGTCCCAGGCTATTAGAATGGAAGATACTTGTATAATATTACATTGTCACAGTTATGGCTCTGCCAATGCATAGGAAAACTCCATGGAGCAAGACTCCATGGGGTTCTGCTGACTGGAATCTTTGTAACATACGTGTAAGAAAAATAAAACATAAAACTTGCTATCTTAAAATTATATGAAGGGGATGCTCTCCACAAACTGTCAACAAGTCCTCATTGCTAAAGACAAGATTAACACAACTCATTGTATGGATGAAAAGCTCAAGCTGGTGCCTGCAAGAACTTTCACTCCTATATTCCAGGGTCTTTGTTATGGGAAGGTGCTTTGCAATCTAAATAAAGAGAAATGTACAAACTGAAAAACCACAAATCCTTTGATCGATAATCTGTCCTTCCTTCAAAACATGCCAGGCCAGTGTTATATTGAAGATATTGGAAGTAACCAATCAATATCTGATTTGACTTGAATAACAAAGGTACATTTGATAAATGCTATATATCAGTATTCAAATATGTTTAGGGACATGAGTATACTATTTGTGAAACCACCAATAATGTTACAAATAATGACTAGGAGATTTCTACGTAGATTAAAATATAGGACTTTCATTGGAGCAGTCTCTCAGCTATTGTTTTTGTTAGGATTTTACTGCTGTTTACAGTCATCATGACCAAGGCGTGTCTTATAAATAACAATATTCAATTAGGTCTGGCTTACAGGTTTAGAGGTTGAGTCCATTGCTTGGCATGTGGCTAACTCTTTACCTCTCTGCTCCTGTTCCCATCTATCTATAATCTTCTCTATACTCTACTAAATCTCCTGCATCTGCTTTGGCCTTCCTGCATCCCTCTCTCTGTCCAGGAATTCTACTCTCCAATTCTTGTCCCAGGTACTGGAGGCCAGGTTTTTCATTCAAGCTATCAGGTGTGAAACATCACCAAAACATCTTTAGATTGCCTCTAGGCATAGAGAACAGCCTGGCCTTCAAGTATGACAGCAGAGCTGGAAAGATAAGTATTTACAAATGTATGGCAATTGCTGGAATATAGAAATGACAATATAAACATTCCACTAGCATTTATTTCTCTGCTCATATAGTAATCAACATGTGAAAACACACAGAAACACCTGCATACAATGTGAAGAAAAGTCACCTCAACACATGTGCAATGTTCATGAAGGCTGGAAGAAGGAATTGGAGCCCATGATTTGGAATGTCAATTGATATAGAGTAGTCTGGCCTCAAATGAAAAGGGATATCTGAATGCTGAGATTTTGTCAGCATCACTTGCCTATATTATGTCTGTACAGTCATGCTATGTAATCACACTATGCATATCAGAAAAGCGTAATTTATATTCTGGAAAACATCTTTTGATTCTTTTGATTTACACTAACAAAATACTAACATCATAAAAACTAGAAATATCCATAAAATACATTTTACCTTTGGGGCTAAGGGTCCTTGTGGTTAAAGATTAGTTCTAGGAAAAGCAGGAATACAAAACCATGGAGTTTTTTCTTCAGTGGAAGAGAAGTACACTCTTTTCTGACCAGAAGTGAGGGAATGGATGCATTAAATAGCTTGGTGACCTGAGGTATAGGTAGTCTGAGGAACCACCTGAAAGTCCCAGACTATGTATGCAAGACCCTTCTGCCCTAAGGAACTGTTTCTCAGTTAGTAGAATGCAGCCTTAGGGGAAATGGCATATGTACGCTGTAGCTTGATGACCTCTACACTGCATCTTTGATCTGCTCTAGGCCATTTAATTTGAGGAACCAACTTTGTAAATGAGTCACATGGACTTTGCCAAAGAGCTTTGAGGTAGTCACACTTTAATCTTTCTTGTTCACGGAGGATGGTTTTAATTGTTACCAGGAAATTTTCCCCAAAAATTATACTGCATTTAAATATTCCTTAATAAATCAACCTGAAATCAGAATTTAGAACTTTGGCCCAATACTGACTACTGTGTCTGGAGGGCAAAAATTCAGAATCTACTTCTGGATTTTAATTAAACACCAATTCTTAAGTACATTCTAGATCAGGCTATAAGATCCCAAAAATCTCCAACCTGGACATTTCAACTTTTGAACACCCTACCCTCACAGACAAACCCTATACAAAGGCTGTCTCCCACTCAGTTCTCTTCTGCTTCTCATCTGAGCAAAGAAAGCCTCCTTCCAGGTTTTTTCCCCAGTAAAACTCTTGTGTAGGGTGAGTTTTCTGTGTTGCTTTGTGGTGTATTGTGATTTCTGACAGCAGAAGACATTTTACTTCAGAGATGTAACACTGTTTTCAGTTGGTACACCTCTCCCTAAGAGCTACAAGACTTCCATTGCAAATAACCCACAACCAACACCCAGACAGAACAGAAATAATTCAGTGTGTTATTGAAATACATTTCTTTTGTTGACTTATGTGGATTGTTACACTGCCAGACCTAGGATTTGCAGAGACACCAATACTTATATCACCTAAACAGTAAACATTAAACATAGTCTTTCATTCTTATCAATAAACTCAGAGTTTTTCAACTATCTTTTTTCAACTTTGAAATTGTAGTTTTTTGGTATCTTTATGTATAATGGAGCCATCAAGAATAAATATTCTTCATCCCAACCTAGGAAAAACTGTGTCTGGAAATTGCGGAATAACAGACCAGAAATTTGAGGCTAGAATTTTAAAACCCAAACACTAATGCCTTTACATCAAAAATTAAGAAACATCAATAACTTGAACTGTGAGAGTGGCTTAGTGGCCAACATGTTTTGTTTGAGAAACAACTGTCTGTCAGCAGCCCCCAGAATCAAATGTGTATAGGGAACATGTTGGCAACATATGCACCTATGTTTAGTAAAGTCATTGAAAGTGAAAAACAGAGCCAAATAAGTTTAAAGTGTCAGAAAATAAAATATACTATGTAAAGACAGCAGAACTACATA
>CM052702.1:130871366-130896632 GCA_028551405.1 Uromys caudimaculatus
AGAAAAATGGACATAATACTACCTGAGGACCCAGCTATACCTCTCCTGGGCATATACCCAGAAGATGCTCCAACATGTAATAAAGACACTTGCTCCACTATGTTCATAGCAGCCATATTTATAATAGCCAGAAGCTGGAAACAACCCAGATGTCCCTCATCAGAGGAATGGATACAGAAAATGTGGTACATTTACACATGGAGTACTACTCAGCTATTAAAAACAATGACTTTATGAAATTTGCAGGCAAATGGATGGAACTTGAAAATATCATCCTGAGCGAGGTAACTCAGTCTCAAAAGAACGAACATAGTATGTACTCACTGATAAGCGGATATTAGCCCACAAGTTCAGAATGTCTAAGTTTCACTTAACAATAACCGCTGGACTGAGAGTGAGGTCCCAGATGGAGGAGTTGGAGAAACGACTGAAGGAGTGAGGGAGTTCACAGCCCCCTGGAGGGAGCAACAGCGCCAATGGGCCTAACCCCCCCCCAGTCATCCTGAAGTTTGGACCACCATCCAAAGAATACACATCTATGGACCCATGGTTCGGACCACATGTGAGGCAGAGGGCGACCTCGATGGCCATCAGGGAGAGAGGAGAGTCCCTTGGGCCTGAGGGTGTTAGAGGCCCCAGTAAAGGGGAATGTCAAGGTGAGAATTAGGGGGACGGGTGGTCGGGTGGGTGGGAGGTGGAATTCCCCCATAGAGGTAGGGATGGGGAGGGGATAGGCAGCTTCCAAAGAGGAGACCCAGAAAAGGGGAAACATTGGAAATGTAAATAAAGTATCAAAAATAAAAAAATAAAAAAAAAAAAAAAAGTTGTGGTTGTGTGCTCCTTCACCAGATTACTTCTAATTATTTCTGTTTGATGTGCATTTGTGTGCCTTTCTGTACTGAGTTCATTATGTAGTATACATCGGAAATTTATTTACTTATTCTAAAACATCTGTGATGCTGTGATGTTCCAGTAATTCACATTTTGGCAAAAACACAAGATTCTCCTCTGCCTGGCTCTTGTCTTGCTCTGAGCATTTCAGCCTAAATAGGGAGAACACAGAGTGGTTTCAGATATGCTACTCCCATCATTGTGACCTTGAGTATATTGTGTGACATCTAGTTCTGGCTTTCATCAACTTTATCAATGACAGTGAGAGGTAATGTGGACATTGCAGTCTCTGTTTAGAATTAGAACAAGGCCACTGACTGATGAGCAATAATTCACTTCATCATCTGTCTATGGTCACAGTCACCCAGGAAGTTGTAGATTTTACTTCTGTAGTGTCTAAAGAGTATGTCCTCGTGTTCTTCTAGCTGGGATCTGAGCTGGGGTCTCTGTACAGCATCAAGAATGAGGAATGAAGCCAGAAATATTGTAGCATAGGTAGGAGGATCTCTTGAGTTTGATGCCAACCTGATCTACATAGCAAATTCCAGTATAATCATGACTTCACAGACAAACCTTGGCCCAGAAATTTAAGGCTGATGGATCTCTCTCCCTCTGAAGCATGGTCAATCTGCTTTCCGCTTCCTGCATCTATTATACTGCCTATAGGAACTTAGAAATACTACCTTCTCCACACCCATTGTGTGCTAGCATCTTTATTGATAGCTCAAAAACCAATAGGGAAACAGGAACTTCTGTGTTCACAAGCAGATTCCCAAAGCATCAGAACCACTCCTTAAAGAGAAGAGACATGAGCACGGCTTGAACTGTACTCCCATGCCCCCACTCTATGTTTAGACCTATGTGTCCAAGGTCTAAACTCCACAGCACAAGACTGGATCTGGAAGAAAAGACTTTAGAAAGGTAAGCAGATAAACGTCTGGTCCTATTGCTTGTCTCTCTCTCTTTTTTTTTTTTTTTTTTTTTTTATAGTTTAATGTATTTTAATAGCAAACTTACAGGAACAGCACAGAAGACAGACAACATTAAAAACATGTACTTGCATGTAGGACAACTCAGTTAGAAAAGTATAGTGAATGATGGAATCTACTGTATGACAAAAATGCTACAAACACCATTTAGATGCCGTCAATAAGAAATTTACTTATTTTTTAAAAATGCAAATGCTGGCATTGTCCAGAAAATTTTTACAGGTTTATTTATAATTGTTATAAAGTTGAACTGTTGAAATGTGTTCACGGAAACATTTTGCTTGCATTAATGCTTTACATCTTGCATTTATATTAAAAATTCACACACAAATGAACGTGGAGAAACTGCCAATACTTGATTCCGTCCTGTTTCCACTCGCAATTATATACTTAGGTACCTTTGACCCCATGGAAAAAATCTAACATTCAGAACTACTGATAACAGGAAGAAGAGGGAAAAAAATTTTTTGAGAATGAAATGTTTCCCCTCATAGTGGACTCTTAAGCACGCTCTCCGGGTATGCGACGTGCTAGCTGGATATCTTTTGGCATAATTGTTACACGTTTGGCATGGATAGCACACAGGTTGGTATCTTCAAAAAGGCCAACCAGATAGGCCTCACTTGCCTCCTGCAAAGCACCAATAGCTGCACTCTGGAAGCGCAGATCTGTTTTGAAGTCCTGAGCAATTTCTCGCACCAGACGCTGAAAGGGGAGCTTGCAAATCAGAAGTTCAGTGGACTTCTGGTAGCGTCTGATTTCACGGAGCGCCACAGTACCAGGCCTGTAATGATGAGGTTTCTTCACCCCTCCAGTAGAGGGCACACTCTTGCGAGCGGCTTTTGTAGCCAGTTGTTTCCTGGGTGCTTTACCACCGGTGGATAAACGGGCAGTCTGCTTTGTACGAGCCATGGTATGGGCACCTCCTTACTTATCCCCCTTCTCCTTCGGCTAGAGCTAGGCAAGCGAGAGGCGGCGCTGGCGTTAGAGAGCGGCGGCGGCGCGACTAAGGCTGCTTGTCTCTTAAACAGGGAACATCAGCAAGGTACAAGCACAAAGAGATTGTGTGGGAGCCTATTAGAGGGTGGCTATCTAGAAGCAAAGGAAGAAACCTTCAGAAGCCAGACAACCAGTGTCTGACATTGGACTTCCAGCCTCCAGAACAAGGAACAGTTAAATTACTCTTGGGTAAACATCTCATTCTCTGGTGTTGTGCCATATAGCCCAGGCACCTCAATGGAAGCTACTGCAGCCTGACTGTCCCTGGTCTGAACAGCAGGAGACTAGATATACTTTCGTGTTCGGGAATCTTAAACATTTACATACATAATAAGAGATCTTGGGTATGAGGAACAAATTCAAACACATGATTCTTTTGTGTTTTCTATACATGCATCTATGGAGGAAAAAGTCTAACACATGGTCTGATAAGGTGGCTCTTTGGGTAAAATTGCTTGCTGCACAATCCTGGTGACCTGAGTTCTATCCCATGGACCCTCTTAGTAGAAGGAGAGAGCCAAGTCCAGGAAATTATCCTCTGACCTCCAAACTTGTGCCACACACTCATACAAACAGAATGATAAAGGGTAGATAAATAGATGATAGATAGGTGAAAGATAAATAATAGATAGATAGATAGATAGATAGATAGATAGATAGATAGATAGATAGATAGATACACACACACACAGAGATAAAAAGATAGATCTTCAGGGGGACAATGGATGGAATACTGAGCTCCTCACTTTTTCCTAGGCACTTATTCGTCTTTCAGCATACATGATCACATGGTAAAAAGTTGATCACAAGTTTAAACATAAATTCAAATCATAAATAAAGAAGTTTACAACAGTGAATGTTTTACATTCACATCTATTAGGAGTAATTACCTGGCTAAACATTCATCACCTGTCACAGTTCCACAGGTTCATGGAGAGTCAAAAGTCATAAATAAGTTATTAGTCAAGTCTTGTATACATAAACACAGTTAATATTTTTCTTCGGTCCTAGCACATATAATAAAGCATTAATTCTCTTTTTATGACCTTCAGTTGTTGGTTTTACAACCTCTGAGCAGTAGAATGTCTGGTTCGTATCTCAGAAGTGACACTAAGGGCTGAAAGAGTTCTCATCGAAGTTCTGACTATAAGAAAGGCCTTACAGTGTTATTAAAAGACCTTCACAATTACTATAAACTTAGGAATCCTTATAGCATCATCAATAAGAATAAAGATATCATCTACTTTTCTACAGAGTATCACTACAAAATAGTTCAACTTCATAGTTCTGCAGAGATCTCCTCAAAAGGGAGGGATTGTACCTAGTGATTGTTATATGTGCTGAATAATAACAGGGAAAGCACCTTAATAGCAGGAAACTTTCGTAAAATGATTTTCTTAAATTTTTAGTCTAAGGGGAAGTCAGCTCAGGAAGATTACCAGCTATTTATTAGCTTCTCCTATGGTAGCTCCTGACACCTAAGCTTCAGTTCTCCCATCATAAAACCAGTTTCAATCAAGTAATGATTCTTCAGCCCTACTCCAAATGTTACCCATTGTCAGGCTGTACCACAAGGTGTCCTACAGCTGAAGAGAAGTTTCCTTTCCTTCCATGGTACTGTCTTGTCCCGGTGGATTCCTAAAAATGTAGCCACAGGAAGTTCCTCTAGGAAAGGAAGTCAGGTTCCTGTAGTATGGAAGATAGTGTGGCTCTTACACTAAGGAATGTTCCAACTCCAGACAGCCTGTTTCCTTGGTCTTCAAACATGATATGGGGCTTTTCCCTGAGCCAATGACTTGCATCCTTCAAACACTTCATGTGTTCTCTTACACATAAGTCCAACAGTGCCTATTCCTGGTCCTATTTTCTCCACCTTCACCATATTCTTGTTGAACCATAGACAAGATGTATGAACATAAATTGTTATAGAAAGAAGACAATCATATTGTCTTAGGGGGAAGGGGAATGAGATGTTTTCATTGCTTACAATTTGTAATTTTACCGTGACACTGGAAATCTCTGCAGATTTAGGATAATGATCCCTAAAGCATCAAGTGGTGATCCTTAGATCCACTGAATATGTGAAACTGAAATCCCCAGAGACTGTCTAGTTGGTTGGAATTTCAAGACTTTAAAGTGCTATTCCAGATACCAATTTTTCAATTGCCTGGTGGGTGAGCTGTCAACATCCCTAATGCTCCAATGAACAGAAATTATACATAATCGTTTTAAAGCAGGGCACTGTATATACTAAAGATACTACTAAAGATGACATCAGGTTTCCACAAACCACAATATTGAGAACAACTTAATGTCATCACTCAGTAGTTTCTCAAAAGTTCAACAATTTCCTTATTTTTTAAACAAGAGGAAAAGTATGCTATATATGGAATTGTTCACTGTAACATATCACTTTTTCTAAGATCCTAATTTTCTGAACCTTCCTGAATTTTGTATAAATATTCTAATATAATGCTTTAGCCTGAAGTAAAGACTTTTTTTTTTTTTCAGTACTTTCAAATGTATTTACATGATGTTTGGGATTTCTAAATTAAGTGTAAACATGTACCTCATCTATTGTTGATAGGCTATCTCATAGGTTCATGACATTTGGATGAAGTCATACATGAAATTACGTTGATGATAATACATTGATAATAAATTGTTGAGCATTTCTTTAGGACGTACATTGTGGGATGTTTAAAATATTAGCATTCTGGAAATGATTTATGAAAAAGAAAGAAAATAAAATTCACTCCTTGTGGTAGACTGGAGTGTTAAGGTACAACACTGCAGGACACCATAATGATCTGTAATATGTGCCAGTGGGTAGCATTTTTCAGAGTGTTATTGGAATTTGGCTCAATCAAGTGGTATTAAGGAGTTTAGAGACATGCAGTTACACAGCACAATATGGATGTCTATTCCTGAAATTTTTCATTTATTGTTTGGTAGACTTTTCTCTCATATTCCCCTGAATTCAAGAAAGAGAACAGACTTACTGTTGAGGCTCTAAAAGCCTCTCTATTTTCTGTTTCAAGGCTTATTAAATTGACCTACGAGTACTATATATGGCAAGAAGCTTGGTCCATTTTATTATTTTAGTTAACACAAACCATCATCTCTAATACTGTGTTTCCAACTTTCTTAAACTTCTCCTAGTGTTTCCAAGTTTTCAAAACTGACATACAATTTAAATTATTTTTATGTGGGCAGACTCACCTGGAGTTGAATGAATGAATTCTCAGTCCTACGACCACTGGAAATACGTGTGTTTTTCTTTGCTCTTAATCAATCTCTGTGACAGGGTCATTCCACACACACCCCCCAAAGGCATTGTTATACATATGCTGAAAGTCACTAGTATTAAGTTAATGTTACAAGTTTGCAGAAAATATTAATGGCTATCACATATGTTTCATGAGAAACATTTCCTGGGGAGACATAACATATATTCATTTAAGCATCCCAAGTCGAAATTGAAAACAACCAAGTCAAACAATTAATCGATGAGCTTTATTGGATTTAATTAAGGGACAATGAGGAAGGAATTGTTGACCAGAACACAAGGAACTCATAGTCAGTTGTTATCCAGAAACTTGAAATGAGTATTTGATAGCAGTTATTAATACTAGATATTCCAAGCACACTGCATATCTGTAGGCATCTCTATAAGATAAAGAACATCCTATTTTGGTGGCTCAGTGTATCAAATCCTCTTTTAAGTATAAGTTGTCTGAATTTCTTGATGTGAATTAAATACAGGGAATGCTGTCACTATTACTAAATTATTTGAAGGGTGTATTACATACCTTAATTAGTTTTCTTTTGAATGGTTTATTTCAGTTTCAAGGAAAGTGTCCAAAAAAAAACTATATTCTTCTGGCTTTGACACTTTTTCTTCATCTTGTAATATTTGGGGATGAACCAGTAAAAGATTTAATGAAATTGTTCCTACACTGTCACATTTTCAGAGTTTCTTTTTCCAGCAGAAATAGTTGACATTATTTAAGATTTTAACATGGCATGAATGTTTTCACAAGTTTTTCATACTTAAAATAATTCTCCAGTGAAGAGTTGCAAAGAATACAGTCTACATAAAATATATTCCAAAATTTTTTCCAGTGGAATCAATTTTCCTCACTATAAATATTCAGATGTTTTTTCAGACCTGAAATGCAGTCAACGATATTTCCCTAGAAAATGGATTTTTGAGGTTTCTCTTCTGTATGTTTTCTCTGTGGCATATATTTTCTGAAGAATTCTAAAATGACCATTCATGGTAAAGGATTTTTCTCATTCACTGCAATTTCTAAATTTTCTCTATTTTATGAATTCTCTGATGCTTTCTAAGACTGCTATTATGGGTAAAGCACTTGTTACATTCACTACACTTGTAAGGTTTCTCCCCTTTATGATTTCTCTGATGAATACTAAGACTGAATTTATGGGTAAAGCATTTGTCACATTCACTACATTTATAAGGTTTCTCTCCTGTATGACTTCTCTGATGAATTCTCAGTTTCGCTTTCTCAGTAAAGCATTTGTCACATTCACTGCATTTGTAAGGTTTCTCTCCTGTATGAATTCTCTGATGAATCTTCAGAGTACATCTATACTTAAAGCATTTGTCGCATTCATTACATTTATAAGGTTTCTCTCCTGTATGACTTCTCTGATGACACTGCAGACTACATCTGTGCTTAAACCATTTGTCACATTCACTACATTTATAAGGTTTCTCTCCTGTATGACTTCTCTGATGACTCTGCAGAGTATATTTGTGCTTAAAGCATTTGTCACATTCACTACATTTATAAGGTTTCTCTCCTGTATGTATTCTCTGATGAAGATTCAGAGTACATTTGTACTTAAAGCATTTGCCGCATTCACTACATTTGTAAGGTTTCTCTCCTGTATGACTTCTCTGATGAATTCTCAGTTTTGCTTTCTCAGTAAAGCATTTGTCACATTCACTACATTTGTAAGGTTTCTCTCCTGTATGAATTCTCTGATGACACTGCAGACTACATTTGTACTTAAAGCATTTGTCACATTCATTACATTTATAAGGTTTCTCTCCTGTATGAGTTCTCTGGTGAATTCTCAAGCTGCCTTTTTCAGTAAAGCATTTGTCACATTCACTACATTTATAAGGTTTCTCTCCTGTATGAATTCTCTGATGACACTGCAGACTACATTTGTGCTTAAAGCATTTGTCACATTCACTACATTTATAAGGTTTCTCTCCTGTATGAGTTCTCTGATGAATTCTCAGTTTCGCTTTCTTAGTAAAACATTTGTCACATTCACTGCATTTGTAAAGTTTCTCTCCTGTATTAGTTCTCAGATAACGTTCCAGACTAACTTTTTTATGATAGCATTTGTCACATTCACTGCATTTGTAAGGTTTCTCTCCTGTATGAATTTTCTGATGAATTCTCACATGGTGTTTGTCAATAAAGCATCTGGCATATTCACTACATTTGTATGACTTCTCTCCTGTATGAATTCTCTGATGAACATTCAGATGACTTTTGAGAATGAACCATTCATCACACTCACTATATTTATGAAGCTTATCATTATTGTTTTGTTTCAACATCAGTTTATGTTTTGAGCCAAAACTTTTATCAAATTCTGTATTGATTTCTTTTTTCCCTGTGTGTATTCCTTGATTTAGACTAATGATACAGCACCCATTTAAATACTTTATACAGTCTTTATATTTGCAAACTTCTCTGGTTTTCCCAGCTTTACATATTTTCTGCTTTGAGGATTGAAGAAAGACGTCACTGTAGTTAGTTTTGTAAGCTGTACTTTGGGTGGATTCATTAATCATTTTGTTAGGCTCATTACACTTATAAGAGTTCTCTTGTATATTCATGTGCTCATGGACAATGCACTCCATGTCTTGATCTAAGACCTTCCCATGTTTTCCACATATGAGGTGATTTTCTGAAAAAAGTACAGATAGATATGACAAGGATTACTGTACTAGGAAAAAGAGATTCAATAATGCGTGTTTGCTGACATTTCAGGTAAACTAGACCTTCTCAAGGATTCATGCTCTCAAACAGGTTTTTCATTTTTCATAATGATTACATGGATCCTCAGGAGACCCTCAATTCTGATCTACATCAACTGACAGGAAATGATAACACCCTTCTAAATCTTGTTTTTAAAACTATACCTTGCAGAAGCTAGGAAAAATAAGTGATTGATTAGTATTGAACTTTCACAAAGTAGATATCTGAACAATGTACCTCTAATTTTTTATAATGGTTTGCTTCATACTGACAGTGTGTAGTGTAGTCAGCTAGAAATTTATTATGTAAAATGAATCCTCTACATGTGCTTTTTTCAGCATCCAAAGTATCATTCAAAATGATCATTAGGATAATGATCATTCTGTATCAATGCTAAATACATCGACCACATGTCGAAATGTAAACAAATAAGCAAAATCAAAATTCTCCAAATCAATCATTCTGTATCCACTTAAAAACTATAGCATTATTAAAAAAAATAATGAATGAGGAGATTGCCAGCTTCTCTGGGGACACTGTGGTCTTGGGGCTTCCAGGAGGTCTGCTGAATGCAAGACAACTTGTAAAGTACCTTCCACGGAAATCATACCCACTGGGAATCCCAAGGAGTCCAATGGTCTTGTGACCCATCACCCACAAAACCCCTGCTCCGCAAATTCTATTCTACTTCTGGTTGGCACCTTCCGCACCTCTAAAGGCACCACAGTCTCAACTCTTCCAGGAGGTCCACTGCACTCAGGTGAACTGTTCTTTTGCACACAGGGCAAAAGACCCCATAATCTGAACAGGAAAACAGCAACATGCCAGGTAACAGCGTGACAGCTTCTCTGAAGACCTAGTAGTCTGAAGGCCTCCCAGGAAATCTATTGCTGCCAAGACAACAAATCAGCAGCTTGCCTGCATCTGTGAAGACCCCACAGTCTGAAGGCATTATAGGAGGTTTGCTACAGCCAGGGCCACAAGAAACTGGAAGCAACCCAGGGACACAAAATGGATGCAACAGACAGAGACATCCAGACCAACTAGCACCACAGACAACCAGATGTTGAGAGGCAAACACAAGACCATAAGCAACAAAAGCCAATATACATGGGCATCAACAAAACCTGGTTCTCCTACCACAGTTAAGCCCTGGATACACCAACACATCTGAAAATCAGGAAGCTAACCTAATATCCTACCTCATGAAGATAACTGAGTCCTTTAAGGAAGATATAAATAACTCACTAAAGGAAATACAGGAAAACACAATCAAACAGTTGAAGGAATTGAACAATGTGGTCCAAGACCTAAAAGTGAAAGTAGAAACAATAAAGAAAACACAAATTGATGCAACATTTAAAATGGAAAACCTAGAAAAGATGTCAGGAAATTCAGATGTAAATACCACCAACAGAATACAAAAGATAGAAGAGAGAATCTCATTTGTAGAAGATACCTTAGAAGATATGGACACAACTGTCAAAGAAAATTCAAAACAAAAATCTCATCACCCAAACATCTAGGAAATTCGGGATACAATGAAAAGAACAAATCTAAGAAAAATAGGAATATAAGAGAGCAAAGACTTCCAGCTCAAAGGACCCAAAATCATCTTCAACAAAATCATAGAAGAAACCTTCCCCAACCTAAAGAAAGAGATGGCCATAAACATACAAGAATCCTATATGACACCAAAGAGATTGGACCAGAAAAAATAAAATTCCTCTTGTTATATAATAATCAAATCACTAAATGTACACAACAAAGAAAGAATATTAAAAGCTGCCAAGGGAAAAAGGACAAGTCACATATAAATGCAGTCCTACCATAATTATACCAGACATACAAACAGGGACACTAAAAGCCAGGAAAGACTGGACAGAGGTCATGCAGACCCTAAGAGAACACAAATGCTAGCCCAGGCTACTATAGCCACCAAAACTCTTAATCAACACAGATGGAGAAACCAAAATATTCCAAGACAAAAGCAAATTCAAGCAATATCTATACAGCCCTACAGAGTATTCTAGAAGGAAAACTCCAACATAAGGAGGGTACCTACACCAAAGAAAAACCAAGATATTAGTCATCTAAAAACAAAACCAAGAGGAGAGAATCACATGCACATAATGCCACCTACAACAACAAACACAAGACGAACTAACAATCATCTGTCTTTAATATTTGTCAATATCAACAGACTCAATTCCCCTATAAAAGACATAAGCTAACAAACTGGATACACAAACAGGATAGAGCATTTTGCTACATACAAGAAACACACCACAATAACAAAGACAGTCACTATCTCAGAGTAAAAGGCTGGAAAAAAGCATTCCAAGCCAATGCTACCAAGAAACAACCAGGAGATGCCATCTTAATATTCAATAAAATAGACTTCCAACAAAAAGTTGTCAAGTGAGATGAGGAAGGACACTTCATATTCATAAAATCCACCAAGAGAAAGTCTCAATTCTGAACACCTATGCCCCAAATGGAAGGGCATACACACACACACACACACACACACACACACACACACACACACACACACTTTACAAAAGCTCAAAATACACACTGAATTTCACACAATAATAGTGGGGAACTTCACCACCCAATTCTTACTAATGGAAACGTCATTAAAACAGAAACTAAACAGAGACGCATTGAAATTAATAGAAGTTTTGAACCAAATTGATTTAACATACATCTACAGAACATTTCACCCTAAAACAAAAGAATTTACCTTCTTCTCAGCACTTCACAGTATCTTCTCCAAAACTGACCACATAATCAGTCACAAAACAAGCCTCAACTAATACACAACAATTGAAACAATCCCATGCATCCTATGAGATCATCACAAACTAAGGCTGGTCGTCAATAACAACACAAACAACAGAAACCTCACATACCCATGGAAAATGACTAACTCTCTACTTAATGGTAACTTGGTCAGGGAAGAAATGAAAAAGGAAAGAAATGAAAGACTTCCTGGAATTCAATAAAAATGAACACATAGCATACCCTAATTTATGGGACACAATGAAAAATGTGCTAAGATTCATAGCACTGAGTGCCCTGGTAAGGAAATTGGAGAGGTCCTACACTAGCAACTCAACAGCATATCTCAGAGCTCTAGAATAAAAAGAAGCAAACACAACTAAGAGGAGGAGACAGCAGTAAATAGTCAAACTCAAAGCTGAAATCAAACAAATAGGAACAAAGAGAAGTATACAAAGAATCAATAAACGCAAAATCTGGTTTTTGAGAAAATGAAAAAGATAGATAAATCCCTAGCCAAACAAACTAAAGGGACCAGAGACAGTATCCAAATCAACAAAATCAGAAATGAAAAGGAAGACATAACAACAGAAAATGAGGAAATTCAAAACATCATCAGATTCTACTATAAAAACCTATACTTAACAAAACTGGGAAATCTAGATGAAATGGATGATGTTCTAGACAAATATCACATCCCGAAATTAAATTAAGAGCAGGTTAACTATCTAAGCAGGCCCATATCACATAAGGCAATAGAAGGCATTAAAAACCTACCAACCAATAACAGCCCAGGACCAGAAGTCTTTAATGCAGAATTGTACAAGACCTTAAAGAAGACCTAATACCAATATTCCTCAAAATATTCTGTAAAATAGAAACAGAAGGAACACTAACTAATTCATTCTATGAAGCCAGAATTACTTTGATACCTAAACCACACAAGCACCCTCCAAAAGAACCAGAACTTCAGACTAATTTCACTTATGAGTATCGATGAAAAAAATGCTCAGTAAAATTCTCTCAAACTAAATCTAAGAACACATCAAAACCATTATTGACCATGATCAAGTAAGTTTCATCCCAAGGATAAAAAGTTGGTTCAATATAGGAAAATCCATTAACATAATCCACTGCATAAACAAACTCAAAAAAAATCAGATGATCATTTCATTAGATGCTGAAAAAGCATTTGACAAAATACAATATACCGCCGGGCAGTGGTGGTGCACGCCTTTAATCCCAGCACTTGGGAGGCAGAGGTAGGTGGATTTCTGAGTTCGAGGCCAGCCTGGTCTACAGAGTGAGTTCCAGGACAGCCAGGGCTATACAGAGAAACCCTGCCTCAAAAAACAAAAAAAAAAAACCATACAATATACCTTCATGTTAAAAGTATTGGAGAGATAAGAAATTCAAGGCACATACCGAAGTATAATAATAGAGATATACAGAAAGCTACAGCCAACATCAAATTAATTGGAGAGAGACTTGAAGCAATCCCACTAAAATCAGGGACAAGACAAGGATGACCACTCTCCGCATATCTCTTTAATACAGTACTTGAAGTTCTAGCTAGAGCAATAAGACAACAAAAGGAGATCAAGGGGACACATATTGGCAAAGAAGATGTCAAGTTATCACTATTTTCAGATGATATGATAGTATACATGAGCAATACTAAAAACTCTACCAGAGAATTTCTACAGCTGACTAACAACTTCAGCAAGGTAGCTGGATATAAAATTAACTCAAATAAGTCAGCACCCTTCCTTTATACGAAAGATAAATGGGCTGAGAAAGAAATTAGAGAAATAGCACCCTTCAAAGTAGTCACAAATAATATAAAATATCTTGAGGTAACTCTAACCAAACAAGCGAAAGGTCTGTATAACAAGAACTTCAAATCTCTCAAGAAAGAAATAGAAGACCTCAGAAAATGGAGAGACCCATGCTCATGGATTGGTTGAATTAAGATAGTAAAAATGGCCATCCTACCAAAAGCAATGTACAGATTTATTTCAATTCCCATCAAAATCCCACCACAATTCTTCAAAACTGTGGAAAAAGCAATTCCCAAATTCATCTGGAAAAGCAAAAAAATCCAGAATAGCTAAAACAATTCTTAACAATAAAAGAACTTCAGGGGGAAATCACCATCCCTGACCTCAACCAAACACTTGTGGACACTTGATAGTTGAAAAAGAAGCCAAAAATATACAATGGGAAAAAGCATCTCCAATAAATGGTGCTGATCTAACTCAAAGTCACTATGTCAAAAAATGAAAATAGATAACATATTTATCACCGTGCACAAAGCTCAAGTCCAAGTAGATCAAGTACCTCAACATAAAACCAGAAACACTGAATCTATCAGGAGACAAAGTTGGAAAGAGCCTGGAACTCATTGACACATGGGGAAGTTTCCTAAATGGAAGACCAGGCTCTAAGATCAAAAATTAATTTTAAAAAAGATCTCAAGAAGCTCACCACCAAGAAATCAAACAACCCAATTAAAAAATGGTTTATAGAACTAAACAGAGAATTCAAAACAGAGGAATCTCGAATGGCTGAGAAAAACTAAAAGAAATATTCAAAGTCCTTAGTGATCAGGGTAATGCAAATTAAAACAACTCTGATATTCCTTACATAAATCAGAATGGCTAATAGGAAAACCTCAGGTGACAGCACATGCTGGCCAGGATGTGGAGAAAGAGCAACACTACTCCATTGCTGGGGGATTGCAAACTGGTACAACCACTCTGGAAATCAATCTGGAGTTTCCTCAGAAAACTGGAAATAGATCTATCTGAAGACCAAATTATAGCATGCTTGGGCTTATACCCAAAAACTGCGCCACCATGCCACAGGACATGTGTTCCACTATGTTCACAATGGCCATACTAGTGATAGTCAGAAGCTGGAAACAACCCAGATGTTCCACAATGGAAGAATGGATACAGAAAATGTGGTTCATTTATACAATGGAATACTACTCAGCTATTAAGAACCAGGACATCAGCCGGGCAGTGGTGGCACATGCCTTTAATCCCAGCACTTGGGAGGCAGAGGCAGGTGGATTTCTGAGTTCGAGGCCAGCCTGGTCTACAGAGTGAGTTCCAGGACAGCCAGGGCTACACAGAGAAACCCTGTCTCGAAAAAAAAAAAAAAAAAAAAAAGAACCAGGACATCATGAGCTTTGCAGGCAAATGGATGGAAACAGAAAATATCATACTGAGTGAGGTATCTCAGACCCAAAAGTGCATGCATAGTATGTACTCACTAATAAGTAGATATTAGCCAAAAAAAGTACATAATGCACAGGACACAACCTATGGGACTCAAGAAGGTTAACAAGCCAAAGGACCCAAGTGAGGATGCCTCAATTCCACTTGTGAAAGAGAAGAAAGCAGTCACAAGGGTAGAAGGAGGGAGAGATCTGAGTAGGAAAGGAGGGAATGTGATCAGGTATTGGGGGGAACAGGACTGAAACCCTGAGGACCACTAGAAAAAATGAAAATAGGCAATCTAGGGAAGAGGCTGGACATGGGTAGACTGTCTAGCATGTAACAGAGACCTAGGAGGTGAGAGATTCCCAGAACTCAAAGGGAGGGACCTTGAATGAAGTGCTCTACAGCACGGAGGGGGTACTTGTAGAGTTTATCTCCAGTGGAGGCATCAAGTGGAGGAATGGTGTTTCCATCCCATAGTCAAAGGCTCTGACCCCGAATTGTTCCCATCTGAAGGAACTGCAGGGACGAAATGGAGAAGAGCATGAGAGAAAGGAAGTCTAGTGACAGGCCTGAATTGGAATCCAGCTGGAGGCCCAGGGACCTGACATTGTTACTAATGCCTTGGTGTGCTTATAGACAGGAACCTGGCATGGCTGCCCTTTGAGAGGTCCAACAAGCAGCTGAATGAGTCAAAAGCAGATATTAGCACACAACCAATGGATGGAAACCGAGAAACCCTGTGGTTGAATTTGGGGAAGGTTGGAAGAAGCTGAGGAGGGTAGTGATCCCATGGAAAACCCAGCAGTCTCAACTGAACTGGACTCCCGAGATCCCTCAGACACTGAGCCACCAACCAGGCAGCATACACAAGCTGACATTAGGACCAGGACACATAAACAGCAGAGAACTGCCTGGTCTGGCCTCAGTGAAAGATGATGCACCTAACCCTCTAGAGACTTGAAGTCCCAGGGAGTGGGGAGGTCTGGTCTCATGGAGGTGGGGAGGAAACATCATTCCCTTGGAGACACGGTGAGGGGAGGAGTTATAGGATGGGGTGCGGAGGATATTATAAAATTTAATAAAACTATCATGTGTCTGTAGAGTAAAAAGACACTTGGCTTATGTACAACTTCTACATATAATTTTATGGATAGAGTTGCTATGAGTATATTATATACTGATAGTACATATAGCATAAAATATATTGATATACATACTCCTTTTTCAAAATTTACTTTACATCCTGATCACTGTATCTCTCACCAACATCCTCTCATATCCTTAACAAGAAATATTCATAAAAGGGAATTCACTGCTATAGTAGTATAACCAATGGTGAATCAGCTCTGCTCCAAAGATTACCTCTATACTCACATTCAATGGTCCACAAAGCAAGAACTAAATAAAATAAAACAAAACAAAACAATAAATGCCTAATAATAGGGTAAGCTGGGAAGATGATAAAAGAATGTGCGTAGTGATTGTGACAGTATGTATTTCATATATGCACCAATTTGTCAAAAATTAAAATCAAATATGTGTGTAATTCATATGTAGATATGAATGGATTTTTTTTGTTGTTGCATGGAATATTTCCATAGCTTAGTCAATGTCTAAGAACTCTCATGACAGTTAGAAAGCAATACTTTTTTCTCTACTCTCAACTTTGGACAACCAATGTTAAGCATTTTACATGTTTGTGACCTTTACAGATCTCTTGCATAAATGAAAATGTACAACATTTGTCCTATTGTTAGAGTCTAGCTCACTTGTTGGTATTGTTTGATCTGCCTTTGTCTTTCTTTAGATTTCTACATTCTACTATCATTATGAAACTTTGTCCCTGTTGAAAAGAGTTACTGTTTATATTTTTCTTTCTCTCACTCAGGAAGTACTACATTTTGTGGTTTGTAGAAATTTGCTTAATTGTACGTAAGTCTTTTGATAATAAAAATACATTTTAAGAATGAAAAAATCATAAATAAGTAAAGAGTTTAATATAATAGGAAATTATTATGTGAATAGAAATATAATTCCTTGTTCTGAACATTTAATTTTTTATCAATGCAGAAGTTTCCAATGAAAGCTCTATAAGAGGTATGGAAAGACCTCAAACAATGTAGCACTGGATACTCTTCCAAAGAGAACTGTAAAGGAAATACATGAAAATACATGAAAAAGTTGTGATTCTAACCAGAACTTCCATTATTCTAGTGGTCTCTTGATATTTCAGAGAGCTTACATAAACAGAATATAAGCAAATTCAAATAAACATTCAGGAACTCAACAAGAAGTACATTCTTACCCACAAACAATAGATTCTTGTAATTCTCCAACATCACATCCATGTACAATGCCCTCTGAGCAAAACTGAGACATTCCCATTCATCCATTGAGAAGTCCAGAGCCACATCCTTGAAGGTTAACAGACCCTGTAATGGAAAACTACAAATTTGCTACTGGACAAAATTGTTTTCCTGTGTTAATAAAAAGCTGTAAAGAATAAGAGATACTTTGTGATACAGATGAGGAAAGCAAAATATTGAATGACAAATGGGTTCTCAAAATTTTATAGAGAAATGTCTGCAGTTATGAGCTGCTGCTCTTCCATAGACAATCTATGCAATGACTTACTATAATGCTCTGATTTATGAAGGCTCTCAATTTCATCAATTTTCTGTGATTTTCTGAGACCTTAACAGCAAATGAAAGACTTGCCACCAGCCCTACATTCGAAAGTATTGTGTGCAGTTGGGTTGGGATTGTATAATATCTTTTAAATTCCTCTATTATGAAATTTGTTCACAGCAACCTCATGGTAGTACAAAATGAATTTTTTAAACCCATTTCTTTAAAATCCAATGATTTCTGCTGAACACTACTGGCAGGAGGAATATTCAGCACCTATGCATAATTTCAGGAAAATGTAACCAATATATATTATACAAAAAAATGTTAACTTTAATAAAATATACTTTCCTAAAATAGTCAGACTTCCTTGTATTTATATCTCTCTGACAATGTATGATATAATCATCTTAAAAGCAGCAAACATTTACAGAATATACCATGTACATTTGATGTCTAGATGCAGTAATATACCTTTATGAAGTACGTGTTGATACCAAGCATAATCTTAGTGTCACATCACAGATGGTCAAGTTATGATGAGGAAAAACATGATTTCAATTCTACAATATCCACCTTCCTCAAATATGGACACTAGTTCAATCCTGTGTGAAGCTGGATCTCACATGACTGTATTCTAACATATCTATTTGACATTTTGAGGCCTAGGTAAAAGGCTATATACAAACTTTCTATAATAAACAGGTAGAATATGAAATAGAGACATGGACTACATGTCAGAGTTTTTTCCTTTAACAGAAAATAACTACAAATTCAGCACATATATTAAACATTCCAAATGACACATAGAATCAAATACTTAGGGAAATTATTTTATGAAAGTATATTCACAAGCAAGAATTAGAAAAACCAGGGCTAGAGAGATGGCTCAGTGGTTAAGAACACTGACTGACCATCCAGACGTCCTGAGTTCAATTCCCAGCAACCACACAGTGGCTCACAACCATCGTTATTGGAGATCCAATGCCCACTTCTGGTGTGTGTGAAGACAGTGACAGTGTGCTCACATACATTAAATAAATAAATAAATCTTTTTAAAAAAAAAGAATTAGAAAAACCACTCTTAGCATTAAATTATTTAAAGTTATATATAAGCTGGCAAAAGAAATACACATAATAAAAATTTCATACATTCCATAGGGTCTTTCACAACACAATAGTTAGGTATGTACGTGTAAATAAACGGCATGTAGTACAATGCATTTCGATGAAGCAGAATCATTTTCTTTAATCAAATCCTGTTTTAAATTGAGGGGGAACCATGCTAACACTTCATAAATATGTAATACTTTCTTCCTCATGGGATTTACTTAATTGAAAATTTGAATCTTGTAATTTTAATGCTATTTTCTTTCTTTGGAATATGACCTCATTTGGTTATCAGAATAGTAGCTTCCATAGATTAAGTTTTACTTTTAATTCTTCCTTTGTTTTTCAAAAATTATAATACATGTTACATATTACGTCTATTAAAAATGGGCATTAAAAATATAAACCTGGGACATGAAAAAAATGACTAATACGTAAAGGCACTTGCTGTGACTTCAGTCTCCAGGGTTTGGTGCTGAACCCAGGGATATAGGGGCATAATGTATCATTCAGTGTACATAAAAACATGCAGATGAACAATTATATGCTGAAAACATATTGAAAAGAAAAATGAAAACATCAACACAACCCTTCAGTTTTTCCCTATGTAGCACATCATTTCGGGTAAGAGGAAACAGAGTAGATGAACCATTCTTCTTTCTAAAGAAAAGAAGAGGACAAAACTGAAAACAAAATTTCAAAGCAAATAGTCCCCAGAAACAAGCTGGTGTAGCAATTCTAATATCTAATAAAATTGACTTTCAACCAAAAGATATCAAAAAAGATGAGGAAAGACAACACTTCATACTCATCAAAGGAAAAAACGTACCAAGATGAACTCTCAATTCTGAACATCTATGTCCCAAATGCAAGGGCACCCACATTGTAAAAGGAACTTCACTAAAGCTCAAAGCACACATTGAACCTGACACAATAATAGTAGGAGACTTTAACACCACACTCTCAACAATGGACAGATCATGGAAACAGACACTAAACAGAGACACAGAGAGACTAACCGAAGTTATGAACCAAACAGATTTAACAGATATCTACAGAACATTTCACCCTAAAACAAAAATATACACCTTCTTCTTAGCACCTAATGGTACGTTCTCTAAAGCTGAGCATACAATCGAACATAAAACAAGCCTCAACTGATACAGAAAGATTGCAATAATCCCATGCATTCTATCAAATCACCATGGACTAAGGATTGTCTTCAATAACAACAAAAACAACACAAAGCACACACACACACACACACACGGAAGCTGAACAACTCTCTACTCAATAATAACTTGGTCAGGCAAGAAACACAGAACAAAATTAAAGACTTTTTAGAATTTAACAAAAATGAAGGAACAACATACCCAAACTTATTGGACACAATGAAAGCAGTGCTAAAAGGAAACTCATGGATCTGAGTGCATCCATAAAGAAATTGGACAGATCATACACTACCACTTAACACCATATCTGAAAGCTCTACAACAAAAAGAAGGAAAAACACCCTAGAGGAATAGAAGGCAGGAAACAAACAGAGAGAAGACGTCAACCAAGTATAAACAAAGAAAACTACAAAGAATCAACAAAACCAGGAGCTGGTTCTTTGAGAAAATCAACAAGATGGATAAACCCTTAGTCAGATTGCTACCCAGAGGGCACAGAGACAGTATTCAAATTAACAAAATCCAAAATGAAAAGCAAGACATGAAACAGAAACTGAGGAATTTCAAAAAAATCATCAAATCCTATAATAAAAAACCTGTAAAATCTAGATGAATTGGATGATTTTCTAGACAGATAACAGATACGAAAGTTAAATCACAATCAGAGAAACCTTCTAAACAGTTCCACAACTGCTAAAGAAATAGAAGCACTCATTAAAATTCTCACAAACAAAACGAAGCCGAGGCCCAGAATGGGTTTAGTGCAGAATTCTATCATTCAAAGACCTAATACAAATACTTTTCAAATTATTCCACAAAATAGAATCAGAAGGAACACTACCTAATTCATTTTATGAAGCCACAGTTACGCTGATACCTAAACCACTCAAAGACCCAACAAAGAAAGAGAACTTGAGACAAAGTTCCCTTATGAATATTAATGCAAAAATATTAAGTAAAATTCTACCTAACCGAATCCAAGAACACATCAAAACAATAATTCACCATGATAAAGTAGACTTCATCCCAGGAGTGCAAAGATGGTTCAATATACAGAAATCTATCAACATAATACACTATATCAACAAAATCAAAGAAAAAAAAATGATCATCTCATTAGATGCTGAAAAAGCCTTTGACAAAATATAACACCCCATCTTGTTATAAACCTCAGAAAGATCAGGAATTCAATGCCCATACTGAAACATAAAGAAAGCGATATATAGCAAACCAATAGTCAGCAACAAACTAAATGGAGAGCAACTTGAAACATTCTGACTAAAATCAGTTCTCTAAGATCTAGCCAGAGCAATTAGACAACAAAAGGAGGTCAAACGGATAAAAATTGGAAAGAAAGAAGTCAAGATACCACTATTTGCCTATGATATGATAATATACGTAAGTGATTCCAAAAATTCCACCAGAGAACTCATAGAGCTGGTGAACAACTTCAGTAAACTGGGTGGATATAAAACTAACTCAAACAAATCAGTAGACTTCCTCTACTGAAGGGATAGATGGGCTGAGAAAGAAATTAGGGAAACAACACCCTTCACAATGGTCACAAGTAATATAAAATATCTTGGTGTGACTCTAACCAAGCAAGTGAAAGATCTGTTTGACAAGAACTTCCAAGTCCCTGAAGAAAGAATTTGAAGAAGACTTCAGAGGATGGAAAGGTCTCCCCGGCTCGTAGATAAGCAAGATTAACAGAGGAAAAATGGCCATCTTACCAAATTCAATCTACATATTCGATTAAATACCCATCAAAATTCCAACTCAGTTCTTCTCAGAGATAAAGCAATTCCCAAATTAATCTGGAAAGGAAAAAAAACCCAGGATAACAAAATCTATTCTCAACAAAATGAGAATTTTGGGGGAGAATCACCATCCCTGACCTCAAGCTCTGCTACAAAACAATACTGATAAAAAAAAACACAAGGTATTGGTACAGAGACAGGCAGGTAGACCAGTGAAATAGAAATGAAGATCCAGAAGTAAACCCACACACCAAAACACAAAGGAAGTGACCATATCTACATTGAAAATTTAGCACAGAGCACCACACTGGGCAGTAAATCTCTTGAGACAAACAGATTTCTGTGGTAAATACACCCATGATCTTATCATGAAATAAAATGCCAAAAAAAAAAAAAAAGAAAAGAAAATTCAATCTGCATGTGCTCACAAGCACATCCATGTTATGGCAATGGAAAGACATGTATTCCTGCCATCATCTCTGCCTCTAAGGAGCTAATATATTTACTATTAGAATTCAAGCTCTGCCTGTGCCACCAGGGAAAGCTACCCTCCCAGGTGCATGGAAAAGCCATGAGTGAAGTTAAGGCGAGTACCACTGCTCAACAGGACCCACCCGGACGGAACCGGCAGGATACACCACCTAAGGAAAACTCAGGGACAGAAAACCTCTGAACCTTCCGGTTTCCATCTGTGGGTGGAGGCCTCTGCCTGGGCCACCAGGGGTCCATAGCCAACGAACGCCAGGAAAAAGCTACAATCCCAAGAGTGTGGAAAAGCCGTGAATGGGGCTAAGGCAAGTACCACTGCTCACCGGGACCCACCCAGAACCCTCCCGACACAGGAATTGAGGTAAAGTCAGAGACAGAAACTTTCGGTTTCCATCTGTGCCTGGGGACCTCAGCCTGGGCCACAGGGCTCCAGGGGGAGCTGGTATCCCAGGAGTGCTGACACACCTTTGACCATGGGCAAAACCACCACTTCTGTTCAAACTCACTAGATCAAGAGGGACCCCTGCAGTGCCATCAGGACATAGGAACCACAGGACAGCTGGGGACAAGATCCTTCTGGTTTCTGTCTGCACCCTAGAGCTGACCCTGTGCCATAGCTCTCCAAACCAAAATACCTCTCAGAGAGAGCTGGTCTTCAAGGAGCATTGACACAGAGACCTGCAGGAAGGGCACGCCCCAGTCAGACAGAGTAAGCTCAGCTAAAAACAGGGTTAACAAGATGGCAAAAGGCAAGGGTAAAACGATAAGGAACAGAAACCAAGGCTACTTTGCATCATCAGAACCCAGGTCTCCCACCACAGCAAGCCCTGGTAACCCCAATACACCAGAAAAGCAAGACTCAGATTTAAAATCATTTCTCATGTTGATGATAGAAGACTTTAAGAAAGTAATTATTAACACCCTTAAAGAAATACAAGAGAACAGAGATAAACAATTAGAAGCCCTTAAAGAGGAAACACAAAAATCCATTAAAGAATTACAGGAAAACACAATTAAACAGGTGGAATTATAGGAAAGCACAATCAAACAGACAAAGGAAATATCCAAAACTATCCAGGAGCTACAAATAGAAATAGAAATAATACTGAAATCACAAAGGGAGACAAACCTGGAGTTAGAAAACCTAGGAAAGAGATCAGGAAATCACCAAGAGAATACGAGACATAGAAGAGAGAATCTCAGGAGCAGAAGATACCATAGATATCATCGACACAACAGTAAAAGAAAATGCAAAATGCAAAAAGCTTCTAACCCAAAACATCCATGAAATCCCGGACACAATGAGAAGACCGAACCTAAGGATAATAGGTATAGAAGAGAGTGAAGATTCCCACATTAAAGGACCAGTAAATATCTTCAACAAAATTATGGAAGAAAACTTCCCTAACCTAAAGAAAGAGATGAACATAAATATACAAGAAGCTTACAGAACTCCAAACAGATTGGACCAGAATAGAAATTCGTCCCGTCACATTACAGTGAAAACACCAAATACACAAAACAAGGAAAGAATATTAAAAGCAGTAAGGGAAAAAGGTCAAGTAACATATAAAGGCAGACCTCACAGAACTACACCTGACTTCTCACCAGAGACTATGAAAGCTAGAAGATCCTGGGTAGAAGATCTTGGGACCAAGCAAATGGTCCCAAGAAACAGCCTGGAGTAGCCATTCTAATATCCGAAAAAATCGACTTTCACACAAAAGTCATCAAAAAAGATAAGGAAGGACACTTCATACTTATCAAAGGAAAACACTACCAAGAACAAATCTCAATTCTGAACATCTATGCTCCAAATAGAAGGGCACCCACATTCATAATACAGACACTAAGAGAACACAACTGCCAACCCAGGCTGCTATACCCAGCAAAACTCTCAATTACCATAGATGGTGAAACCATATATTCTATGACAAAACCAAATTTACACAATATATTTCCACAAACCCAGCCCTACAAAGGATAATAAATGGTAAACGTCAACTCAAAGAGGGAAACTACACCCTTGAAAAAGCAAGAAAGTAATCTTTCAACAAACTCAAAAGAAGATAGCCACATAAAAGTAAAAATAACATCGAAAATAACAGGAACCAACAATCACTATTCCTTAATATCTCTTAACATCAATGGACTCAATTCCCCAAAAAGAAGACATAGACTGACAGACTGGATACATAAAGAGGACCTAGCATTTTGCTGCATTCAAAAAACATATCTCCATGATAAAGACAAACACTACCTCGGAGTAAAGGGCTGGAAAGCAATTTTCCAAGCAAATGGTCCCAAGAAACAGCCTGGAGTAGCCATTCTAATATCCGAAAAAATCGACTTTCACACAAAAGTCATCAAAAAAGATAAGGAAGGACACTTCATACTTATCAAAGGAAAACACTACCAAGAACAAATCTCAATTCTGAACATCTATGCTCCAAATAGAAGGGCACCCACATTCATAAAAGAAACTTTACTAAAGCTCAAACCACACATTGTACCTCACACAATAATAGTAGGCGACTTCAACACCCCATTATCATCAATGAACAGATCTTGCAAACACAAACTAAACAGAGAGACAGTGAAACTAACAGATGTTATGAACCAAATGGATTTAACAGATATCTATAGAAAATTTCATCCTAAATCAAAAGGATATACCTTCTTCTCAGCACCTCATGGTACCTTCTCCTAAACTGAATATATAATCGGTCACAAAACAAACGTCAACAGATACAAGAAGATTGAAATAATCCCATGTCTCCTATCAGATCACTACAGATTATGGCTGGTCTTCAATGGCAACAATAACAACACAAAGCCCACATATACATGGAAGCTGAACAGTGCTCTACTCTATTTTAACTTGGTCAAGGAAGAAATAAAGAAAGAAATTAAAGACTTCCTACAATTTAATGAAAATGAAAGTACAACATACCCAAACTTATGGGACACAATGAAAGCAGTGTTAAGAGTAAAACTCAAAGCTTTGAGGGCCTCCAAAAAGAAACTGGAGAGAGCATACACTAGCAGCTTAACAGCACACCTGAATGCTCTAGAACAAAAAGAAGCTAATGCACCCAAAAGGAGTAGAAGGCAGGAAATAATCAAATTAAGGGCAGAAATCAACCAAGTAGAAACAAAAAGAACTATACAAAGAATCAACA
>CM052702.1:130897132-130916238 GCA_028551405.1 Uromys caudimaculatus
GAACCCACGCGGACACACGGATCCTTCTGCAGCAATGCGTTTAATGCATAATGAAAAGAGGAAAGACCCCGGGGCCCCAGAATGGCGCTGTTATATAGCCCCGAGGCAGCGTGCTCTCCATTGGTTGGTGTGCCCCGGGAGTGGGCGGTGATAGTCATGTACACCCATAATGCGCTTCGGGGGTTTTCCCGCGCTATCCTTAGAGCGACAGCTGAGGTCAGCGCCATCTTGTAATGGCGAATACTCTAGCCGCTCCTTACAGTTACAGAAAGAATGATGGCTGCCAGCAACAAGAGGATACAGACATTAGGAGGTAAACTTAATGGGGACACAGTTTCACCAGATGAAATGAGGGAAGTTGGACAAGAATTCTTGTACTGCCAACATGGTTCAACAAGGTTTGATGCCCAGGACTGACATAAAGAAGAGAACTGACCCCTTGGGGTTGTTTCCTGACCTCCACTTATGTACTTTGACATATGTGCCCCGGTTATAATTATACATAAACAGAGAGACAGATCTTAAAGAAAAAATTGTCCATTCAAATTCTAAACAGGTCATTCCTTGATGGATTTCACTCTTCTTAAATAACCTGTCCAGAAGCATAAGTAACTAATCGTTCAGTTTTCTACTCTGGATATTGATAATGAGAAGTCATATTAAAAAATATTCTTTTCATTTCATGTATATGAGTATTTCCTCTGTATGTATGTATGTGCACAGATTCATGGGCTAGAAGAGGCTGCTGGATTCTTTATAACCTGGATTATGAATGATTGTGAGCCACCACATAAGTCGTTGGAACAGAACTCTGGCCCTCTAAGAGCAACAAGCACTCCTAACCACCTAGGCACCTCTTCAGAACTAAGTGAGAAAAAAATTGTTTATTAAGTAATAGGTACAACATTGTTGTGTTTATAAAAATATATATAGAGAGATATATGGGGTTATGGGGAGGTAGGTGTGGGGGAAGGGTGTGCCTCAGTAGGCCCGAGCCCAGGCATCCCTTCCCCCTGAGGAACCAGCCACACACAAAGGTATAGTATAGAAATAGAGTTTATTTAGGGCATGGGGAGGGGAGTTAAGAGGGTAGTAGAGGCAGAGAAAGGCAGAGAGAGGAAGAGAGTAGAGAAGTAGAGAGCTGGAGGCCAGCCATGACCACGTGGAGAGAGGGGGGAAGGGAATGAGGAGAGGTAAGAGAAGTAAGAGAGAGAGAAAGAGAAAGAAGTAAGAGAAAGAGATAAGAGAGACAGGAGGGGGCAAGCAGCCCCTTTTATAGTAGGCCAGGTCCACCTGGCTGTTGCCAGGCAACTCTGGGGAGGAGCATACCTGTCTGTTGCCAGGTAACTGTGGGGTGGAGTTTAGACAGAATGCCAACACATTGTACACAAATAAATAGATTTTTTTTTTTTTTTTAAAGAATGAACTAAGCCTTTACATTAGGTATTAGGGGCATTAACTTGTTACTGCAGCATGACCAGACTTAGCCTGGTTACCACATGGGGCATGAATGTCAAGCAAATCTTTTTCAAAGCTTCATGAGCTTAAGTCACAGAACAAACCAATCCTCAAAGGTAAGAAACTTATAAACAAACAAACAAACAAGCAAACACATGCTTACCATGGGAAGATAGTAAACACTTGCATACTTTGTACTCAGAGGCAAGGGCTTTCGGATCCAGGACATCTTGATCTCAAAAAACTAAAAGAAAGCATGCAAAAAAGCAAATGCCTCTGATTAGTTCACTTTCCAATTTGCTTTTTTCTCATCTATGAATCTGGCATTAAGGAAGAAAAAGTAGTTTTACCTCCTTTGTCAAAAATCAAATGACCATAAGTGTGTGGGTTCATTTCTGGGTCTTCAATTCTATTCCATTGATCTACCTGCCTGTCACTGTACCAATACCATGCAGTTTTTTATCACTACATCTCTGTAGTACAGCTTGAGGTCAGGAATGCTGATTCCCCTGGAAGTTCTTTTGTTGTTGAGAATAGCTTTTGCTATCCTGGGCTTTTGTTGTTCCAAATGAATTTGAGAATTGCTCTTTCTAAGTCTATGAAGAATTGAGTTGGAATTTTGATGGGGATTGCATTGAATATGTAGATTGCTTTTGGCAGGGTGGCCATTTTTACTATATTAATCCTCTCAATCCATGAGCATGGGAGATCTTTCCACCTTCTGAGGTCTTCTTAAAAAGACAGCATTTTCAACAAATGGTTCTGGTTCAACTGGCGGTCTACATGTAGAAGAATGAGAATTGATCCATTCCTATCTCCTTGTACAAAGCTCAAGTCCAAGTAGATCAAGGATCTCCACATAAAACCAGATACACTGAATCTAATAGAAAATGGGGAAAAGTCTCGAATACCTGGGTACAGGGGAAAATTTTCTGAACAGAACACCAATGGCTTATACTCTAAGATCAAGAATCAACAAATGGGACCTCATGAAATTGCAAAGCTTCTGTAAGGCAAAGGACACTGTCAGTAGGACAAAATGGCAACCAACAGATTGGAAAAAGATCTTAACCAATCATATGTCTGATAGAGGGCTAATATCCAATATATATAAAGAACTCAAGAATTTAGACTCCAGAGAACCAAATAACCCTATCAAAAAATGAGGAACAGAGCTAAATAGAGAATTCTCAACTGAGGAAATTTGTAGGGCTGAGAAGCACCTAAAGAAATGTTCAATGTCCTTAGTCATCAGGGAAATGCAAATCAAAACAAGTCTGAGATTCCACCTCACACCAGTCAGAATGGCTAAGACCAAAAACTCAGGGTGACAGCAGATGCTGGCGAGGATGTGGAGAAAGAGGAACACTCCTCCACTGTTGGTGGGATTGCAAGCTGGTACAACCACTCTGGAAATCAGTTTGGCGGACCCTCAGAAAAATGGACATAATACTACCTGAGGATCCAGCTATACCACTCCTGGGCATATATCCAGAAGATGCTCCAACATGTAATAAAGACTCATGCTCCACTATGTTCATAGCAGCCATATTTATAATAGCCAGAAGCTGGAAACAACCCAGATGTCCCTCATCAGAGGAATGGATACAGAAAATGTGGTATATTTACACAGTGGAGTACTACTCAGCTATTAAAAACAATGACTTAATGAAATTTGCAGGCAAATGGATGGAACTTGAAAATATCATCCTAAGTGAGGTAACTCAGTCACAAAAGAACAAACATGGTATATACTCACTGATAAGTGGATATTGGCCGAAATGTTTGGAATATCCAAGTTTCCCTTTACAGTAACCGCTGGACTGAGAGTGAGGTCCCAGATGGAGGAGTTGGAGAAGGGACTGAAAGAGCTGAGGGAGTTTGCAGCCCCATGGAGGAGCAACAGTATCAACTGGCCTGACCACCCTGGTCCTCTTTGAGGCTGGACCACTAGCCAAAGAACACACATCGAGGGTCCCATGGCTCAGACCACATATGTGGCAGAGGAGGGCCTTGTTGGCCATCAGGGGGAGGAGAGTCCCTTGGGCCTGAGGGTGTTAGAGGCCCCAGTAAAAGGGAATGTCAAGGTGCGAATATGGGAGTGGATGGGTGGGAGGTGGAATATCCTCATAGAGGTGGGGGAGGGAGAGGGGATAAGGGGTTTCCAAAGAGGAGACCTGTAAAGGGGGAAACTTTTGAAATGTAAATAAAGTATCAAAAAATAAATAAATAATAAAAAATAAATAAAAATAAATAGCAAAAAATAATAAATAAATAAAAAGAAGAAAAAGTACTTTTACTTTGTTTTGATTTCATTTAAATTTCCTGGGGTTTAGCGTGCATATATTTCTGCCTGTGCAACATGTGTATGTTTGTGCCCATGAAGGCCTGAAGAGACCATCAGATTTCCTGGATCTGGTGGTATAAAAGATTATGAGACACCATGTAGGTGAGGGGAATTTAACCTTGCACCTCTCAAAGAGCATCCAGTCTCACCTGCTCAGCCATTTCTCTGGTATTAAATTAGAACTTTAAAAAAAATAGTTATGTATGTACACAAATGTACAAAAGTGTCTAAAGAGGCTAGAGAGGTGTGTTGAGTCCTCTGCAGCTGGAGTTCCAGACATCTGTGTACCACTGGATATAGGTGATCCAGTACCAGCCCTCTGATGTATAAGTGTCTTAGTTACTTTCCACTACTATGGTAAAACAGCATGACCAAGTCAACTTACAGAGGGAAGGTTTTATATGGCTCCTGAAGGTTAGAGCCCATGGTGAAGGGCACAGCATGGCAGCTGAGCTAGAAGATGAGAGCTGAGGGCTCAAATCCAGAACCACAAAGAAGACACAGAGCAAATGCACTCAGAAGAGTGAGTCTTTAAACTACCGAAGCCCATATTCAGTGACATTATTCTCCCAAGGCCACAACTTCATAGAGACTAAGCATCCAAATCTCAGAGACAACAGAGAATGTATTCATTCAAACCACCACAAGTAGCATGCGCTCTTACTGCTGAGCAATCTCTCACATGTCAAAGCTCAAATTTACTATTATGCAACCCAAAGCATACAAGGCATGGGAGAAACAGGATCCCATTCCCTAACACCTGCCAAATCAGATTATGATGATGTTCATGGCTGTCGACTTCCTAATGTATCCTTCCTAGGGTTGTGGGTCAACCAGTTTCTAGAATTGTGCCCAGAATGAGCATGAAGATACCAGGGACCTCAAGAGAATGCTTCCACTGAGATCAAGGAAATAGCTGACCCATCATGAGACACATTTTTCAGTGAGTCCCATGCTGAGACACTGTATGTTGTGGATACAGGTGGACAGATGCCATGGCATGCATAGGAAATCCTCAAGACCACATTGGTGTTAGTGCACTCCTTCCACCTTGAGTTAGGGGGTTTCTTTGTTATTCTTCCAGTGTGTATGGAGGTTCCTTGCCCATCAGCCTTTGCAATTCCTCTAACTCCACATTTCATCTGCCCATAGGATTATGAACACTTTCTCTGCACATGGCTTTAACATTGGTCCTGGGGATTTGAATTCAGGTCCTCAAACTTACATTGCCATAATCCTTATCAATTGAGCCAGATCCCCGGGCCTAAGATATTTTAACACTGACCTTGGTCTAGCCTGCTTTGGGGACACAACCCGCTATCTGTCTGTTAGATAGCCATCTATCTAGATCTGAGAGCTAGACAGAAAGCTCAGCAGTGTCATACACAGCAGGTAGAGGCAGAAGGATGAGAAGTTCAAGGATATCCTTGGCTACATTGTGAGTTCTGGGCCAGCCTGGACTTTGTGAGACCATTTATTAGAGACTACAAAAAAAAAAAAAAAGCCACACACCCAGTGGTGAGTGTGCACACACCCAGTGGTGAGTGTGCACACCCAGGGACCAGTTGTCTACCTTAGGCAAAGTGAGACAATATGAGTCCAGGACACCTGGACCTCAAGAGGACCAGCAGAAAAGAGAGGTTTTCATGAAAACAGGAAGTATAGGGCCCTGATCTTTATTAGCACATTACTCAGAGTACTCCCTCCTCTTTGCCCTGGAATTCCCACTTTCAATACCTTAGGAGACAGAGGGGCAAACTGAGGAGAGACAGTTCAGCCACCTTCATCATGGTCACTTGCAGTTGTCAGGTGCATCTTCTCAGGGGAGGATGATGGCACTGGGAGGAGAATAATGTCATCTTCTGAATAGTCCCCTTCTAGTGGGAGGGAAAGACTGGGCAACCTGAGGCTATGACCAGATCAGTGGTGGGTCCTGGGCTAGCAAGGCCTCAAAGGAAAATAGTGACGATTTGGGGAGCTACTTAGGGACAAATGAATAGTAAAATATTGTGAGGTTCCATGGGTATAGGTGGGGTGGAGTAACAGCTGCAGTTCCTCCTGCTCCTTGGAGTGAAGGTCTCATTCCTGGCTAGACTGGAGCAGGTGTCAAGGAGTGTCAAAGCTGTATGGGACACCTTATCAGAGCTTGGGCTCCCCATCTTGCTAGGGTCTGTCCCACCAGGACACTTTCCCACCACAGACTGGGACACACCGTGGATCCTGCCAGGTGGTATGGGCTTGTGGCTGATAGGTGCTGGCACTGTGCTGCTCCACAAGACACAGAGGACCAGCAGTCCAGACTCAGCTTTTTTTTTTCTCAGAATTTGAAGGCAAAATATCCCAGCCCAGCAGACAGTGCCATGGACAGCAAATATTAATGGCATCTGTGATATACAACTATGAAAAAGCCCCCTGAGCAGCCACAATCCCCTCACTGAGGCAGGAGCTGAGTCTACCCACCAGTTTACATTTGGTCACCCCCAAATCAGTCCATGTTGATCTTGCCACCACAAGCCTCTCCAAGATTGAGAAGATGGGGATATTAATGGAACTTTTTGCACACCAGACTTGGCCTTGGACAACTCAGTTCAATTTTACTAAGTCACTCATGAGACTCCAATACTGAGGACGGTCCCTTTCTACACACTTTATTAGAGAGCCAATAGGTTCTCTTCTCCCAGTTGCACCTACTTGTACTCCACTAGGCTTTAGCAGGATACCCTTCAACTCCCATCCTGACTAGGATACGAGACACATAATGGAAACATAAAGGTCTGGGTTCAAATCCATCTCTCCCACCAACCGTCCTCTGCCTCAATGTCCTGTGTATGGGTGAGGTAAGTCAGTGGCTGCTGTGTCCTCCTAAGTGCAATGAGTGTTACATTCAAGATTTCAGTGAATAAGGCCATTTTAGACACCATGTAGGGGACAGGCACCACAACTGCCCAAAGACTGAGGACTTTAACAGCAAAAACCTGCTAGCATTCAATATCCTTGGAGGAAGCTCTCTTCCTAAGGCTAGCTCAAGATCCTGGCCCAGCTGCCTCTAGCCTCTTGCAGCAGGAAGCTTACCTAACAGAGAGCCAGAGCATCAGATGCATTAAGTCTCTTCCTTCTATGGATTCAATATAGGTGTGGAGGGGACAGGATGGATAGGGGGATGCTTACCATGTGTAAGAAGGCTCAGCACCAAAATCAGCAGGAGTCACTTTCTGCACCCATCCATAGTTGCAACTGTCCACTAGGACCCCCAGGAATCCCAGTGTTCTCAACAATCACCTGACTTGCACTGCCTCTACCAGATTTTCAGGTCCCTACTCACTCCTTGGTGTCTCACACAGATGGCAAGGGGCACCCACATCCACAGGCTCAGGAAACAGGCAGCAGTTGATAATGAAACAGCACACACCTGTGAGGCCAACGAGAAACCACAGATGCCCCAAAGCTAGGGTAATTGTTTCAGGGCTGTCCCTAGTTACAGAAGCCATACCATCCAATGTGGAGCCCCTTTGTTCCTATTCCCTTTCCTCTCAAAATCTTTGGTCCATACATAAGTTCAGGGAGAAATGTCCTCCCAGGGGCAGGTTCTGGAGAGAGGTGGGTTCAATGGAGAGAATCAAAGCTAGTCATAGCCCTAGGCCAGAATGCATCCCACAATGCTTAGACACCAGGATGCCATCCCTGAGTCCACAGATCAGAGTGACCTGGTGGAAGTGTACACTCACACTCGTGGTCATATTCCACACCACTGCTGCTTCAGGCCTGGGAATACAGCTCTGTAGTTGGGTAGAAAAGAGCAGGATCCCACAACCACCCCGGACAGTTATCATGAATCCCTGCCTTCTCAGGGGAATTGCAAACATAATCCTCTTTATTGTTTTCTCCAAGTCTCTGCAGTGTAGAGAAGACCTTGGGTTCACTAGTGACCAAAGAGGTCCTGTCCAGGGATCCTGGGCCGGGCAAACCAACATGGGGTGAGCTGAAGCATCTTACCACATTACTGCTTTGAGTCTACACCCTCTGTTAGTGCCAGCTCTGTCTGAGCACCATCCTGCTTTGCTATAGTCAGCAGTCCACAGACAGCACCTCCAAAGAGTCCTTTCCCAGCCAAACACTCTTCTTGTCTTCCTTCCTTCCTTCCTTCCTTCCTTCCTTCCTTCCTTCCTTCCTTCCTTCCTTCCTTCCTTTCTTACTTTCTTTCTTTCTTTTTCTTTTTCTTTCTGGGTCTGCTTCTTTAGTGCTGATATTAAAAGCCCAGAACTCATGCTTACTTCTGTTTTAGAGACAAGGTACCATGTTGCCTAGGCTGGCCTCTAACTCAACACTCTTGACTGTACTTACCAGTGCAGAGTTAATATGTATACTTATTAGCTGGAGAAAGAATGTGAGGCTAGACAAGGTTCCCTCTCTGAGGAAGCAACATTCTAAAGAGGTGAAAGACCAGTTAGTCACCAAGGAATTCTGTGATATAATACTGAATAGGGACTCTTGCTGGGAAGCTGGAGATCAGAGCCAGGTGCCTGCATGCCACAGGGTAGACATTCCAAGGGAGGTCTGAAGTGACCAGAGCAGAGATCTGGGGACTCACAAGGACAATTCAAAAGGATACCCCAGTAGGTAAAGATGTGAATGCCCTGAACAGTCAGGAGCTTGGTGTGTGAGGAAAAGTCAGGATGAGACCATGGCTAGAGCACAGTGTAGGGTGTGGGTAGAGCAATGCAGCTCAGAGTCTGAGAGGAATCAGGGCAAGGTTGGGTATATTTTTACAGTATTCCTCCTTGATGATGAGAGGACAGAGGAAGCATAGACAGCAAGAGACAAGTTGTAAATTCTAGAATTATATTAAGGAAATTCTAGAATATGTACTAGCTGTCAGTACATGGAATGTGTAAAAGGGAAGCAAAGTCAAGGCTGAGCCCAAAGCATAAATGGACTTATTAGGTTTATGAGGCTGCCATTTATAGAGATAGGAAGAGGGGCTACACTGAGTATTGCATAGAAACCAGGACCTGAGTTATTGATTTGAGATTAAGGCACTTTAAAATTCCACTTTATTTTAAGTATTGTGGTGACTAAATTTTTTTATGTGGGGTGAAACACATTTAATCTTAGGAGTTGAGAGGTCTGATTCCAAGAGGATTTGAATGTTGCATATAAAGAATGGGAAGACTTGTGTGAGATAACAAACTCTAGCGTGAGTTTTAACTATAGTTCATATCATTCTTGGGTTTCTTTGTTGTGTATTTTACTGTCATTTTAGATAGGGTCTCATTAAGAAGCATGTCTGGGTTGACACTTGGTATGTAGACCAGGCTGGTATTCAATTAACAGAGATCTGTCAACATTCCCCCCTAGTAGTGCTGGGATTGAAAGCAAGTACACCCACCCCAGGCTTCCATCTTTTTTAGACATAGGTCTCCTAAATCTTCTATGCTAGCCAGGAAAAGAAGATCCTCATGCCTTAGCTCAGCTACAAAGTGTGAGCTGTCACCTACCCTGTGCCTTTAATTTTATTTTTTTAACAGGATCTTATCAGGTTTGCCTTATCAAGGGTTGTAGCTGGCATATCATGCCACCAACCACTCTCATTTGCAGAGCAGGTGAGATGAGTGGCCAGTTCTACTCTGTTCTCAGTGTTGTTCACAAAATACATTTGCTATGGTCACAGAGAACCTATATGATTTAAAATAACCTAAATGCTCATTCATTGAGAATAATTCTACAAGGAATTATTATTCATAATTCCTTGTCACATTTAGATTCATTGTTAAACTCTGAATCATGTTTTATTTTCACTTTTTATATTCTCAGTTAAATCACATTTCATCATTCATTGAGAACAAGCTGGGTACCTAGGAGGACATTTTGCTAAAGAAATAAAGACAATAGCAAGTATTAAAGGAATATACACCTCTAAAGGACCCACAGTCAGTGCTCTATTACAGCGTATAATTGCAGCATGGGCAGTGTCAACACACTTCTTTGTCTCATCAGATATTAATCTTGAACTCTCTTTCATTTGTCAAATGAGAGAGAACGTCAGCCATCTCTTCTCCACTGCAGGTAACAATAGAAACTGCAAGACAGAGACCACAGAATCTAGCTGAGGTAATCACCTTCAAAGTGGTTTTCTAATGTTCTTTTAGTTGGTGTGTGGAGAAGAAACAATGATTGCAAAGGTTTTTGTAGCAAGAGTTTTTAATAGAAATGAGAATCAAATATGCTATTATAGTATACTGTAAAAGTTCAGAATGTTTCTTTATTTGAATGATAGGAGAACTTTCTGCTTAGGAATCATAGTGAATGAAAAGTTAAAATGTGGTTAAAAAACAGACTGACTTGTTTTGTTTGAATTTACATAATGACAATAAAATGTAATTTAACAAGAATGTAATAGTGTTAGCCTAATAGTACATTTTTTTTCTTTACTTCTGATAAAATAACTGGTGTTAGGTTGTGACACTTTCATTTTTGGTTTGGTGACTGCGATTAAACATTTAACATTTTTATATATCAGTTTGTATGCGTTTAATACATTAATTGCATAATGTGCTGAGGGCCAGCCCTGATAGAGATCTTCTTTCTTGTCAGTCCCTCTTGAGGCAGTGGAGAGAGAAGAGAGTCGACAGAGGTTAAAACTTTGTCTTGCGAGATACAGGGGTATGACTTTGTCTTATGAGATATTTAGGGTTGCTGTACAATAAAAAAAAATAGCTTACTTATCTAAGTATTAGTTACTATGCTTATATAGCTGACCTGCCTTCCATAATCCTCTGAGGCCAGAAACTTCAGTTTCTGGCACTTTAGCACCTCTTTCTCAAATAGCAAAGTATTAAGTAAATAGTCTATTACTATTGCAGCAGGAACTGCATGGCCCTAAATTTCCACCTGCTAGTAGGAATTTGCAGAAAGAAAAAGGGACACTTTGAAAAGTGATTATAGTGTTTAGTACTAAGTAGTAAAATGTTTCCTATTAAAGCTATCTAAGAAAAAAGGGGGAAAGTGGAACAAACCTAAGTGGGGAAAGGGGAAAAAAAATAATCTCTAAATGGGGAAAGGGGAAAAATTCTTCTCATCTCTTTGTTCTCAGTACTTATGCATCTTTCAGAATACATGATCACATGTTCAAAAGTTCATCAAACGTTCACAACCAAAACCAAATCATAAATTGAAATATAAGTTTACAACAGAGAATGCTTACATGTATATCCACTAGTAATTATCTGGCTAAACATCCATCACCTGTCACATCTCCACAGGTTCACTGAAGGTTGAAAACCATAACTAAGTCATTAGTGAAGTTTTGTGTAGATAAACCCAGTCAATATATTATCTTCTGTACTAGGACCTGTAATAAATTGTTAGTTCCCTTTTTATGACCTTTGGTTTATTGTTTTACAACTTCTTGGAATGTGCTTTGAGTAGGAGAAAGTCTGGTTACTATCTAAGAGCAATTAACTGGTGATACATGGGAGACTGGCAGTATTCTCATTGCAGTTTTGACTATCAGAAAAGGATCTAATAGCAGTCCCACTCTGAAAGAGCACAATAATCACTGATATAATTTTAGGAATTCTTATAGGATCACCATTAAGACTTAAGAAGTCATCTATTTATCTATATAGCATCACTACAAGACAGTACATCTTCGTGGATCTTCAGATATCTCCTACAAAGGGGTGTGCTATTACTTAGTGATTGTTATATATGTTTAATAATAACAGGAAAAGCTAATTAATAGCAGGAATCATTTCTACAATGAATTCACTTCCAGCTTTGCTGTGTAAGGGCGAACCTGTCACAGATCGTGTAATAATCTGAAGCAGGCCATCTCAGGGAGATCATCTGCTTATTATTAGCTTGTCCCATTATGACTCCAGACACATATGTATTTCCATTATTTGAACAGTTAATCATTAGTTTTCCATAAAGAGAAGCAAGAATATTCTCTTGGTATTAAGTGACCTGGAACCTCTGTATTCCACAGTCTAAACTAGTGAAAAATACCATGAGAAAAATGACCTGGGTTTTCTTTCTGCATGATGCTCATTTCACATTGCTGAGAGCAAGATTTCTGACTTCACAGATGTAGAAAGGACCCAAGAATGAATGTGATAAACTCCTGTATGATGTTCTCCCTCTCCACCACAGAAGAAGTATACCTGTCAGCATCATGCTTTTCTCTCTTCAGTATTCTGCTTTTCTCTGTTCATTATTGCTTCCCTTCTTTGCATGTTTTTTAGGACAAATTGGATTAATGTTTTTTAATTAAAATAGATTCTTTTCTCATACAATATATTCTCACCAGTTTCTCCTCCCTCCACTCTTTCCTACCCCTGACTCCTACTATCCTACTCTTCCCAGATCTACTTCCCATCCCCTGTTTCCTCTTCAGAAATGAGCAGGGCTCCAAGAGAGGATAGACAAATAACATACAAAAAGGAAATGCAATGGACCCTCATATTAAGGGTGGACAAGGCAATCCAATAGTAGGAAAGTGTCTCAAGAACATGTGAGAGGGGGCTGCAGAGATGGCTCAGTAGTTAGGAGCACTGACTGTTCTTCTGAAGGTCCTGAGTTCAAATCCCAGCAACCACATGGTGGCTCACAACCATCCGAAATGAAATCTGATGCCCTCTTCTGCGGTGTCTGAAGACAGATACAGTGTACTTACCGATAATAATAAATAAATCTTAAAAAAAAAAACAGGTGAGAGAGTAAGAGCAACATCTGCTCCCACTATTTGGAGTTCCACAAAATCACTAAGCTAATAGCTATAACATCAGCAGAAGACCTGGTGCAGACCTATGCATCTCCCATGCCTGTCATTTAAGTCTCTGTGATTTGTTGCCGACAAGGTCCTATAAGGCATGGATTTCCTCTCATTTTGTGGGGCTCAAGTTAAATCAAACATTAGATGACCACTCAAATAGTTTGGTAACACTATCCCCCTTCACATCTTGCACACTGGACAAATTTTAGGTGGAGGGTTGTTTAGTTGTACCCCATTTTTAAACAGAATTGTTTGCTCTTTGAACAGGTAGTTGCTTGAGTTCTTTATACATTTTGTATATTAAGCCTCTATCTGTGTAATATACACAGTTGGTAAACATCTTTTCCCATTCCTTAGGCTGACTTGTCTCTTTGATATTGACTGTGCTTTTTGCCTTAGAGAAGCTCCTAAAATTTTCATTTCCAGGATTCCCTCATTTTCTGCATTTTAAATTTCTTCTATTTTTATATTTCAATCTTGGAAAATTTTATGTGTTTCATTCAATTGTTTATTCTTGGCTTGATTTGAGGGATTTATTAATTTTCTCTCATTGTTGCATCATATTTCCTGCATTTCTTTCAGTTATTTACTTATTTCATCTTTAAGAACCTCTGTCATCTTCATACAGTTGGTTTTATGGTCTTTTTCTTTTTTTTTTTTAAATTCTATTTAAATATGGGGTACAGAACTAAACAGAATTCTCCAAAGAGAAAACTCACATGGTATAGAAACACTTAAAGAAACGTTGAACACCTTAGCTATGTTGGAATATTCAAGATGATCTGCCATAATAGGATAACATGGCTCTGTGGGTGACATATTTCCCTGGTTGTTACTGTAACTATGCTGGTGTCTAGGCATCTGGGCTGAGGGTGCTGATTTTGGCCTTTGTCTTGTTGGGTAGGAATTGTATCCCTGGGTATCTCTTTAGTCATGTTATTGTAAGAGAGTGTTTTGGCTGAGTGCTGCCACTTTTACTGACCTGTTTCTTACTTACTGACTTGTTCTGAAGGATTCAGAGCCCCGGTGCAGTGTCCTACTACATCCAGTTCTGATCTAGACTGGCAGCAAACTTGGAAGCTGTGCAGAGTGGGTCCTGGGCATCATGACAGCCTCTGTTGTGTGGATGGCAGTCTGCAACAGAGTGAGAGGAATGGTTACTGATGGGGAGGGTGGGCATACCTGCTGGTCAGAAGCATTTAAAAAAAATAACAACAAAAACAAGCAATGAAGCAAGCAAGCAATGAAAAACAAACAAACAAATAAAAACCAACAAAGAAAAAAGCTGAGAGGAACTTGGAAGCGAATTAATTAAAAGAGTTCTAAGTAGGTGGGTTCAGAAGAAACATGTAACAGGAAGCTGCTGAATATTGAGCAGGTCCAGAAGGCATTGCCTCATGGTGACAGGAAATTCCACCAGTACTACATTCTCAGTTTATTGTGGTGGGAGACTATTGCCAAGAATTTGACATACCACAAAACTTCCTTTTGCTACAGTTGCTGTGTGGACATTCTGGGAGTGTCACCAACCAGTCTGCAATCTGTCCTTGAACCTGCCAGGTCAGAGGAACTTGCATGAACAGAGCAGGGGAGTGGAGCAGTGATGCATTTTTTGCAGTCACTCTCACAATTTTGTTGTGAATATCTTTAAAATTTTAGGAAGTTTGAGATGGTATGAACTGGGATTTATTGTGATATTTTAATTAATTTTATGATTTTCAGAATATTCCTCATGAATACCCTTGTGGATCATTTGCAGTATCTGTAGTTTGTCCATGGAGATTCTCTTCACTAAAGCAGTAACAAAGCTCCTTGAATTAAAATTTACTCAGGCTTTCTTGACTCCCCTGTTCCTGCATTCAACAGCATCATCAGACAGCTTTGTTGATATTAGCCATATGAGGAACCAGTACAGAGTTGAGTGAATCAGAAAATATAAAGTACCATCATATTGACTGTAAATATTAACATTTTCTGAATAAAGTAATACACTACATTAAGTTTATACTGAGGTATATCTACTCTTTAATTTAAACACAACATTTATAAATGTGTTTTCATAGGCTTAGTTATTAATATTATACCTTATATCTGAGTAAAACATGAAGACAGGACTGCTGAAGTGTCTGGCTGAGAAGAAGAAACATTGTAGGTTTTGTTACTCCTAAATGTCACCAGAGAAAAACCAATTCCACCATATGGGCAAGATTTATTTATATTTATTTGTTTATTTATTTATTTATATTGGATATTTTATTTTATTTTTTACATTTCAAATGTTATCGCCTTTCCTGGTTTCCCCTCTGGAAATCCCCTATCCTATAGACCCTCCCCCTGCTTCTATGAGGGTGCTCCCCCACCTGCCGATCCACTCTTGCCTCCCCACACTGGCATTCCCCTACACTGGGGCATCCAGCCCTCACAGGATCAAGGGCCTCTCCTCCCACTGATGGTGGGCAAGCTTTATTAAATATTACATCCTGACCAAGAGATGGACTTTGGACACATGCTACAAGGGTGTCTAAAGACAATCCTATAGAGCATTTTAGTTTTTAATGAATCTTCATGGTTTTCATAAGACTTGAAACTGGCAGCATTCCAGGAAGATACCTGGTTCTTGGGCAGGTGGTGCTTGTGGGTTAATTTTTGGCTTTATAGTCTGAGGGAGAAAAAAGTCAGAGGTATCTGGCTGGGTCCAGACTGAACCAGGTCATGAGAGGAGGGGAGGTGTATGGAGGAAGAGAAAGGGGGTAAAGGGGGTGTCTATGAGAGGAACTAGAAGCCAAGAAAGCACCTAGCCAACAATGTCCAGGTTGATATGTTAATAGGCACCCAGTTAGCCATTTGTCCTGAGTTTCTTTAAGACCTAACAAGGTCCTGGCCAGCCCAGTATGCATGCTGTGAGAGGATGGTATCGGGCCAGGGTATTTTTATAGATACAAAACTCACTATAGATTAAGACAGAATTAGACAGCACCTTTAGAGTAATTATGATTGCTCACTTACATGAGAAAAATGGCTTCTTGGTTCATGAAAAGCACTTTGCCCGTGTACATTCATGGTTTGTTGATTTCTTGCAGGTGTGAGAATGCTTAGACCCTGCACTCATGATTTCTTTTCAGATGACTATTGTTGGAGAACTTCAGCTGTCTTGATTCAGTGGGTCAGATAGTTTTCTTCAGTCTTCCTTGATTCTCTTCAGGGTTCCTGGGAAAAGGACTCTGAAAGTGTGTGAACTGAAGGTGTCTCACATCTCATAGAATAAACTGAAATCCTCAGAGAAAAAGAGACATTTTGCATGATATCTTCTCTTTTCTTCATGTACATACTTTTGCTAAGTGTTGGAAACTTTCATTTTTGTTTCATGAAAAGTTCCCGGTTCTTTCTTACCAATGTTTTCTCATATACATATCTCCCTCTGCTGAGTCACGTCTACTCACCCTTAAATCAAAGGTAATAGCCCTGGATGGTAAAAGCCAAGGAGACTGTAACAAAGGATACAGGCATGTTAGAGGGATTGAATAAGGGGTTGGTTGGGTCTCCCCTGTCAGTACAAAGAGGACAGAAATTTGTTTTTGCCAGATTCTACTTCAATAATGATTCTGGAACTTTTCACTGAGAATAATATTAGATGTGGGGATATTGATTTCCCATTACAGGCAATGCAGTCACCACATGAGTTGATCTCAGTATTTGATTAGTTTTGAGTCTCTGAAATAAGTGTAGTCCATTGAAAACAGTTTCTTTTACCCAGACTGAAAGCAGCCTCAGGCTATGGGTATATGACAAGGGCCATTTATACATGCAGCAAATGCCAGTAGTGGATTCCCTCCTAAGGTCTGTGACCTTCCTTATTGGATTATAGCCAGGTTCCCACTGTAAACTCTGCATTTCTTCCATATGAGCTGCCACTATGACACCAGTGGCTGTGCCTTGCCTGACAGATTGAGATTTTAGCACACAGGATTCAAATATGGGTTAGGCCATTGATAACTCTGTGCGTTGCCCCAGTTTGCATAGTAGTTTTTGACACTATGAATGCTACCACCAGGGTGTCCATCCATTTGTTGACAGAGTAAATAGTCTGACCTGAGTTATTTTTTCCAGAAGATACACTTTCTTTCTGAATCACATATTCTGTCCAGTCTAAAGGATAATCAGCCCTTGAACTGTATTCACACTGATGCACTGTTGAATTAATCTTGATTCGAGTGGAATAATTACTGTTGACCTTTTCTTTATTGTTTGCTTTAGTTTCCTGTATCTTCCCCTTTATTATTCTGAGGTATGTTTCTTCTCTGCTTACATCTTAAGAGCTTTTATACTGAACAATGTCAGATTTTACAACAGCCCTGTAAAAGTAACTTTTATTCCCTCTTGTAATTGTTGTCTGGTAGGCTTACTGCCTCAGTCAATTAATCTAGGCCTAGTACTGGAAGTCACTAGTCTCTATACAATCTTATGTACTCCTAGAGTGCTTTGTCCTCTGAATTGTGCTACTGAATAAGCTCCCCATTTCTTGTTCTTCCACAACTTTTACCTGGCTGGTTGAATTCAGCTGTTCACGCTCAAACTCCTCTCCTAGCTGAGCTATTCAATCTGTTTCTTCTCTCAGACACTGAAATACTCTGCTTGGCCTTAAGTTAACTGTAGAAATCTTTTCTAATATTCTGGCTCCTTTTCTCTTGTTCATTCTGTCTTTACCTGTGCCTACCATGCTTTCTCTTCAATCTGTCTCTGTAAAACACTGCCAGTAAAACTCTTACCTTCTTCTCTTTGTTGCTCTACCCAATCGACTCTCCTGTACTGCTCTCAGTGAACTCTACTGCATTCCTTTACTGCATTCTTTCCTTCCTGTACTGTCCTTCTCTCACTTAAGTACTGTTCCTTTCCTCTCTCTTCTCATGAGAGTTGGGCGTATCCTATTTTGTCAGATCTTCCTCTGATTTGTCACAGTTTTTACCACCCAATTAGACATCACATTCAAACTTAGGTGCTTCCTTCTACATAGTTATCAGCCTTCATCATTTGGGTTTGAAGTGAGTATTAAGGGCTTTCCTGTATTCCCAGCAGAGCAATTAAATGTGTGTTGTTCGGTGGAACCACACCCTAACTAGAAACAGGTTCAAATATCCCAACATAATAAGTTTTTTTTTTTGCCTGAGTTTACATCTTTGGAGTCTTGCATTGTTTTGTTTTAGTCATTGAAAGAGTCTTGCACTCTTGGTGTGAACTCAGTTTTCCTTCCATTTCCATGTACTTTAGTGACAGTATCTGTGTCTGTGTATATTCTGGCAACTGATCTATAATATTGCTTTTGCATATATTTGCTTCTGTTTGCCTGTTTATGGTGTAGAGGTAAACCAACTTTGTGTGATGTCTTTCTAGTGTTCCTCTTCTTTGTGTTTTATGCAATATTCTACTCTGGCATTAGTGTAAGCATTGCCTAAGGAAATGAGAATTCCATGGTAACCTGTCCAGTCCTCAGATAGTGGTAGAGGAAACCTCCTGCTTCAGTCTGAGCACTTGCTTGATGTGTGTCCTACTTTTATAATGTAGGAGATTGATGTATTCACTTGATTCTAGGACTCATCATTTCTTCCTCAATTTTGAAGTATTTGTGTATGAGTGTCTGCAGCACTGCATAAGGTGACACTGGCATCGTTGTCATATATTTCAGTGTCCCCCTTTTTTAGCTCTAGGTCTAATATATATATATTCTTTTAGATTAATTAAGCTGAACAATGTTTTGTCAGGACTTTACTGTCTGCACAGAAACAAGTCTGTTATATTGAATCACTGCATTCTTTTGAGTCTCTATTCATTAATTTCTTTTTTTAAATTAATTAATTTATTTATTTTTGGTACTTTATTTACATTTCCAATGTTTCCCCTTTTCTGGGTCTCCTCTTTGGAAACCCCCTATTCCCTCCCCCTCCCCGCCTTTGTGAGGGAATTCCTCCTCCCACCTACCCGCCCACCCATCCCCATATTCCCACCTTGACATTCCCCTTTACTGGGGCCTCTAGAACCCTCAGAACCAAGGGCCTCTCCTTTCTCCCTGATGGCCATCGAGGTCATCCTCTGCCACGAATGTAGTCCGAAAAATGGGTCAATAGATGTGTATTCTTTGGTTGGTGGTCCGAATTCCAGGACAACCGGGGGGGGGGGGAGGTGGTTCAGGCCCACTGATGCTCTTGCTCCCTCCATGGGGCTACAAATACCCTCAGCTCCTTCAGACCTTTCTCCAACCTCTCCATCTGGGACCTCACTCTCAGTCCAGCGGTTACTGTTAAGTGAAACTTGGGCATTCTGAACTTTTGGGCAAATATCCACTTATCAGTGAGTACATACCATGTTCGTTTTTTTGTGACTGAGTTACCTCGCTCAGGTTGATATTTTCAAGTTCCATCCATTTGCCTGCAAATTTCATGAAGTCATTGTTTTTAATAGCTGAGTAGTACTCCATTGTGTAAATGTACCACATTTTCTGTATCCATTCCTCTGATGAGGGACATCTGGGTTGTT
>CM052702.1:130916738-130933012 GCA_028551405.1 Uromys caudimaculatus
CTCTTCTATTTCTTGTATTCTGTTGGTGATGCTTACATCAATGGTTCCTGATCTCTTTCCTAGGTTTTCTAACTCCTGGGTTGTCTACCTTTGTGATTTCTTTATTGTTTCTATTTCTATTTTTAGCTCCTGGATAGTTTTGTGCATTTCCTTTGTCTGTTTGATTGTGTTTTCTTGAAATTCTGCCTGTTTGTTTGTGTTTCCCTGTAATTCTTTAATGTATTTTTGAATTTCCTCTTGAAAGGCTTCTCATTGTTCATCCCTGTTCTCTTGTATTTCTTTAAGGGTGTTATTCATTTCTTTCTTAAAGTCTTCTATCATCCTCATGAGAAATGATTTTAAATCTGAGTCTTTCTCTTCTGGTGTGTTGGGGTATCCAGGGCTTGCTGTGGTGGGAAAGCTGTGTTCTGATGATGTAGAGTACTCTTGGTTTCTGTTCTTTATGTTCTTTCCCTTGCCTTTTGCCATCTTGTTGACTCTGTTGTTAGCTGATCTTACTCTGTCTGGTTGTGGCTTGCCCCTCCTGCAGGTCTCTGTGTCCGTACTCCTTGAAGACCAGGTCTCTCTGAGAGGTGTTTGAGTTTGGAGAGGTGTGGCACCGGGTCTGATCTGGATCCCTGTGTCTCGCAGGTTTGGAGCTGTCCCTGGTGAGCTGTTGGGCGTGTCTTTTGCCCTCTCCCGACTTTTCCAAGCTCCTGAGAGCGATCTTTGTCCCGGCGCTAATTTGCTATGGAGCCCTGTGGCCCAAGCTGAAGTTCCTGGCCCTAGCAATCTTTTAAAAAGAAATTTAGCTCTCTTTGAAATTGTGGTTGTATTAACATTGACTAAGCAACATAATACTCCATATTAATTTTTCATCTGAAAGGTATGAACTGTCTGATATAAATATAGCATTCATAAATGTGTCCTTATATACTGATTTATTAATGTTATTCCTTAGAGTCTGGAAAAACACACTCTGTATGATATTTGATCATAATAGGCCACAATGTTTTTGTAGTTTGAAAATTCCGTATAGATTAATATAAAAATAGATATCAATTTTTAAATAATCCTCATCAGTTTACTATGAGAAAAATTCCTTTTCTTTTGTCTCTATCCAAAGAAGTGTGTTATTCTCATGTACACATGGCTAAGGTGTGGCACAATTGATTGCTTCTGATTTGTTTTATTGAATAAGATTCTTTTCCCTGTCTCAATCAGAAGCCACCTTGTACACCAAGTCAGATCTCAAGATGCCTCTGTCTGACTCTCCTTTCCTGGTACTGGGGTTAAAGTGGTGCAGGAAAACATCTGGCACAGACACTCACTTCTCTTGTTGTCATTTAAGATTTCTCAACATTCCTGGATGTGACTATGGACTTTTTTTAAGTGGAGGGTCAATACTTAGACCCTGTTCATCTTGCTTTGTACTGAGATTGGGTGCTGAAGAACTTCAGCTGTGTGGCTTTTATGGGTTCGAATAGTTATCTTGCTTTGTGTTTTGCTCTTCCTTCTGGTTTCTGAGGAAACCACCCTGAAGTATATGAGCTTTGTGTGATTGATTGTTACATCTCACTGAGATCCTTAGAGGAGAAGGGAACATTGCATGATCCTCTGTTAATCCTTCATGTTGTTCCTTACTCCAGATGTAAGTCATCCTTCATATTTAGTTCCATGAAAATTTCAGGCACTCACTGCTGTACACTACCCTCATCCCAATCATTTAGTCCCATTTGCACTCTTGGTTTTTGATTGACCTGTGATTAAATGTGGTGGGTCTCAGGTTATGCTAACTTAAAATGTTCCATAAGGATTGTCGGTAATATGAAACTCTATGTAAACTGAGGAATCTTATATAGAATCTTCTACATTGTTTTCTCTTTATCTATTGAGTGAAGCACTGTTAGAAGTCCAGGTACTTTCTACAGAATATATTTCTAATGTGCAGGGCTCAGTGATAAGCAGGACTATTTCAACTGAGGAGCAGAACAAAGAGCCCTGGAGGGTGCAGTCAACAGAGACTATACAAAAGTACCAGGCATTTTTCAGGTTTAGAGATAGGGATGATCAGGGCTTCAGGAGACTAGGACTGAAATGTGCACATTCTCTTGGAGGGCTGTTGTGATGATGTACCAGATAATATATTTGCTATTTTTTAAATGTAAAATTGGTTTGATCCCAACCCACATGGTGTCTGACACCCATTATTAATGTCAGTTTTAAACACTTTTTCTGAGTGCAGTCTGCAACAGACCCAGAGCGAATACACATGTGCTCTGAAAACAAATAAACCTCAGGTAAAATAAAAAAAAATTCATTGAAAAAGTATAGAAACAAAGATGGTACAAATTTGTTCTTCACCTCTATAATTGATTCTGTATGAAACCATTTTAAATACTATTTTCCTATTTCAAGATTTATTATTTTCACGATATTCCTAATGCCCATGTGATTGACTTTCTATATAAGAATAAATATTAGGGAAATTATAGTTTACTGTACCTTGCATGTCAATGATGAGATCACCATTCTATTAATATCTATTTCTGTGTTAATAAATGTCCTAAACGATATTTGTTGTAACTGCAGTGTGTTGTAAATTTAGGAAAATTCATTTTCTATATTTTTTGTCTGAAATATTTGGAGAATTATTTAGACACTCCTCATTTCATGATGCAAGCAGTATGTGCATGTCCACATGTCATGTTTCTATTCTTCTGTTTTCTGTGTAAATGAATGTCTTCCTTTTCCTCATGTATATCTTTTCAGTTGAAGTTATTTATTTAAATTAGATACCAATATCAGCCTTTCCTCTCCTTCCAGTAACCCCTCACACAAGTCTTCTCCTTTTCCACTTAGAAACAGGAGTCCTCATCTACTGGATGTAGAGCTAGTGACAATCTTTTCCTAATCTATAGGGATCCTGAAGATGGTGTGTTGACTTACTGAAGTGTTTCACATTTATGAAGTTCCATTTATTTATTCTTGACCTTAGTGCCAGAGACATTGTTGTTTTGTGTCGGAAGTTGTCTCTTGTTCCAACAAGTTCAAGGCTATTCCCCACTTTTTATTCTATTAGATTAAATATGTCTGGATTTATAATGAGGTCTTTGATTAATTTGGACTTGAGTACTATGTGGGTGATTAATATAGATCTATTTGCATTTCTCTACATGAAGATCCAGTTAGATCAGCATCATCCGTGTAAGATGCTCTCCCCTTTCCATTTTATGGTTTTAGCTTCCTTGCTAAAACTCAAGTGCCCATAGATCTGTGGGTTTATTTTTGGGTCTTCAATTGAATTCCATTTATTCCCCTATCTATTTCTATACAAATACCATGCAAATTTTTATTACTATTGTTCTTCAGTAAAGCTTAAAGTTATGGCTATTGATACCTCCAGAAGTTCTTTTTGTGTTGTTCAGGAATATTTTATCTATTCTTTGTTTTTTTGATTTTCCATATGAAGTTGAGAATTTTCTTTCAAGATTTGTGAGAAATTTTGCTCTAATTTTGATGAGAATTGCACCGATATTCATTATGTTAATCCCACTGATACATGAGCAAGGGAGATCTTTCTACCTTTTGATATCTTCCTGTTTCTTTCTTCAGATACTTGAAGTTCTTGTCATTTAGGTTTTCACTTGCTTATTTAGAGGTAAATGAATGTATTTTGTTTTGTTTGTGGCTATTGTGAAGGGTTCTGTTTCCCTAACTTTTTTTTCCGGCCTGTTTATCACTTTGTGTAGAGGGCTAATGATTTATTCAAGTCAATTGTGTATGCAGACTCTTTGCTAAAATGTCTATCAACTGTTAATTTCTGGTAGATTTTTTAGCTCACTTGTATATACTGTCATATCATCTGAAAACAGAAATAGTGATTTCTTCCCTTCCAAATTGTATGTCCTTGATCTCTTTTAGTTACCTTATGGCTTGAGCTAGAACTTCTAGTACTATATTGAAGAGACATGGGGAGAGTAGGTAGCCTTTTCTTGTCCCTGATTTTAGTGGAAATGCTTTAAGTTTCTCTCTACTTAATTTGATTTTGGGTATTGACTTGCTGTACATTGACTATATTTTGTTTAGGTATGCCCCTTGCATCACTTCTTTTTCCAAACTTATCATAAAGGTATGTTGGATTTTGTCAAACACATTTTTGGCATCTAGCAAGATAGTTATGTGAGGTTTTTCTTTTACTCTTTTAATATGGTGCATTATTGTGATGGCTATCCATGGTTGTCAACTTGACTACACATGGAATGAAGTACAATCCAGATATGGAGGGAACACCTATGATCAAAATCTCAGGTCTGGACATGGGATGGCAAACACTTTTATTGAGATCTTGAGGCATAGTGGCCATGAGATGCTTAGGCCTAGACAAGGTAGTATACACTTTTACCTGCAGGAGACTGAGGCAAGCAGAACTCTGAGATCAAGGCCAGCCTGTCAGAGAGCAAATTCCAAAACAAACATGGTTGTATACACCATTAATTTGGGACATACCTTCTGCTGGAGGCCTGCATAAGGATGGTGGAAGAAGAACATCTCACTCTTTTTTTTTTATTTATTGGCTGGGAGTCTATATATGGCTACTTCTATTACCTTAGGGGTTAAAAGACTATTCAGATAGTTTACCTGTTCTAGATTAAGCTTTGGTAATTGTTATATGTCTTGAAAATCATCCATTTCCTTTATATTTTCCAATTTTGTGGAGTATAGGTTTTTCAAGAAAGACTTAATGATTATTTGGAACTTCCTCAGTGTTCATAGTTATGTCTCTTTTTCAATTTCTAATTTTCTTAAATAGGTTGCTGTCTCTCTGACTTTCAGTTAATTTGGTTAAGGGTTTGTGTAAATTGTTGATCTTTTCAAAGAACCAGCTTGTGGGTTCCTTCATTCTTTCTGTTGTTCTTTGTTTCCTTCTACTTTATTTTTGCTTTCATTCATTTTATTAATTATTAAAATTAATTATTTTATTTATTTACATTCCAAATGTTGCCCTCTCTTCTTGATTCCCCAATCCATGAATTCTTCCTGCATAACCCATAGCCTTTGCATCTGAGAGTGCTCACCCACTGATCTACCCACTCCTACCTCACACTGCTAGCATCATTGGGGCATCAAGTTTCTACAGAATTTAGATCATTGTTTCCCACTGAGGACAGACAATACAGTTCTCTGCTGCTTATGTAGTATGGCAGATGCATTAGCCCATGTTTGGGGCTTAGTTTCTGGGAGCTCTGAGATGTCTGGTTTAGTTGATACTGTTGTTCTCCCTATAAAGATGCAGCCCCATTCAGCTCCTTCAGTCTTTCACCTACCTTTTCCATGTGTGTCCCTGACCTTAGCCCAATGGTTGGCTGTAAGTATCTGTATCTGTCTCAGTCAGCTGCTGGTAGTGACTCTCAGAGGACTGTCATTCCAGGCTCCTTTCTGAAACACAGCATGTCATCAGTAATAGTGTCATGGTTTGGTGCCTGCCCATGAGATGGATCTCAATTTGGGCCAGTCAGTACATGGCCTTTTTTTCAGTCTATGTTCCACTTTTGTGACTGCATGTTCTTTAGACATGAACAATTCTGGGTCAAAATTTTGAAGATAGTCAGGTTCCCCCATTCCTCAAATGGGGGCCATTTCTGTCTACTGGAGATGTTCTATTTAGGTTCCATCTATCCACTGTTTGGCATTTCAGCTAAGGTCCTATCCACTGTGTCCTTGGAGCCTCCCATGTCCATTATGTCTGGGACTTCCTAGAGTTTCACTCAGTCCCCCACTCCCACAATGTTGCATATTTCTATTCATCCTCCTGGCCCTCTGGGTTTCTCTCCTGTCTCCCACATACCTGATCTTGCTACCCTTTTTCCTTCCCTCCCCCTGTTTTATCTATGTTCCTCCCTTCCTCTGCCTCCTGGGATTATTTTGTTCCCCCTTCTATGTAAGATTAAAATATCCACACTTGAGCTCTCCTTCTTTTTAAGCTTCATATGATCTGTGAGTTGTATCATACGTATTCTGACCTTTTTGGTTTATATTCATTTATCAGTGAGTACATACCATGTATGTCCCTTTGGGTCTGGGTTCCGCAATCAGGATGATATTTTCTAGTTATTTCCATTTGCCTGCCAATTTCATGATGTCCTCATTTTTAATAGCCGAGTAGTATTTCATTGTATGAATGAACCACATATTCTACATCCATTCCTTGTTTGAAGGACATCTGCGTGGTTTTCACCTTCTGGCTATTACAAATAAGGCAGTTATGAACATAGTTGAGCATGTGTCCATGTGTTATAGTAGAATTTCTTTTGTATATATGCCCAGGAGTGGTAACTGGGTCTTCATGTAGATGTACTTCCAATTTTCTGAGGAACCACAAGATTGATTTCCCGTGTGGTTGTACCAGTTTGTAATCCCACCAGCAATGGAGGAGTGTTCCTCTTTCTCCACAGCCTTGAGAGCTAGAGCATTTAGACAACAAAAGGTTGTCAAAGGATTACAAATTGGAAATGAAGCAGTCAGCATATCTCTATTTGTGGATTGTCTTAGTCAAGGATTCTATTCCTGTACAAACATCATGACCAAGATGCAAGTTGGGGAAGAAAGGATTTATTGAGCTTACACTTACATGCTGCTGTTTATCACCAAAGGAAGTCAGGACTGGAACTCAAGCAGGTCAGGAAGCAGAAGCTGATGCAGAGGCCATGGAGGGATGCAACTTACTGGCTTGTTTGCTTCTCCTGGCTTGCTCAGCTGGCTTTCTTATAGAGCTCAAGACTACCAGCTCACAGATGGTACCACCCACAAGGGACCCTCTCCCCTTGATCACTAATTGAGAAGATGCCTTACAGCTGGATCTCATGGAGGCATTTTCTCAACTCCTTTCTCTGTGATAACTCCAGCTTGTGTCAAGTTGACACAAAACCAGCCAGTACAATTGACCCCTTGTCAACTTGACACACACATGCATCACTATTAAGCCTCAACCCTTACTTTCTTATTTATCCCCAAATATAAATAACTTTAAAAGTCCCACAGTCTGTAAATTCTTACTATTAAAATTTCAATCCCTTTAAATATATCCAATCTCTTAGAATTCAAAGTCTTTTTACCATCAAAAGTCTCTTAACTGTGGGCTCCACTAAAATATCTTCTTCCTTAAGGAGGGAAAATATATCAGGGCACAGTCACCATCTGTCAGAGACCAAAAGGCCTTGGCTTAGGTCCTTGACTTTATTAGCAAGCGAAACTGTCCTGGGTTTCACAGCAGGCATTACTTTGATTCCTCCCCACTGCAACTGTCTCCTCCAGGCGATAAACAGTTTGTTTATAGTAGCCTGTGGCTCCAAAGAAACCTTGAAATGTCTTGCTATCTTGATCTACAACAATGACTGTCATCCTGACTTACAGCTATGTGTGACATTTGGCTACCTTGGGAATCCCCCTTCTTCTGTCACTTCCCGCCTTTAAGTGCTTATATATGGACCCAGAAATAAAGATTATTTGGAGCTTGATCGGGCTATCGACTTGCTCCCAAGGTATTTCTCATTTCCTGTCTCTTTCCATTGCCAGCAGTTCCCTCCTCGGACACGGGCCCTGGTTGAATGTCCCCCGGGAGTCCCCACTGATAAAGACATGCTGCTGGGTCTACCTGAAAGGAAGGCTGGAAATGAAAAAGGGACGGGGTAGGAGAGAAGGATAAAGCCAAGACAAAGTTTCTCATCAAGGCTCAAAATTTAATATTCTGCACTTCAGTTATAGGGAAAGTCCACAGACCACATTCTTTGTTTCAGCTGGATTATGTTGCAAAGCAAGGTCAGATGGCAATCCATTCTTCTAACTTTCTGTAAGAAGCTGCATGTTGCAGCAAGGTGGATGACTCCATCTGGGTCTCACCTAGATCATTAAGGTCCAACTGTGGCATAGAATGATCTCCCATGCTCATTAAGATTCATATAGTAGGGTTGGGCTGGAGAGATGGCTCAGTGGTTAAGAATACTGACTGCTTTTCCAAAGTTCCTGAGTTCAATTTCCAGCAACCACATGGTGGCTCACAGCCGTCTGTAATGGGATCTGATGCCCCTTCTGGTGTATGTGAACTCATATACATAAAATAAATCTCTTTTTAAAAAGATTCACATATTAAAAAACGGCCAAAAGCAGTCTTCAGATTAAATGCAATCCCTATGAAAATTTTAATGCAGTTCTTCACAGACATAGAAAGAGCAGATCTCACCTTCATATGGAATAACTAAAAAATCAGGATAGCAAAAAACAGTTTTCAACAAGAAAAAACTGGGTGAATCACTGTCCATGACCTCAAGTTGTAGTACAGAACAATAGTGATAAAAACTGCATGGTATTGGTATTGAGACAAACAGGTAGAACAGTAGAATAGAACTGAAGAACCAGAAATAAACCCACACCCCTATGGACAATTGGTATTTTGAAAAAGAAACCAAAACCATATAGTGGGATAAAAAGAAACCATCTTCAATAAATAATGGTGCTCTAACTGGTGGTCTGTATGTTTAATAATGCAAATTGATCCATAGTTATCACCCTGGGCAAAGCTCATATCCAAATGGATCAAGGTCATCAATGTAATTCCAGACACTGAATCTCATAGAAGAAAATGTGGGAAAGATTCTTGTACATATTGGCACAGGGAAAAATTCCTTGCACAAATCAACAATAGCTCAGGCTCTAAGATCCACAATTGTCAAATGGGACCTTATGAAACTGAAAACATTCTGTAAGGCAAACTACACTTTCAGTAAGACAAAATGGCAACCTTAAAATTGGGAAAAGGTCTTCACTAATCCTACATCCAATAGAGCACTAATATCTAAAATATGCAAAGAACAATAAGTTAAACTCTCAAAGTAACAAATAACACAATTTACAAAAGGGGTATAAGCTAAACAGAATTCTCAATAAAGGAATCTTGACTGGTGGTGAAGCACTTAAAGAAATGTTCAATATCCTTAGTCATCCTTTCAGAAATTTTATATTTCAAATGATGCCCCACCTTCTGGTCCCCCTTCCAGAGTTCTTCACCCCCTTTTCCCTCCATATTGGCTCTGAGAGGGTGCTTCCTCCTTCTCCTTGTGACTCCCAAGACATTCCTATTCCCTAGGGCATCAGGTCTCTCCAGTATTAGGCACATCCTCTTTCACTGAGGCCAAAAAGAAGTCCTCTGCTACATATGTTCAGGGGGCCTGGAACTAGCCTTTGTTTGATCTTTGGTTGTCAGAGTAGACTCTGGGAGGTCCCAAGCTTCTCGGTTAGTTGATAATGTTGGAGTTCCTTTGAGGTTGCCATTCCTTCAGCTCCTTGAAGGTTGCTGACCCCATCCCTCCACTTGGGTCCCATTCAGTCTGGAGAGATGATCTCCTTAGGTTTCATCTTCCCACTGTTTGGCATGAGTTTGATTATCTCCTGCTGTCTACTTGCCCTAGTTGTTTTCACTTCTTTTTTTTAAAATAGCGCCTTCAGATGTACTTTTAATTTTTAGGGTGAGAACACTCAAGTTCTATATGATGGCATTTAGTGCTATGAACTTTCCTCTTAGCTCTGTTTTCTAGTGCGCCACAATTCTGAGTGTGTTGTACCCTCATTTTGATTTACTTTTAGAAAGTCTTTAATTTTTATGTATATTTCTGTCCTGACCCAGTGAGTGATCACCTGAGATTCTCTCTTCCATTTCCTGTATTCTCTTGGTGATACTTACAACTGTAGCTCTTGTTCTCTTTCCTAGGTTTTCCTTCTCTAGGATAGCCACAGTTTAAGTTTTCTTTATTGCTTCCATTTCCTTTTTCAGATCTTGGACAGTTTCTTCATATCCTTCTCCTGTTTAATTATGTTTTCCTTTACAGCTTTATTTGCTTCCTCTTATAATGAGTCTACCTGTTCAAATGTATTTTCCTGTATTTCCTTAAGTGATTTATTAATGTCCTCTTTAAAGACCTCTATCATCTTCATAAGACTGGATTTAAGATACTTTTGTCATGCTTCCTTTTGATTAGGATATCCATGGTCTATTGTGGCAGGATAGTTTGGCTCTGCTGGTGCCATATTTCTCTGGGTATGGTTGATTGTGTTCCTGCACTGTTCTTTAGGCATCTGGTTTTCTCTGTTATTGGCTTGTTCTTCTTGTTGGTAGGAGAACTTCTCAGTGAGATGTGAAGAGTCATGGGTCAGACAATAGAGGTCGAGGTATCCTGCTTTGTTCATTGTGCCTCAGGTAGACCCACTCTTCAGGTTGTGTCAGAAGTAGACCCCTTTCTGCAGGCTGTGTCACAGTAAGTCCCAGGTGGGGAGTTGGGCATATCCAAATAGGATTAATGGTTGGGCAGGGTTCCAAGCTGTTTAGTTTGTGTGATCCCCATAAGTTTTTAAAGGAGGTCTCTAAAAGCTATAATGACCAGAAAGGGAAGCAAGATCTAGAAAATTAGGGCTCATGTGTATGTTTTTATTGTATTTGTTTCTGTATGTTTGTCTTTTATTACATTTTTTGGTATCTGGATGGATGGATGGATGGATGGATATTTGTTTCTTAATCTGTGTAGCATCACTGAGGCTGCATTTTATCACTTCCTACTTCTATGAGGGATTTTATTAAGAAGTCTTGCTGAAGAGAGGCTGATTAAAATCTGTTGCTGCCGAGATTTTAATTCTTATGATATTTCATTACAGATTTTGTAGGTGTTTGGGATGTTATAATAAATCCTTTCAGTGGAATACTTTCCTGTGTTGTACATTATGGAATTCTTCTCTACTAGTCATTTAATGCTGAAATAGAATGAATTGTTCCCTTTATCCTTGTGGATAACTCATATCCATTTCTTCTGTGCATACTTTTTTTCTAACTATTCTCTAAAGTGGATTTTGTGTGAAAACACTGGGTTTATATGTGACCACTTGGAAAGCATTTGGTTCTCAAGTGGCTGTACCAACACTTTTTCAAGGTGTAAACTATAGTAGACAATTATTTTCTTTAAATATATTAATCCGAGGAGTCCATAGTCAACGAGTGCCAGGAGAAAGCTACACTCCCAGGAGCTTGGAAAAGACATGAGTGGGGTTGAGGGGAACAACACCTCTCACCCAGACCCACCCGGATCTAGCGGGATCCAGGGCCTGAGAACCCAGGGGCAGGAAACACCTGAACCTTCCGGTTTCCATCTGTGGGTGGAGACCTCTGCCTGGGCCACCAGGAGTCCATAGCCAAGGAGCCCCAGGAGAAAGCTACCCTCCCAGGAGCTTGGAAAAGCCATGAGTGGGGTTAAGGGGAACAACACCTCAAACCCAGACCCGCATGGATCTGGTGGGATCCAGGGCCTGAGCACTTGGGGGCAGGAAACCTCTGAACCTTCTGGTTTATATCTGTGGGTGGAGACCTCTGCCTGGGCCACCAGGGGTCTGTGCCTGGGGACCTCAGCCTGGGCCACAAGGCTCCAGGAGAGAGCGGGTATCCGAGGAGTGCTGACACAACTTTGAGCACAGGCAAAACCACCACTTCTGTTCAAAATCATTGGATCAAGAGGGACCCTTGCAGAGCCATCAGGACATAGGAACCAAGGGACAGCTGGGGACAAGATCCTTCTGATTTCTGTCTGCACCCCAGAAAGGACCCTGTGCCACAGCTTTCCAAACCAAAACACCTCTCAGAAAGAGCTGGTCTTCAAGGAGTATTGACACAGAGGAGTATTGCAGGAGGGGCAAGCCACAACCAGACAGAATAAGATCAGCTAACATCAGAGTTAAGAAGATAGCAAAAGGCAAGGATAAGAACATAAGGAACAGAAACCAAGAGTACTTGGCACCATCAGAACCCAGCTCTCCCACCACAGCAAGCCCTGGATACCCCAACACACCAGAAAAGCAAGACTCAGATCATAAATCATTTCTCATGATGATGATAGAAGACGTGAAGAAAGAAATGAATAACACCCTTAAAGAACTACAAGAGAACAGAAAACAACTAGAAGCCTTTCAGGAGGAAATACAAAAATTCATTAAAGAATTACAGGAAAACACAATCAAACAGCCAGAATTTCAAGAAAACGCAATCAAACAGACAAAGGAAATGCAATAAACTATCCAGGACCTAAAAATAGAAATAGAAACAATAAAGAAATCACAAAGGGAGACAACCCTGGAGTTAGAAAACCTAGGAAAGAGATCAGGAACCATTGATGTAAGCATCACCAACAGAATACAAGAAATAGAAGAGAGAATCTCAGGGGCAGAAGATACCATAGATAACAACGACACAACAGTAAAAGAAAATGCAAAATGCAAAAAGCTTCTAACCCAAAACATCCATGAAATCCCAGACACAATGAGAAGACAGAACCTAAGGATAATAGGTATAGAAGAGAGTGAAGATTCCCAACTTAAAGGGCCAGTAAATATCTTCAACAAAATTATAGAGGAAAACTTCCCTAACCAAAAGAAAGAGATGAACATAAATATGCAAGAAGCTTACAGAGCTCCAAACAGATTGGACCAAAAAAGAAATTCATCCCGTCACATTATAGTGAAAACACCAAATACACAAAACAAGGAAAGAATATTAAAAGCAGTAAGGGAAAAAGGTCAAGTAACATATAAAGGCAGACTATCAGAATTATACCTGACTTCTCACCAGAGACTATGAAAGCTAGAAGATCCTGGGCAGAACTCATACAGACCCTAAGAGAACACAACAGCCAACCCAGGCTGCTATACCCAGCAAAACTCTCAATTACCATAGATGGTGAAACCAAAGTGTTCCATGACAAAACCAAATTTACACAATATGTTTCCACAAACCCAGCCCTACAAAGGATAATGGATGGTAAACATCAACTCAAAGAGGGAAACTACACCCTAGAAATAGCAAGAAAGTAATCTTTCAACAAACTCAAAAGAAGATAGCCACATAAAAGTAAAAATAACATCAAAAATTACAGGAACCAACAATCACTATTCCTTAATATCTCTTCACATCAATGGACTCAATTCCACAATAAAAGACATAGACTGACAGACTGAATCCATAAAGAGGACCCAGCATTTTGCCGCATTCAAGAAACACATCTCCATGATAAAGACAAACACTACCTCAGAGTTAAGGGCTAGAAAACAATTTTCCAGGCAAATGATCCCAAGAAACAGGCTGGAGTAGCCATTCTAATATCGGATAAAATCGATTTTCACCTAAAAGCCAACAAAAAAGATAAGGAAGGACACTTCATACTCATCAAAGGAAAAATCTACCAAGAAGAACTCTCAATTCTGAACATCTATGCTCCAAATGCAAGGGCACCCACATTCATAAAAGAAACTTTACTAAAGCTCAAAGTGCACATTGCGCCTCACACAATAATAGTAGGTGACTTCAACACCCCATTAATATCAATGGACAGATCTTGGAAACACAAACTAAACAGAGACACAATGAAACTAACAGATGTTATGAACGAAATGGATTTAACAGATATCTATAGAACATTTCATCCTAAATCAAAAGGATATACTTTCTTCTCAGCACTTCATGGTACCTTCTCCAAAATTGATGATATAATCAGTCACAAAACAAACTTCAACAGATACAAGAAGATTGAAATAATCCCATGCCTCCTATCAGATCACTATGGATTAAGGCTGGTCTTCAATGGCAACAGTAAAAACAGAAAGCCCACATACACATGGAACCTGAACAATGCTCTACTCTATGATAACTTGGTCAAGGAAAAAATAAAGAATGAAATTAAAGAGTTTCTAGAATTTAATGAAAATGAAAGTACAACATACCCAAACTTATGGGACACATTGAAAGCAGTGTTAAGAGGAAAACTCAAAGCTTTGAGTGCCTCCAAAAAGAAACTGGAGAGAGCATACACTAGCAGCTTAACAACACACCTGAAAGCCCTAGAACAAAAAGAAGCTAATACACCCAAGAGGAGTAGAAGTCAGGAAATAATCAAACTCAGGGCTGGAATCATCCAAGTAGAAACAGAAAGAACTATACAAAGGATCAACAAAACCAAGCGTTGGTTCTTTGAGAAAATCAACAACATAGATAAACCCTTAGCCAGACTAACCAGAGGGCACAAAGACAGGATCCAAGTTAACAAAATTAGAAATGAAAAGGAAGACATAACAACAGATCCTGAGGAAATTCAAAAAAATCATCAGATCCTACTACAAAAGCCTATACTCAACAAAACTGCAAAATCTGGAAGAAATGGACAATTTTCTAGACAGATACCAAATACCAGTTAAGTCAGGATCAGATAAACCATCTAAACAGTCCCATAACGCCTAAAGAAATAGAGGCAGTCATTAAAACTCTCCCAACCAAAAAAAGCCCCGGTCCAGATGGGTTCACTGCAGAATTCTATCAGACCTTCAAAGAAGACCTAATACCAATACTCTTCAATCTATTCCACAAAATAGAAACAGAAGGAACACTACTCAATTCCTTCTATGAGGCCACAGTTACAGTGATACTAAGACCTCACAAACACCCAACAAAGAAAGAAAACTTCAGACCAATGTCCCTTATGAATATCGATGCAAAAATACTCAATAAAATTCTCGCAAACTGAATCGAACAACACATCCAAAGAATCATACATCATGATCAAGTAGGCTTCATCCCAGGGATTCAGGGATGGTTCAATACCCAGAAATCCATCAATGTAATCCACTACATAAACAAACTCAAAGAAAAAAACCACATGGTCATTTCCTTAGATGCTGAAAAAGCATTTGACAAAATTCAGCATCCCTTCATGATAAAAGTCTTGGAAAGATCAGGAATTCAAGGCCCATACCTAAACATAGTAAAAGCAATATATAGCAAACCAGTAGCCAACATCAAACTAAATGGAGAGAAACTCAAAGCAATCCCACTAAAATCAGGAACTAGGCAAGGCTGCCCTCTCTCTCCCTATCTATTCAATATAGTAATTGAAGTCCTAGCTAGAGCAATTAGACAACAAAAGGAGATCAAAGGGATAAAAATTGGAAAGGAAGAAATCAAAATATCACTCTTTGCCGATGATATGATCGTATTATTAAGTGACCTGAAAACCACCACCAGAGAACTGCTGCAGCTGATAAACAACTTCAGCAAAGTGGCCGGATATAAAATTAAATCAAACAAATCAGTAGCCTTCTTATACTTGAAGGATAAACAGGCTGAGAAAGAAATTAGGGAAATGACACCCTTCACAATTGTCACAAACAATATAAAGTATCTTGGTGTGACTCTAACCAAACAAGTGAAAGATTTGTATTACAAGAACTTCAAGTCTCTGAAGAAAGAAATCGAAGAAGACCTCAGAAGGTGGAAAGCTCTCCCCTGCTAATGAATTGGCAGGATTAATATAGTAAAAATCGCCATTCTGCCAAAAGCAATCTACAGATTCAATGCAATCCCCATCAAAATTCCAGCTCAATTCTTCATAGACTTAGAAAGAGCAATTCTCAAATTCATTTGGAACAACAAAAAGCCCAGGATAGCTAAAGGTATTCTCAACAACAAAAGAACGTCTGGGGGAATCAGCATTCCTGACCTCAAGCTGTACTACAGAGCAGTAATGATAAAAACTGCATGATATTGGTGCAGTGACAGGAGGTATAGATCAATGGAATAGAATTGAAGACCCAGAAATGAACCCACACACCTATGGGCACTTGACTTTCAACAAAAGAGCCAAAACCATCCAGTGGAAAAAAGACAGCATTTTCAACAAATGGTGCTGGTTCAACTGGTGTTCGACATGCAGAAGAATGCAAATTGATCCATTCCTATCTCCCTGTACAAATCTCAAGTCCATGTGGATCAAGGACCTCCACATAAAACTAGATACACTGAATCTAATAGAAGAGAAAGTGGGGAAAAACCTCGAACACCTGGGTACAGGGGAAAAGTTCCTGAAGAGAACTTCAGTGGCTTATGCTCTAAGATCAAGAATCGACAAATGGGAACTTATGAAATTGCAAAGCTTCTGTAAGGCAAAGGACACTGTCAATAGGACAAAACGGCAACCAACAGATTCGGAAAAAATCTTTACCAATCCTATGTCCGATAGATGGCTAATATCCAACATACACAAAGAACTCAAGAAGTTAGACTCCAGAAAACCAAATAGCCCCATCAAAAAATGGGGAACAGAACTAAACAGAGAATTCTCAACTGAGGAAATTTGCAGGACTGAGAAGCACCTAAAGAAATGCTCAACATCCTTAGTCATCAGGGAAATGCAAATCAAAACAAGTCTGAGATTCCACCT
>CM052702.1:130933112-130956401 GCA_028551405.1 Uromys caudimaculatus
CATATACCCAAAAGATGCTCCAACATGTAATAAAGACACATGCTCCACTATGTTCATAGCAGCCATATTTATAATAGCCAGAAGCTGGAAACAACCCAGATGTCCCTCATCAGAGGAATTAATACAGAAAATGTGGTACATTTACGTAATGGAGTACTACTCAGCTACTAAAAACAATGACTAAATGAAATTTTCAGGCAAATGGGTTTAACTTGAAAATATCATCCTGAGCAAGGTAACTCAGTAACAAAAGAACGAACATGGTATGTACTCACTGATAAGTGAATAGTAGCCGAAACGTTTGGAATACCCAAGTTTCACTTTACAGTAACTGCTGGACTGAGAGTGAGGTCCCAGGTGGAGGAGCTGGAGAAGAGACTGAAGGAGCTGACGGAGTCTGCAGCCCTATGGAGGGAGCAACAGTGTCAACTGGCCTGCATTCTCCCCCCCCCCCCCCCCCCCCCGGTCTTCCTGGAGGCTGGACCACCAACCAAAGAATACACATGGAGGGACCCATGGTTTGGACCACATATGTGGCAGAGGAGGGCCTTGTTGGCCATCAGGGGAGGAGAGGCCCCAGTAAAGGGGAATGTCAAGGTGGGAATATGGGATTGGGCAGGCGGGTGGGTGGGAGGTGGATTTCCCTCATAGAGATGTGGGAGGGGAAAGGGATAGGTGGTCTCCAAAGAGGAGACCTAGAAATGGGGAAACATTGGAAATGTAAATAAAGTATCAAAAAAACCCCAAACAACAAACAAAAAAAAACTGACTTGAAGGGCTGGAGAAATGGCTCAGCAGTTAAGACTGCTCTTTCACAGGTCCTGAGTTCAGATCTCAGCAGCCACATGGTGGATCACAACCATCTGTAATAAGATCTGATACCCTCTTCTGGAGTGTCTGAAAACAGCTACAGTGTGCTGAAATATAATAAATAAATAAATCTTTTAAAAAAGAAAAAAATATATTAATCCATTCTCAGTGAAAATTAGAATATGGATAAATAGTCATGTAAATTGCTTTTTCCAAACCTGTGTAGATTTTATAGTGTATGTGAAGACAAGTGGAAAATGAATATCCATTTTCCCATCACATGTGATTATAGCAGGATAAGTCTGTGTGATGGAGTAGTGTCTAGAGACTATTATAGGGAATAACAGCCTAGTCGGCTATGATCTCTACAAATCCAGAGGCTCACAGTCTGCATACCAAGCATAACTAGCTTTTTCCAAGGTTTTATGTTTATGGACTCGTTATCCATGTTTTTCTTTGTAACCATGCACATTGGGTCTACAGTAAGTGCTAAGAAGGGGTTATTAGAATTGTTCTAGAATTTAAGTTAGAAACTTTTGGAAACTGCCAGGTGTGAGCTAGAAATTGCACTGGATTTTATGGAATAACATCTAATGTTCTTTATCACTGGGACATCTCTATTGCTCCCCTCTAGACAGATTACTAATTCTATAAATAAACACAAACACAGCACATCTGTGTTGGTAAATATACTCTCTAGTTAGTGTGAATTTTCTGAAATAAACAAGGTTGGAGTAATTAGAAAACTTAGTTAAATTCTTCAGGTTTCTTTCATTTTCTACTCACAGATTTTATTTTCTCTTTTTTTTTTTTTGTTTTGTGTTATGAGGTGGAATGTGTAAAATAATTTTGTGATAGATTGTTCTACATTGTAATATTTGCACACTTTTTCTTAAGTACAACTTCATCATGTTTTCTGAGATTAAGCACTTATTAAAGACATTAACAAGTTTATAATAGTTTAGTATGGATCCTGCTTTGGTTTGTGCATATAGACTTCTAGGTAAACAATATGCCACATTCCTCACAGTTGTTCAGTTTATTTTTGTATGGAACCTATAATGGTTTTCATAATGTATGGTGACAGTAAAATGTATTACCACATTTTTTTCATTCAGTAGGATTTCTCACTAGTATGAATCCTATGATATATTTCTCTATATTGATACTTAAAATAAAGCATTTATTTATGGCATTAAGTGAAACGTATTGGAAAGTCTTTGTTTCATTCTGTGAGTGAAATATTTCAGGAAAGCTGATGCTGGTTTTGTTTATCAATAGAGGCAAAGAAAGTGTTTTAAGATTGTTTGAATACTGAGAGATTTTTGTCACTCTAGAATGTCTGTTCTTGGTGCTACATTAGAGATTATGGCTGTGCAGAATTTGTTTCTCAGACATTTCTGGCAAACCTGAAGTTCTTATTTTTGATCATGGCTGCCCTTAATTAAAGAGACTGAGATTTGTGGGTGTTGCCTGATCTTCTGGGCAGAAAAAACAAGATAACCTTTGTAGTTGGAACCTTTCTGAGACCCTATTAACCTTTTATAATGTTTGAATAAAGTAACACGAGTGAGCTAGCTCAGTGTCATTCTTTTCCAAGAAGGCTGAATCCTTCTGCTCCTCCAGAAAATGAAGGCTCAGCATCTTGGTAAGCATGTCTCACCACTTTTAACACCTATAACCAATAAACAACAAGAAATGACATCCAAAGTTGTGGATAATATGGAGGGGAGTTTGGACTCACCAAGATTAGATGTGAAAAAACTCAACATGGTTTTAATTAATTGCAGTTTGTATCTGTGGAAATCCCAACCTACTGTATCAGATTCAATTTTGTATGGTAATACCAAGTAACCTGTCACATTCAGCATCATTGTTCAATCATGGACCATGTTTTATTTTTAGTTTTTGTCTTTTCATTTAAATCATATTTGGTGGGATAGCTTTTATGTGACCATACCAATCTATTCTGTGTCACTAAACTGATACTGAAGTCTTGTTTCTATGACTTTGTACATTATTTCACATCTGTTTCAGCTTCTCTCCTCCCCAGGGAATCCACACTCAGAGAAGATCAGAGGCCAAAGCCATCTGCCCAAGTCACCACTTAGACCAATGAAACTACAGCCTGATAGACAGTTAATCTCACATTCTGATAGCTCAACCAATTTCAGAACCTCCTAGCTTGGGGATAGTGGGTTCCACATTCACCATGGCTTGACTTGAGGTCTCTGTCACAGCTCCCTACAAGTGCATAAGAGAATCCCAGGAAGAAAATTCACTATCTCCCACTGGTGCTCCTGATCTCCCGATTGCTAGACCTGCCCAGAGTCCCTCATTAACTTGGACAACCCACTTGGGCCTTTAGATAGTAGCAGCTCCTCTAATGAGGAAATCAGAGATCAAATGACTGAGACAGCTGTGGCAATCCCAGCTCTGCCCTTTCTCCACCTAGTGGCAGAATGAGCTCTAGTCTAGGAAATGTGTATTTTAGTAGAATCTTCTAGTCTCCCAGAGTACTTCTTGTTCTTCTAAAGCTCAGGGTCATGGTGTGCACATTACATTGCATACTCAATTTCCATTGCAGCCATCTCTACCTCATGTCTGTGAAGTCCTGCAAGCTACCTTCAGTTAAAGTCAAACAGAAAGACCAATTAAAGCAAAATTGGCAATTGAAAGTAAGGATTGTTTAATGGGGGGTGGATAAAAAAAATGAAAGGAATGAATATGGCTGCTTCTATAGGACAATATTTATTATAGATAAAATGGAGAGCATATCCAGACAGAGGGACACCTGGATAGTCCACAATGGACATTACCCTTAGCCACAAAAAGAGAGGGAGGAGAGAGAGCTAGATCAAGAGCCCAGGAGGATTAATGTGAAATAAAAAGACCCAAGTAGCTGGGCAGTGGTGGTGCATGCCTTTCATCCTAGCATTTGGGAAGCAGAGGCAGGCAGATTTCTGAGTTCAAGGCCAGCCTGGTCTACAGAGTGAATTCCAGGACAGCCAGGGCTATACAGAGAAACCCTGTCTCGAAAACGCAAAAAAAAAAAAAAAAAAAGGTTGGATTATTTGAGGAATAGCAGTTGAGAGAATGGCTGCCCAACCCTTGAGATAAAAGGCAGGTTATGCCAGAAAAACCTTGTAACAGGTAAGGAGTAGAGATGCTGGCAGAACCTGGCAACCAGGTCTTTTTTGTTTGTCAATTAGGTGTCTCCCCAGGGTTTTCTGACTCAAGAGTAGGGAGGACTGAGAAGATTGAAATGATTTAATTAAACTGTCAAAATCATTTTAAAATTTTGAAACAGGCTTTATGGTCCCATTTTTTTTAGGGAGTAGACATACATATTAGAGCACACCAAGAATTACTCCCACTTTTCTCCCAGATTGTGCATTTTCAGTCAGGAAAAATGACATTCCTATAAAGCACTATTACATCAGTTTCTCCAGATATGTCTTGGTTGAGCAGAAATTTGGTTTCTAGAAGTAAGCTCAGTTCCTCATCCAAGATGTTCAATACCTTGTTCTATGTACACCAAAAACCAGCCAGGTTGGACTTTTACTGATCATCTAAATTTGCTTACCTGACTACTCATTCCTAATGTCAACTATAGTAAAAGTAGGAAAGTTCTCACCTTCCTCTCTCTCCTTCCATTTTGTCGTGGCCACACCAGCTACAAAGTTGTTCAGTGAACCCAATTCTTACATAGGTTCTTCTTTATTATTAATACCCCCACCCCCCCAAAAAAAAAGAAAGAAAAGAGAAGAAAAAAGAAAAGAAGGCAGGGAGATTGGATACACTCATTCGCTAGTCTATTTTCTGTCCCACTGATCAGTCAGGGCCCAGCCTAAAATCAATTGCAGGACTGTTTTCCACACCCTGGGCAGTGGAGGGAGGACTGTGGTTCCAAGGAAGTCCTAACTACATAGCATGAGAAAGGCTGGGCTACAGGAGGCAGTGCCATGAACAAATATGAAAGAACTTGAGAAAAAAGAATAAAATTCTTAATTACTGGGAAATATTGGAGAAGAGAAACAAGAAATTAGAGGAAAGATGTATAAAAAATGAAATATAAAACATTTGCCAGGTGTTGACTTCTTTCTTTTTTGTTCCATGAAAAGTTCCAGGTTCTTTCTGAAAGCTATTTCCCTGTTGTCAGGTTTACCTACCCTTGCTCACCCAAATCTGCATAACTGTAAATCAAACTAAGAGCCCTGGATGGTAAAAGACAAGGAGATTCTAACAAAGGATCTAAATAGGTTAGAAGGATTGAACAAGGGGTAAGGTGGGGCTCACCTGTCAATAGAAAGAGGAACTGAATTTGATTTTGCCAGATTCTATTTCACTAAGCATTCTGGAAAATTTCACTGAGAATAGTATTAGATGTGATGACATGGATTTCCCATGGTAGGCAGTGCAGTCAGGAGTCAGTTGAAATCAATATTTGATTAGTTTTGAGGCTCTGAAATAGCTGTTGCCCATGGAAAACACAGTTCCTTTTGCCAAGACTGAAAGCAACATCAGGCTATGGGTGTGACAATGGTCATTTACACATGAAGTGAATGTCAGTAGTTAATTCCCAATGGGCTTGTGTCCTTCCTTATTGAATTTTATTCAAATTTCTAGTGTAATTTATGTATTTTTTTCATGTGTAGCTGGACTCAGCTTGAACCAGATAACCTTCTGTTAACTACAGACAATCTTGCCACTATGCTACCAGCGGCCATGCCTTGCCTGGCAGATTGAGACTGTAGCACACAGGATGCAAATCTGGTTGTGGCCATTGATAACTCTGCCCCTGCCCCCATTTGCATAGCACTTTTTGACATTATGAATGCTACCTCCAGGGAGTCCAAGATACTTGTGGACAGAGTGAATGGTCTGATATGTTTTTTTCCAGAAGTTCCACTTGCATTCTGAATCACCTATTCTCCTTGCTCAAAATGTTTTCCTGTCTTTGAATTGTGTTCTCACTGATGCACTGGGCAATTAGTTCTGATTAGAGTATAATAATTACTGCTGAACTTTTCTGTACTGTTTGCTTTAGCTTTGTGTCTCTCTTCTTTAGTATTCTGAGGCATATTTCTTCTGTTCTTACTTTCTAGAGAGCTTATATACAGAGAAATGTTAGATTTTCCACAGGGCTGTAAAATTAACTTTTATTCTCCTTTTGCAACTGTTATCTTGGGAGGCTTACTGCCTCTGTCTATTAACCTAGGCCTAAACCTGAAAGTCTCTTATCTAGGCCTAGAGTGTTTCAGCCTCTGAAATTTCCTGCTGAATAAGCTCCCCTTTTTTGTTCCTTCTGCAGATATTACTCCTTGCAGCAATAATCAACTATAATTTAGACATGTGCTGTCTAAACTCCCTAGTGCTTGCCTTTTCAGGTGAATGGCCTTTGCTGCAGAACACTGGCTCAGTCACCCTCTCTTCATTCTCTGTCCCATCCCTTATTATTCATGTTTTCAGCCTATCCTTGTGTTTCATGTATGTTCTGAGGCAGGTTTTGGAGGGGAAGCCATGTTTTTATAAATTAATAATTCCATGTGACTGGTACATGACACTATGTGTTTTCATATCTCTACTTCCTCCATCTTTTAGAGTCTTGCCTTTCCTCCTACTGCTTGCTTTTTACTCAGCACTCGCTGAATTGGCAGATTTCCCTTTACAAACCATGTTTGTCTGATTTAGGCTGAAAGCACCACCATGCTCTAGTGTAGACAGAACAATTTATATGCATATCTAGTATATCTATATATAGCAGATTGTCAGTTATAAATTCCATTTTGTGCCTGTGATCTTTAGAGTGACTTTTGACCAGCTTCTAGTGCCATGTCTGCATTTCTTTTGTAGGCTGATCTCAGTTCAAACCAGTAAAGTTTATGTTATCTACTTGTCACTATTACACTGGAAGACATACTTTGCCAGACAGGTTGGTAGTTCAGCACAAGGGGTCAGCATCTAGGGAAAGCCATTGATGGCTCCTTATACCCAGCAGCTGAGAGAATCCTTTTTTAGCAGTTTGTAAGCTACACTAGCCTATTCAAGATTCTTTTAGATACTGAGTGGTCTTATCACTTTTCAGGTTATTCTTTAGGAATGTATAAAACCAAATGATATTTTCTTGTATTTTTCTACAGCTTATGAAGTGTATTTATTATCAGATTGGATAATAAATTCAATTTGGAAATCAGATTCTCTTGGGATATCTGTAGCTCTTGAGTTGAAGAATTATGTTTCTTGTAATTTGAGAAAATTTGCATTCCCTGTATCCTTATTTGAACATTGAAAATATTCTAAGTCTTACTTGCTCTTTGGAGGCACTGCTGCACTGTGATAAGTTAGTGTGGAGGGTTTGCACCTCCTTGGCTCCCTTCTGAGTAGTGTATAATGCTGACAGCTCTCTTCAATTTTTGTAATGATAGGTTTGGGATGTTGGCAATTATCTTCATTAGACTCAGTGATGTCCCTTCTTTTCTCATATTCTCCAGAGCTTACATACTGATCCACTGTGATATTTTGCCATAGACCTTTCATAGATATATTGAAATGGTTGTGATCCTTCTCTCACTAATTGTAGTGGCTATTCCTGATTGTCAACTTGCTATCCTGGGTTTTTGTTATTCCAGATCAATTTGGGAGTTGCTCTATCTCTGTGAAGAATTGAATTGGAGTTTTAATGGGTATTGCATTGAATCTGTAGATTGCTTTGGGTAAGATACCCAGTTTTCCTCTGTTAACCCTGCTGATCCATGAGCATAGGAGTTCATTCCACCTTCAGAGTTCTTATTCGTATTCTTCTTTCAGGGACTTGAAGTTCTTGTCAAAGAGCTCTTTCATGTCATTGGTTAGAGTGACTATTGTGAAGGATGTTGTTTCTCTATTTTCCTTCTCAGCCTGTTTATCCTTTGAATAGAGGAAGGCTACTGATTTGCTTAAGTTAATTTTATATCCAGTCTATTTGCTGAAGTTTTTTTTTTTTTTTTCCCCAGCTTTATGAGTTCTGTGGTGGAATTTTTGGATCGGTTATGTTTACTATCATACTATCTGCAAATAGTGATATCTTGAATTCTACCTTTCCAATTTGTATCTCTTTGACCTCCTTTTCTTGCCTATTTGCTCTGGATAGAACTTCAAGTACTACATGGAATAGATAGGGAGAGAGTAGTTGCCTAGTCCCTGACTTTTGTGGGATTGCTTTGAGTTACTCTCCATTTAGTTTGATGTTGGCTATTGGTTTGGTGTATATTACTTTTATTATATTTTGGTGTAGGTCTCGAATTCCTGATCTTTCCAATGTTTTTAATATCAAGGAATGTTGTATTTTGTAAAAGGCTTTTTCATCATCTAATGAGTTGATCATGTTTTTTTTCCCCTTTGACTTTGTTTATATAGTGTATTATGTTGATGGATTTCTCTATATTGAACTATCCCTTTATCACTGGGATGAAGCCTACTTGATCATGGTGAATGATCATTTTGATGTGTTCTTGGATTTAGTTTGCTAGAATTTTATTGAGTATTTTTACATCAATATTCATAAGGGCAACTGGTTTGAAGTTCTCTTTCATTGTTGGGTCGTTGTGTGGTTTAGGTATCAGTATATTTGTGGCTTCATAGAATAAATTAAGTAGTGTTCCTTCTGATTCTTTTTTATGAAATGGTTTGAAAAGTATTGGTATTAGGTCTTCTTTAAAGGTCTGTTAGAATTCTTAACTGAAACCATGTGGTCCTGGGCTTTTCTTTGTTTGGAAGACTTTAAATTACGTGCTTCTATTTCTTTAGGCATTATGGGACTATTTAGATGGTTTATCTGATCCTGATTTAACATTGGTACCTGGTATCTGTCTAGAAAATCATCCTTTCATCTAGATTTTCATGTTTTATTGAGTATAAGCTTTTGTTGTAGGATCACATGATTTTTTTGAATTTCTTCTGTTTGTGTTGCTATATATTCCTTTTCATTTCTGAATTTTTTGGATTGAATGGTGTCTCTGTGCACTCTGGGTAGTCTGGCTAAAGGTTTATTCATCTTGTTGATTTTCTTAAAGAACCACCTTTGGTTTTGTTGATTCCTTGTATAGCTCTCTTTGTTTCTATTTGGTTGATTTCATCCCTGAGTTTTATTATTTCCTGCCTTCTATTCCTCTTGGGTCTGTTTGCTTCTTTTTGTTCTAGAGATTTCAGAACCAAAGCTGGTAGTGTATGATCTCTCCAATTTCTTTATGGAGGCACTGAGAGTTATGAGTTTTCCTCTTATAAATGCTTTCATTCTGTCCCATAATTTTGAAATATTGTGCCTTCATTTTTGTTAAATTCTAAAATGTCTTTAATTTCTTTCTTTATTTCTCACCTGACCAAGTTATCATTGAGTAGAGAGTTGTTCAGCTTCCATGTGTATGTGGACTTTCTTTTGTTTCTGTTGTTCTTGAAGACAATCCTTAGTCCACAGGATGTGTTAAGATGTGTGGGATTATTTATATCTTCTTGTATCATTTGAGGTTTGTTATATGACTAATTATATGGTCAGTTTTGGAGAAGGTATCATGAGGTACTGAGAAGAAGGTATATCTCCCCCCCCCCTTAGAATGAAATGTTCTGTAGATATCTGTTAAATCCATTTGTTGCATAATATCTGTTACTTTCACTGGGTCTCTGTTTAGTTTCTGTTTCCATATCTGTCCATTGGTGAGAGTGGGATGTTGAAGTCTCCTACTATTATTGTTTGAGGTTTAATATACAGTTTCAGCTTTAGCAACATTCTTTTTACAAATGTGAGTGCCCTTGCATTTAGGTCATACATGTTCAGAATTGAGAGTTCATCTTGGTAGATTTTTCCTTTGATGAGTATGAAGTGTTGTCGTTTCTCATCCTTTTTGATAACTTTTGGTCGAAAGTAAATTTTATTTGATATTATAATGCCTACTGCAGCTTGTTTATTGGTATCATTTGCTTGGAAATTTTTCTTTCCAATTTTGTTCTCTTCTTTTGTTTAGAAGGAAGAATGGTTCATCTACTCTGTGTTTTTTATTGTTCTTTACAATATTTCTTCTTTATGTATGTATGTGTTCACCTGAATGTTTTTATGTACATTGAATGATAATTATGCTCCTAGATCCCTGAATTTCACACTAAACCCTTGAGACTGAAGTCACAGCAAGTGCTTTTAAATCTTGGCCTTTTTTTCATGCCCTAGGTTTATATTTCTGATGATCATTTGTAATAGACATAATATATAACATGTGTAGCTTTTAGAACTAGAGGAAGGACTAAATGTAACATTTATCTATGCAAGCTACCATTCTGATACACAAATGAGATCATATTCCAAATAAAATATAATTAAATTAAAATTACATATTTTAATTTTTTAATTAAGTCCATCCCATGAGGAAAATATATTCCATATTTATGAAGAATTAGCATAATTATCCCTCTATTTAAAACATGGCTTGAGATAGTATCAGAGGTGAGGAGGACATAACATCTGTTCCAACACCAGGAGTAACTTGGACCAATGGGATCCAGGGACCCAAGAACACTGCCAGACCAGTGGCAAGTGTTCCCTTCCCATCTGGGCCATTGCCCTGAGCAGACTTTGGACATGAACTCCTCAGCTAGCCCCACAACACCCAGAGGAAGCTCCACTCCCAGGCACTCTAATACACCCAGGATCATAGGATCAGAGGTGATGAGGACTCAACATCTATCCCAACACCAGGAGTAACTAAGACAAGTGGGATCCAGGGACCCAAGAATCCCACCGGACCAGTGTCAAGGGTTCCTTCAGGTCTGGGCCATTTCCCTGAGCAGACCTTGGGTGCAAACTCCTCAACCAGTCCCACAACACCCAGAGGAAGACCCACTCCCAGGTGCTCTAACATGTTCAGGATCCCAGGATCCCAGCAGCTTGGTCACACCAGGATCTCAGAGTTGCAGAGGCAGCTTGACTCCTAGGAGTTCTGTCACACCCAGGATCTCAGGTTCAAAGGATCCCACAACCACAGGTTTCCAGAGACAATGAATCTCTGAGGAGTTCTGACATAACCAGGATCACAGGAAGGGCAGGCTCCAGTCAGACAAAGGGAGGGCAGGTAGCACTAGAGAGAATCAGATGACAGGAGGCAAGCAAAAAGAACATAAGCAACAGAAACCAAAGTTACCTGGCATCATCAGAACCCAATTCCCCCACCATAGCAAGTCCAGGATACACCATCACACCGGAAGAGCAAGATTCAGATCTAAAATCACTTCTCATGATGATGATAGAATACTTTAAAAGGACATGAATAACCAACCCCCTTAAAGAAATACAGCAGAATACATGTAAACAGCTAGAAGCCCTTAAAGAGGAAGCACAAAAATCCCTTAAAGAATTGCAGGAAAACACAATCAAACAGGTGAGAAAATTGAACAAAACTATCCAGGATCTAAAAATGGAAATAGAAACAATAAAGAAATCACAAAAGGAGACAACCTGGGATTTAGAAAACTTAGGAAAGCAATCAGGAATCAGAGATGCAAGTATCATCAACAGAATACAAGAGATAGAAGAGAGAATCTCAGGTGCAGAAGATACCATAGAAAATATTGACACAACAGTCAAAGAAAATGCAAAATGTAAAAGGCTCCTAACCCAAAACATTCAGGAAAGCCAGGACATAATACGACCAATCCAAAGGATAATAGCTATAGAAAAAAGCAGAGATTCCCAACTTAAAGGGTCAGTAAATATCTTCAACAAAATTATAGAAGAAAACATTCCTAACTTAAAGAAAGAGACACCCATGGACATATAGGAAGCATACAGAATTCCATATAGTCCAAACCAGAAAGGAAATTCCTACCGTCACATAATAATCAAAACACCAAATGCACTAAACAAAGAAAGAATATTAAAAGCAGTAAGGGAATAAGGTCAAGTAACTTATAAAGGCAGATCTATCAGAATTACACCAAACTTCTCACCAGAGACTATAAAAGTTAAAATATCCTGGGCAGATGGCCCTAAGAGACCACAAATGCCATCCCAGGCTATTATACCCAGCAAAATTCTCAGTTACCATAGATGGTGAAACCAAGATATTCCATGACAAAACCAAATTTACACAATATCTTTTCACAAATCCAGCCCTACAAAGGATAATAGATGGAAAACACCAACACAGGAGGGAAACTACACCCTAGAAAAAGCAAGAAAGTAATATTCTTTCAACAAACCCAAAAGAAAAGAGCCACACAAACATAATACCATCTCTAACAACAACAATAACAGGAAGTAACAATCACTTTTCCTTAACATCTCTTAACATCAATGGACTCAATTCACTAATAAAAAGACATAGAATAACAGACTGGATACATAAACAGGACCCAGCATTTTGTTGCACACAGGAAATGAACCTCAGTGACAAAGACAGACACTACCTCAGAGTAAAAGGTTGGAAAACAATTTTCTAAGCAAATTGTCCTAAGAAACACTCTGGAGTAGCCATTCTAATATTGAATAAAATCAACTTTCAACCAAAAGTTATCAAGAAAGATGAGGAGAGACACTTCATACTGGTCAAATAGACATATTTAAGGGGTAACTTCAGCAAGTGTTATAGGTATCTGATGAATCTCAGTGAAATGGCCTTGGGAAACACAAAGGAATGTTGCTCTTTGCTCAGAGTGAAACTAACATCTTCAAGGGAGAACATTGGAGGTATTTGAATTTTATGTTCACATTAGGACTGTGAGTCCTGTATACTTTAGAAAACTAGTATTTGTTTTCTCTGAATTTAGTCAGGAGTTGTCAACTTATTTCTAGTTGTGTGTGAAAGTGGTAAGGTTTTCAAAGCCTACTGAAACAAGTAACATTAAACGTGATTTATCAGATTAGGCTGTGTGCTCTTTTGACTGAAGTCAACTTTCCTTTGTCAGTTCAAAGGAGAAAAAAAAAATGTATGGCCTATAAAACTGTAAGATTTCATCTGTCAAAAATAATTTCCAATTGCATAATGTCTTTACAAAGTGATTTAATTTATTTTATATCACATTTATAATGTGAAAGTATAAGATATTAGCTTCTAAAGTTTTAGCCAAAAATAACATTTGAATTATTATAGAAATGACTACAAATAATTTCATAATTTATAAATTCTGTATTTAATTTTGACATTTCTCATAATTCACCATTGTATATAATACTGTGATAGATATCCAACAGTACATACATATTTTTGTCAACATAGAGTCCTAGAAATAAGTTTACTAAATAAAATTTTGTGTACAATTTATACTTTGGTACTTATTGGTAAACTGTCCATTAGATTTACTGTTCTGATTGTACTGTTTTATGGAACATTTCCCTAAAATTCTCTAACAATTAAATTTTATTATTTTATTTTTTTGGTTTTATTGAGACAGGGTTTCTCTGTATAGCCCTGGCTGTCCTGGAACTCACTCTATAGACCAGGCTGGCCTCTAACTCAGAAATCCGCCTGCCTCTGCCTCCCAAGTGCTGGGATTAAAGGTGTGTGCCACCACTGCCCGGCTAAATTTTATTATTTAAAAATTAAAAATAAATAAAACATGGTTTGATCAAAGGAAATTATTCTACTTCATCAAAATGCATTTTGCCATATGCAATTTATTTATACATACATACCCAAATATTCTTTTGTGAAAGACCATATGGTATTTATGAAATTTTTATTATGTATATTGCTAGGGTCAGCTTTTATATAACTTTAAATAAGTTAAAGCTCTGTAATAGTGATTTTTCTACTTCTTAGTTGTCTATATACTTCATAAAATAATTTCCCTAAATGTTTGATTCTATATGTCATTTGGAATGTTTACTGTATGTCCTGATGTTACAGTCCTTTTATGTTTGAAGAAAAAACTCTGATATTTACTCCATCCATTAATTCTGCATTTTATATCTTCCTGTTTGTTTTAGAAAGTTTGTAGCCTTTTACCTAGGCCTTAGAATGTCATATAGATATGTTACAATACAGTCATGTGAGACCCAGCTTCATATTTAAGCAAGTTGGACATTGTAGAATTGAAATCATATTTTTCCTCATCATAACTTGAGCATCTGTAATGTGACACTGTGATTCTGTATGATATCAATGCAGACTTTATAAATGTACATTACTGTATCTAGAAATCAAATGTATATGTTATATTCTGTAAATGTTTGCTTCTTTTGAAGTGATTCTATCATGCATCCTCAGAGATATAAATACAAGGAAGTCTATGACTATTTAGAAAGTATATTTTATTAGAGTTAACATCATTTTTTTGTATAATGTATGTTGGTTATATTTATCAGAAATTATGCATATGTGCTGTATATTCCTCCTGCTAGTAGTGTTCAGCACAGATCATTGGATTTTAAAGAACTGGGTTTAAAAATTCATTGTGTAGTGCCATGAGGTTGTCAGGAAACAAATATCATAATAAAGGAATTTAAAAGATTTTATACAATCCTAACTGCTCACAAAATTTTTAAATGTAGTGCTAATGGCAAATCTTTCCTTTGCTGCTAAGGTCTCAGAAAACTACAGAAAATTCATGAAGGTGAGAGCCTTTATAAAAGAGAGCATTGTATTAAGTCATTCTTTAGATTGTCTATGAAATAGCAGCAATTCATAACTTCAGACACATCTCTATGAAACTTTGAGCAAATATTTGTCCTTCAATGTTTTCCTTTCCTCATATGTATCAGAAAGTATCTCCTATTCTTTGGGGCTTTTTATTAACATAGGAAAGTAATTTTTTCTACGTGAGAATTAATATTAGGGAAATTATAATTTACTTAACTGTGAATGTCAGTGTTGAGGTCACAATTCTATTTGTATCTCTTTGTGTCCTAATAATAGTATTAAATGATTTTTGTCATAATTGTAGCATGGAAAATTCATGTTTCTGGATTTTTTTTTTGTCTGAAAGACTTGTAGGATTCTTCAAGCACTACTCATTTTTTGTTCCACTTTTCCACTTCCTGAATCACTTTGATAAAAATTGTTTTGTGTCTGCACGAACTTGGAAAATGTCTGGATTGTCTTTCCATTAATATCTTTCTTCTGTTTTATTCCTCAGCCAGTATTCAATAATTTTCACTATTCTAATTTCAATATTCATTTTCATTCTAATTCTGGATGATTTTAAACACTGCTTTCTTTCTTTAAATTACGTATCATTTTAGCATTGCTTTTCTATTATACAGAAAAGATTGAATTCTGCTTTAACAAATTATTTACCATCTTCACATAAGAAAACCTGGTTTTCAGCTGTGCACCCCTGTTCACTGAGAACATGCACATAGATAGAACATGCTTGTGTGGAGGAGGCTACATTACTTATTCCACTGCTGTTAGGCTGCAGGTGTTAATTGCCTAAGCTAGTAGCTTTCAAACTTCAGAATGAAAAATACCTAACCCTAATCCTAACCCTAACCCTAACCCTAACCCTAACCCTAACCCTAACCCTAACCCTAACCCTAACCCTAACCCTAACCCTAACCCTAACCCTAACCCTAACCCTTTTAGAAGTTATCATCAGCATTCAGTATAGTTAAAGAGTTAGAACTTCTGAATACCATCAGTCATTAAAGCCACAGCAGAATCCTGCTCTGTGTCTTTCAAACCCTCCAGGCTGGGAGGCTCCCAGCTGGACCTCATCTCCTAATGACCAGATCAGACCTCTGGGCCCCTGTGTGTGGAATGCCCCATTGCACAGGCTCACATAGTGGTGCAGCTTTTCTTAGCCTCCACTGATCCCTGTGTCATTCTCTGAGTGTCTGATTTAAATAAATCACATTCAGAGGCTCAATTTCTTTCACAAAATCACTGTGTAGTTGGAGGTATCCATACATGTAAAAGAGAAAATGATGCAACTTTAGGGTCCAGACTGTGAAAGGAGTTCTCTGTAGTACTTATGTAGCCTGTAGGAAGTCCTGAGTTCAATCCCATGTACTGCATAAAACCCCATGTGGCAGCATAAGCCTATAAACCTAGCACTTAGAGAAATGAGGTAGCAGGATCAGAAGTGTAAGATTGACCTCAGTGAAACCCTGAGTCTGAAGTTGACCAGGGCTGCTTGAGAAAACCTATTAGAAGTAGGGAGGCATGGTGGTGTACATCTTTATCCAACTCTGGGGAGGTAGAGGAAGGTAGATCGCTGTGAGTTCAAGGTCAACCTGATATACACAGAGAGTTCCAGACCAGCCAAGAATCCAGAGTGAGACTCTGTCTCTAAATAAATAAACAAACATATACATAAGCCAGGTTATATCACATAGCTTCAACCTCAGCTCTGAAGCACTTGAGGGAGGTTGTCCTAGGACTTCCTTTGTAGACCAGACTGGCCTTGAATTTGCAGACATCCCCTTTCCTCTGATTCCGTAGTCATTTATAGATGTGCATCACGATGCCTAGCTTAATCTCCCCAGGGCCTTATTTCCTCTCTTAGCTTTTTAACCCAGACGATACTGAACACCTAATATAGGTGTCCCCAATCTCACAAGGGAACCTGGAAAGCCAATCCAATTTCAGTCCTGAAAAATACTAGAGTTTCATCTACCCTACAGGAGGATGCCTTCCTGTGCTAGGTAGTACACAGATGAAAATGGATCTCTTGGTTTCAGGACTTTTCCTGAACAGACAACGATACTAGTTACCTTATTGAGCAGTTGTTATGTGCTTGCCAGCCAGCACATTGAAGGTTGACCACCCCTCATCTAAAAAGTCAAAATCCTATACATCCCCAAATCAAAAATTCTTAGAGTACTAGAGTAATGCCATCATTGGAAAAAGTCCATGATCTTATGTGATCTCAGTCTTTATTGTCACCTTCACTAAGCTTAGAGTCACCTAGGGAACATGCTGCTAGACATGTCTCTGAAGATATTTCCTCAGAGCCTCAGCTGAGAATGGAACACATCCTTGACATGTGCAACAAATAACAGTGTGCTGTGGACCTGGTCTAAATAAAATGTAGAAAGAAAGATGACACACACTACACCTATAATCCCAGCACTAGAGAGGTTAAGGCAGGAGGATCAGGATATCAAGTTCAGTAGTACCCTCTGCTACAGAAATGAATTGGAAATAAAATAAAATGAAATAAAATAAATTCTGGTTAAACAAAACATGGACTAGCCTGTCATAAAATGGAATATTATCAAACTCCCAAATATGAAAAAAGTTCTGAAGAAAAAAATGTATGCTATAGTCTTATTATTATCTATTCTACCACCCCTGCCTCTTTAATTAATAAACTTGTTTTTACAGGAAGTAAAATTATTAAGGAAATTCTGATACATTGTACCATGGATGAAACTTACTGAGTTTATACAGAGTGCAATAAGCCCATCAACATAGGATAGATGTTGCTAGATTCCAGTTATATGTAGTTCCCAGACTAGTTAAATTCATATATACAGAAAGAATGATGGCTGCCAGCAACAAGAGGAGACAGATATTATGAGGTAAACTTAATGGGGACAGAGTTTCCCCAGAAAAAGTGAGGAAAATTGGACAAGAATTCTTGTACTGGCAACATAGTTTAGGCAGGTTTGATGCCTAGGACTGACATAGAGAAGAGAACTGACTCTTCCAGGTTGTCTCCTGACCTCCGCTTGTGTACTTTGACATATGTGACCCCTTACAATAATACAGAGACAGACATAGCCTTTAAAAGGACAAATTGTCCCTTCAGATTCTAAACAGCCCATTCTCTGATGGGTTTCACTCTTCTTAAATAACCTGTCCAGAAACATCCGTAACTAATTGTTCATTTTTCTACTCCAGATATTAATAATGAGAAGACATATTAGGGAACTAAATTCATTTCTTTATTTCATGCGTATATGCACAGGTACATGGGCTAGAAGAGGCTTCTGGTCTTTCCCCTCCCCTCCCCTCCCCTCCCCTCTCCTCTCCTCTCCTCTCCTCTCCTCTCCTCTCCTCCCCATTGCAGCTACTTTGTCTTCTACCAGGCTTAAGCAGGACAGCCTTTATCTCTTATACTGACTAGGATATGAGACACATAATGGAAACACAAAGTTCTGGGTTCAAATCTGTTTCTCTCACCAGCCCTCCTCTACCTCTCTGTCCTGTGTGGAGGTGAGGTAAGACAGTGACTGCCATGGCTCTGTGAACTGCCCTTCTAAGTGCTATGAATGTGGCACTCAAGAGCTCAATGAATAAGATCATTTTGGACACTATTTAGGCAACATGCATCACACCTGCCCAGGGACTGAGGACTTCACAAGCCAAAACCTACTAGTGTTCAATATCCTTAGACCAAGCTCTCTTCTTAGGCTATCTCAGGATCCTGGCCTCTTAGGGCAGGGAGCTTACCCAACACAGAGGTAGAGCATCGGATGCATTAAAGCTCTTCCTTCTATGGTTTCAATATAGGTGTGGAGGGGACAGGATGGATAGGGGGATGCTCACCTGTGTAAGAGGGCACAGCCCCAAAATCAGTAGGAGTCACATTCTGTACCCCACCCTAGTTGCAATTGTCTACTGGAATCCCCAGGAATCCCAGTGTTCTCAACACTCACCTGTCTTGCATCACCTCTACCAGATTTTCAGGTCCCTGCTCATCCCGGGGTGTCCCACAAAGATGGCAAGGAGTAGCCAGGTCCACAGGATCAGGAAACAGGCAGCAGTTGATAGGGAAGCAGAACACACCTGTGAGGCTGATGAGAAACCACAATTCTCCCTAAATTAGGGTTATTGTTTCAGAGCTGTCCCTAGTTACACAGCCATACCATCCACTGGTTAGCCACTTTGTTCCCAGTCCCTTTCCTCTCAAAATCTTTGGCTCACTCTTAAGTTCAGGGAAAAATGTCCTCCCAGGGGTCAATTTTGGAGAGAGGTGGTTTCAATGGACAGAACTAAAGCCAGTCAAAGCCCTAGGCCAGGATGCATCCAGCAATGTTTAGACACCAGGCTGCTCTCACTGAGTCCAAAGCTCAGAGTGATCTGGTGGAAGTGTATACTCACACTTGTCATCCTCTTCCACACCACTGCTCTCATGCAAGCCTGGGAACAGAGTTCTGGGTTTGGGGAGAGAAGAAGGGCAGGATGAGTGATGGAGTACCATAACCACACTGGACAGTCCACATGAACCTTTGTTTACACAGGGGAATCGGAAACACCACCCTCTTTGTTATTTTCTCCAAAACTCTGCAGCATAGGGAAGACCTTGGGTTCACTAGTGACCAGACTTGGTACTATCCTGGGACCCTTATGTGGGCAAAGCTTCAGTGGGTGAAGTGAAGCACCTTGCCCCTTAAAGTCTATATCCCCTATTAGTGCCTTCTCTGTTTGTACACCATCTGACCTTGCTGTAGTCAGTAGTACATAGACAGTGTCCCCACAGGGCACTTAACAGGGCCCACACACTCTTCATGTTTGTTTGTTTATTTATTTATTTATTTTAGAGAAAGTAACTATGTAACTGAACTTGGTCTGGCTCTTGAGTGCTGAGATTAAAGGTCCAGGTCTCCATGCTTCTGTTTTAGAGGCAAGGAACCATGTAGCCCAGGAAGGCCTCCAACTCAACACCTTTGACTCCACTTCCCAGTGCAGAGATTATATGCAGTAACCTGGCTTACTTGTTTTCTGGGGAAAGAGTGGGAGGCTAGACAAGATTCTCTCTCTGAGGAAGCCACATTTTAAAGAGATGAAAGACCAGTTAGTCACCAAAGAATTCTGTGATAAACTACTGAGTATGGACACTTGCTGGGAATCTGGAGGCCAGAGCCAGGTGCCTGCATGCCACAGGGTGGACAATCCAAGTGAGATCTGAGAAGGTGACCAGAGCAGAGATCTAGGAACTCACAGGGACAGTTCAAAAGGATACTCTACTAGGTGAAGGTTCAAATGCCCTGCACAGTCAGGAGCTTGGTATGTGAGGAGGAGTCAGAAGGAGACAATGGCCAGAGCATAGTGAGGGGTGAGGGTGGAGGGATTGAGCCAAGAGTCTGAGAGGATTCAGGGACAAGGGTGGATATGTTTTTACTGGATTATTTCTGGAGGGTGAGAGTTGAGGGAAATGCACTAAGGAAGTTTTAGAGAATTACTAGTAGTCAGTACATGGAATATGTAAAAGGGAGGCAAAGTCAAGGCTGAGCCCTGGGCATAACTTGTGTATCTGTCAGTGACAGAAAAACGTATTGGTGTCTATTGACTGCCTACACTATGGGAGTTCTCGAGATTAAACCCACAGAGTGTTTTGTTTCGAGAGATTCCAATTGCTCTTATTTCAGTTTAAAAATATTTATGTATGTGCTGGAGTGTGAGTGTGCACATGCCACAGCCCAAGTGTAAATATAAGAGAAAATTTGCAGGAGTAATATGAGTCTTGCAGACAATAAATTGAGGGTCTCAGGCTCAGCATCAACCAATGTTAGCCATTCAGACAATTCTCTGGCATTTATTTGATTTTCTGAGAATGGGACAACTGTTTAGTCCTAAGTATAAACTAACAATTCGATTAAAAAAGAGCAGTATATGATTTTCATTTGCAAATAAGATTTATTATTCAAATTATTTTGGTTTCCTCCCTCTTGGGATGAAAAATATGTTTATAATCAGAAAGAAGATAATATTTTATTGATGTAATGCCTAACTTTTTTGAGCATCTGTGAGAAGGCTCAATGTGAAATGTCTGTAGGGTGCAAACCTAGCAACCTGAACTTGATCATCATGTAAAAATGTCCAATGTAGACTCCACAAAGTGGTTTTTCAATCTGCACATATCTGTCATGGCCTAAATCCCTGCTATAATATCACACACACACACTCACACACACACACGTACACACACGTACACGCACACTAGAAATGTTTTCATTTAAATTAATTCCACTGCTATTATAACATCTACCTCCTCTAAATAATTCACTTTGAATTTACTATTAGAAGATGTAGTGCCAAAAGATAACTAATGGGAGCATGAAGAAGCATGAAACATCAAATAACATATGCATATCCATAGCAATCAAGATATGTTGTGAGATAAGCAATTAATTGCTCATTATTCTACTTCATTACATCTGTGCCAGATTAGGTATTTATCATTTATTATATTTTCTTGTATTAAGCATTTTTTACATTATCATTGTTAAAATTTGTTGGCAATGTCGGACAGGTTGGGTGTACATCTTCTACCGTTGGACATGTACACAGGTTTCTGACTCATGAGAATTAAGAGTTCAAATGTAGCCTTTACTATTGACTGACTGACTGACTGACTGACTCTATCTATCTATCTATCTATCTATCTATCTATCTATCTATCTATCTATCTATATCAAAATAATAATAAATATATGCTATTTATTAGCAGCTGTCTTTTTAAAAACACAAAAATCGGAATTGAGCATCACATCTAGAGTAAGTTGCCTCTGTTGCTATGGGGATGTCAGGTTATAGGTTGCAGGACTTTCCTTGTATCTCAGATTCTTCACTCTCTCTTGGTCTCCAATAGTGCCTATGAAAGGGGAAAGGGAATTGCTAAACTCCCTAACCAGAGGAAGGTCACAACCACCTTACCACTACTGATATTAACAGTGATACATCACAGCCTCTAATCCTATCAACAGTGTGAAAACCAATTCCCAAACACCTGTTCCCATTGAACCTTGTTGTCCTGACTGGCTAGCCTACAGCCTGCCTTTCACTAAAATTATACACATATGAAGCAGGAATCTATTTTTCATTAATTGGAGTTTCTAAAAAAAACATCATGTACTTTCTTTGGAAGTAGCTTGCTGCTAGGTGACAGCCTCAGTGGGGGTCTTCTGTCCTGTTGGTTCTTCTTGAGTCAGCAGAGGATGAAGAGTGTTAGCAGAGGATAAGACCTTGTTTTAGGAGACATAGGGATAAGACTTTGTCTTACAAGATATTTAGTATTGCTGTATAATAATAAAAAGTTTACTTATCTAAGTTTAAGTTAGCTTGTTACTGTAGCTGACCTGCCATCTATGAGCCTCAGAAACTTCAGTCTCTGGCATTTAGCACCTCTTCCTCAAACAGCAAAGGATTAATTAAATAGCCTTTGTACTATCTCAGCAAGAACTTCTTGGCTCTAACTTTCATCCTGCTAGTCTGAAGTCACAGAAAGAAAAAGATACACTTAGCAAGTGATTATAGAGTTTAATCCTAAATTAAGAAGTTTCCTGTGAAAGTTATCTAAGGGGAAAAGCAGAAAGATCCTAAGCAGGGAAAGGGAAAAAAAATCTAGTAAGGAAAAAATTCTTCTCTAAGAGGGGAAAGGGAAAAAAATCTCTACTCTTTCTTTTCTTTGTTTTCATTACTTATACATCTTTCAGAATGCATGACCAGATGTTAAAAAATCCATCACAGGCTGAAGAGATGGCTCAGCTGTTAAGAGCACTGATTGCTCTTCTGGAGGTCCTGAGTTCAAATCCCAGCAACCACATGGTGGCTCACAACCATCCATAATGAGACCTCATACCCTCTTCTCGGGTTGCTGAAGACAGTTACATCCAGTGGGGCAGGGGCAAGCAGTGCCAGAGCAAGCGAGGCTTGAGAGAGAAGAAAAAGTGTCTGAACACAGTTACAGTATAATTATTTGGGGCAGTGTTCTCTGGCAGGCAGTCTGGCACCCAGTTGAACACAGGCTGAAAACTCTGGGAGACCCAGTGGAACAATCTACAAGGGACAGGAAAATGTTTTTGCCTGTGCTCCCAGAAGACTCTTGTAAAACAGCTACAGCCTCCACAACCCCTGCAGAGAGGCTTGTCATGTGAGATTTGTTACCTAGGAGCAATACCAAGCCCTTCTGTGATTTTTCTGCCAATCTTAGCTGCAATTCGGCAATGCATAGGTCTGTCACCTAAAGTAGGACAGGCTGATAGCAATACAGCTCCTAAGCCTCCTCAATCAGATGAACCCAAAAATCAAGGGCCTAAGATCCATCCTATTTCAGATCTCACAGCCCTTACCCAACTGATAAGGGAAATAAAATCCCTCCTCCCCAAGAACACTGTCCCCAGAAGCAGTTCAAGCTCTAAATTCTGTCAATGAAGCCCTAAAAGATATGGTTCTTGCTCAGTATGACCCAACAATACCCATACACCTCCTTATCTGTAACTCCTCCCCTATACTTGTGGGAGCCCTTTACCAACCTCAGTGGGTGCTGGAATGGTTCCACTCCCCGATGGGTGGTGCACCCTGAATTTTAATTGAGGTGGATGCACTAGCTTGCATGATTAAAAATGGCAGGGATAGAACTCTACAAACTTTTCCCTTACTGCTTTTAATATTCTTTCTTTGTTTTGTGTATTTGGTGTTTTCACTATAATGTGACGGGATGAATTTCTTTTCTGGTCCAATCTGTTTGGAGTTCTGTAAGCTTCTTGTATATTTATGTTCATCTCTTTCTTTAGGTTAGGGAAGTTTTCTTCTATAATTTTGTTGAAGATATTTACTGGTCCTTTAA
>CM052702.1:130956901-130969602 GCA_028551405.1 Uromys caudimaculatus
TGATATTCTGGCTGTTTGATTGTGTTTTCCTGTAATTCTTTAATGGATTTTTGTATTTCCTCTTGAAAGGCTTCTAGTTGTTTATCTCTGTTTTCTTGTATTTCTTTAAGGGTGTTATTCTTTTCTTTCTTCACGTCTTCTATCATCATCATGAGAAATGATTTTAAATCTGAGTCTTGCTTTTCTGGTGTGTTGGGGTATCCATGGCTTGCTGTGGTGGGAGAGCTGGGTTCTGATGGTGCCAAGTACTCTTGGTTTCTGTTCTTTATGTTCTTACCCTTGCCTTTTGCCATCTTGTTAACTCTGATGTTAGCTGATCTTACTCTGTCTGGTTGTGGCTTGCCTCTCCTGCAGGCCTCTGTGTCAATACTCCTTGAAGACCAGCTCTCTCTGAGAGGTGTTTGGGTTTGGGGAACTGTGGCACAGAGTCCACTCTAGGGTGCAGAAAGAAATCAGAAGGATCTTATCCCCAGCTGTCCCTTGGATCCTATGCCCTGATGGCTCTGCAGGGGTCCCTCTTGATCCTGTGAGTTTGAACAGAAGTGGTGGTTTTGCCTGTGATCAAAGGTGTGTCTGCACTCCTGGGATACCCGCTCTCTCCTGGAGCCTTGTGGCCCAGGCTGAGGTCTCCAGGCACAGACCTGGTGGCCCAGGCAGAGGTCTTCATCCACAGATGAAACTGGTAGGTTCAGAGGTTTCCTGGCCCCGGGTTCTCAAGCCCTGGATCTGGCCGTTTCTGGGCGGGTCTGGGAGAGGTGTTGCTCCCCTAGCTCTACTCACGGCTCTTCCAAGCTCCTGGGAGGGTTGCTTTCTCAGACGCTCATTGGCTATGGACTCCTGGTGGCCCAGGCAGAGGTCTCCACCCACCTCAGGCAGAGGTCTCCACCCACCAAATGCTTGTTATTAGCTTGTCCTATTATGGCTGCTGACATCCCTTCCCTTTGAATAATATAAATGAAGCATATAAATCTCCCTTTGATCAGACCTGATAGCAGACCCTAAGCACTTGAAGATGACTAGAAGAAGAAACAGAAGCAGAATAACTAATCCTATAATAATTCCCAAATGTATAAGACAATTCCATAAAGAATAATTTTTAACAAAATTTATGGTAGAATTTGAAAAATAACCAGTAAATTTTGTTGCTGAAGAATTCTTCAGTCTGCAGTGACTGATGGCTCTGATCTGTGAATGTAAAGTATCTTTATGTATACCAAGACGTGAATTGTTCCAAACACCATGCAGATATGCTTCTATCTGTTTCTAGGACATTTCTGGCACATTTTAGAGCAGAAGGGTGACACAAATCCATTGATAATAGGCATGACATGAGGTAGCTAAACATTTTAAAATATTTTGAACCTGAGTTCCTATTTAAAGAATGGCTTCCTCTAAAGCATTGATTCTGTCAAACCTCTATCAATCCTATCCTGAGTAATCAGTGCTAAGGAAATATTTTTTGTCAAGGAATTTACATGATTTTCAGTGTATACTTGTTGGACTAGGAAGGCAACAGAAGCTGCAACTGACCCTAAGATAACAATTAAGTTTGCAATGCCTAAGATTATTTCAGCTATAAATCTCATAGGTTGTGGAAGAGAATTAACTGTCTGTACATACCAAGGCAAACAAAGCAGAAGCATTACATCAAGGCTGTGAAAGACTAATTGGTAACAAAACATAAGGTAGCCAGTATACAATGAGAAAAAGCATTATGACACATGGTGAAGTTATACAATTGGTCAAATAGCATTCTTTTAGTAAATGACACATATAGATTTATATTTAACTATTTTATATCCTCTGTATCCTCTGGGTATAGAGTTAAAAGTACAATCTAATGCAACCAACAACCATGTCTTCAAGTATCTTCTTTCGCTGGTGTCTCTGGCACAGTGGGGATTCTGCTGCTGCTGATGGCTGAAGTGAGCTTGAAGGAAGTGGCAGGTGTGGAAGGCTCTGTCTAAGGGGAAGGCCTGGCACAATCAGCTGGCCTGGCATCTACAGGGTCCTGTAAATATATGAACAGAGCTTCTCCCAGAAAATCATCCAGTCTTTTTATTATCCAGTTAGTTGGTGTTTATTTTATAGATGTTTGGAATGATTAAAAAATGTACTTAATTTTTATAAAGTATGATAAGGAGATGAATAATTATGATTTCATTTTGTAATTTAGATGTCTGTATCTTTTTAGGTCTGATGAGCTCCTTCCACAATATCATGTTCCTGTGAATTGTAGGAGATGTCAGTGGAATATGAGAAACTAAGAGTCAAACACCAATTTCAAAAAGTATTTTAAGATTAAACGAAAGTATTGTCTGATTTTAAGCCCTTGGTATTAATAAGTTAATGAAACAAATACTGTATCATAACTTTGAAAGTTTTCCAAGGTTAGGCAAAGGCATAAACAACAATGAGAATTAAGTGTCCATATGTACAGGAATAAAGGCTAACATTCCAAAAGGCAGGACACATATAGTATTTGTCTGTTTTAAATCACAAGGACACAGGATTATCAGGGGTTAATTCCCAAGCTGAACTGACACCTCAGTCAGCTCCACAGGAATGTAGGAGCAGTTTCACTGAGTGCAATGGTGATCTGTAATGTAAGATTTTGCTAAGTTACCTTCCTGGAGAAAGCAACAGTTTTTGTCAATGAATTAAATTTATCCTTACCTTCATGCACAAGACCTCGAATGAAATTGGAAATTTCCAGTAGAGAAAAAGCAATTTCTAAATTGAAGCAAGGCTTGTAATTCTGTAAGTTGGGGCTAAAATGGTAAAATAACTGTAAAAAGTTACACAAGTTCTTTTGTGTTTTAAGGGGTTTGTCTTTAGCTCCATTTGTTACGCAAAGGTTTCTTGTGTGAGGAAAATTTCTTTTAACATCTTAGTAATTAAGGTAACATGTTCGAGGAGGACTCATGAGTAAATATTTTTGTGGAGGCTCAGCCCTGTGCTGCCTGGGGTTGCCCACTGCAGCTGTTGGATAGTCCTTCTTTGACAAATGGATTGGCCACCTGAGGCTGTTGTTGAATCACCTCTATTGTTTGAGGGGGTTTGGGATAGGTCCCTCACACAGTTTCCCTGGTTTGATAAAATTTCTGTATGATTAGGGATTATGGTAGTACTAAATAGCAGAGTGCCATTTTTAGGAAAGCTAGTTTGGCACTCTTTATGCTGGTGGTACCCTTTCAGACAAGGATACCCAGCTGGATTTCTGCTCTGAGTGGGGTCAGGGGCATTAAAATTGATGCCATCTCTTGCCTTACTGGGACATTGTTTGCTGATATGTTCAGGCTTGTTTCTTGAATAACTTTTTTGAGCCAGGCCTGATTTATATAATGTTTCCTGTCCTTGATTAGTAAGATTTTGGATAACGTTTTGGCCTCGTGAGATTGTTTTAATAGATTCATCTTGAAAATTTGAAGAAGCAACCTCAACACATGCTTTAAATAAATTTCCAGATTTTTAAATTGTCTTTAGAAGAGACTGACAAGCAAGTTCAGCATTCTCAAAGTTCAGTTGTTTTAAAACAACATCTTTTGCTCAGAGCTAAGAAGTATTTTTTTTTTTTTCTATAGACTCTATCAGCTGAGCAACAGATTCCTCAAAATGTTTTCTGGTTTCTGTATTATATTAGCAAGCCTTTAGATTTTGTATCTGTAGTCAAGTGTTTCCATGCTTCTAGGGATGTAGCTGATATTTTTACTAGGGCTTCCTTTGTCATTTTTTTGTTGTTATTTCTTCAAACCATTCCCTTGCACCCATAAACATTTTGTATGCTAACTCTTTCATTCTCCTCTTTATTTCAGACATCTTAAATAACTTTCTTCAAGCCAAGTTGTTATATACCCATCCATAGTAAAAATTCATCTTCAGTTAGATAGAGTTATTTGAAACCAATCATGAGGAGTCATAAGCAATTTAAATGCCAAAGGTTACCATAAGGGATCCTTATCCTCTTTGTTATTCTCCATACTCACTGGGAAACAGTCTAACAATTTACCCTGTTGCTTGAAGTATACCAGTAGTAAATATGATAGGCCCCTTTTGGTTTCTTTTTATGTTTTTCAAGGGATATTGTGGAATGACTTATATTCAAATAATTCATGATAGGGACTTAAGTTTATGATATTTTGTAAATTTTTTCTAAGTCAGATTCTTCCTCTGAGGTTGATTTTCCCTCTTCTTTTTTTTTTTTTGTTTGTTTGTTTGTTTGCTTTTTTTGTTTTTTGTTTTGTTTTTTTTTTGTTTTTGTTTTTTTGTTTTTTTTCTTTTCTTTTTTTCTTTTCTTTTTTCTTTTCTTTTTTTTTCTTTTTGATACTTTATTTACATTTCCAATGTTTCCCCTTTTCTGGGTCTCCTCTTTGGAAACCCCCTATCCCCTCCCCATCCCCGCCTCTATGAGGGAATTCCACCTCCCACCCACCTGCCCACCCATCCCCATATTCCCACCTTGACATTCCCTTTTACTGGGGTCTCTAACACCCTCAGGCCCAAGGGCCTCTCCTCTCTCCTGGATGGCCATCAAGGTCATCCTCTGCCATATATGCGGTCCAAACCATGGGTCCATAGATGTGTATTCTTTGGTTGGTGGTCCAAACTCCAGGACGACCGGGGAGGGGGGTCAGGCCCATTGACGCTCTTGCTCCCTCCATGGGGCTGCAAATTCCCTCAGTTCCTTCAGACCTTTCTCCAACTCCTCCATCTGGGACCTCAGTCTCAGTCCAGCGGTTACTGTTAAGTGAAACTTGGGCATTCTGAACTTTTGGGCTAATATCCGCTTATCAGTGAGTACATACCGTGTTCATTCTTTTGTGAATGAGTTACCTCACTCAGGATGATATTTTTAAGTTCCATCCATTTGCCTGCAAATTTCATGAAGTCATTGTTTTTAATAGCTGAGTAGTACTCCATTGTGTAAATGTACCACATTTTCTGTATCCATTCCTCTGATGAGGGACATCTGGGTTGTTTCCAGCTGCTGGCTATTATAAATATGGCTGCTATGAACATAGTAGAGCATGTGTCTTTATTACATGTTGGAGCATCTTCTGGGTATATGCCCAGGAGAGGTATAGCTGGGTCCTCAGGTAGAATTATGTCCATTTTTCTGAGGGTCCGCCAAACTGATTTCCAGAGTGATTTTCCCTCTTCTAATTCATCATTACCATCTCCTGACCTACTTTTCTCAGACTTTTCTTAAGGAATAAACATTTTTCTTAGATCCTGAGGGAGATTGTAGTAATGGAGTGGCCACACAAGGAGGTGAATCTAGTATCTCCTGATCACATATGGCATTTTTGTCATCTGCCAATGCCTTCCTAAGCACATTCCAAATAGCAAACACTATAAGGCACATGCCTAATCTTCCACTCTCTGTAAAGTAGTTTTTAATATGTAACCCTACTTTCTTCCATGTATCCACATCTAATGTTCTCCTTCCTGAAAACCAAGAACTGACCATTTGTACAAAATGAAAAAAGTCATTCAGTTAACTCGTGCAAACCTTAATGCCTTTATAATAACATTTGTAAAGAACTCTCTGTTTGCAGATTCACATTGTCCCATCCTGAGAGATACCCATGAAATGTATACAACCCAGACCTGAGGGCCCTTTACCTAAGATGGGTGCTGATAGCTTCCAACAGAACAGTTCGACACTGATGGCACCTAATATCAGCCTCTGCTGATGACAGCAGGCAATAAAAGCCAGAGTTGATGGCTCCTTGATTAACTTGGGCACTGATGGTAACCAATCAAACCAACGAGGTGTGGATGGCACCTACTATCAACCACTGCTGAGGGCTCCTGGCATAACCTGGGTACTGATGATATCCAATATCAGCCTCTGCTCATGGCAGTAGGTAATATCAACTATTTCTAACTCTCCATAACTGCGTACTCTCTGGCCAAAGGGATTGCAAGACCCACTTAAGAGTCCTATCGGTGTCTACTTATCTTCTGCAAAGTCCCTGTTCAGGCACCAATTTAGAATGCTGGGAGCCTCCTACCCTGAAGAGGGTAGTGGTGTGGGCACAGGAGAGGACTCAGGTGTGACTTTACAGTCTGAGTGTCTCTGGGTGTTTTAGCTCTCTAACTATACTGAAATGCTTATGATAATGTTGTGCCAGGGAAATGTTAGTGATCCCCCAAAACACATACTGAAGCCAATCTGATGCAACACACAGCAGGGTCTTTATTCTATTCGAGGTAGCTCGCCCCTCCCCTCTATGCACCGCCATTAGGCAGGACTGTTTTGGAAAGCTGCATAATTGGCTGGCCCTGGGAGTCATCATAAGCTTAACTCCTGCTCTCCTCTGCCTTGGTGGTTGATAGGCAGGGGGTGGGCTTGTAACCTGGTGGTACAGGTTTGTTGGGGTAATAACTTGGAGACACTGATATTGCTGAGGGTGTAACTGAAAACTCTAGTCTTGTTGGAGATTACCCTAAAAACTGGAGCTAGGTTCAGGTTTTGTTGGGGGCAACTTGGAAAAAGCTAGGTACCCAGCCTTTTAGTCTACCTCAGTTCAGGTTCTCTAAAATCGAATCTGAACTTGAAAACTTTGCCATCTCAACAACTTGTCAAAAGTCCTAAAAACTTTCTTGTTCTTTCTGAGGGTAAAAGGCTCCTGGCTTAGGTGATTGACATCTGTAGCCTCACCGTGGGGAATTCAGTAATGTGGCCTTTGTTCTATCAATATCGCATCACTACAAGACAGTACATCTTCATAGATCTGCAGCAATCTGTTCCAGAGGAGTGGACTATAATCTAGTGATTGTTATATATGTTTAATAATAATAGGTAAAGCTTATTATTAGCAAGAATCTTTCCTAATATGAAGTCTCTTACGGCCTTGTGCAATAAGAGAGAATATGTCTCAGATTATATTATAATCTGAAGCAGACCATCTCAAGAAGATCATTTGCTAGTTATTAGCTTATCCTGTTATGGCTCCTCACATCTGTCTATGGTGCTGGGGGATCCTGGCCTACATGTTCTGCAGAGGAAGCTGTCATAGACTCATTTCCCTGGGCTGCCAGGATATCATGGATTGCTCTCTATGGGTGCCCTGAACCTGTGGTTTACTTTGGGCTCACCACCTGAGAATTGAACCTGTCCACTACTTCTTCCAACCTGTCTTTCTGAACTATGCTCTGCCTCTTCCTATTATACAACTAGCTCCTGTTCATTGCTAGATTGCATTTCTGTTTGTCCAGATATATTGACACAAAATTATCCACATTCTTCCACAGCTTCTCATGAGTTGGCTTGGTACGTTGGCCAGGCAGTCCTGGCAAAACTTTTGAAACAGGTCATAGCTCTTAAGCTGCTCTACAGTGAGAGCAAAGAACTACTGGTCTTTCTGAGGCATTAGAGTGGTGATTTACTGGGATGTCTACTGCATTCAAATATCCAGAATGTACTAAGAAATGTGTATTTCTATCAACATCAATAACATAGCAACATTCCCACATATGTAAATAAAATTTACAAATATATATTTCTTAGATTTCAATCAGTGAAGATGGCGGTGTTTTGAATTAGAATTGTTTCTGTACAGCAGTGACTTCAGTTACTCCCTCAGCTACAAAGGATGTGGATGTGGCATAGCTTCTCCCACTTATGTTGGAAAGTGTCCTGTTGATTAGAAAAGTGGAAGCTGCAATGATGATGCTTTCCTTTTTCCATCCCATGTGCATTAGTGTGTAAAGTGTCCAGAGGAATGGTACACCACCAGAAAACATAGATTACTACTTTGTCCATAAACCTGGGACATCCCTGGAATATGGAGACCCTTTGAGAATATCCCTTACCTGTGTGCCTCTATGGTTTACTGCCTCAAAAGCTCTGAGTCATGGTGTTTTTGTGAATCAGGAAGCCCATCCCATTCGGAAAAGCAATAACTACACCCTCACCTACATTCTGCTTATTTCCCTCTTCTTCTGTTTCCTTGCCTCCTTGTGATTCACAGGCCATTCTAACTCAGTCACTCTTATAGTGAAGCAAGCCATATTTAGAGTTGCATAGACTAGGTTTTTCTTTCCTACAGTTTTGGCCAAATTGACCATGGTTCTGAATTTCAAAGTCTTCTTTTGCTGACATTGATGCACATTATGAAAATCATCATTAATATATGACGTGCAGGCATTAGTATTTGGGTCTCACAAATACTAGTCTCATATTCCTGGTCTGTTTTTTTTTGCAATTTTCTATGAAACATTTTGCTGGGTGCTGATAAAGTACATTCCCTATGGATCATTATAAATAAAGACATCAAAAAGTTACAATTTCAAAGGGGAAGAAAGATTGTGTTTAACTCTGAGTTTATTAGTTGGAATGAAAGAGTATGTTTGATGTTTACTGGTTAGGTGATATAAGTGTGGCGGTCTCTGCAAATACTACATCTGGCAGAGTAACAATCCATGAGATATAAAAGAAATCTAGTTCAATACTTGACCAAGCCAGCTCAGTCAGTCAATAGGTTCTCCAACATAGGAATAAGGATTAAAAGGAAAAAAGACAATTAGATAACATGGTAGCATGACCCCAGGCAGTTCTGAAGCTGAGGCAGTTTATTTTTTCCCAATCTCCTTTTAGCATTTTAATTACATGCATGTAATAAAGTCTGTTCTAGGTTGAGGATCAAGCATGGCAATAAACAAAGCCTCCTGATCATTCCAGCGATCACTGTTTCTAAGGGCTTATCAGGACGACCAAGATATCAGAGCCTACTTCCCTGTCCTAGCCCAAAGTCATAATCTTGCTGCGAGACTACTTCTTTGTTCTAGCCTAAAATAAAATTCATGCCTGAACTTGTTTGTTGTCATGGCCCAATGTCAAATTCCTGCCAAGCAGCCTAAAAAGCTCTCCACAAATACCACACTTTAAGTACTTCAGCACTGGTGGTGGGTGTGTTGTAGGTTATTGCCAATGAAATTCTTGCAGCACTCAGGGAAAAAGGTGTCCCACTGCAAGTATTACAGTTCTGAAGTAAAAGGTCTCCTGGAGCCAGAAATCAAGGTAAAAGCCAACGTTATTATTATTTTTTTTTTATTTCTCCTGTTATTGACATTTAAAACCTAACCTGATGCATACCATGATAATAATTTATGTAATTTTCCATGTTTTGCCCAGAATCTGCATGAGTAACATATGCTGAAAGCGTGAAATACAGATGCTTAAAGCAACCTTCCAAAATGAGTATACCGTTATAAATATTGATTGATAAACAGTGATGTTTATAAATATTTGTTGTCTTGATCACGTGGAATCAGTTACCTAATGCTTTTTAAAACTCTGTTAAAATTTTTTTGCACACTATCACATTCCTTCCCCATGTGAAGGTTTCCTTGATATTCCATAAAGACTGCATAGCTCTCTCTTAAGGCCAGGCAGGAAGTTACAAATAGACAACCGACAGATACTTAAAGGGTCCACAAATAGGCACTTACACAGAGACAGAAGGCATACTCACATAGAGAGAGATACACAAGACAGCCTTCAGAAAGTCACAGATTTAAACTCATGCAACAGGCAGACAGATGATGGAGGCACAGGAAACATGAGGTAGAGAACACACCTTTGGACTCACACTTAGTTAAATGGATCTGAGGGAAAGGCTTTTATTTATTTCCTTAACTAATCTTAGATGCATGCCTTATTAATCAGCATTATGTTTAATCTATTCACGTATGCAGAATCAATTAGCTGATGACATTATTGTTATATTTGCATTAGCTTAATGTGGGAAAGAATACAACTCACTACAATGGAAAACAAGTAAGTCTGTCATCTGAAAGGTGTCCATGGGCTCAGATTCCTGTGCTTTATGGACAAACTTCCAGGTCTGGCTTGTGTTTCTGAGCTCTCACCTCCATGCTAATCAGGAATCCATTTTAACCTGTCACAATCATCACAGCAGTTTTTTGAATCTCAGAAGTCGCCTGAGAAACCTGGGCCTCATTATAATCATGAAAAGAGTTGATTTCCTAGGGAGGATCTCCAGAGACTTGGGTCATTCTGGAGTCTCCTTTCCCCAGCCTATTCAGATGTGCATGTGTGTACATAGAGAATTATAGAGAACAATCACGAAACCATCTATGAACAAATGGCTAAACTGCAGTATGTATTGCCGTTCTATTTCTAGTTTTCTTTCTTTGAGGAAAATTTAGACAGTTTTCTAAAGGAGTTTCAATATTTTCCCTCTCCCTTCAAGCAATAAATAATATTGTGCCTTAACCTAACATTTTTTTAATTCATCATTTTCTTCGACTGAGTCATCCAGCTCTACACCTGTTCTTCAAGTCTGATAATCTGTCTGCCACAAGTTCTCTATGAGTTATTATTATTTACCTCACTGCATTTTCTGTTCAGGATCTTTTTTTTTTTTTTTTTTTTTTTTTTTTTTTTTTTTTTTTTTTTTTTTTTTTTTTTTTTTTTTTAGTGTTTCTAACTACGTATTGTACTCAATTTTCATATCCTGTGTTGTTATCCTCATTTCCTTCAGGCACCTGCTCTTTTCGCTCTTATTTTCTTGCCCACAAATCATTTTGTTTCTGTTCTCTTTGAGTTGATCTCCATGCTTTACAAGCTTTGATCTCTTCAATCATGACTCTGGATTTTCCATTCATTATCTTGGATATCATGTAAATTGCCCACTTTATGGGATACATATATGGATTGTGGTTTGTGCCAAGGGCATTTTATCTTAGTTTTACTTTGTTGTGGGTATTCATTCTGAGCTTCAGAATTCAGAGGGATTGCTGCCTTTTGTGCATTTTTAGCCCCAGGGTATAGACTCACAATGTGAGAAGTTAGGCAGGATCACTTGTATCTGAAGGGTTCAGAACCCAGGTGTAGTGTCCTACTAAATCCGGTTCTGGTCAAGACCTCCTGCAAGCTTGTGGGGAAGTTGTGCAGAGTAGGTCCTGGGCATCCTGACAGCTGCAGTTGTGTGGAAGGCAGCTTACCAGAGAGCTGGGGGAGGGGTGCCTGATTGGGAGTGCAGGCATACCTGCCTGATCAGATGAGCTTAAGGAAAAGACAAATAAAAACAAAGCAACAAGCAAGCAGGCACGCAAGCAAGCAACCAGGCAAGCAAAAATCCTAAGCAACAAAAATAGCTGTGAGGAATTGGGAAGTTAATTAACGAAAGATCCCGAGGTAGTTGGGCTTAGAAGAATTATGTAACAGGAAATTGCTGAATATTGGGCGGGTCCAGAAGGAGTTGCTCTGAGGAACCAGGCCTGAGTGACAGGAAGTTCCACCTTTCAGGCTTTCTCATGGTATCTCTGCTGCCTCGCGATCAGGAAGTCGTGTTGGGAGAGTCGTCCTGAGTTATTGAGGAACCTGATAACTTCCTTAAGCTGCAGTTGCTGTGCCGGCCTCCTAGGACATTCATCATTTGGTCCTGTCACCTTCCAGGTCAGAGGAGCTTTGAGTCGGGAAATGGGCAGGAGCAGGGCAGGGGTGTGGAGCTGGAGTGCATTTTCTGCGGCCACTCTCACCATTCTGTTGCGGATATCTTATCATTGTCGGGAAGTTTGAGATTCTATGAACTGGGGTTTATGGTGACATATTAATTAATTTTAAAGTTGCCAAAATGTTTCTAAGATAACCTCGTAGATCCTTTGCAGTATCTGTAGTTTGTACGCGGGAGGTCTCTTTGCTAAAACCTTAATACATCTCCCTGAATTCAAATTCACCCTTGATTCTTAACTCCCCCATTCCTGAGTTAGCCATTTCATGTCCCTTTCTCCAGGGGACCGAATAGGAATCCCGAGAGAGCTTTGTAGATATTAGTCAATGAAGAACCAGTACAGATTTGATTGAATTACAAAATACAGGTTATGGCTGCGCTCCTGCGGTCCTGCCCAGGGGCAGAAGCGAGAGCGAGGCTGAAAGCCTGACATCAAGGCGACACCACAAAACCTTGCCCAGACGCAGGCTTAGAAAGCAGCCTGAGTGGCAGCAATGGCTGTGTCTGCTGCAGAGACCGCCAAGGCGCCTGGAGCAGCAGTGACCTGAAGGGAAAGCGCTGGGGGAAGGGTGTCTGTGTGGGGAGCAGAGCGATGGTGGTGACCTGGTGACTGCGTGAGAGATGGTAAGTGTGAGGAGTGTGCATCAGCCATGCACATAAGCTAGTCGTTCTAGCGCAGAAGTTTGGGAAGTCGGCTCTGACTGTACAGTTTGTTCAAGGATTTTTTTTATTGAAAAATATGATCCTTCGATAGAAGACAGCAGTGTGCGCTTGCAGTCTTGGATACTGCAGGAAAGGAATAGTTTACAGCCCTGAGAGATCTGTACAGGAAGAACGGACCAAGGCTTTGCTCTGGTTTACTCCATCACAGCACAGTCTACATTTAATGACTTACAAGATCTAAGAGAACAGAGTCTTTGGGTTAAAGACACTGATGATGTTCCAATGATTGTGGTTGGTAATAAATGTGACTTGGAAGATGAAAGAGTTGTAGGAAAGGAACAAGGTCAGAACCTAGCAAGACTGTGGAAAACTGAGTTCTTAGAATCTGCTGCAAAGTCCAAAATAAATGTTAATGAGATATTTTATGACCTAGTGCATCAAATTAACAGAAAAACCCCAGTGCCTGGGAAGGCCTGCAAAAGGTCCTCCTGTCAGCTGCTTTAATGTTCTGAATGCATTGTAGCTCAGAGCCAGGTCTGAAGAACTGTTGCC
>CM052702.1:130969702-130984939 GCA_028551405.1 Uromys caudimaculatus
TTACTGCTAAGAGACATTCTTCATCCACCAATGTCCAGGCTTTTCAAATCTACAAATTATATGTGTCCTTTTTTCTTTACATAGGGAACAATGTTTATAGTTGTGTGTACAATAGGGATCTACAACAAGAAGTGTATATTTTCAAACAATTTTTTAAATGATTTAACAATTTTTGTAAACCATTTTCAGGCTTCTGCAGCTGTAGATTCTCACTGTGACTCCCTTGCTTGCTCATGCATACGTGTGTCTGCAATACCAAATATACAGGTTTAGTATCTCTGCCTGTTAGTGATTGTTTCACATGTGTAATATTTTGGTTGAGATGTGAGCTGGGGGACCAGTACTGTCGATATGAATGTGGGAAGTTATTTTATTCATGTGTAATTGGTCACAAGGCCTAATTTGCAGTATCTATTGCTGTTTTATATAACAATGTCTTGTTGCTTTGCATGCATTAACATTTGGGTGTAAAGACTGTGTGTCCATCCAACAGGAAGCCACAGTATTTATAAATTGACCAATCTGATGTTACAACTTTGAAGTGGCCAAATGTAAGCTAAAACCTTAATTAATATGGTGCAATTTTGTATAACTTAGCATTCATAGTTCAATAAATTGGTATTGCCTCTCAAGGGCTTGCATTATAACAAAAAAAGGAAAAAGAAAAAAGAAAATATAGGTCATAAAGCACCATCATATAGTTGTAAATATTAATATTTACTGAGTAAAGTTATACTCCCCATTAATTTTAACAGTGAAGTATATGTAGTCTTTGATGTAAATAAAACGTTCATAAATGTATCTTTATGGACTTAGTAATTAATGTTAAACCTTAGATCATAATGAAAAATGAAGACAGGATTGGAGAAAGGTATGGCCAAGGGGAAGCTGTTTTGTAGGTTCTGTTAACCCTGAGTGTCACCAGAGAAAAGCCAATTCCACCATGTGGGCAAGTTTCATTAAATATCACATCCTGAACAAGAGATGGACTTTGGTCACATGCTACAGGGGGTTTTATAGGCCATTGTAGTTCCCCATGAGGCATTATTTTCCTAAGACATGCAACCTGTCGTATTGCAAGAAGGTACCTGATTCTTGGGCTGGTGGTGCTTAGAGGTTAATTTTTGGCTTTTCATCTAAGGGAGAAAGCATTCAGAGTGATCTGATTGGCTCCCGATTAAACCAGGCTATGAGATATGTGAAGGAGAATTGAGGATGAGAAGGGAGCATAGAGGGGCTGGACAAGAAAGACCCAGGATGCAAGAAAGGACCTGGCCAGCAATGCCTGCATTGATACATTAATAGGCACCCCACTTAGCCATTCCTCCTGAATGTCTTTGAATCCTTCCCTCTTTCAGCCCAACAGGCTGTATGAGGAGGTTATCAGGTCAAGATATTTTTACAAGTAGAAAACATACTATGGATTAAAACAGAATTAGACAGCACCTTTTGAATAATTATGATTGCTCACTTATATAAGAAAAATGTCCCTTTGGTTCATGAAGAGCACTGAAGCCCATGTACATTCATGGTTTGTTGAGTTTAGCAATGTGGACTTCTTGCAGGTGTGGGAATGCTTAGACCCTGCCCTCAGGGCTTGTTTCAGAGACCTCTAGTTGGAGAAGTTCAACAGTCTGGATTCTGTGGGTCACAATATTTTTCATGCAGTCCTCCTTGCTCCTCCTTCATGCTGCTTGGAAAAGGACTCTGAATGTGTGACTGTGTGAGTGACTCTCCCATGTCATAGGTTAATCTTAAGTCCTCAGAGAAAAAGAGACATTCTCATGATCTCTTCTCTTTCCTTCATCTTTATCCTTTTGCGAGGTGTTGGCATCTTTCATTTTTGTTCCATGAAAACTTACAGGTTCTTTCTGAACAGTATTTTCCCATTTTCAGGTCTCAGTGTGCTCAGCCAACTCTGCATAATTGTAAAACAAAACTGAGAGCCCTGCATGGAAAAGGCCAAGGAGACTCAAACAAATTATCCAGGTATGTTAGAAGGAGTATGGTGGGGCTCACCTGACAGTAGAAAGAGGACATGAATTTGATTTTGCCAGATTCTATTTCATTAATGATTCCTGAGAATTTCAATGAGAATAATAATAGATTTGATGATATGGATTTCCCATGGTAGACAGAACAGTCAGGAGTCAGTTGATGACAATATTTGATTAGTTTTGAGGCTCTGAAATAGCTGTTGTCTTTTGAAAACAGAGTTTCTTTCACCCAGTCTGAAATCAGCATCAGACTATGGGTGTGACAAGGGCCATGCAAATATGAAGGAAAAATCAGAAGTGGATTCTCTCCTAGGGCCTGTGACTTCCTTATTGGATTTTAGCCGGATTCTCAGTTTAGTGTATGTATTCTTTTCCCTTGCTGGACCTGGCCTCAGCTTGAACCAGAAAACAATCTGTTACCCACAGATAGTCTTGCCACTATGCCACCAGTGGCCATGCCTGCCTGGCAGTTTGAGACAGTAGCACACAGGATGCAAGTCTGGGTGTGGCCATTGATAACTCTGCCCCCTGCCTCAGGTTGTATAGCAGTTTTTGACACTATGCATGCTACCAACAGAGAGTCCATCCAAGATATTTGTTGACTGAGTGAATGATCTGATCTGAGGTGCTTTTCTCCAGAAGATGCACTTCCTTTCTGAATTACATATTCTGTCCAGTCTAAATGATATTCAGTCCTTCAATTAGCATTTTGAATTAGTCCTGATTATAGTTGAATAATTACTATTGACCTTTTCTGTACTGTTTGCTTAAGTTTTGAATATCTTTTCCTGATTATTCTGAGGTATGTTTCTTCCCATTTTATATTCTAGAGAGCTTTTGTATTTAAACATTGTTAGATTTTCCTCAGGGCTGTAAAAGAAACTTTTATTCTCCTACTGTAATTGTTGTCTGGGTTGCTTACTGCCTCTGTCTATTTACCTAGGCCTAGTCCTGCAGGCCACGGGCCTCCATATCCATACAATCTTATTCAGGCCTAGAGTATTTTCAGCCTACCACATTTCTTGCTGAATAAACTCCCCCTTTCTTGTTCCTCTTCAGCTCATAAGTGGATGGTTCAACTCAACTGTTCCAGCTCAAACTCCTCTCCCAGCTGACTTATTCAATCTGATTCTTCTCTCAGACCCTGAATTGCTCTGCTTGGTCTTAAATTAACTGTAGCAATCTTTTTTACATCTTCTGGCTCCTTCCCTTTCTCTTCTCATTCTGTCTTACATGTGCCTAGCATGTTCTCCCTTCAATCTGACTCTTTAAAACTCTCCCAGTAAAACTGTCTCCTTCTCCCTCTCTGTTGCTCTCCTCTCTCAGCTGCTGCCCATGCACTCTACTGTATTCCTTTACTGTTCTCTTCTTCCTGTACTGTCGTTCTCTCCCTTAAGTAGCTTTCTTTGTCTCTCATCTCAGAAGAGTTGCACATATCCTGTTCCATCAGATCTTTCTATGACATTTCACATTTTCTGCCATACAATTAGACATCTGTTTCAAACATGGGTGCCTCCTTCTACATAGTAACTGTGCTTTTGTTGTTTGGGATTAAAGTGAGTACTAAGGGCTTGCTTATATTCCAACCAGAGTGAATAAAAATTATATGCCATGGGCTGAAGCACAGCATAATTTGGAACGAATTCAAATATCTCTTCATAATATGCTGTCAGGTGAATTTTTCAGAATTTCTTCTTCCTGAACTGAAAACAAAGATTCACGTGTAATATTCTTCATCATGTGGATTTTTTTTTTATCTATTCTGACTTCCACCAAGGATTTAATTGTGAACTTCTTTGAAGGTTGGTCGATCAAATTCTGTTCTTTGTGAGATTGTATTCCTTAGCATTTTTAATCTAGAAGGTTTTGCTGGCATTGTGAGTGGCCAAGTATGGTTCACATTGTTCTCCATTCCTCGTGTGGATAGAGCTGTACTGAGTTGTACCTGAAGAATATTTCCTAGTTTTCTTGTATTTGTTCATTCTTCACAAGAAATGTCTTATTTCCTAAGACCTCATGACAAATATATTTCTTATTCTTTTGTGCATATTTTCACCAGTTTATTATCTAGGTAGCTTTTCATTAAAAAAAAAAACCTGCCTCACTTTATTAATACATTCAAATGTACCTCATACTCTGTCAATACTAGCAGCCACTTTTCTGCGTTTGTTATTACATTTGCCAGTTATTTTCTTTCAGGTTACACTGTTAGACATACATTGTCAGACCAGTTGGTATTACAGCACAAGGGTCAGCATCTTGGGAGAGCCATTGATCACTCCTTACAAGATCCTTTTAGACACTGAGTGGTCTTCTGACTTCTCAGATTATTCTTTAGGAATGTATAAATCCAAGTGATATTTTCTTGTATTTTTCTATAGCTTATTAAGTGTATTATCAGATTGGATATGTATAGCTCTTGAGTTGAAGAATTATTTTTCTTGTTATTTGAGAAAACTTCCCTTCCTCATATCCTTATTTGAACATGGAAAATATTCTAAGTCTTACCTTTTCTTTGTAAGCACAGCTGCACTGTAATAAGTTAGGTTGGACACTTTGCACATCCTTGTCTCTCTTCTGAGTAGAGTAGAATGATGACAGTTGTCTTCAATTTGTATAATGATAGGTGTAGGATGTTGGCTATTAATCTTCATTAGACTCAGTGATGTTCCTTCTGTTCCACATCCTTCAGAGCTTTCATAGTGATCCACTGTGATATTTTGCCCTAGGTCTTTCATAGATATATTGACATGGTTGTGAGTCTTCTCTCACTGATTGTACATTGTTTATGTTTTGGGTTGTTTGTTTTGTGCTTTTTGAAACAGTCTTGCATTTCTGGCATGAAATCAAGTTGAGTGTATTTTCTGTGTCCATTAGAGAGAAACCTTTTTCAATGTACATTGATGCACCTGGACTGTTATTATTTTCTGTGTGCATAATTTTATGATCATTTCCTTTTGGATCTAGATAAAGTCAGTTTTGTGTGATGACTGTATCACATTCTCTTTCTTTCTGTAGTCTGTAATATTCTCTGTGCAAAGTCATTGTGGGATTTTCTAAAGAAATTTATACCTTCAGTGCTGCATCTGTTCAGTCCTCAGACAGTATTAGAAGGAACACTGAAGGCCTGGGTTTCTGCACTTGGTTATTGCCTGGTCTAGTGGTATGACTTAGAAAGGCTACCTGTTCACTGGTTCCTAGGAAATCATTATTTTCCTCGTCTATTCTCATTAATTTTATAGGAATTTCCATGGCACATCATCATTTGCTTTTGAGGCAGGGGCATTGAAAGAGACAATACATATACCTGTTGAATGCCAAGGGAAATATTTGACATGTGAGAAATATAAGGTCAATGAAATACATTTAAAGTGCCGAATATTTGTTGATACTATGGACATGACATATTTCTTTAGTAGTAGTATCTTAGATGTTCAGAATGAATTCTTATGTTTTTCTTTATGCATAAGCATATGTATGTATATGTATGCATGTGTGCATATATGTGTGTGTATAGCTATTGGTATGTATGCCAGGAGTTCCCTATCACACATTCTTTATTTGATGTTAACTTATAAGTGTGATGGACAGAGGGGAAATCTGTATCAACAAGACTTTGAAGAGTCTCACTGTATTCATATTTATTTAGGTATCAGTATAACTCTGGCTTCTTAAATTGAATTAGGTAGTGTTCCTTCTGATTCTATTTTGTGGAATAATTTGAAGAGTGTTGGTATTAGTTCTTTGAATGGTAGAATGCTGCACTAAACCCATCTTGGCCTGGGCTTCTTTTTGGTTGTGAGACTTTTAATGAATGCTTATATTTCTTTAGTTGTTTTAGGACTGCTCAGAAGGTTTCTCTGATCTTGATTTAACTTTAGTATCTGTTATCTGTGTAGAAAATCATCCATTTCATCTAGATTTTCCAGTTTTGTTGAGTATAGGCTTTTTTATAGAATTTCATGCTTTTATGAATTTCCTCAGTTTCTGTTTTTTATGTCTTACTTTTCATTTAGGATTTTGTTGATTTCAATACTGTCTCTGTGCCCTCTGGTTATTCTGGCTAAGGGTTTATCCATCTTACTGATTTTTTTTCAAAGAACCAGCTCCTTTTTTTTTTTTTGTTTCTTTGAATAGTTTTCTTTGTTTCTATTTGGTTGACTTCCTCATTCTGTTTGATTGTTTCCTGCCTACTATTCCTCTTGGGTGTGTTTGTTTCTTTTTGTCTTAGAGCTTTCAGATATGGTGTTAAGCTGGTATTGTATGATCTGTCCAATTTCTTTATGGATGCACTCAGATCCATGAGTTTTCCTTTTAGCACTGCTTTCTTTGTGTCCTGTCTATAAGTTTGGGTATGTTGTTCCTTCATTTTTGTTAAATTCTAAAAATGTCTTTAATTTCTTTTTATATTTCTTGCCTGACCAAGTTATTATTGAGTAGAGAGTTGTTCAGCTTCCATGTGTGTGTGGGCTTTCTGTTGTTTTTGTTGTTATTGAAGACAATCCTTAGTCTATGGTGATTTGATAGAGTGCATGGGATTATTGCAATCTTCCTGTATCAGTTGAGGTTTGTTTTATGTTCGATTGTTTGGTTAGTTTTGAGAACGTACCATCAGGTGCTAAGAAAAGGGGTGAAATGTTCTGTAGATATCTGTTAAATCTATTTAGTTCATAACTTCGGTTAGTCTCTCTGTGTCTCTGTTTAGTTTCTGTTTCCATGGTCTGTCCATTGCTGAGAGTGTGATGTTAAAGTCTCTTACTATTATTGTGTCAGGTTCAATATGTGCTTTGAGCTTTAGTGAAGTTTCTTTTGCAAAAGAGGGTACCCTTGCATTTGGATCATAGATGTTCAGAATTGAGAGTACATCTTCGTAGATGTTTTTTCTTTGATTAGTATGAAGTGTTGTCCTTCCTCATCTTTTTTGATAACTTTTGGTTGAAAGTCAATTTTATTAGATATTAGAATGGCTACTCCAGCTTGTTCCTGGGGACCATTTCCTTCAGAATTTTGTTTTCAATTTTGTTCTCTTCTTTTCTTTAGAAAGAAGAATGGTTCATCTATTCTGTTTCCTCATCCCTGAAATGATGTGTTATATAGGGAAAAACTGAAGGGTTGTGTTGATGTTTTCATTTTTCTTTTCAATATTTTTAAGCATATAATTGTTCATCTGCATGTTTTTATGTACACTGAATCATACATTATGTCCCTATATCCCTGGGTTCAGCACCAAACCCTGGAGACTGAAGTCACAACAAGTGCCTTTACATATTACTCATTGTTTCATGTCCCAGGTTTATATTTTTGATGCCCATTTTTAATAGACATAATATATAACCTGTGTGTTATAGTTTTTGAAGAACAAAGGAAGAATTAAAGGTAATACTTATTTGTGCAAGCTACTATTCTGACACACAAATGAGATCATATTTCAAAGAAAGAAAATAGCGTTAAAGTTACAAAATTGAAAATTTCAATTAAGTCAATCACATGAGGAAGAAAGTATTACATATTTATGAAGTGTTAGTATGGTTCTCCCTCAATTTAAAACAGGATTTGATTAAAGAAAATGATTCTGCTTCATCGAAATGCATTGTACTACATGCCGTTTATTTACACACACATACCTAACTATTCTGTTGTGAAAGACCCTATGGAATGTATGAAATTTTTATTATGTGTATTTTTTTCCAGCTTATGTATAACTTTAAATAATTTAATGATCTCTAAGAGTGGTTTTTCTAATTGATTTTTTAAAAAGATTTATTTATTTATTTCATTTATGTGAGTACACTGTCACTGTCTGCCAACACACCAGAAGAGGGTATTGGATCTCCAATAAAGATGGTTGGGAGCCACTATGTGGTTGCTGGGAATTGAACTCAGGACTTCTGGACGGTCAATCAGTGCTCCTAACCACTGAGCCATCTCTCTAGCCCCGGTTTTTCTAATTCTTGCTTGTGAATATATTTTCATAAAATAATTTGACTAAGTATTTGATTCTATGTGTCATTTGGAATGTTTAATATATGTGCTGATTTTGTAGTCCTTTGCTGTTTAAGGAAAAAACTCTGACATGTAGTCCATGTCTCTATTTCCTGTTCTAACTCTTTATTATAGAAAGTTTCTAACCTTTTACCTAGGCCTCAAAATGTCAAATAGATATGTTAAAACACAGTCATGTGAGACCCAGCTTCACACAGGATTGAACTAGTGTCCATATTTGAGGAAGGTGGACATTGTAGAATTGAAAGCACATTTTTCTCCATCATAACTTGACCATCTGTGATGTGACACTAGGATTCTGTTTGATATCAACACATACTTCAAAGAGGTATATTACTGCATCTAGACATCAAATATACATGGTAAATGTTTGCTGCTTTTAAGATGATTATATGATGCATTGTCAGAGATAAATACAAGGAAGTCTATGACTATTTTAGGAAAGTATAATTTATTAGAGTTAATATGCTATTTTGTGTAATGTATGTTGGTTACATTTTTCTGAAATTATGCATGTGTGCTGAATATTCCTCTTGCAAGTTGTGTTCAGCAGAGCTCATTGGATTTTAAAGAACTTGGTTTAAAAATCCATTTTGTATTGCCATGAGGTTGCTGCAAAACAAATTTCATAATAGAGGACTTCAAAAGATATTATACAATTCCAATCCAAATGCACAGAACATGTTCGAATGTAAGGCCGGTGGCAAATCTTTTATTTGCTGTTAAGGTCTCAGAAAACTACATGAAATTGATGAAGGTGAGAGCCTTCATAAAGGAGAGCATTATAGTAAGTCATTGTATAGATTGTCTATGGAAGAGCAGCAGCTCATAACTTCAGACATATCTCTATGAAACTTTGAGAAAACATATGTCATTCAATATTTTCCTTCCCTCATCTTTATTACAAAGTATCTCTTATTCTTTATAGCTTTTTATTAACACAGGAAAGCAATTTTACCCAGTTGCATTGACCAGAGGGCATTGTACATGGATGTGATGTTGGAGAATTACAACAATCTATTGTTTGTGGGTAAGAATACATTTCTTGTTGAATTCCTGAATCTTTATTTGAGTTTTCTTACATTCTGTTTATGTAAGCTCTCTGAAATGTCAAGAGACCACTAGAATAATGGAAGTTCTGGTTAGAATTACAACTCTTTTGTGGTATTTCCTTTACAGTTCTCTGCTTTCTTTGGAAGAGTATCCAGTGCTATGTTCTTTGAGGTCTTTCCATACCTCTTAGATAGCTTTAATTGGAAACTTCTGTGTTGATAAAATATTAAATGTTCAGAACATGGAATTATATTTCTATACACATAATAATTTACTATTACATTAAACTCTTTACTCATTAATGGTTTTTATGAGCCTTAAAATTGATTTTGTTATCAAAACACTTGTGTACAATTAAGCAAATCATTACAAACCACAAAATGTAGTATGTCCTGTAGGATAGAAAGAGAAAAATAGAAACAGTAAGTAACTCTTTTCAACAAGGACAAAGTTTCATAATGATAGTAGAATGTACAAAACTAAAGGAAGACAAAGGCAGATTAAATAATACCAACTTGAGAAATACATCAAGTTCCTTTCAAAGAAGCACAGATATTTGTAAGTTTGGCTTCGTGACATTGCAAAGACAACAGATTAAACCTTAAAAACATTATACTAAATAACCTAAGCTGTAACAGTAGGACAAATGTTGTATATTTTCATTTATACAAGAGATCTATAAAGGTCACAAACATAAAAAGCTTAACATCGGTTTTCCAAAGTTGAGAGTAGAGGAAAAAGTCTTGCTTTTTAACTGCCATTAGAGCTCTTACTGATTGACTAAGCTATGGAAATATTCCATCCAACAAAAGAATGTCCTTTCATATCTACATATGAATGACACACACACATTTGATAGTGTTTAATTTTTGACAAATTGATACTTGTATGAAATACATACTGTCACAGTCACCACCCATATTCTTTTATCATCTTCCCAACTCATCCCATTATAAGCTATTTGGGTTTTTTGTTTGTTTTGTTTTGTTTTGTTTTCTTGTTTTGTGGACCATTGAATGTGAGTGTAGCAGTAGTCTTTGGAACAGAGCTGACTCACCAGCAGTTATACTGCTATAGCAGTGACTTTCCTTTTGTCAATATTTCTTGTTAAGGATATGAGGGGATATTGGTGAGAGATGCAGTGATCAGAATGTAAAGTAAATTTTGAAAAAAGAGTATGTAGCCAGGCATTGATGGTGCACGCCTTTAATCCCAGCACTTGGGAGGCAGAGGCAGATGGATTTCTGAGTTCGAGACCAGCCTGGTCTACAGAGTGAGTTCTAGGACAGCCAGGGATACACATAGAAACCCTGTCTCAGAAAAAAAGAAAAAGAAAAAGAAAAAAAGTATGTATATCAATATATTTTATGCAATATGTAATGTCAGCATATAATATATTCATAGCAACACTATTCGTACAATTGTATATAGAAATCGTACACAAACCAGGTGTCCATTTTACATGCACTAAAGACATGTGATATTTTTTTATTAAATTTTATCATTTTCTCTGCACCCCATCCCATACCTCCTAGACAGGAACAATTCTGGGTCAGAGTTTTTGACTGTGGGATGACAACCCCATCCCACCACTTGGTACCCTGTCTTTCTACTGATGGTGGATTCTACAAGTTTCCTCTCCCCACTGTTGGACATTTCCTCTAGGGTCCCTTCCGTTGAGTCCTGAGTGTCTCTTGCTTACCAGTTCTATGGTACATTCTAGAGGGTCCCCCTCCCCTGAGGTTGCATATTTCCATTCGTTCTGCAGGTCCTCAGGGCTTCTCTCCTATTTCTCCCTTCCCCCATACCTGATCATGTTCCCTGTTTTCCCTTTCCACTCCCACCCAGATCCCTCCCTCCCTCTGCTCTCCATGATTGCTTTCTTCTACCTCCTAAGTGGGATTGAAGCATCCTCACTTGGGCCCTTCCACTTGTTAACCTTCTTGAATTCTGTGGAATGTATCCTGTACTTTCTTGGCTAATATCCACCTATTAGTGAGTACATACCATGCATATCCATTTTGGTCTGAGTTACCTCACTCATGATGTCCTGGTTCTTAATAGCTGAGTAGTATTTCAGTGTATAAATGAACCACATTTTTGGTATCCATTCTTCCATTGTGGAACATCTGGCTTGTTTCCAGCTTCTGGTTATCACAAGTAAGGCTACTATGAACATAGCAGAATACATGTCCTGTGGCATGGTGGGGCATTTTTTGTGTATAAGCCCAAGCATGCTTTAAGTGGGTCTTCAGATAGATCTATTTCCAGTTTTCTGAGGAAACTCGAGATTGATTTCCAGAGTGGTTGTACCAGTTTGCAATCCCCCAGCAATGGAGTAGTGTTCCTGTTTCTCTACATCCTGGCCAGCATGTACTGTCACCTGAGGTTTTCATATTAGCCATTCTGATTTATGTAAGGAGGAATATCAGGGTTGTTTTAATTTGCATTACCCTGATCACTAAGGCTTTTGAATATTTCTTTTAGTTTTTCTCAACCATTCAAGATTGCTCTGTTGTGAATTGTCTGTTTAGTTCTATAACCCATTTTTTAAATTGGAATGTTTGATTTCTATGTGGTGAGCTTCTTGAGTTTTTTTTTTAATTTTTTTTTTAATTTTATTTTATATGTTAGTCCTCTGTTGGTGCTGGGGTTGGAGAATATTGTTTTACAACCTGTAGGTTGCCAGTTTGTTGTTTTGACTTACAAAAGCTTTCCAGTTTCATGTGGTCCTATTTATGGATTTTTGATCTTAGAGCCTGAGCAATTATTCTTCTCTTTAGGAAATTTTCCCACTGTGTCCATGAGTTCCAAGCTCTTTCCAACTTTGTCTCCTAGTAGATTCAGTGTATCTGGTTTTATACTGCGGTCCTTGATCTACTTGGACTTGAGCTTTGTGCACAGTGATAAATATGTATCTATTTTCATTTTTCTACCTCCTGACTTCGAGTTAGTCAGCACCATTTATTGGAGATGCTTTTCCCCATTGTATATTTTTGGCTTTTTCAAAGATCAAGTGTCCATAATTGTGTGGTTGAGGTCAGGGTTGGTGATTCCCCAGAAGTTCTTTTACTGTTAAGTCTTTTAGCTATTCTGTTTTTTTTTTTTTTGGTTTTCCAGATGAATTTCAAAATTGCTTTTTCCATATCTTTGAAGAATTGTGTTGGGAGTTTGATGGGGATTGCATTAAATCTGTATCTTGCTTTTGGTAGGATGGTCATTTTTACTATCTTAATTCTACTGATCCAGGAGCATGGGAGATCTCTCCATTTCCTGAGGTCTTCTTCAATTTCTTTCTTGAGAGTCTTGACCTTCTTGTCATACAGATCTTTCCCTTGTTTGGTTATAGTTACCTCAATAATAATAAATAATAATAAATAATAAATAATAAAAAATAATAAATAATATTTTATATTATTTGTGACTACTTTGAAGTGTGCTGCTTCTCTAATTTCTTTCTCAGCCCATTTATCTTTCTTATAAAGGAAGAGTGGTGCAAGCAAGCACAAAAAAAATCTAAACCAACAAAAATATCTGTGAAGAACTGGGAAGTTAATTAAAAGATCCCGAAGCAGGTGGGCTTAGAAGAATCACATAACAGAAAGTTGCTAAATATTGGTCTGCTCTGAGGAGCCAGGCCAAAGTGTGAGGAAGTTCCACCATTCCAGCATTCTCCATCTATCTTGGCTGCCTCTTGGTCATGGTGTGAGATTTGTCCTGAGGATTTGAGATATCTGAGAACTTTCTTACGCTGCAGTTGATGTGCTGGCCTTGTAGAACACTCAGCAGTAGGTCCTGTCACCTCCCAGGTCAGATGAGCTGTTGGGCTGGGAAATGGGCAGGAGCAGAGCAGGGATGTGGAGCAGGGGTACATTTTCCAAAGTCACTCTCACAATTGTGTTGTTGATATCTTACCATTGTTAGGAAGTTTGAGATCCTGTGAAGTGGGTTTCATTGTGATGTTATAATTAAGATTTTTGTATCCAGAATATGTTTCTTTTTTGGGGGGGTGTTGGGACTTTTTTTTCTTTTTTTTGGTTTTTTTTCGAGACAGGTTTTCTCTGTGTATCCCTGGCTGTCCTGGAACTCACTCTGTAGGTCAGGCTGGCTCGAACTCAGAAATCCACCTGCCTCTGCCTCCCAAGTGCTGGGATTAAAGGCGTGCGCCACCACTACCCAGCAGAATATGTTTCTAAAATAACCTCATAGATCCTTTACAGTATCTGTAGTATGTCCATGGGAATTCTCTATGCTAAAGCCTTAATAAAACGTCTCGAATTCAAATTCACCTATGTTTCTTATCTTGCCTGTTCCTCAGTTTGCCATTGCTTATCCCTTTCTCCAGGGGATTGAATAGATATCCTGAGAGAACTTTATAGATATTGGTAATATGAGGGACCAGTGCATATTTGATTGAATTAGAAAATATACGTTATAAAACACGATCATATGGCTGTAAATATTAACATTTACTGAGTAAAGTTACAGACTCCATTAATTTTACATTGAGGTATATGCAGGCTTTGATTTAAATACCGCCTTCAGAAATGTGTCTTGATAGGGTTAGTTATTAATGTTACACCTTAAGTTTGAATGAAAAATAAAGACAGGATTGCTGCAAACTATGGCCAAGGAGAAGATATATTGTAGATTCTGTTAACACTGAGTGTCAACAGAGAAAAGCCATTGTATGTGTTTTCAGCTCTGACTAGTTTGGTTTGTGCCTATTAAAATAGTCTTGCACCTCTGGCATGAAATCAGTTTGAATTCACTTTCTGTATCCACCAGAGAGAGTTTTTTCAAGGTACATTTGTGCACCTTTGCTGGTACTTTTTTCTTTGTACATATTTTATGGAAATTTGTTTTACATCCAGATAAAGCCAGCATTGTGTGATGACTATACAACATTCTTCTTTTTCTGTCTTTTTCAATATTTTCTGTGCAAGATTACTGTGATATTGTCTAAAGAAATTTGTGAATTCAGTGCTGCATCTGTTTAGTCCACCGAAAGTGTTTGAAGAAACAGTGAGGTTCTGGGTGTCAGCACTTGCTTATTGCCTGGCCTAGGGTACGACATTGAAAGTTTACTTGTTCACTTCTTTCTAAGAAATCATTATTTTCCTCAATACTTCTCATTAATTTTATATGACTTTCCACTGCAGTCCATCCATATTTCATTTCCCAGTGTCAATCTAAACTACTGAGGCAGAGTCATCGAAATAGACCATTCATATATCTGTTAAATGCCAGGAGAATTGTTTGACATGAGAGAAATATAAGGTCAGTGTAATTCATAAAAAGTGCTGAATATTTGGTGATGTCATGGTCATGACAACTTTGTGGAGTAATACTATCCCAACACTGAGAATTGTTTCTTACATTTTTATTCATGAGTAAACACATGTATGCATTTGTGTACATATATGTGTATATATTGGTACATATGCCAGAAGACCTATGTCATATATTCTTACTTTCATGTGGAACTGCAACATATTTCACAGATAGAACCTTTGGACTGCAAGACAACTGGGCACACGGGGAAATAGTTATACTGTTTCTTCTGGGAAGAATGAACTGGAATCTCATCAAAGGCTCAGATATTTTATTCTAGTATGATTACTAATGAAACTTCAGCCAATTCTAGAAATCAATCTTGGCACCCACTTGTGATTTGTCTTTGACTCTAGTTCCAGTTAGATAGGTTTTCAGTAATAACCCTGAGTATTAGCATTTTATAGCAGATATACGTGTGCTCTGTGTTTGGGCATGGTAACTTCCTGAGTTTAGAAATAGTCCTCAGTTTATACTCATATTCCCTATCTCTCTATCTCTCTAAATATATCATTACATGCTTTCATGACTGTAGAAACATTGTCAAGATCAGTGGTAACATTTTGCTTTTAATGTTTTTTTTTTAAAAATGTGGTTTAGCCTTGTCTTTAATAGAGTTGTATTTATTTCATCTTTGAACTGTTCAATCCTTGATGTGTAATTTCAAGAACAATTCCAATCTTTGTTCCTCACACAGAACCTTGGAGAAGAACAACAAAAGGAATGAGTGTGTCTCTAGTAAACACTCCACAGGTCAGTCTCCTTTCCACATTTCTTTTTAAACATCTCTTTTTATTCAAACCATCCAAAAGTTTTATTCTCTATACGTGTAATGCTATCTAAAGGGCTT
>CM052702.1:130985439-131005434 GCA_028551405.1 Uromys caudimaculatus
AACAGCCCTTGCACCCCTAGGAGATATGCTCCATTGCACGGGAATGGGTGTTACTCATAGCATAGCCTCCTTAGCCCTTGCACCCAGGGGTCTTGTACCATTGCACCTGGAAGGGTAAGGATGGAATGCTCTCAGAATATTGGCCTTTGATCGCCTATTCACTCATGACCAAATTCGCTTGATCGAGCCTGGTTCTGTGTTTTGATACCACTGTAGGGAGGTGTGGCCCTATTTACCCAGCTGACCCCCCCTCCTTCTTACTTGAAAGAATAGGGGGAGATGTAGAGAGCGGTTAGAGTATTCGCCATTACAAGATGGCGCTGACTTCCGCTGTCGCTCTAAGGAAACTTATGGATAGCGCGGGGTGACTCACCCGAAGCGCTTGCTCATTAAGGGTGTAAATGACTAATCACCATCCACTCCCGGGGCGCGCCAATCAGTGGAGGACACGCTGCCTCAGGGCTATATAAGCAGTGCCATTCTGGGGCTCGGGGTCTTCCTCTTTTCATCATCATCAGCTTCAATAAACGCTTTGCTGCAGAAGGATCTGTGTGTCCGCGTGGGTTCTTGCTGGCGAGACCAAATAGCGCGCGGGACAGAGATTGTTGATATTATTCAGGATGATTCTGAATTGACTTCGCTCTTTATACAACTATAACAAATAATCAGAAATTCACTATATATAACACACATAAGATCCCATACCGGTTTGCCAGGCCCTCTGGCACAACATAATAGTGAAATTGACCAGCTATTGATAGGAAGTGATTAAATTCCATAAATGGAATTCCATAAAAACACAATGTTAACAGCAAAGGTTTAAAGGAAGAATTCTCTATCACAAGAAATACTGTCCACTCTCCCCATGTCTCTTCAGTATAGTACTAGAAGTTCTAGCTCAAGCAATAAGGCCACTAAAACAGATCAAGGAGATACAATTTGGAAAAGAAGAAATAGTGATTTTTTTTATTTTCTGAAGGTATGATAGTATATATAAATAAGCCAAAAATTCTACTAGAAAATTACAGTCGACAAACGTTTTAGCAAAGTGTCTGCATACAAAATTGACTTGAAGAAACATTTCACATTAGCCACAAGCAAAATAAAATACCTTCATTTTCATCTAACCAAGTAGATGAAAAAATGTATGAAAAGAACTTCAATTATCTGAAGAAATAAACAGGAAGATATCAGAATGTGGAAAGATATCCCTTGCTCATTTATCAATAGAATATGCATAATGTATATGTCCATCTTACCAAAAAGCAATCTAGAGATTCAGTGCATTTCCCATCAAAATTACACTACAATTTTTCATATATCTTGAAAGAAAATTTCTCATCTTCATATGGAAAAGTGAAAAAACACAGGATATATAAAAAAATCCTGAACAACAACAGCAAAAGAACTTCTGGAGGTATCAATATCTACAACTTTAAGCTGTACAGCAGAAAAATAGTAATAAAAATTTACGTGGTATTGGTATAGAAATAGATAGGTGGATCAATTGATTTCAATATAAGACCCCAAAATAAACCCACTCACCAATGGATACTTAATTTTTGGCAAAGAAGCTAAAACCATACAATGGAAAGGGAAGAGCATCTTCTACGAATGGTCCTGATCAAACTGGATGTCTCATGTAGAAAAATGTGTATAGATCCATATTTATCACCCCACATATCAATCAAGTCCAAATGAATCAAAGACCTCATTGTAAATCCATACATACTTAATCTAAAAGAAGAAAAAGTGGGGAATTGCCTTGAACTTCTTGAAACAGGTAACAACTTCCTAAACAGAACACCAATGTCTCTGACACTAAGGTCAAGAATTAATAAATGGAACCTCATAAATGTGAAATGCTTCTGTAAGTCAAGACAGCATCTACAGGATCCCTATAGATTAGGAAAAGATCTTCACTAACTCTACATACAACAGATGAGGACTCCTGCTTCTAAGTAAAATGGGGGAAGATTCGTGTGAGTGGTTACTAGGAGGAGAGGAAGGGCTGATATTGGGATCTAATGTGAATAAGAAACTTCAATTGAGAAGATACATATGAAGAAAAGGAAGACATTTACTTACATGGAAAACAGAAAATAGAAAAATGACATATGAACATGAAAATACTGCTTGCACCATGAAATGAAGAGTGTCTAAAGAATTCTCCAAATATTTCAGACCGAAAAAACTAGAAACATGTATTTTCCTAATTTTACAATACACTATAATTACAACAAATATCATTTAGGATGTTTATTAACATACAAAATGATAAAAAGGTGATCTCATCACTCACATGCACACTTCGGCAAATTATAAATTCCCTAATATTTATTCTTAAATGGAAAGTAATTCACATGGACATTAGGAAAATCTTGGAAATAATAAATCTTGAAATAGGAAAATAATATTTAAAATAGATTCCTGCAGATCAATTATACAGACAGAATATGAAGCACAAATTTGTACCATCATTTTTCCATACTTTTTCAATGAGTTTTTTTTTTAATTTTAGCAGAGGTTTATCAGTTTTCAGAGCACATGTGTATATGTTCTGTGTCTGTTGCCAACTACATTCAGAAAAATGCATGGGATGTCAAAAACTGACATTTAGGATGGTTGTCATGCACCAGGTGGGTTGGGCATTGCACCAATTTTCTATTTAAAAGAAAAGCAATCTATTAACTGGTAGATCATCACAACAGTGCTTCAAAGGAACGTGCCCATTTCAGTCCTAGTCTCCTGAAGCCCTGATCATCCATGTCTCAAAACCTTAAAAATGCTGCATACTTTTGCTATAGTCTCTTTTCACTGTACCTTCCAGGACTCTTTGTTCTGCTACCCAGTTTAAATAGTTATGCTTATCACTGACTTCTACACATGAGAAATATATTCTTCAGAAAATACCTGGACTTCTAAGAGTGTTTTGCTGCCAGAGACCAAATGACCTTGTTTGAACCTAAGGCCTTGCTCTTAATCAGCTAGCCAGAGAGTCCCAGGTTTCTGCAGACATTCCTTTGATTCCTCCCCTCTGCAGGTGTCTTCTGTAGGCAAATAGATGGTCTGTTTATAGTAGCTTGTGACCCCAAAGAGACCTTGAGATATACCACTACCTTGAGGCTTGTTATGCTAATTTACAGCGGTGTAAATACTTGGCTGCAATTAAGCGGCTCTGAGAAATTTCAAGCCCTCGGTATCTTCATGCTCTATGGTGACCTTTGGTAACCTTCCTGCCCCTTCCCCTTTCCTTCCCAAATGCTTATATACGGACTTGGAATAAAGGCTGGTCAGGGCTTGATTGGAACACCGTCTTGTCCTCAACACATTCTTTGTCTCCTGCCTCTTTCCAACGCCGGCGGTTTCTCTCCTCAGGTGTGGACCCGTGGTTGATAGCTTCCAGGGAGGGTCCCCTGGGAAGAACCGGGACAGTTAGCTCTTTGCACTTTGCTCAATAGATAAAGAGGAACCAGTGTAGAAGATTCTATATAAGACTCCTCTGATTCCGTAGAGTTTCAGATTAGAGAAAATCCTTATGAAACACTTTTAGTTAGCATAACCTGAGTCCCACGTTTAATCCCAAGTCAATAAAAAAACCAAGGGTGCAATTGGGACTAAATGGTTGGAATGAGGGTAGTGTGCAGCTGTGAATTCCTGAAATTTTCTTTTTTTCTTTTTTTTTTTTTTCTTACTTTTTTTTTTTTTGTTTGTTTGTTTTTCGAGACAGGGTTTCTCTGTGCAGGTCTGGCTGTCCTGGAACTCACTCTGTAGACCAGGCTGGCCTCGAACTCAGAAATCCGCCTGCCTCTGCCTCCCAAGTGCTGGGATTAAAGGTGTGTGCCACCACAGCCTGGCTGAAATTTTCATGGAACAAAATATGAAGAAAGATGTACACCTCCAGTAAGGAACAACATGAAAAATTAGCAGAGGATCATGAAATGTTCCCTTCTCCTCTGAGGAGCTCAGTTTTCTCTGTGAGATGTAACAATCATTCACACAAAGCTCACATACTTGCAGGGTGGTTTCCTGAGAAACCAGAAGGAAGAGGAAGAGATAAAACAAGATAACTATTCTCACCAATAAAAGCCACACAGCTGATCTTCAGCACCCAATCTCAGTACAAAGCAAGATGAACAGGGTCTAAGTATTGACCTTGCACTTAAGAACAGTCCATAGTCACAGCCATGAATGTTAAGAAATCTTAAATGACAGCTATAATAGTGAGTGTCTCTGCCAGATGTTTTCTTGCATCACTTTAACCCCAGTACCAAGAAAGCAGAGCCAGACAGATGCTTTTTGAGACCTGACTTGGTGTACAACGTGATTTCTGATTGAGACAGGGAAAAGAATCTTATTCAATTAAAAAAAATCAAAAGAAAACAACAGTGAGCCACTTTAGCCATGTGTGCATGGGAATAATGCACTTCTTTGGTTGGAGAAAATAGACATGGATTTTTTCTCAAAGTTACTTCATGAGGATTATTTAAAATTGATTCATTTTGCTATATTAATCTGCAATGAACTTTCAAACTATAAAACTTTGAAACTTATTATCATCACACAGCATCATACATAGTGTGTTTTTTCAGAAACTGAGGTATAACATTAATAAATCAGTATATGAGGACAAATTTATGAATGCTGTATTTATAATGGACAGTTCATACATTTCAGATAGAAAATTCATATGGAGTGTTTTGTTACTTAATCAATCTTTGTACAAACATAAATTTAAAGACAGCTAAAATTTTAAAAAGGATTGGTAAAGTATTGTTTAAGATTCAATCAAAATTATAGTGGTCATTAGGGGATTAGTATCTAAAAAGCTCCCTGGAGATACATAATATCCAAGGGCAAAGATCTTCATTAGGACAGTGATAAAATATCAAAGTTATAAACCATGGATGCATATAAATTCTACCAAATTTTTAACTTCTACCAGGGAAATATAAACATGTTTGCAACCAACATAAAAGTATGTCCTCTCACAAATTATTTTGTAAGTATCCAGGCAACAATAAGATGAATAAAATAAATCAGGATAAGTCACACTTACATAGTCAGCAATTTAACAACACAGTTAAGAAATGCACAGTAGAATTCGAGGATCAGTGTTCTTATGAGCAGCAGAGAAAATGGTTTCAATCATGGTCCAGTTCCTGTCCATCCACTAGGCTAGCAGTTCCTTTGACCTTGGATTTTCCATGGCTTCTTGTCTGCAGTTACTACCACTGCTCTGGTAACTGAAAATTTCCCCAAGGCCCAAATTAGCAACAACTGCAGATGAAGGGAATTTTTACATTCCTTGAGACCCAAATGAGTATTCTCTACTCCTAGTTCCACACCATGCAGATCCAGACTACAGATTCCTCTGGACAAAGATGGCTTCTGATCCCACTCTCTTCCTTCAGGCCCTCAGGCCCTCTCCTGAGTATTCCTGTAAAAAAATAAAAACAAAAACAAAGAACAAAACAAAACAAAAAAACATTTTCAACTAAGTAATGATTCTTCCCACCTACTCCAAGTGTTTCACATCACCAGGCTGTGCCATCAGTTATCCTGCAGCTTAAGAGAAGTTTCCTTTCCCTGCAAGGTACTGACATAGACCTGGTGGGTTCCTAAAAAATCTACCCATCAGAAGTTCTTCTAGGAATGCCCATCAGGCTCCGGTAGTGTGACTCTTACTGTGTATCTTACAATACTCTTCCACAAATAGTGAATGTTCCAAATCCAGTGAGCCACAATCTTCATGATCTTCAAACTTGATATGGTTAATTTCCCTGAGCCAATGACTTGCACTTTCTCAATCTGCACATGCTCTCTTCTACATAACGAACACAGTGAGTCTTCTTGGATCTATTTTGTCCACCATCACCATATGTTTAATCTACTATAGACAAGAAGTATGTGTATGAACAGTTATAGAATGAAGACATTCAAATTGTGTCTTCACAATATGGTAAGACATGTTTTCATTGTGCACAACTTGAAATTTTTCCTTGAACCTGGAAAGCACTTCAGAATTGGGATAATCACCTCTCAGTCACCAAGCAGTGAAACTTAGATCCATTGAACATGTGAAATTGGAATCTAGAGAGACTGTCCTGCTGGTTGCAATTTCCCTCCTGTTAAGGGCTACTCCAGACACTAACTTTCAATTGCATGGTGTGTGAGCTTCAACATCCCTGAAGGAACAATTGGCAGAAAATACTATTTGAATACAAGGGCCTCGATTGCTTCTACTTATAGTTAGATTCTACTAATGATGAGGTCCAATTTCAACAGATTCCAATACTGAGAGCAATGAAATGTTATCACTCAGGAGTTTCACACAAGTTGAACAATGTACTTATTTTTTTTAATCAAGGAAAAAATATTTAGTGATATGTATTTGTTCATTGGAACATAGGATTATATTCATAGATCCTAATTTTCTGGGACTTTCTGAATTTAGGATATTCTAAAACAATGCTTAGTTTAGATAAAGAATTTTTCATCTTCTTTCTGTACTTCCAAATCTATTTCTAGGATGTTTGAATTTCTAACCTGTGTATGAGAATGTACCTCATACAATATTGCTTTAAATATATACAGATTCATGATATTAGTATGAATGAACTCGTACATGAAATTAAGATGAAAATACTAACTTAATAGTGAGTTGTTGAGATTTTGTTCAAAATGTATATTCTGTGGTGTGTAAAATGTTAGCATTATATAGATGTTTTAATAAAGGAATGGAAATCTAATTCATTACTTGTGGTATAGTGGAGTATCAATGCACAATAGAACCAGATACCATAAGGTTCTGTAATCTGTGTCAATGGGCAGCATTTTTCTGAGACATATAGGAGTTTAGTTCAATTAATGGGTATTAATGACTTCAGAGCCATGCAGTGACACAGCATAGTCTGGATGGCTATCAATGAAAATGATCAAATAATACATTCACTTATATTTTGGTAGAATTTTCTCTCATATTCACTTGAATTCAACAGAGAGAGCAGACTTACTGTTGATGCTCTGAAAGCTTCTGTTTTCTGTTTTGGGCCTTTTAGTCTTAACCTACTACTACTATGGCAGTAAGCCTGGAACATTGAACAAATTCTAAGCTATTAACTTAACACAGATCATCATCTGTGATACAGTATTCCTAACTTTTGTAATTCTAAACACTAACATAGAATTCAAATTATATTTAGGTGGACAGACTAACCTGAAGTTGAGTGAATGATTTCTCAGTTCTAAGACAATTGGAATTATGTGTTTCTCTATGCTTTTAAGCAATCCCTGTGACAGGGTCACTACAACCCCAAGAGATTGTTATCCACCAGTTGTCACATTCACTACATTTGTAAAATTTCTCTCCTGTATGAATTCTCTGATGAATACTAAGATGGGATTTTTGAGTAAAGCATTTGTCACAATCACTAAGTTTGTAAGGTTTCTCTGCTGTATGAATTCGCTGATGCATAATAAGATGGGATTTTGGGTAAAACAATTGTCACATTCAGTACATTTGAAAAGTTGCTCTCCTATATGAATTCTCTGATGACTTCTCAGACTAGATTTGTGGTAAAATCTTTTGTCACATTCACTGCATTTGTAAGATTTCTTTCCTGTATGAATTCCCTGATATATACTAAGATGGTATTTTTGAGTAAAGCATTTGTCACATTCAATACAATTGTAAGGTTTCTCTCCTGTATGAATTCGCTGATGAATAATAAGATTGGATTTTTGGGTAAAATATTTGTCACATTCAGTACACTTGAAAAGTTGATCTCCTGTATGAACTCTCTGATGAATTTTCAGACTAGATTTGTCAGAAAAGATTTTTTCACATTCACTGCATTTGTAAGATTTCTCTCCTGTATGAATTCTCTGATGAATACTAAAATGGGATTGTTGGGTAAAGCATTTCTCACTTTCACTACATTTTAAGGTTTCTTTCCTGGATAAATTCTCTGATGACTTTGCAGTTTGTCTCCCTGAGAAAAACATTTGTCAAATTTACTACATTTGTAAGGCTTCACTTCACTATTGTTTTGTTTCTCTGTGAGTTTATGTTTAGAGACAAAAATCTTATCAAATTCTGTATTTCAGTTGTATACTTTCTTCTCCATGTAGATTCCTTGATTGAGACTAATGATAGAACACACATTTAAACCATTTATATAGTCTTTATATTTACAGACTTCTTTATTGTTCCCAGGTTTTTCTCTTTTTCGGTTTGGGAGTTGAAGAGAGGCATCACTGTGGTTAGTCTTATAAGGTGTACTTTGGGTAGATTCATGAATATCATTGCTAAGCTCTTTATATTTAGAAGACTTCTTATGAATATACACATGCTCATGGACAGTGTACTTGGTGCCTTGAACCAAGACCTTCCCATACTTTCCACATGATTTTCTGGGGAAAAAAAAAAGGGGTAGCAATTAGGGATGACAGGAATTTCTTATATAGGGAGTGAGTGGTCCAATAATCAGTGATCTCATGGATTCATACTCTCAAGAGTGATTTTTCTCTTTTTTTAATCATTACATTTATCCTCAGAAGAACCTCAAATATGATCCATTATCAAATGACTCGAAATGATAATAGCCTTCTAAATCTTATTTTAAAATTGTACTACATACCCATCTCAAAAATATTAACCCAGAATTCCTCCTGTCTTAAGAAAACAGAGGGACAAAAAGTGGAGCAGAGACTGAAGGTAAGGTCATCCAGAGACTGCATCAATACCATTGGACTGGGCAGGGGGACCAAAATGGAGGAGTTAGGGAAGGACTGAAGGAGATGAAGTAATTTTCAACCATTTAGGAAGAACAACAATACCAGACAAGCAGACCACCCAGAGCTCCCAAGGACTAAACCATTAACCAAAGTGTTGACATGGAGGGACTTATGGCTCTAGCCACATATGTAGCAGAGGACTGCCTTATCTGGCATCAGTTGAAGGGGAGGCCCTTGATCCTGTGCAGGCACAATGCATCAGTATTGAAGAATCCTAGGGTGGTGAGGTGGAAGTGGGTGGGTAGGTGGGGTAGCATCCTCATAGAAGCGGGGTGGGAGGAGGAAGAATTAGGGAGTTTTCAGATGGGAACCAGAGAAGGGGCATAAGAGTTGAAATGTAAATAAATAAAATGACCAGTAAAAAAAAGAAAATTGTACTTTGCCAAAGCTAGGAAAAATAAGTGATTGATCTGTAATGAAATTTCAGAAACTAGATATCTAAACACTATATCTCTAACTTTATGATTACAATTTTATTCAGAGTGACACGGTATAGCTTTGGTCATGTATAACTTTATGATGTAACTGACATTGTCAGGTAAATCCAAAATGCTAGGATAAAGATCATTTTGTCCCAGAACTAAACACAGAGACCAAATGTCAAAAAGTTAATTTTAAAAAATTGTTCAAACCAACAGCCCTATAACCACTTGAAACCTTGTGCATTTTTGAAAGCATAAATAAGGGGATATTTTAAAGCAATAGTAAGATTAAAATACTCCAACTATTATATGTATAGAAATATAATTCCTTGGAGTGGATATTTAAATGTTTTTAACTTGAACATCTTGATGGAAGTTAGGAAAGAGATAAAGGGTGATCTCACAGAATATAGCACTGGTTAGTTTTCCAAAGAAAGTGGAGCAATGTAAAGAAAACAATAAAAAATTATGATTTTAAACAAAATTTCCCTCATTCAGGGATCTCTGGATATCTCAGAGAATTTACATAAACATATGGTAGAAAAATTCAAAGAAAGGATTAGGAATTCAACAAGAAGTGTACTCTTAACCACAAACAATAGATTGTTGTAATTCTCCAACATCACATCTCTGTACAATGCCCTCTGAGCAAAACTGAGACATTCCCATTCCTCCACTGAGAATTCCAAACTCACGTCCTTGAAGGTTAACAGACCCTGTAATGGAAATCTACCTATTTGCTACTGGACAAAAATGCTTTTCTACATTAAAAAAAGAAGTAATTAAGATATACTTTATGATACAGATGAGGTCAAATAATATTGCAGGACAAATTTTTTCCAAAATTTTTATGGAGATGTGTCTGAAGATACAAATTGCTGCTCTTCCATAGACAATCTATAGACTGACTTACTATAATGCTCACATTAAAAAGGCTCTCATCTTCATAAATTTTCTGTAGTTTACCAAGACCTTGGCAGCAAATGAAAGATTTGCCACCATCACTACTTTCAAAAATTTTGTGTGCAGTTTGGATTACATACTCTCTTTTAAAGTCCTCTATTATAAAATCTGCTTCCCAGCACCCACATGGCACTACTCAATGGATTGTTAAAACCAGTTCTTTATAATCTAATGATCTCTTCTGATCACTCCTGGCAGAAGGAACACATATGCACACATTCAGGCAGATGTAACCAATATACATTGAAGAAATAAGAACTTTCACGTTAATAAAAGATACTTTGTAAAATACTCATATACTTCCTTATATTTCTTTTTCTCTGAGAATGCATGATGTAATCATTTCAAAAGCAGTAAACATTTATAGAATATAACATGTTCATTTGATGTCTAGATGTAGTAATGTACCTTCATGAAATATGCGTTGATATCAGACAGAGTCCCAGTATTCCGTCATAGATAGTCAAGTTAAGCTAAGAAAAATATGCTTTCAAATTTTACAATGTCCACTTTTCTTAAATACGGACACTTGCCTACTGTTGTGTGTAGCTGTGGCACACATGTCTGTATTGCAACATGTCTATTTGACAATCTGCATCCTAAGTACAATGCTGCACATGTTCTAGAACAAACAGGTAGAATATGAAATGCAGAAATAATGGATGGACTAAATGTCAAAGCTTTTTCTTTAAACAGAATAGAACTGCAACATCAGGGCATACATTTAACATTTCATATGACACAGAGAATGAAATACTTTGGGAAATTATTTTATGAGAATATATTCAAAACCATAAAGAGAAAAAAACAGTATTAGAGAGCATTAAAATTAGTTAACATTTTGTATATTTTGGCATAATCAATATGCATAGTCACAATTTCATAAATACCATATGGTCTTTCATTACAGAATGATTAGATATATATGTGTACACAAATATCATATGTGGCAATGCATTCTAATGAAATAGAAACATTCTTGATCAAATTGTGTTTTTAAATTAAGGGAGAAGTATACTAACTCTTCATAAATATTTAATAAATTATACCTCATGGTATTAACTTAATTGAAAATTTCAATCTTTTAATTTTTAACTTTATTTTCTTTTCTTCATAATTTTGCCATCTGTGTATCAGAATTGTAGCTTGCATAGAGAAATGTGATCTATAATTCTTCCTTTGTTTATCAAAAATTATAATATACAGATTATATATTGTCTCTATTACAAATGAGCCTCAAAAATATAAACATGGGGCAAGAACAAATGACTAAAGGGTAAAGATACCTGTTTTTTCTGCATAGAAAACTAATTTAATTCTCTCTAAAAATATTGATGCTCACTACAATGTCTGACATCAACCTCCAGGGTTTGGTGCTGTACTCAGGGTTTTAGGGGCATAATGTATCATTCAGTGTACATAAAAACATTCAGATAAACACTTATATACTTAAAGAAAATACTATTATAACTGAAAATAGAAACATTGACACAACCCTTCAGTTTCCCTTAAGTAATTCATAACTTGTCTAAAGAGGTTTAGCATAGGATGTGTCAAGCCTTTTCCTTCTAATGAAAAGGAGACAAAGAATTAGGAAGGACTTCTTTTATAATTGAAAATTGATGGTTTATGCACAGCACCAAGGCCTTACTTGTGGCCTTCCCTCCTATCCTTGAGCAGGCCTGAACAGATCCTGAGTGCTTGCCACAATGTGCTTAATGAACTATGTGGAGTCATCCACCTTGGTTACCATGCAACTTCCTACAGGAACTTAAAAGAATAGACTGCCCACTGACCTTGCTTTGCAACATAATACAACTGAAACAAAGGATGGGGTCTTTGGGCTTTCCCTATATAAACACAGTGCTGAATATTGAACTTGGTGCCTTGATCAGAACCTTGTCTTGGATTCATCCTTCTCTACCCCCTTCACCCACCCCTGTCCTTTTCATTTCCACTGCCCTTTCAGGTAAAACCAGTTTGTCCATGGCCACTGGATAGCTAGAAAATTTTTACTAATATATTTCATGTGATGAAATACAAAGTTGAAGACAACAAGACTTAAATTACTTCTAATGATTGAAACCAAAAAGAGAGGAAAATAACCATTTCTATATTGAGAATTTACCACAGTGACAGTATCTCTCTTGAGACAAATAGTCTTCAGGTGTCAACTGTGATTATTGTGTGACATAACATGTAAAAAAGAGTTGTCAGAATACTAAAATCTTCATTCACTCACAAGCACACCAATGGCAAAGAAAGAATTTCTTTCCATCCTCTGTGACACTAGGGAGCTAATATATTTATTATTAGAATTCAAGAGAGTGGATCTCATATAATTTTACTTTCTACAAATTCTACTCTTTCATATCTTGCTTAGTGATGTGAATTTCTACATATTTCTATATCCACATTCACAAGCTTGTATCTGGAAACCTGGCCATCCATTAAATGCAATCTATGTGGCACAAGAGACTTTACATCCAAACTAATACAAAAGGACAGAACTTATTCAGTGTACAAATTAGCCATTAATACATTCTTTGAGAATTATATCCAATAGATGTTCTTTGAGATCTGCACAACTCCAGTCCAAGGGAATTATATATCCTCACAATACAAAATCAAGTTAAAATATAAAGCTGTTATATACATGAAAGACAAAATATTAAATTTTCATTATTACACAGGAAAATAAAGATCATAGAAAATAAGCCATTTAGATAACATTACACATATAGAGAATAAAACTTTTGGATGGTTTGAATAAAAAGAGATGTTTAAAAAGAAATGTGGAAAGGACACTGACCTGTGGAGTATTTACTAGAGACACACTCATTGTTTTTGTTGTTCTTCTCCAAGGTTCTGTGTGAGGAACAAAGACTAGAATTCTTCTTGAAATTACACATCAAGGACAGAACAATTCAAAGATGAAATAAATTCAACTCTATTACAGACAAGGCTAAACCACATTTAAAAAAAACATTAAAAGCAAAATGTTACCAGTGATCTTGACAATGTTTCTAGAGTCATGAAAGCATGTAATGATATATATAAACTGATAAGGAATATGAGTATAAACTGAGGACTCTTTCTAACCTCAGGAATCATCATATCCAAACACAGAGCACATGTATACCGCTATAAAGCTCTAATACTCAGGGTTATTACAGAAAACTTATCTTCCTGGGACTAGAGTCAAAGACAAAAGGCAAGTGGGTGCGAAGATTGATTTCTAGAATTAAATGGAGTTTCATTAGTAATCACACTAGAATACAGTATCTGAGTCTTTGATGAGATTCCAGTTCATTCTACCCAGCAAAAACATTATAGCTATTTTCCCTATATGTCCACTTGTCTTGTAGTACAAAGGTTTTATCTGTTAAATATGCTGTAGTTCCACATGAAATTAAGAATATATGACATGGGTCTCCTGGCATATATAACAATACAAACACATATATGCACACAAATGCATACATGTGTTTACGGATGAATAAAAATGTAAGAACCCATTCTCAGTGTTGTGATAGTATTACTAAACAAGGTTGTCATGACCAATCACCAAATATTCAGTGGTTTTTATGGACTACATTGACCTTATATTTCTCTCATGTCAAATAATTCTCTTGGCATTTAAGAGATATATGAATGGCCTATTTTGATGACTTTGCCTCACTAGTATAGATTGACACTGGGAAATGACATATGGATGGACTGCAGTAGAAAGTCATAAAAAATTAATGAGAAGTGATGAGGAAAATAATGATTTCTTACAAACAAGTGAACTGGTAAACTTTCAACTAGGACAGGTAATAAGCAAGTGCTGACACCCAGAACCCCATTGTTTCTTGAAACACTTTCTGACGACTAAACAGATGCGGCACTGAATTCACAAATTTCTTTTGAAAATACCACAGAAATCTTACACAGGTAATATTGCAAAAGACAGAAAAAAGAAGAATGCTGGCTTTATCTGGATGACCATAATGACCATAAAATATGTAGAAAGGAAAAAGTACCAGTAAATGTACACCAATGTACCAAAAAAGACTCTCTCTGGTGGATGCAGAAAGGGAATTCAACTTGATTTCATGCCAGAGATCAAGACTATTTCAATAGGCACAAACCAAACAAATCAAGGCTCAAAATACATACAGTGAGAGAAGGCTCACAACCATGTCAATATACCTATAAAACATCTGTGGAAATATATCACAGTGGATCACTATGAAAGTGCTGGAGATTGTGAGAACAGAGGGAACACCCCTCAGTCTAATGAAGATAATAGCCAGCATCCTACACCTATCTTTACAAAAATTGAAGACAGCTGTCACCATTCTACTATTTTTTTCTTTTTTCAGAAAAGAGACAGGGATGCGCAAAGCCTCCATCCTAATTTATCACAGTGCATCAGTGCTTACAAAGAGCAAGGAAGACACAGATTATTTTCAATGTTTCAAATAAAGATACAGAGAAGGCACGTTTTCTCAAATTACAAGAAACATAATTCTTCAACGAAAGAAATACAGATATCCTAAGAGAATACTCCAATCTGATAATGCACTTAATAAGCTATTTTAAAATGAAAAAAAAATATCACTTGGTTTTATATATTTCTAAAGAATAATCTGAGAAGTCAGAAGATTGCTCAATGTCTAAAACTGTCTTGGATATGCCAGTATAGCCACAAACTGATAAATGGGCTCTGTAGGCTGCTAGGTGTAAAAAGTCATTAATGGTTCTCCCTAGATGCTGATCCCTTGTGCTGAAATAACAACCTGTCTGACAATGTATGTCTACCAGTGCACCCATGGTTTTACATGCTTCCACCAGGAAGTCACCATGAACACTACACCTTCTTCTTTAAACCTGGAGCTGACATTGCCACAAATACACACCTATTTCTGAATAGACATAATTCTGTACTTCCGAGACTTCCAGTTAAAGTTTACTGTCACTTGTTACATCAAATCTTTTTACAATAGACAAAGTTCAAATAGCTATATGTAGGGGTCTGACACTGGGACTCTTGATTAGTACAAAGTCATAGCATTCTAATGTAGTATTCCTGAGGAATGTCTATACAAGGTTGGTTTTCTCATCTCCCACATGTAGCCAGCTATTCTCACATTTAAGTCCTATAACTATGTGCATCTCTATTCCGTTTGTCTTGTCCTAACCCTTACCACCAAAAGAGACATTGTAATACCATACGGTAGTAATAAATACTTACCCATATATTAAAATCAGGAGAGCAAGGAATGATATTTTTCAAGCACTGAAAGAAAATCACTGCCATCTCTAGTGTTACTTCCAGAAAAAGTGGATACTAATGTTGACAGTCTTTAAGGTCCATTTGAATGCAGTCAATCATTAAGACATGCTTTCAAGTCAAGAACCAACTTAGATAATAGAGGAAAATATACACAAAAGAATCAGATAATGAACTTTCCATTAGAGCACTGGTAATAAGACAGTTCTTGTGAGGAATAAATGAATTCAAGAGAAGTCACATATACCACAGGAAAGCTCTATCCCACACAAGGAATGGCAAATAATGTGAACCATAATATAAAACCCACAATGCCAGCATAATCTTCTAGAAAAAAATGAAAGGAAAAACATAGATTGTCAGACAGGTTGTTATTTCAGCACAAGGGATCAGCATCTAGGGAGAACCATTAATGACTTTTTACACCTAGCAGCCTACAGAGCCCATTTATCAGTTTGTGGCTATACTGGCATATCCAAGACAGTTTTAGACATTGAGCAATCTTCTGACTTCTCAGATTATTCTTTAGAAATATATCTCAGAAAAACCATTATTTCATACAACAATCTTCAAAATTTTTCACTACCAAGTCCATAGTATAAGTCACATGAGATGAAACATATCTATATTATGAAGAGTCTGATTTGTAAATCTTGGTTTTCAGTTCAGGAAGAAGAAACTGTGTAGAACCAAACAGACAGCATAGCAAGACAAAGGTTCACATGCTTCAAAATTGTACTTAATATATTTCTAATCTACCTAAATGGGATGGAGTGAGGATTCCTAGTTAGGAGCACTCTGTCTTCTTCTAGATGACTGGAGTTCCAAAACAACACACAAATGGCAGCTCTCATGCCAGAGTATTCAATGCCTTCTTCCAGAATCTGCAGACCCTGCACATGTATAATTCACCAACATAGGTGCAGAATAAACATTCACAGTCATGAAAGAACAAGAAAAGGAAAAAACAAAAAAACAAAAACTAAACCTACAGACATTTGAAAAACACAAAGAAAACAGATACAATAGGATAGGAAGATATTTAATTTAAACTTTTGTATAATAATGTGATTGCATAAATAAACAAAGTATACAAGGAGAAACTTTGTTCTTCACAAATTCCTTAGATATTGAAGAATACAGGATTAAAAACTGTGAATCAATATATAGATATTCAGTACAGACACATATACATATATACATTCATAGATACATATATATACATATAGATACATACATATATATATATATATATATATATATATATATATATATATTACATTCTTCAGAAGGGATCTGCATTTCTAACACAGCACTCTACTCAGTAGAGAAAGATAAAAGAAAATAAAATGAGAATTCTAGAAACAATTTTCTAAGGTTAATGCAATCAAGACAGCATTTTAGATTAGATATCATGAGACCCACTTTTAATGAAAGATCACTCAAAAGTTAAGGGCATAGAGAAACCATACTCAGTTTCTGAATTAATCATGAGCAACAATGAAAGGAAGCTAACAACTTCCAAAAGAACACACAAGATAAAAAGATAGCTTCCTTGAAATGTTCTTTATACTTGCAGAATTTCACTGTAATTTATCAAACATGAAACTCATAAACACACAGCCTACACATATGCATATAGTTTGATAAGGTATTCCTGATGAGGAGTACAAACACTAGGCAAATGGCTAGAAGTACATTTATAAATAAATGGCATATGTGAAAACACAGTGATAAATTTGAATGTTTTTTTATAGTGGAAATGACCATATTAAGATGTATAAGAATCATACTTACTCTTCTTTATTTATGGATACATTAGTGCTTATGAAACTCCTGACCAATTGAAAATCTGAAACTTTTGACTTCACCAAGATTCTTCTCTTTATTTTATGAGCTCATTGACCTGACATGATTATTTACTATGCAAATAAGAACCATCTATTATTCTTTGACTTCATCACTATTCTCTTCTTTATTATTTGAGCTCATCCATCTAACGAGTTTAGAGGTTGCGCAGAAAAGTTGGAGAAGGGACTGAAGGAGCTAAGGGGGTTTGCAGCTCCATGGAGGGAGCAACAGTGTCAACTGGCCAGACCCATCTGGAGTTCCTGGAGACTGGACCATCTACCAAAGAATACACATGGAAGGAGGGACCCCTGATGCTGGCCACGTATGTGGCAGAGGAGGACCTTGTGGGACATAGTGGGAGGAGAGGCCCTTGGGCCTGAGGGTGATAGATGCACCAGTGTAGGGGAATGCTAGGGAGGGAAGTCAGGAGTTAGCGGGGTGGGTTGGGGAGCACCCTGATGGGGGGTGTGTGAATGGATGGGGTTTCCAAAAGGGAGACATGGAAAGGGCAAAACATCTGAAAAGTAAATAAATTTTAAAAAGATATGCTTGACTCTCATGAGAAGAGAGAGGACAGGCAAGGTACATAAGGGAGAGAAAGACAGTACACAAAGAAGAGAATAGTAAAGGAATACAGTAGAGTTCATGGAGAGCAGTATGGTAGAGTTAAATGGGTAGAGCATCAGAGAGAGAGAGAAGGAAACAGTTTTTCTGGAAGTAATTTACAGAGACAGATTGAAGAGAGAATATGCTAGACAGAGGTAAATACAGAATGAGCAACAGAAAGAGAAGGAGCAAGATGATTAAAAAAGATTTCTACAGTTAATTTAAGGCCTAGCAGAGCAATTCAATGTCTGAGAGAAGAACCAGATTGAATAGCTCATCTAGGAGAGGAGTTTGATCCTGAACAGCCTTACGCCTAGATGATTGACTGATCATGATGGTCAACCTTGACGGTTGTCCAACATTTGGATTGTTCAGTGGTGTATGACAAAAGAAAACCTACAGGCATTAAAACAGCTAGTCCAGAAGGTGCTGTAGGCTCATCCTATGGAAGACTCCACCAGGCCTTGGAATTCTCAGGTATTTGTCATTAAAATCAATCTGGCAAATGAAGGTGGCTGAGAGGTCCCAGAGCAATTAAAAAGATTATCCAGCCAATGAGTTCCTTGCAGTCTGGAATCCCATTGCCTTGTTTGTTGCCCAAGAAATTGCCTATCATAGTGATTGCTCTAAAATATTGCCTTTTCACAATTCCTCTACATCAATGTGATAAGGAAAAGTTTGCTTTCTCAGTACCTACCTACCTTCAATAGAGGTTTCCTAATTACAAGATATCATTGGAATGTCTTGCCCAAGGAATGTTAAATAGCCCTACCTTCTGTCAATATTTTGTACAACAGACATTGGAGATGATCCACAAACAATTTCCCCAATTCATTATTTATCATTATATAGATGACATCCTATTGGCTGATTTAGATATCCTGGAAAGAATGTTTGATGAAGTTAAAACAAACAAACAAACAAAAAACAAAAAACATTGCCTTGCTGGGGATTGCAAATCGCCCCAGCAAAAATACAAAGAGGGGATTCTATTAATTATCTAGGATACGGAATAAGTCTGAAAAAGGTTAGGCTTCAAGGGTGCAAATTAGGAAAATCAAATTAAGGATTCTTAATTAGTTTCAGAAGTTATTGGGAGATATTAACTGGCTGTGGCCTGCAGTTGGCTTGGCCACACAAGTGCCAAGCAATTTATTTCAAACCTTACAAGGTGATAAAGATATAAATAGCCTGAGGAAATTATCAGCTGAAGCTGAGAAGTTAGTTCTTTTAGAAAGGAAATTGCAGGATACACAAGTCTATAATGATAGAAAATGGCCTATATCTTAGATATCTTACCTTCTACTCATTCCCCTACAAGAATTCTCATGCAAAGGGAAGATTATATATTAGCGTGGATATTTTTAGCATATAAACAGAGTAAGAAATTAAAAACCTACATGGAAATGGTCTCTGAATTGATACTAAAAGGAAAAATGAGACTTCCAACTGAAATTGTGGTACCTTTTACTAATGCAGAGATAACCTCATTATGGGAAAAGATGAATGTTGGCAAAGAATAGACAGTAAATTCTTGGAGAGATTAATAACAGATACCCTAAAAGGAAGTGACTTTGGTTCATAAAAAGTACTACTTGGATTCTCCCTCGTATAATAAAGGGAAATCCAATATCTAGAGTCCCTACATTTTACACTGAGGCTAATAAACCAGGAAAGACAGGGTATAAATAAAAAGATGGAAGTAAGGTGGCTGAGAGTCCCTATAAATCACTTCAAAAATCTGAATTATGTGAAAGACTCATGGTGTTCTCAGATATCAAGAGTCTCTTAATATAGTAACTGACTCTCAATATGAAAAAAGGGTTGTTTAACACATAGAGATTGTTGATCTTATTCAGGATGATTCTGAATTGACTTCACTATATATTCAGCTACAACAAATAATCAGAAATTCACTATATATAACACACATAAGATCCCATACCAGTTTTCCAGGACCTCTGGCAGAAGGTAATAGTGAAATTGACCAGCTATAATAGGAAGTGTACTAGAGGCTTTGGAATTCAAAAAAAAAAAAAAAAAAAAAAAAAAAAAAAAAAAAAAAAAAAAAAAAAA
>CM052702.1:131005534-131019094 GCA_028551405.1 Uromys caudimaculatus
CGAAGAAATAGTGATCATTCTATTTTCAGATGATATGACAGTATATATAAATGAGCCAAAAAATTCTACTAGAAAATTACAATTGACAAACATTTTAGTGAAGTGTCTACATACAAAATTGACTTGAAGAAATCATTAGCCCTCCTCCACACAAAGTGATAAACAGTCTGAAAAAGAAGTTAGGGAAACAGAACACTTCACATTAACCACAAGCAAAATAAAATACATTCATTTACCTGTAATCAAGCAGATGAAAAAATGTATGACAAAACTTCAAGTATCTGAAGAAAGAAGCAGGAAGATATCAGAAGGTGGAAAGATTTCCCTTGCCATTTTATCAATAGAATAAGCATAATGGATGTGTCCATCTTACCAAAAACCAATCTAGAGATTCAGTGCAATTCACATCAAAATCACGGTACAATTCTTCACAAATCTTGAAAGAAAATTTCTCTACTTCATATGAAAAAGCAAAAAAAGACACAGGATATATAAAATATTCCTGAACAACAACAACAAAAGAACTTCTGGAGGTATCAATATCCACAACATTAAGCTGTACAGCAGAAAAATAGCAATAAAAATTGGCATGGTATTGGTATATGTTGCAGGAAATAATGAAAAGGAAAGGAATATATCACATGTTCCTGCATTATTCCCTGGTTCTCTCATCCTGTCAGGCCGGCCAGCCATGCAATGACTGACCTGTTTTTATCTTGTGGAGCTCTGAAGCTCCAAGATCTCTCCACATAGCTCACTAGGTTCTCACTGGAGGATCACTACCACACCAGACCCATGCTTCAATACCCCCATGGCCTCAGTGGTGCACATCAGGCAAACCCATACTTTGCCTCTGTACCTTTCTCTCTGGAACCCAGACCATATGCCACATGAGGGAAAACGCAGCACACACTTAGTTCAGAAACAATGATAACTCAATCTCTGGGCACATCACCTTATCAAATCTTATTCCTGTGGTGGCAAATCCTTGCGGATCCGCCATGATACTAGGAGACTCTACTAGCTACATCTTACCTATCTGTTCTCCCCATTTGAAAAGGCTCTCCCTCTCTCCTGCTCCTCTCTTCTCCTCCTCCAACCTGGAAGTCCCTCCTTACATGCCCAGTGATTGGCTATTTTATTCATTAGGGGTTCAGTCATAAGAAATAACAGGTGTAATTCACTCCTTTTCTGAAGCCCCTCACATGAGGGCAGAATTAGAATACAAAAAGCCCCAGGGCTATCCACAACAGGTATAGAAATAAGTAGGTGGATCAATGCAAGTCAATATAAGACACAAAAATAAACCCACTAAACTACGGACACTTAATTTTTGGCAAAGAAGTTAAAACCATACAATGGAAAGGGGAGAGCATCTTCTACGAATGATGCTGATCAATGGATGTCTTCATGGAGAAAAATGCATATAGATCCATATTTATCGCCCCACATATCACTCAAGTCCAAGTGAATTAAAGACCTCATTGTAAATCCACACATACTTAATCTAATAGAACACAATTGGGGAATAGCCTTGAACTTGCTGGAATAGGAAACAACTTCCTAAACAGAACACCAATGTCTCTGACACTAAGGTCAATAATTAATAAATGGAACCTCATAAATGTGAAATGCTTCTGTAATTCAAGACAGCATCTATAGGATCCCTATAGATTAGGAAAGATCTGCACTAGCTCTACATCCAACAGATGAAGACTCCAGCTTCTAAGTAGAATGGGGGCAGACTTGTGTGAGGGGTTACTGGGAAGAGAGGAAGGGCTGATATTGGGATCTAATGTGAATAAAAAACTTCAATCTAAAAGATACATATGAAGAAAAAGAAGAAATTTACTTATATGGAAAACAGAAAATAAACATGACATGTGAATAGGAACATACTGCTTGCACCATGAAATGAGGAATGTCTAAAGAATTCTCCAAATATTTCAGACCAAAAAACACTAGAAACATGTATTTTCCTAATTTTACAATACACTACAATTACAACAAATATTATTTACAGCGTTTATTAACATACAAAGTGATAGAATGGTGATCTCATCATTCACAAGCACAGTTCAGTAAATTATAAATTTCCTAATATTTATTCTTATATAGAAAGTAAATCAAATGGACATTAGGAAAATCTTGGAAATAATAAATGTTGAAAAAGGAAAATAATATTTAAAATAGTTTCCTGCAGAATCAATTATACAGACAGAAAATGAAGCACAAATTTGTACCATCATTTTTCCATTTTCTTCAATGATTTTTTTTTTTAAATTTTAGCAGAGCTTTATCAGTTTTCAGAGCACATGTGTATATGTTCTGTGTCAGTTGCCAACTGCATTCAGAAAAAGGCATTAGATGTCCAAAAACTGACATTTAGGATGGTTGTCATCCACCATGTGGGTTGGGCATTGAGCCAATTTTCTATTTAAAAGGAAAGCCATCTATTAAGTGGTACATCACCACAACAGTGCTTCAAAGGAATGTGCCCATTTCAGTCCTAGTCTCCTGAAGCCCTGGTCATCCCTGTCTCAAAACCTTAAAAATGCTGGGTACTTATTGTATAGTCTCTTTTCACTGTATCTTCCAGGATGCTTTGTTCTGCTACTCAGTTTGAATAGGTATGCTTATCACTTAGCTCTGCGCATAAGAAATATGTTCTTCAGAAAGTACCTGGTCTTCTAACTGTGCTTTCCTCAATAGATAAAGAGAAACCAGTGTAGAAAAATCTATATAAGACTCCTCAGATTCCATAGAGTTTCAGATTAGAGAAAATCCTTATGAAGAACTTTTAGTTAGTATAACTTGAGACCCACATTTAATCCCAGGTCAATAAAAAACCAAGGGTACAATTGGGACTAAATGATTGGAATGAGCTGTGAATTCCTGAAATTTTCATGGAGCAAAATATGAAGAATGATGTACGCCTCCAGCAAGGAAAAACATGAAGAATTAACAGAGGATCATGAAATGTTCCCTTTTCTCCTACAAGCATCTCAGTTTTCTCTGTGAGATGTAACAATCATTCACACAAAGCTCATATACTTGCACGGTGGTTTCCTGAGAAACCAGAAGGAAGAGGAAGAGATAAAACAAGATAACTACTCTCACCTACAAAAGACATACAGCTGCAGTTCTTCAGCACCCAATCTCAGTACAAATCAAGATGAACAGGGTCTAAGTATTGACCCTCCATTTAAGAAGAGTCCATAGTCACAGCCCTGACTGTTAAAAAAATCTTAAATGACAACAAGCATAGTGAGTGTCTGTGCCAGAAGTTTTCTTGCATCACTTTAAACCCAGTACCAAGAAGGCAGAGTCAGACAGATGCTTCTTTTTTTTTTTTTTTTTCTTTTTCTTTTTTTTCAGATGCTTCTTGAGACCTGACTTGGTGTACAACAGGATTTCTGATTGAGACAGGAAAAAGCATGCCTGGAAACAATGGATTTACAGCTTTCTTATTAGCCTGAGAGAGGTCATTTTGTGTAGAAGTTAGGCTTGAAAGTAAATATAAGCCTGAGTTTCAGGTTCTTGAGATCTAGGCTTTTGTTTAGGTTCTGTCTCCTAGGAGATGGATCCTTTCCCAGGTCAGGGTGACCCCCTTGTGGTTAGGTGGTAAGCAGAGCATTGATAGTTGCCTTGGTAACATGTCCTGGTGGCTGAGAACCTGTACTCCTTAATGACTTTGGCTCCTCTGATGTGTACTGATGCGTTCAATCTATTTCTAATAAGAGACCTAACGTTAAATTATTAATCCAAAATAAAGTTCAAACTTAAGATTTGTGAAAGGTTAATGAGGCTATGGAACTTCTAAAGACATTGGCACCTGTTTCACCTATTCTAGCTGCCATTCCAGGAAATGTATATAAAATTATTATAGATTCAAAAGATTGTTTTTATACTGTCTCTTTACATTCTGATGATTACAAATTAGTGAGATTGTAAAATGATATCATTAAAAAATTTGGCCTCAAGGAATGGCTGATAACTTTATATCAAGGTAAAATTTTTGTCACTGCTTCAATACAATAAGCTAGAACTTTGAATGTTTTAATATATATCATTCATTATAAAGGTAATTTTATTGGCTTATCCCTCTACAAGAGTTTTTCTACAAGCCTTTCTTATTATACAGCAAGCTTTAAACTTTTAGAGTGGTTGTTGCTCCAGAAAAGATTTAAAGACAATATCTTTTTCAATATTTGGGGCCTCAGTTATATCCTAAACAAACTGTGGCACAGAAAAATGTATTTTCAAAGTACTTAGGAGCAGTTAATTAACTAAGACTTCACCTTAACCTCATCATAAGAGGACTTAAGCCTCTGTTTAATAACAAGGGGTATGCAAATTCTAATTCCCCTGGACAGTTATCTGATGAAAGACAAATAGCTTTGCAGAAAGTAGAAGAAGCTATTGTTCAACAACAGACACATTATATAAAATATGGACCAATTGTTGTCTGTTTGTGTTATTATTACAACTCACATGCCCACAGCAATTTTTTGGCAAAAAAAAAAAAAGAAGAAGAAGAAAAAGACTATTAATGGAGATTTACCTTTCTTCTAGTCCAAGTAAAGTTTCAACACCCTATTATGAAGGTGTTGCGGTGCTAATACAGAATTATAGAATAGAATCAGGAAAATATTTTGGAAAAGAACCTGATAAAATATTTATTCCTCATTCCAAACAGCAATTAAATTGGTTATTGCAAAATATTGGTATTTGGCCTATTGTATATACACTTTACAGGGAAAACTACACATGCAGCCCATAAACAATCTCACTCTTTACATCATCAAAATAGTAAATACCTTGAGATACTAATTTGGTATTTTTAGAAAATATGCATGTCAAATTGTAAAAGATTTGTCCTGAATGTCCTTAGTTTCTACCTGATCACATAATGGTCTTAATCCTTGAGGACTTGTACCTAATCAATTATGAAAAATAGATGTTATTCATATTTCTGATTTTGGAAAATAAAAAATATACATATTGCTATTAATACCTTTTCAGGCTTTCTATTTACAACTGCTTTAATAGGAGAAACAACTAAAAATAAAATTAATCATGGCCTACATTGTGTTTTTCTATATTGGGTGTTCCAAATAAGATTAAGATAGATAATGAAACTGGCTATTGCAGTCAGGCATTTGAGATGTTTTGTTAACAATTTTATATTAGTGATATTATTGAAATTCCTTATTATCCTCAAGGATAAGGTATTGTGGAACAGGCCCATGGAACTTTAAAAAATATCTTTAAAAAACAAAAAAGGGGGAATCACATCCCCTACACCAAAAAAAAATTAAAATTTTAAAATTTTGGATGCCAAGGAACTCTCTGCTAAGTATCTACAGCACTCTACAACTAGGGATACTTATGCCTAGGTAAAATGGAAGGATCCACTTGCAGGCATATGGCATGATCCAGAGCACGTATTTAATATGGGGAAGAGGGCATGTTTGTGGTTTTTCTATAGGATGCTAAAGGAGCATGCCAACTGCCAGAATGATTGGTGAGACATGCTGATGCTGGGACAAAGAGTGGTGCTGACCTGTGAGCTTGCTGACTGCCCTGACAATGGTGACAGGAAGGCTATATTGGACATCTGTTACTGACCTACCTTTGCTTGCCTATATCCCAGATTGGACAAGCTGCCTTGGCTCAAGCTTTTAGACCTTGTGGAACAGAAAACATGGAATGACAGTCTTTATTAGAAAGGCTGGTTATGGACATCTTCAAAGACATATTTGGAAGTTAGCTACACTTCTCTATGATGCTGCTAGCAAGAGATAGAATCTGGGCAGGATCTTACTTTGAATAAGTGTTAGTACATGTGTTAAGGCTCCTAATTTTTATTGATTGGTCATGTTAAAATTTTATTGATTCTACAGTATTTAATGTAAGTTGTATTGATTGTACATTTTCTAAATGTGTTTAGAGTGTTAAAATCTGGCATATCTGTTATGGTGGTCTATCAACTAGCTTTTGTTTTATTGCCTGTGAGTTTTACAGGGCCTTGGTATTCTCAATAAGGCTTACAAGTACTGGAAGACGTGAGTCAGATTCTAAAACAGAAGCAAGAGGGTAATGGGCTTGATTATTACTGATATAGTAGCCTTAATTACATTAATAGCTAGCACCACTGCTTTTACAATGGCTTTGATGTAAAAAGTTAAGACAGCTAGCTACCTTTGTTAATCATTTAGCAAAAAATTTTTAATAATGTTTTGAGCATTCAAGAGGATTTAGATTGATATCTAAAACAGATTGACTCCTTGGCATCTCAACTTATTCAAGTATATTACCATCATCTTGATATGATTGACAGAGGCATTGAGTTGCCTGAGGCTAGTGAGACTTCTATGGGAATGCACAACACTCAGATTTGTGCATGACTGCTTGTGAGCAGCATGGGCACCAGGAGCGGGGCAAGGCTAAGCACTGCAAAGGGAGGACCATGCATTCTGTCTCTGAGTTCCCTGGGAGTAAACCTGATTGCATAAAGGTTGGTGTCCAGAGGTGTTCCCTAACCATCATCAGAGCACCTAGAACCTTTCCTCTCAAAAAGAGATCATTCTTGGGTTATCTCAAAGATATAAGAGGAATGAGAGTCAATGTTCTCACTCCCTGGTTAACGCCCACCTGTCTTTAAGACAGGTCTTTGTTTGCTCACTGACTATCATATTGCTCTTAAAATAAATAAAAAAGGAGATGCCAGGAACCAACGGATTTGCAGCTTTCTTAGTAGTCTGAGAGAGGCCATTTTGTGTAGAAGTTAGGCTTGAAAGTAAATGTAGGCCTGAGTTTCAAGTTCCTGAGAACTAGGCTTTTGCTTAGGTTCTGTCTCCTAGGAGATGGATCCTTTCCCAGGTCAGGGTAACCCCCTTGCGGTTAAGTGGTCAGCAGAACATAGATGGTTGCCTTGGTAACATGTCCTGGTGGCTGGGAACCTGTACTCCTTGGAATCTCCCCACCCCTATAGCATTGTCTAAAGCCCCATTACATTGTTTTAGAGTCCTTCTATATTAAGATTCTCATACTTCCTTCTCCTTGTACGCTATAAAAGCTTGGAAATAAAGTTAATCTTTGGAGCTTGAACGGAGGGACTCTGTCTTGCTCCCAGGTATCTGTGACTCATGCCTCATACCTCATCCTTCAGTCCCCTCATTACGTCAACGTTGACTGACCCCACAGGCTGGGGCAAAAGAATCTTATTCAATTAAAAAATATAAGAAGAATTGAACAGCAAGCCACATTAGCCATGTGTGCATGGGAATAATGCACTTCTTTGGATGGAGACAAAAGACAGAATTTTTTGAACAGTTAATTCAATGAATTTTCAAACTGTACAACTTCGTGACCTACTATCATCACACAGGATTATACACAGAGTGTTTTTTTTTTTTTCAGAAAATGAGGTATAACATTAATAAATAAGTATATGAGCACAAATTTATGAATGCTGTATTTATAACAGACAGTTCATACATTTCAGATAGAAAATTCATATGGAGCGTTTTGTTGCTTAACCAATCTTTATGGAAGTATAAATTTAAAGACAGCTAAAATTTTAAAAAGGATTGCTAAAGTATTGCTTAAGAATCAATCAAAGCCGGGCAGTGGTGGCGCACGCCTTTAATCCCAGCACTTGGGAGGCAGAGACAGGAGGATTAATGAGTTCGCGGCCAGCCTGGTCTACAGAGTGAGTTCCGGGATAGCCAGGGCTACACAGAGAAACCCTGTCTCGAAAAACCAAAAAAAAAAAAAAAAAAAAAGAATCAATCAAAATTCTAGTGGTCATTAGGGGACCAATATCTAAAAAGCTCCCTGAAGATACATAATCTCCAAGGGCAAAGATCTTGATTAGGACAGTGATAAAATATCAAAGTTATAAACCATGGATAGATATGAAATCTACCAGAATTGTACCTGCCACCAGGGAAATATAAACATGTTTGCAAACAACAGAAAAGTATGTCCTCTCACAAATTATTATGTAAGTATCTAGGGAACAATAAAGTGAATAAAATAAATCAGGATAAGTCACACTTACACAGTCAGCAATTTAACAACACAGTTAAGAAATGCACAGTAGAATTTGAGGATCAGTGTTCTTATGAGCAGCAGAGAAACTGGTTTCAATCATGGTACAGTTCCTGTCCATCCACTAGCCTAGCAGTTCTTTTGATGTTGGATTTTCCATGGCTTCTTCTTTGCAGTTACTACCACTGCTCTGGTGACGGAAAATTTCCACAAGGTCCAAATTGGCAAAACTGCAGATAAAGGGAATTTTTACATAGCTTTAAGACCCAAGGGAGTATTCTCTACACCTAGATCCACACCTTGCAGATCCAGACTCCTCCGGACAAGGTTGGGCTTCTGATCCAACTCTCTTACTTCAGGTCCTCAGGCCCTCTCCTGAGTCTCCTGTTAAAATAATGTTTTCAACCAAGGAATGATTCTTCCCACCTACTCCAAGTGTTTCACATCACCAGGCTGTGTCATCAGTTGTCCTGCAGCTTAAGAGAAGTTTCCTTTTCCTGCAAGGTTCTGACATAGACATGGTGGGTTCCTAAAAAATATACCCATCAGAAGTTCTTCTAGGAATGCGCATCAGGCTCCTGTAGTGGGGCTCTTATTGTGTATCTTACAATACTCTTCCACAAATAGTTAATGTTCCAAATCCAGTGAGCCTCAGTTTCCATGGTCTTCAAGCATGATATGGTTAATTTCAATGAGCCAATGACTTGCATCTTTCTCAATGTGCTCATGCTGTCATCGACATAACGCAAACTGTGAGTCTACCTAGAACGATTTTGTCCACCATCACCATATGCTTGCTCTACCGTAGGCAAGAAGTATGTGTATAAACTGTTATAGAATGAAGACATTCATATTGTGTGAGGGGTAAAATGTAAGACGTGTTTTAATTGGGCACAACTTGAAATTTTTCCATGAACCTGGAAAGCACTTCAGAACTGGGATAATGACCTCTCAGTCATCAAGCAGTGAGGCTTAGATCCACTCAACATGTGAAATTAGAATCTAGGAGACTCTCATGCTGGTTACAATTTCCTACCTGTTATGGGCTACTCCAGAAACCTAACTTTCAAGTGCGTGGTGTGTGAGCTTCAATGTCCCTGAAGGAACAATTGACAGAAAAAACCTATTTGAATGCAAGGGCATCAATTGCTTCTACTTGTAGTTAGATTCTACTAATGATGAAGTTCTATTTGAACAACTTTCAATTCTGAGAGAAATGAAATATTATCAATCAGGCATTTCATACAAGTTGAACACTGTCCTTATTTTTTTAAATCAAGGAAAAATATGTAGTGATATGGATTTCTGCATTGGAACATAGGATTATATTCAAGGATCTTAATTTTCTGAGACTTCCTGAATTTAGGATAAATATTCTAAAATAATGCTTTAGCTTGGATAGACTTTTTCGATAGCCAACTAGCGCCAGGAGAAAGCTACCCTCCCAGAAGCGTGGAAAAGCCGTGAGTGGGGTTAAGGGGAGCGCCACTGCTCACCAAGACCCGCCCGGAACCAGCGGGATGCAGGGTCAGAGGAGAACTCAGGGACAGGAAACCTCTGAACCGTACGGTTTCCATCTGTGGGGGGAGACCTCTGCCTGGGCCACCAGGGGTCTGTGCATGGGGACCTAAGCCTGGGCCACAGGGCTACAGGAGAGAGCTGGTATCCCAGCAGGGCTGACACACCTTTGAGCACAGGCAAAACCACCCCTTCTGTTCAAACTCACTGGATCAAGAGGGACCTTTGCAGAGCCATCAGGACATAGGAACCAAGGGAAAGCTGAAGACAAGATCCTTCTGGTTTCTGTCTGCACCCCAGAGCAGTCCCTGTGCCAAAGCTCTCCAAACACAAACAACTCTCAGAGAGAGCTGGTCTTCAAGGAGTATTGACACAGAGGCCTGCAGGAGGGGTAAGCCACAACCAGACAGAGTAAGATCAGCTAACATCAGAGATAACAAGATGGCAAAAGGCAAGGGTAAGAACAAAAGGAACAGAAACCAAGAGTACTTAGCACCATCAGAACCCAGCTCCCCCACCACAGCAAGCCTTGGATACCCCAATACACCAGAAAAGCAAGACTCAGATTTAAAATCATTTATCATGATGATGATAGAAGCCATTAGAAAGATATGAATAACACCCTTAAAGAAATAAAAGAGAAAGGAGATAAACAACTAGAAGCCTTTCAAGAGGAAATACAAAAATCCATTAAAGAATTACAGGAAAACAAAATCAAACAGGCAGAATTTCAAGAAAACACAATCAAACAGACAAAGGAAATGCACAAAAATATCCAGGAGCTAAAAATAGAAATAGAAACAATAAAGAAACCACAAAGTGAGACAACCCTGGACTTAGAAAACTTAGGAAAGAGATCAGGAGTCATTGCTGTAAGCATCACCAACAGAATACAAGAGATAGAAGAGAGAATCTCAGAAGCAGAAGAAACCATAGATAACATCGACACAACAGTAAAAGTAAATGCAATATGCAAAAAGCTTCTAACCCAAAACATCCGTGAAATCCAGGACACAATGACAAGACAGAACCTAAGGATAATAGGTATAGAAGAGAGTGAAGATTCCCAACTTAAAGGACCAGTAAATATTTTCAACAAAATTATAGGAGAAAACTTCCCTAACCTAAAGAAAGAAATGAACACAAATATACAAGAAATTTACATAACTCTAAACAGATTGGACCAGAAAAGAAATTCATCCCATCACATTATAGTGAAAACACGAAATACACAAAACAAGGAAAGAATATTAAAAGCAGTAAGGGAAAAAGGCCAAGTAACATGTAAGGCAGACCTATCAGAATTACACCTGACTTCTCACCAGAGACTATGAAAGCTAGAAGATCATGGGCAGAACTCATACAGACCCTAAGAGAACACAACTGCCAACCCAGGCTGCTATACCCAGCAAAACTCTCAATTACCATAGATGGTGAAACTAAAATATTCCATGACAAAACCAAATTTACACAATATGTTTCCACAAACCCAGCCCTACAAAGGATAATGGATGGTAAACGTCAACTCAAAGAGGAAAGTACACCCTGGAAAAAGCAAGAAAGTAATCTTTTAACAATTTCAAAAGAAGATAGCCACATAAAAGTAAAAATAACATTGAAAATAACAGGAACCAACAATCACTATTCCTTAATATCTCTGGACATCAATGGAATAATTCCCCAGTAAAAAGACATAGACTGACAAGCTGGATCCATAAAGAGGACCCAGCATTTTGCTGCATTAAAAAAACACATCTCCATGATAAAGATAAGCACTACCTCAGAGTAAAGGGCTGGAAATCAATTTCCAGGCAAATGGTCCCAAGAAACAGGCTGGAGTAGCCATTCTAATATCAGATTAAATCGACTTTCACCCAAAAATCATCAAAAAAGATAAGGAAGGACACGTCACACTCATCAAAGGAAAAATCTACCAAGAAGAACTCAATTCTGAACGTCTATGCTCCAAATGCAAGGGCAACCACATTCATAAAAGAAACTTTACTAAAGCTCAAAGCACAAATTGCCCCTCACACAATAATAGTAGGCGACTTCAACACCCCATTATCATCAATGGACAGGTCTTAGAAACACAAACTAAACAGAGACACAGTGAAACTAAAAGATGTTATGGACCAAATGGATTTAACATATATCTATAGAACATTTCATCCTTAATCAAAAGGATATACCTTCTTCTCAGCACATCATGGTACCGTCTCCAAAATTGACCATATAATAGGTCACAAAACAAACCTCAACCTATACAAGATGATTAAAATAATCCCATGCCTCCTATCAGATCACTATGGATTAAGGATTGGTCTTCAATGGCAACAATAACAACAGAAAGCCCACATACACGTGGAAGCTGAACAATGCTCTACTCAATGATAACTTGGTCAAGGAAGAGAGATAGAAATTAAAGACTTCCTAAAATTTAATGAAAATAAAAGTATAACATACCCAAACTTATGGGACACAATGAAAGCAGAGTTAAGAGGAAAACGAATAGCTTTAACAGCCTCCAAAAAGAAACTGGAGAGAGCATACATTAGCAGCTAAAAAGCACACCTGAATGCTCTAGAACAAAAAGAACCTAATGCACCCAAGGGGAGTAGAAGGCAGGAAATAATAAAACTCAGGGCTGAAATCAACCACGTTGAAACAAAAAGAACTATACAAAGAATCAACAAAACCAAGTAGCCTTCCTATACTCAAAGGATAAACAGGCTGAGAAAGAAATTAGGGAAATGACACCCTTCACAATTGTCACAAACAATATAAAGTATCTTGGTGTGACTCTAACCAAGCAAGTGAAAGATCTGTGTAACAAGAACTTCAAGTCTCTGAAGAAAGAAATCAAAGAAGACCTCAGAAGATGGAAGCTCTTCTGTACTCATGGATTGGCAGGATTAATATAGTAAAATTGGCCATCCTGCCAAAAGCAATCTTCAGATTCATTGCAATCCCCATCAAAATTCCAACTCAATTCTTTATAGACTTAGAAAGAGCAAATATCAAATTCATTTGGAACAACAAAAAACCCAGGATAGTAAAAGCTATTCTCAACAACAAAAGAACTTCTAGTGAATCGGTATTCCTGACCTCAAGCTGTACTAAAGAGCAGTAGTGATAAAAAAAAAAAAAAAACTGCATGGTATTGGTACAGTGACAGGCAGGTAGATCAGTGGAATAGAACTGAAGCCCAAGAAATGAACTCACACACCTATGGTCAATTGATTTCGACAAAGGAGCTAAAACCATCCAGTGGAAAAAAGACAGCATTTTCAACAAAATGTGCTGGTTCAACTGGCGGTCTACATGCAGAAGAATGCGAATTGATCCATTCCTATCTCCATGTACAAAGCTCAAGTACAAGTGGATCAGGGGCCTCCACGTAAAACCAGATACACAGAATCTAATTGAAGAGAAAGTGGGGAAAAGCCTGGAACACATGGGCACAGGGGAAAAGTTCCTGAACAGAACACCAATGGCTTATGCTCTAAGATCAAGAATAGACAAATGGGACCTCATGAAATTGCAAAGCTTCTGTAAGGCAAAGGACACTGTCAATAGGACAAAATGGCAACCAACAGATTGGGAAAGGATCTTTACCAATCCTAAGTCTGAAAGAGGGCTAATATCCAACATATACAAAGAACTCAAGAAGTTAGACTCCAGAAAACTAAATAACCCCATCAAAAAATGGGGAACAGAGCTAAACAGAGAATTCTCAACTGAGGAAATTCGCAGGGCTGAGAAGCACCTAAAGAAATGCTCAACATCCCTAGTCATCAGGGAAATGCAAATCAAAACAAGTCTGAGATTCCACCTCACACCAGTCAGAATGGCTAAGATCAAAAACTCAGGTGACAGTAGATGCTGGCAAGGATGTGGAGAAAGAGGAACACTCCTCCATTGTTGGTGGGATTGCAAGCTGGCACAACCACTCTGGAAATCAGTTTAGTGGACCCTCAGAAA
>CM052702.1:131019594-131044873 GCA_028551405.1 Uromys caudimaculatus
CTTCAGACCTGCCTCAGAGCTACAATGCATTCAGAACATTAAAGCAGCTGACAGGATGACTTTTTGCAGGCCTTCCCAGGCACTGGAGTTTTTCTGTTAATTTGCTGCACTAGGTCATAAAAGATCTCATTAACATTTATTTTGGACTTTGCAGTGGATTCTAAGAACTCACAGTTTTCCACAGTCTTGCTAGGTTCTGACCTCGTTCCTTTCCTACAACTCTTTCATCTTCCAAGTCCCATTTATTACCATGGAACATCATCAGTGTCTTTAACCCAAAGACTCTGTTCTCTTAGATCTTGTAAGTCATTAAATGTAGACTGTGCTGTGATGGAGTAAACCAGAGCAAAGCCTTGTCCGTTCTTCCTGTACAGATCTCTCAGGGCTGTAAACTATTCCTTTTCTGCAGTATCCAAGTCTGAAGCACACACTGCTGTTCATCTAGTTCAACTCGCTTTCTATAAGAATCTTCTATCGAAGGATCATATTTTTCAATAAAAAATCCTTGAACAAACTGTACAGTCAGAGCCGACTTCCCAAAACCTCCTAAGCCAAGAACGACTAGCTTATATTCATGCATGATGCACACTCCTCACACTTACTACCTCTCAAGCTGTCACCTGGTTGCCACCATCGCTATGTCCCCCCTTCCCCAACCCTCCCCCCAAAACCCCTGGTGCTGTCCCTTCAGGTTGCTGCTGCTCCAGGCGCCATGGCGGTCTCTGTGGCAGCCACAGCCATTGCTGACACTCAGGCTACTTTCCAAGCCTGAATCTGGGCAAGGTTTAGTGGTGTCACCTTGATGTCAGGCTTTCAGCCTCACTCTCACTTCCGCCCCTGGGCAGGACCGCAGGAGCGCAGCCATAACCTATATTTTCTAATTCAAACAAATCTGCACTGGTCCCTCATAAGACTAATATCTACAAAGCTCTCTCGTTATGTCTATTCAGTCCCCTGGAGAAAGGGACATGAAATGGCAAACGGAGGAACAGGGGAGTTAAGAATCACGGATGAATTTGAATTCAGGGAGCATTATTAAGGTTTTAGAAAAGAGAACTCCCATGTACAAAGTGCAGATACAGCAAAGGATCTATGAGGCTATTTTAGAAACATTTTGGCGACCATAAAATTAATTAATATGTCACCATAAACCCCAGTCCATAGAATCTGAAACTTCCCGACGATGATAAGATATCCAAAACAGAATTGTGAGAGTGGAGGCAGAAAATGCACCCCTGGTCCACACCCCCGCTCTGCTCCTGCCCATTTCCAGGCCCAATGCTCCTCTGACCTGGCAGTTGACAGGACCAACTGATGAACGTCCTAGGAGGCCAACACAGCAACTGCAGCTTAAGGAAGTTATCAGGTTCCTCAATACCTCAGGAAGACTCCCACCATGACTTCCTGACAGCGAGGCAGCGGAGATACCTGGAGAAAGCTGAAATGGTGGAACTTCCTGTCACGTAGGCCTGGTTCCTCAGAGCAACTCCTTCTGGACCCGCCCAATATTCAGCAGCTTCCTGTTACATAATTCTTCTAAGCCCACCTACCTCGGGATCTTTCATTAATTTGCTTCCAAATTCCTCACAGCTATTTTTGTTGCTTAGGATTTTTGCTTGCTTGCTTGCTTGCTTGTTGCTTTGTTTTTGTTTGTCTATTCCTTAAACTCATCTGATCAGGCAGGAATGCCCGCACTCCCAATCAGGAACCACTCCCCCAGCACTCTTGCAGGCTGCCTTCCACACAACTGAGCTGTCAGGATCCCAGGACCTACTCTGCACAGCTTCCCCACAAGCTTGCTGGGGGTCTTGACCAGAACCAGATGTAGTAGGACACTACACCTGGGTTCTGAACCCTTCACATGCAAGTGATCCTGCCTAACTTCTCACATTTAGCCCAAGATCCCTTGGGCTAAAAATGCACAAAAGGCAGCAATCCCTCTGAATTCTGAAACTCAGAACAAATACCCACAACTAAGTAGAACTAAGATAAAATGCCCTTGGCACAAACCACAATCCATATATGTATCCCATAAGGAGGGTAATTTACATGATATCCAAGATAATGAATGGAAAACCCAGAGTCCTGACTGAGGAGTTCAAAGCTTGTAAACCATGGAAATCAACTCAAAGAGAACAGGAACAAAATGATTTGTAGGCAAAAAAAAAAATAAGAGCACATGCCTGAAGAAAATGAGAACAACATAGATATGAAAATTGAGTTCAATAGGTGCTTAGAAACACCAAGAAAAAAAAAAAGATCCTGAACAGAAAATGCAGTAAGGTAAATAATAATAACTCATAGATAACTTGTGGGAGACAGATTATCAGACTTTAAGAAAAGGTAGTGGAGCTGGATGCCTCAGTCAAAGAAAATGTTGAATTAAAATAATGTTAGGTTAAGTCACAATATTATTTATTGCTTGAAGGGGGAGGTAAAATAGCAAAACCCCTTTAGAAAATGGTCTAGATTTTTCTCAAAAGAAAAAAAGAAAGAAAGAAAGAAAGAAAGAGAATCAAAAGAAAGAAATCTAGAAATAGAACTACAATAAACACTGCAGTTTAGGCATTCGTTCACAGATGGTTTCCTGATTGTTCTCTATAATTCTCTATGTACACACATGCACATCTGAATATGCTGGGGAAAGGAGACTCCAGAATGACACAACTGCCTGGAGATTGTACCTAAGAAATCAACTCTTTTCATGATTATGAGGCCCAGGTTTCTCAGACTTCTGAGGTTCAAAAAACTGTTGTGATGTTTGTGACAGGTTAAAATGGATTCCAGATTAGCATAGAGGTAAGAGCTCAAAATCCCAAGCCCAGACCTGGTGGTCTGTTCATAAAGCACAGGGTTCTGAGCCCATGGGCACCTTTCAGATGGCAGAGTTACTTGTTTTCCATTGTAATGACATTTATTCTTTCCCACATTAGGCTAATGCAAAAAATAATAATAATGTCACCAGCTAATTAATTCCGCCTATGTGAATAGATTAAACATAATGGTGATTAATAATGCATCTGAGATTTGTTAAGGAAAGAAATAAATGCCTTTCCCTCAGATGCATTTAACTAAGTGTGAGTCCAAAGCTGAATCCTATACTTCCTGTTTCCTGTGCCTTCCATCATCTGTCTGTCTGTTGCATGAGTTTAAATCTGTGACTTTCTGAAGGCTGTCTTGTGTATCTCTTTCTATGTGAGTATGCCTTCTGTCTCTGCTTAAGTGCCTATTTGTGTACTCTTTAATTATCTGTCTCTTGTCTATTTGTAACTTCCTGGCGGGCCTTGAGAGAGAGCTATGCAATTGTTATGGAATATCAAGGAAATCTTCACATGGGGAAGGAATGTGATAGTGCACAAAAACATTTTAACAGAGTTTTTAAAAGCATTAGGTAACTGATTCCACGTGATCTATACAAAAAATATTTATAAAAATCACTGTTTATCAATCAATACCCTTAACAGTATATTCATTTTGGAAGGTTGCTTTAAGCCTCTGTATTTCATGCTTTCAACATTTGATACTCATGCAGACTCTGGGTTAGGCATGGAAAATTGCAAAAATTACCATTGTAGGTATGCATCAGGTTAGGTTTTAAATGTTGATAACAAGAGAAATCCAAGGAAAATAACATTGGTTTTTACCTTATTCTTTGAAAAGTATGTTAAACCATCATGTTGAGTACACAGTAGGATCATCTTTTGTATAATACATTGCCACACTTATGATTCTGCCAATGCATAGGAAAGCACCATGGAGCAAGACTCCATGGAGTTCTGCTGGCTGTATTCTTTGTAAAATGTTTGTAAAAAAACTTTTTGAAAAGTGCCATTTCTAAGTTTATGAAGATGATTTTAATGAAGTCTCTGAATACTAAAAGAGATGGAGTTCCAGGTGATCTTGTCTTTTCCACTGGGTTACATCCACTGAGTTGTTGGCCCAGGCTGTTTCATAAAAATACCCAACAATGCAGGCCATTACAACAAAAGGAGTTGCTTTTCCCAAACTGACAACAAGTCCTCATTGCTAAAGACAAGACCGACACAACTCATTGTATGTGAAGAGTTAAAGCTGGTACCTGCAAGAACATTGACTCTTATGTTCCAGTGTCCTCGTTATGGGAGGATGCTTTGCATGCTGCACAAAGAGAAATATATACACGGAATCAACACAAAGCCTTTGAACTATAATCTGTCCTTCCTGCAAAACAGGCTAGGTCAGTGATGTCATGAATTTATTAGGAATAACCAAGCAATATCTGATTTGACTTAAATGTTATTTTTCTGTATGCACGTGAATATACGGATATGATCAGAGTGTTGCCCCGGGCCTCGGGGTCATCAACGTGGACCTAAGGAGGGGACAGATGAATGGGAGACAAGAGACAGCAAGGAAGGAGAGCAAATCGCAAGTCGTGCATTCTGATCAAGCTCTCAAAGTTTATTTCAGGACAGCAGCTTAAAAAGACAGGCAGGCGGGAAGGTTACACGTGGCCCAAGGCCAACCACTACCTTAACCAGTTTTCAGGAAATACCAGAGTTCTTTCAATTCCTGGGACCCAAGACCGCAAAGGCCCTGTCCTTTCTAACCTTGCACCTTAACTGGCTCTCAGCAGACCACATGGCTTGTCCTTGACAGAGTTACTCCCTAGCTACTTCCTAGTAACAATTAATCAAAAATTAGTCTGATTGTTTCAGATGTACTTTCAGACCATTTGTGATTGTATACAGTCTTGTTTCAGAGCACCCACCTATCAGCTTATAGTCATTCTATTAGATGCTTGCCAGATTGGACACCCACTCCCTCACCCTCTCACTTGCCTCTATTTTCTTATAAACTTGTCCTGCTGCTGGTTCAAGGCTGCTCTACCTGCACTTCCTGTCCTGCTGTGTCAGGGTTGGGTTGGAGGAGAGCCCAAGCCTGAGCTTGTAGTAAAGAGATCTAATACTACTACATAGGAAATGGCTCCTTGCTGGCTTTGGGGGTTCAAGAACACTTCCTGGCACAACAGTTTCATATCTGGGACAAGGGACTAAGGTTCATCTTTTATATATGAAAGCAAATCTGGCCTCAAGGTTCTCCCAGCATCCCTCAGATTTGACCTGGCATACCCTGCCCCTATTCCCAGCACAGGAGCTAGCCTGCCCTTTCCCTAGAGGCTCTTCCCCATATAATGCAGTCATTTTGTTATCCTCCCCTTCCCCTTCTCTCTCTTTCTCTCCCCCCCCCCTCTCTCTCTCTCCTTCTCCTCCTCCTCCTCCTCCTCCTCCTCCTCCTCCTCCTCCTCCTCCTCCTCCTCCTCCTCCTCCTCTTCCTCCTCCTCCTCGGTCTTTGGGGCCAGTGAACTGGCCCAAGAGCAGCTTCCCAATAAACTGGCACTTAATATAATCTAATCTAGCTTGAATTGGCTCATTTGAGCATCAGAGAATTTATCAATGGGAATGGGCCTAGTGGCTGGTTGTAAATCTGGTTTGTCTCCTTTGTTCTGCTCTTCACCCATATTTCTGAACAAGCCTAGTGAACAAAAACGTGTATCCTAGCATCCTGTCTCTAACAGGCATGGTTGGCATAGTACTCATCTGTGGGGTGTTTTAGAGGGCATCCTCATTCATCTAAATTCTATGTGGTGTGACTTCTACAACACAGATTAATACTGGAGTGCTACCCAACACATGAGACGCCTCTTACAACCTCCGCAAAATGAACTCCAAATGGATCTTACAACTAAACGTTAAATGCTAAAGGCAGAAGTTGTAGAAGAGAAACCAGGGCTCTTCGAGTCGGCATTTTGCCAAGGAAGTTTCTGCAAACAAGCCCGTACTCCAAATGCTTGGTGCAAAAGGAGCCCCCATAATTTAATTATTCAGAGACAATAACCGGATCCACGGAAGGACTAGAACTGAAAGAGACCCCACAGGTGGCCACGTCGGGCCGCCGCTTACCACCCAGTCCCCAGGAAGGACCCACCACACCAGCTCCCGAGGCTCAGCCGCCAGCTCGTCCCGGATGTGGGCAGTGACCCTGTGCTCACCATGTAGCAAGTTCAGACCTTGCCTGAGCGTCCCTCAGAGCACCCAGTATGCACTTCCCCTTCTTCCTCCTGAAATCAAGAGAGAGAGCTGGCATCTGTAATTCTCAAAATTAACCGGGAAGCCTCCTCCAGCCAGGAACCCCCGTAACTTCCTGGAATGCTGGGAATTGTAGTTCTTTGGAAATAACAAAGGCTCATGGGAAAGTATGGTGGCCTAATTGATTTTTTTCAACGTATAATTCCCTGTAATAAGTGACTGAGGTTAGTCAAGCTGGCAAATTCCCGGGGGAATTTTCCTAACCAAGGTCCATCTCTTGGTCAGTATTTAATATTAAATAAATGCTTGCTTTCAATTTGGTTTAAAATCGTTGAGTCGTTTTTTTTTCCAGCAAAAATCAGGTTTAACATACAAAAGTCCATAAGGAGATTACTCTACCACACAATTGCTCTTCAGTCCCTAAACTGGAAAGTGAGCTGAGCTGCCAAGGTTGCTAAGTGTCCTGAAGGCAAGATTTTCACATCAGGCAGCTGAAGTGGGATCCTCACAGAAGCAAGCAGCCTCTAGAAGATTCTAAAATAAGCAGTTAGCCAGAGGGGATTCCAGCACAAACAGGCTGAGATTAAGTTAGCCAGGATATCCTGACCTTGGGTTCCTAGAAATGGAGTTGGGTAATTTTCCATAGAATTCTTTTTTTTTTTTTTTTTTTTGGTTTTTTGAGACAGGGTTTCTCTGTGTAGCCCTGGCTGTCCTGGAACTCACTCTGTAGACCAGGCTGGCCTCGAACTCAGAAATCCACCTGCCTCTGCCTCCCAAGCGCCGGGATTAAAGGTGTGAGCCACCACTGCCCAGCTTTCCATAGAATTCTTGATCAAAGAGATCCAATTCTAGTTAAAACTAAAATGGCCTCAGCAGCAACACAAGATGGAGGAGTGGTGGTATTGTCTTGCTTGCTCTGTCACAACACGTTGTGTAATGCCTTGTAGGTATTGGAAATCGAACCCAGATTCTCTACAAGAACATCCAGTGTTTTAATGATTGAGTCATCTCTCTTCAGCCCTTGGTATAAATTAACATTTCCTCTTACCTGGGCCTCAAAAACAACACTGAGAACAGAGTGGGGAAACTGGCCACACATTCCATCTACTCTGGCAACTGAGGGTAATTGGTTGCACTTCATGCAAGCTAGAACACTTGACAAGGCAAACTTGATAAGACCCTGTAAAAAAATAAAATTAAAGGCACAGGGTAGGTGGCAGCTCACACTTGGTAGCTGAGCTGAGGCATGAGAATCTTCTTTTCCTGGCTAGCATGGAATAATTTAGGAGACCTATGTCTAAATAAGACGGAAGCCTGGGGTGAGTGCACTTGCTTTCTGTCCCAGCACTACTGGGGGAAAGTAAGCAGATCTCTCTTAGTTTAAGACCAACCTGATCTACATAACAAGTGTCAGGCAGACAATGCTTCTTAGTGAGACCCTATCTGAAATGACAATAATACACAAAATAAAGAAGCCCAGGAGAGAAATGGCCTACAGTTACAACTCACACTAGAGTTTCTTTGCTCACACATATCTTTCCATATATTACATGCAACATGAAGATCCCCTTGGGGTCAGACTTCAGTTTCTCCAGCTGTTCCTAACACTGGAGCTTACTTTTCACCCTTGCTGTTTAAAAGCTTGTCTTAGTTTCAGTTCTGTTCCTGTGCCTGTGCTGGACAAGATCCTTATCCCATGGTTAGCATCACATTTGTAATTCTGCCTGATTCTCCTCAACACTGGCATAAGACGCAGGGTATTACTCGTGTGTCTTTCTACAGGTTCTGAAAACAAAAGTAACTAACCCCAACCATTTCACAGATTGTTCCCAGCCAGTCCCATCAATTGAAGACAGATTGTAGGAAGGTTTCTTGGGAAAACTTTCACTTTCCTTTGAGGGTCTTCATGAAGAAATGGTTCAGCATTAAAGGATGAAGCTCTATATCTCCACCATTCCCACTCCCTAGTGGAGTGGGATTCAGAGCAGCAGGGTTAGGGTGGGCAGGATAACTGTAAAGCACACTCCCCATGGATGCTTCACAGTCCACGCTGCCTTGAGGAGCTGTGGCTGTGAGACTAACCCATAAAAGGCAAATGTGAAAATCAGCTTTCTACTAAGTGGAAAGTGACCCTGACACTGAGCTGCTCCCTGTAAAGGGAGGAGGAAAAGCCTTCCTAAGCTTTGTTCTGACCAGATATGCTTCTGGTTATCTTCCACAAAACAGCTTTACCTGAATCCTTTTGAATGAGCTTCCAAGCCTTTCCTACATTGCGACAGCTGGCAGTGCAGGAGCTCCTGAGTGATGAAGACATGGCATCCGGGAGCTTGCTCTGAAGACCGGGCTAGCCTAGAACTCAGAGATCCATGTCCTGCCTCCCGCTCTGGAGTGCTGGGATCAAAGGCATGTGCCATCACTAGCCTTAACTTAGTATCTTTTCAGTATCTTTTTTTTTAGTGTCTTGAAACCCCATATGTAGAATAGCCTTCCTTGAACACACAGAGATCCCCAGGCTCTGCCTCCCAACTGCTAAGATTATGTGTTTCACTCCACTTAAAAAAATTTAGTCACCAAAATATGTAAAATAAAATACAATTTTAAAGAGTTTCTTAATCTCACATCAATAATCAAGGCCCTGGTTTCTACATCCATCTTCAGTGTAGCCCCTCTTCCTATCTCTGTAAATGGCGGCCTCAAGAATCTAATAAGTCAGGGTATATCTTGGATTCAGTCTTGATTCTGCTTCCTTTTTTTACATATTCCATATCCAGACTGCTAGTACATTCTCTAGAACTTCCTTAGTACATTTCCAGAGTCTACAATCTCTCTCTCTGTTGGCCGGGAACCAACAGATCTGCAGCTTTCTTATTAGCCTGAGAGAGGCCATTTTTTGTATAAGTTAGGCTTGAAAGTAAATGTAGGCCTGAGTTTCAGGTTCCTGAGAAATAGGCTTTTGTTCAGGTTCTGTCTCCTTGGAGATGGATTCTTTCCCAGGTCAGGGTGACCCCCTTGTGGTTAGGTGATCAGCAGAGCATAGATATTTGCCTTAGTAACATGTCCTGGTGGCTGGGAACCTGTACTTCTTGGAATCTCCCCACCCCTATGGCATAGTCTAAAGCCCCAATTACATTGCTTTAGAGTCCTTCTATATTGTTTAAGATTCTTATACTTCCTTCTCCTTGTACCTTATAAAAGCTTGGAAATAAAGTTAATCTTTGGAGCTTGATCAGATATCCTGTCTTGTTTCCAGGTATCTCTGCTCTTGCCTCATTCCTCATCCTTCAGTCCCCTCCTTAGGTCCACGTTGACTGACCCCGCGAGCCGGGGCACAAGTCAGATAAGTGTTGAGAGCGTTAGGATTCCTGGGGGCCACAGTGGACAGTTGCAACTACGGTAGTATGCAGTATGTGACCCCGGCTGATTTGGGTGCTGTTCTGTCTTTTTTTTTTTTTTTTTTTTTTTGGTTTTTCGAGACAGGGTTTCTCTGTGTAGCTCTGGCTGTCCTGGAACTCACTCTGCAGACCAGGCTGGCCTCGAACTCAGAAATCCGCCTGCCTCTGCCTCCCAAGGGCTGGGATTAAAGGCGTGCGCCACCACTGCCCGGCTGTTCTGTCTTAAACAGGGTGAGTATTCCCCTATCCATCCTGAACGCTTCACACCTTTATCAAATTCATAGACAAGAACTTTGATGCATCTGACTCTCTGGCTCTGCCTCAGGAAACCTCCCTACCCTTAGAGGCTAGAGGCAGCCAAGGCCAGGATCCTGACCTAGCCTTAGGAAGAGAGCTTGCTCCAAGGTTATTGAATGCTACAGCTTTGGCTGGTGAAGTCCTCAGTCCCTGGGAAGGTGTGTTGCCTGTCCCCTACATGATGTCTAAGATGGGTATCTACATGGGCCCTATTCACTGAGCTCTTGGGTACCACATTTATAGCTCTTAGGAGCACTGTTCCTCAGAGAAATGGCAGTCACTGTCTTACCTCACCCCCACACAGGCCATGGAGGCAGAGGAGGGCTGGTGGCAGAGATGGATTTGAACCCAGACCTTTATGTTCCTATCATGCATCCCATATCGTAGTCAAGATGGGAGTCAAAGGGTGTCCTGCTTAAGCTGGTAGAGGACAAAGTAGCTGCAATGGGGAGAAGAGGAGAGGAGAAGAGAGAAGAGAAGAGGAGAGAAGAAAGACACTATGGCTCCCCTATAAAGTGGGTAGAAAGGGACCATTCTCAGTATTGGGTTCTCAAGGGAGGCTTAGTGAAGTCACATAACTTAGGTATTTAGGGCCAAGTCCAGCACAGAAAGGATTCCATTAATATCCATGTTCTCTCTTGGGGAGGGTCGCGGTGGCCAAGTCAACATGGAATGAGATTGGGGTGACCTAGGGTAAACCAGTGGGTAGACAGAGCTGCTGCCCCGGGGGTGGGGGGGATCGTGGCTGCTCAGGGGATTTTTCCATAGTTGTATAGGACAGATGCCTTTAACCTTTGCTTTCCACAGCACTATGTGCTGGGCTGGAACATCCTGGTGGTGCCAACATCCTGAAAATACTTTTTGACAAAGTTCCAGTGCTTGAACGACCTAGACTAACCCTTCACTGCCCTTGGTGGGAATTGGCTGCACATCTTTTGCTTATAGTTATATTTCTCACTGTTTAGGGCCTGTCTCTGAAAGCTAGAGCTGGGATGACAAAAAGCTGGTACAAACAAGGATGGAATCAATGAAAGTTTCCTGGAAAATAAACACTTATGCAGAAATGAGTCTTTCTTAGAATTTATTACTTAGATATGGATCACTAATGAATGTTATTAGTAAGCATGAGACAGAAGATTTGAGAAAAGTTATTAAAGAAGAAAACACTTAGGGAAATTCTAGAAGCTGAAAAACTAATTAAATCACTAGGTCCCTATGTTTAGCTTCAGAAATATGGAACTAGTATGAATCGGAAGAGATTTTGATCGGACAGTTAATGGCAAGCCTTAAGAAGTTTTAGGAATCCTGATGTTCTTCTATTCTTTATAGAACTGTAATAAAGATAGGAACCATTTTGAAACAAGGGTTCATGACAGAGACACAGAGGAAAACATTTTGACTTAGTGAACTGCCTGTATTCCTGAACAGACTTGTCAGATCAGAACACAGATCAGATCTGATATTATAGAAAAACAAAGAACAGACAGCCTTTCCTTAAGCAAGGGGCTGCACAGTATTTTAAGAATTAAAAAAAAAAAAAGGATGATGGTCTTATGCCAAATATACAAGAAATATAGAGGAAGGAAAGGAAGGATTAAACAAGGATCAGAGAGATTGAAGTTTTGTAGAAAGCCAAGCTTGATACAACAGGTGGTAAGAAATAACTTTTGTTACATTAGTTGTGTGCCAAACTGAGAATAAAATTCAAATAGAGTAATCAAATGCCTAGACTTCAGATAAACTGCAAGGCTTTAGAACACCGATCTTCAGGAAGAAAACACTGAGTTAAAAGAAATACATTTTTATCATAACATTCATTTTTAGTTCTCATAAAATTGCTATTTGCTTGCTTTAGTCCTCTTCCAATAGTCTTGTGTTATTGAGGAAGACTTTAGATGTAAATGTATTTTGAAAAGCTGTTTAATCAATGAATAAAGCTTCTGAGGAAATGACTGTATGTATAAAATCTGAGAGACACAGGTTATCAGAGTAGGTCAAGCCATGCTGAAAGTACTTCCTGTCCATCCTGTCTGTCATGAAATGAAACTGAAACATGAAACCCTTGTCTGATTGTTCCCTTGCACTCTGGCATCCACCTGTTTCAAGCCCTGTCCATCGTCAGGGCTGGTCTTCAACAACATCTTCCCTCTAAAGTCCGAGGAAAGCTCTGTCCTCAAGAGTCTGGACCTCTGGTCCTCTGTGTCCTGTGGAGCAGCACAGTGCCAGCATCTGTCAGCCACAAGCCCATCCCACCTGGTAGGGTTCAGGGTGTGTCCCAGCCTGGGGTGGGAAAGTGTCCACATGGGACAGATCCTATAAGATGGGGAACCCAGACTCTGACAAGGTGTCCCTGAAACTTTGACACTCCTTGACACCTGCTCCAGTCAGGAAGGAGGCCCTCATTCCAGGTACTAGAGGAACTGCTGCTATTACTGCGTCCCACCTATCACCAAGGGACCCCATAATATTTTACTATTCATCTGTCCCCTAGTAGCTCCCCAAGGCCTCACTACTTTCCTTCCAGGCCTTGCCAGCACAGGACCCACCACTGATCTGGTCAAAGCCTCAGTTTGCCCAGCTCTGTCCCTCCCACTAGAAGCCCTATGGACTGACTACCCAGAAGGTGGCAGTATTCTACCAGTGCCATCAGCCTCCCCTGAGGAGAAGCACCTGGGAGCTGGAAGTGGACAAGATGGAGGTGACAGAGCTGTCTTTCCTCAGTTGACCCTTCTGACTCCTGAGGTCTTGAAAGTGGGAATTCCAGGGCAGAGGGGAGGGAGTGCTCTGAGAGTGTGCTAATAAAGCCCAGGGTCCTGTACTTCCTGTTTCCACGTAAGCTTCTCTTTTCTGATGGTCCTCTTGATGTCCAGGTGTCCTGGCCTCATTTGGTCTCACTTTGCCTAAGGGAGACATTGGCTACCTGTGGGTGCACACCCACCACTGTGAGTGTAGATATTTTGTGTATTCTCTACCATACGGTCTCACAAAGCCCAGGCTATTCTGGAACTTACAATGAAGCCAAGGATGTCCTTGAACTTCTGATCCTTCTGCCTCTACCTCCTGAGTATGGAATATGGGCATGTGCTACTGGGCTCTGTTCAGGATACTAGCTTTTTCTGTAGCTCTCAAATCTAGATAGATGGCTATCTACCAAACAAATGGGTGTTTGGGTCACCAAAGCAGGTTAGACCAAGGTCAGATGTTAACATATCTCAGACCTGGGGAGATGGCTAAATGGATACAAATCCTAACTATGTAAGTTTGAGGATCTGAGTTCAAATCCCCAGGACCCATGTAAAAGCCAGGCACATAGCAAGTGTTCATAATCCTATGGGAAGGTGAGAGGTGGAGATAGAGGAATCCCAAAGGCTGATGGGCAAGGTAACCTGGCTTATACACTGGACGAACAAGAAATCCTTCATCAAGGTGGAATATGGACCCACATCCAACATGGTCTTCTGACCTTCATATGCATACCACGGCATGCATGTACCTGTATCAACACACATACACGTGTCTCAGCAAGGGACTCATTGAAAACTGAGCCCTCTCCTTAATCTCTCCAGGGTTCTCTTGAGGTCCCGGGGCATGCTCATTTCGGAGCCCAGGTCTAGAAACTGGGTGACCCACAACCCCAGGAAGGATAAACTGAGAAACTGACAGCCAAGTACCATATTAGAAGTAGATTTGATAGGTGTTAGGGAGTGTTGTATTAAGATTTAATTAATAAATTCCCACAGGGGGTCACTACCTGCTTCAATCGGTTATGTTCCCGAATGAAAGACACACACACACACACACACACACACACACACACACAGCCTTTATATATTTTAATATGCCTTATGCAGCACTATAGCTGGACAGCTGCCAAGCCTCCATGCAGCTAGAATCTACCTCTCACCGATAACGCCAAGTTACTACTTACTACATTCTGTGTTCTGTCTTGGCTGCTCTAGACCCATAGAGCTCCTTCACATGCCTCTGTGTCCTCCACTATTCTCGGGCATGGCACGTCTCCTCTCCTCCACACTCTACTGGCATGATGCATCTCTTCTTTCTCCTGCTGTTCCTGCTCCTAAACCCGGGAATCCTAAAATCCCGCCTCTGTCTGTCCTCCCCAGCTATTGGCTGCTGGCATCTTTATTTACCAATCAGAACCAACTGGGGGCAGGTTCCCAGAAGCGCGTGCAGACCCGCTCCCGGGAACAGTTTTTTGGGGGACACAAATTAGCATTAGAATACAAGCACCTACAAGGCAGTGGGATCCTATTTCTCCCACGCCTTGTATGCTTTAGGTTGCATAATATTACATTTCTGCTTTGGTGAGTGAGGGGTGGCTCAGCAGTTAAGAGTATACACTACTTGTGGTGGTTTGAATGAGAAAATCCTCTTTTTAGACTCTGGGATGCGAATGCTTGTTCTCTAAGGAGGTGTGGCCTTAGAGAAAGAATGCCACTGAAGGGGGACTTTGAGAGCTTAAAGACTCATTATTTTAAGTTTGTTTTCTCTGTGTCCTCTTTGTGGTTCAGGATAGGAGCCCTCTGCTCTCAGCTTCTAGCCGCAGCTGCCGTGCTGCCACACTGGCCCATTCATCATGAACTCTAACCTTCTGGAACCACACGTTCCAAAAACAAAGACAAAAAAACTTCTCTCTGTAAAGTTGCCTCGGTCATGGTGTTTTACTGTAGAAGCAGAAAAAATAACTAAGACATTGCTCCATCAGACCTCTGGCATTGGATCACCCATATGGAGATGCACAGATGCCTTAACTCCGGCTGCTGGGGACCCAACATCCCTCTTACTTCTGTAGACACTGGTGCCATGTATGCACACACTCATAAGTTTCTTTTGTTTTTAAGTTCCAGTTTCAGGCTGGAGAAATGGCTCAGCAGTTGGCATTGGCTGCTCGTTGAAAGGTCCCAGGTTCAATTCCCAGCAGCCACATGGTGATTCATAACCGTCTGTAACTCCAGTTCCAGGAAATTTGTTGGCCTTTTCTGGCCTTCATGGGCACCAGGCATACACATGATGCACAGGCAGGCAGGCAGGCATATCTTTAAAACAAAACAAGACAAATCAAAACAAAAACACTTTTGTCTTTTCTAATGCCAGATTCATACATAAAAACACAGCAAATAAGAATTTGAACCATTAAGAGGCATTTGCTTTTTGTGTGTTCTGTTTTACTTCTTTGGGATGAAGATGGCCTGGATCTTAGCAGGTTGGCTTCAAAGTCATAGCAATACTCAAACCTGAGCCTCTGGGTGCAAAGCATGCAGGTATGTACCGCCTTGCCCTGCTAAGCATGTTTTTGGTTTTTTGGGTTTTTTTTTTTTTTCAAAGTTTTTTTTAGCATAGAAGATTGTATTATCCTGTGACTTCTGCTCATGAAGCTGGAAAAATGATTTTCCTAACTTTCATGTCCCATGTGTTAGTCAGGGTAAGTCAGATCACGCTGCAGTAACAAGTTAATGCCCCAAACCTCTAATGAAAAGGCTTATTTCATTTATTTTTAAATTTTTCTATTTATTTATTTGTATACAATGTTGTACCTTGTACTTAAGAAACAATTTTTTTTCCTCACTTGGGGCTGGAAAGGTGGCTAGGTGGTTAAGAGTGCTTGCTACTCTTCGAAGACCATAGTTCTGTTCCAAGCACCTACGTGGTGGCTCACAATCATTCATAATCCAGGTTCTGGGGAATCCAGTGCCATCTTCAGGCCCATGTACCTGTGCACATACACTACACATTGAAATAAAAAGAAACAAATTGTTTCAACTAATGTGTCTTCTCATTACTCATATCCAGAGTAGAAAAATGAATGATTTCTTGCTTATGCTCTGGACAGGTTATTTAAGAAGGGTGAAAGCAATCAGAGATAGGACTGTTTAGAACCTAACAGGACAATTTGTCCTTTAAAGGCTCTGTCTGTCTGTCTGTGTGTTATTGTAAGGTGGTCCATACACCAGAGTGCACAAGTGATGGTCAGTAAACAACCCTGAGGAGTCAGTTCTCTTCTCTTTGTCACTCCTGGGCATCAAACCTTCTTGAATCATGTTGCCAGTACAAGAATTCTTGTCCAACTTCCCTCACTTCATCTGAGGAAACTCTATCCCCATTATACTTACCCCCTAATGTCTGTCTCCTCTTGCTGCTGGCAGCCATCATTATTTCTGTATCTATGAATTTAACTGGACTAGGAACTTTATATAACTGGAATCTAGCAACATCTGTCCTTCATTGACTGGTTAATTTCACTGTGTATAATGTCTTTAAGTTTCATCCATGGTGTAATATGTCAGAATTTCCTTAATAATTTTATTTTTTGGAAGAAGGCATGTTAAATATACTGCCATGAGTGGTAGGTGCCAATGACCGGCTTTGACATCTATGTGGTGGGTAAACTGAGGCAGACAGTCAATGGAAATCAGTGCTTAGAGCGGCTGACAGGGTGGATCCAGATGCCTACATGGTCTACTGCCAAAGGCAGCCAGCAATTAGAGAAGTTACTCAGCAGACGTTTTTCTGAGGGAACAAAGCTTAATTTCCTGGGGCTGGCACTCCCTGTGGCCAGCAGAAAAACTATGGACTCTTTTAGCTCCTTGGGGCTGGCAAGAAAGAAAAGGAAAGAGAGAAAATTCACACATACATACACGCACGCGCACGCGCACATGCACACACACACAAACACAGAGTGGATAAAACAAAAGGCAGAGTCCAATAACTTTATGCACACAAACATACATGTATACATACATACCCACATACATACATGCATACAGACCTACAGACATACATCTACACATTCACACATAGAATGATTAGAGCAAAGCTCCAATAAGCAGACTCCAAACATTTCATACATACACAGACAGACATAGATACACACAACTGGTAGCAAGTTCCAACACAGGCAGACAAGCCTTCCATTTATACATACATCTACATAGTTGATGGGTGGAACGAACAATGTTCCAAACCTCCGCTCATACAAACCTTACACATATACATTGTTGATGGATGTTCCAACCCTCATAGTTTATTCTTTCTTTTTTTTTTTTTTTTTTTTTTGGTTTTTTCGAGACAGGGTTTCTCTGTGTAGCCCTGGCTGTCTTGGAACTCACTCTGTAGACCAGGCTGGCCTCAAACTCAGAAATCCACCTGCCTCTGCCTCCCAAGTGCTGGGATTAAAGGCGTGTGCCACCACTGCCCCGGCTATTCTTTCTTCCATAACTTATATACCCTAGCAAAATCTTTCAAGCAGTATAAAATTACAACGTGATTACATTTCAGTTTCTTCTATTGAATGATTATGAAAAAACAATGTGTTCTTCAATACCTTTACAAGAAGTAACATTATGTAGTACAGGTAAAGAAAATAAATTATTTCCCCAAAAAAGCCACATACATTTATAACTAAGAAACTTGTTATAGTTTAACAAATTGTAAGCAAGCAAGGTAATTTTCTCAGCCAGTTTCTCTTCCTGGCAGGCAGTGGTTACAAAGAAAGGAGTAATTATTTTATTATTTATCTTTAAAAGTAACCTTGTAAGAATCTTAAAAGAAGTGAGGCAGTGGTGTCGCACACCTTTAATCCCAGCACTTGGGAGGCAGAGACAGGCAGATTTCTGAGTTCGAGGCCAGCATGGTCTACAGAGTGAGTTCCAGGACAGCCAGGGCTACACAGAGAAACCCTGTCTCGAAAAACCAAAAAAAAAAAAAAAAAAATCTTAAAAGAATCACAAATCTAAACTTTTATACAAAAATCAGTCATATCTGCCTTAAATCTTCAAAATGCATATCTACTCATCAGCAATTCTTAATAAATCATATCAGGAAGCTGAGGGCAAAAGTTGGTATTAGACATCAACCATCACCAGTGCAGCCTCAGTGAGGGTCATGTCAGCCAGGGCTGCCATTGTTCTTGTCCCCTGACCATAAAGGTCCCCAGCTTAACTAATGAGACTGTGCCTTTCTGAACTCCAAATTGTTCCTTACGATTTTCTACATCAGAGCCAGTGGTAAAAACATCTCAACCTACTTTACTAACAATCTTCCTAAAACTGGTTCCACATTGGAACATGGAATTTGGGGCAATCTAAATGTGTGTCCTCAGGCCATGGTCACTCAAAATGGCTCTACAATAAACTCTGTAATTCCTATTAAGATGAGAGCTGTGGTTTTTTTCACACTTAAATGCACCCTATCTCATGTTCCTGTATCCACAAATGCCCCAACACATGTACATAAGCATGCATGCACACACATACTGCAGAAGACACCACCTTCATCACCATGGCCTCAGAACTGAGTCATTTAACAGCCAGGGGACTGCATGTCTTTCAGAGAAGCCACCATCGGGCTTCTCTGTAGCTGAAGCCCTTAAACTCAGTTTCTCTTGGTCTCACTTTTTCATTCTGACTTTGAAGGGCTGATTTCGATCTGTCTCGTGTGGTTTTGACAGAGCCCTGGATGACACTCAAAGCCCTAGCTTCCACACCACCATCTGCTTTTCTGGTCAGTTCACCAGAGCTGGAAGAGGCCCAGAACTTCCCTGCTGGCCATCCCAGCCGTTTGAGAGTTGGAAGGTAGAGAGGAAGGAGACAGGAAGATCAGAAGTGGTGTCATGGGAGAGGGGTGCAGGGACAGACCCAGGTGCTTAAGTATGTCATTGAAATTTCCTCATTTTGTGCTGCTGAGGGTCAGCCGAGAAGTGCTGGTTCAGAGAATTTATGATATGAGCTAGCTGGGGAGCCATGCGGACTGTTTGTGGTCACCAGCTGATGGCAGAACTTCCTCAGGGTTACTGCCACCTGTACACCCCATTCATTCCCTGCTATCAGATTTGGAGGGCAATCATCCATGCACTTACACATCCTTCCTGCAGCTGTGTGGGATCATGGGACCACTGCTGGCAGAGCGATCATCTGAACAGCTCTGTGGTGAGACAGATGCCACCTCCTCAGAGACCTTTGGGACTCTAGCCCACCATGCCCCCACCCTTCCTTCCTTCTCTCTTGGTTGTGTAAAGCTGGGGATAGCACATGGAGTATGGTGGAATGAACTGCCCTTTGTTCTTTTTCTCCTTTTAAAACAGGATTTTATGAAGCTCAAGCTGGCCCATATTGAATGTGTAGCTGAGCTTGATCTTGAACCTCAACCATCCCACCTTTGCCTCAAAAGTGCTGGGATTACAGGCCTGTGTGACTACACCCAGCTGTTCAAGCTTTCTCTCCCACCTTCTCTCTCCTCCTCCCCTACAACCTTCTCTGTTTCTCTTTTTTTTCTCCTTCCAGTGCTGGGAATTGAACTCAGGGCCTCATGCTTGCTAGACAAACATTCTTACTCCGGGACTATACCCCTAGGTTTTTTTTTCCTGATGTGACTTTGAACAAGTCACCACTACATTCAGTACCTTTTTTCTTTCCTTTTGAGACAGGTTCTCACTATGTAGCTCTGGCTAGCTTCAAAATCACAGAAGTCTTCATGACTCCGTTTCGTGAATGCTGAGATTAAAACACATACAACATGCTTCCTCAAGTCAATATCCTTGGGGATGGGGGGTTTGAGACAGATTTCATCTGTGTGACAGAGCCCTGGCTGTCCTGGAACTCACTCTGTAGACCAGCTAACCTGGAACTCATAACGATCCACCTGCCATTCTGCCTCCCAAATTCTGGGACTAAAGGCATGGGCCACACCACCCAGCTTGATATCTTTTTAAAAATATTTATGTTATTTTTATTTATGTATATACATCCACGTAAGTGTAGGCCATGTCTGTGCTCTATGAGGCTAGCTAGACCTACAGCCAGTTGTGAACTGCCCAGTGTGAGTGTTGAGAACCAGATTCATGTCCTCTGGAAAAGCGGCAAGAGCTCTTAATTGCTGAGCCATCTCTCCAGCCCCCTCAACTCAGTATCTATCTACCAAAGGCTTTTTTACAATGCCCACCTTGTGTGGTATGGAGCAGAGAGGTGAGTGTGGCCTGAACTGTGCCCCCACACCCCCAACATGTATGCCCAAGCTCTAGACTCCCCAGTACACGGCTGTATTTGGAGGGAATCCTTTAGGAAAGTCAGCAAGTTAAGGTGGGACCCCACTCCAGTAAGATTGCTATCTTTTTAAACAGGGGACTTCAGCAAGGTGCAAACACAAAGAGATTGATTGTGCGGGAACCTGTGAGATGGTGTCTGTCTAAAAGGAGCTAGACCTTTGGAAAAGCCAGACCACCAATGCTTGACCTTGGGCTTCAACCTCCAGAACTAGGAGCAGTTAGATTTGGGTAACTGTTGGGTAAGCATCCCAGTCTCTGGTGTTGTGCCATAGCCCAGGCAGACCAATGAAAGGTAGTCCAGGCCTACTGTCTTGGTCTGAATTGCTTGAAACTAGGGCTAGTTTAGATTTCAGGATTTTTTTAATATTCCCATACATAACAAGACGTCTTAGGCATGTGGCACAAATTTTAACACATGATCCATGTGTGTTTTATATGCATGCGTCTGTGGAGAAGGGCTGACTGACACAAAAACTGGTGGGATACTTCTTCAGGTAAAAGTGTTTGCTGCACAAGCCTCATGGGCTAAGCCCTGTCTCATGGATCCTCTCAGTGGACGGAGAGAGCCGAGTCCTGCAAGTTATCCTCTGACCTCCACACTGTTGCCCACATACACACCCAGAAAGGAAGAAAGAAAGATAGAAAGAGAGAGGGAGGGAGGGAGGGAAGGAAAGGAGGGAGGGAAGGAGGGAGGGAGGGAGGGAGGGAAGGAAGGGAGGGAGGGAGGGAGGGAAGGAAGGGAGGGAGGGAGGGAGGAAGGAAGATAGACAAACGAGCCTGAAAAAGCAACTTAAAGAAGGTTTTGTTCAAGCTCCTTGTTTCAGAGAGATACAGCCCCACCTGACAAGAAAGATATGGTTACAGGAGCCTGAGGTGGCTGGTTACATTGTTTCTGGAGCCCAGAAACACAGAGATGGATGTTGGTGCTCAGCTCACTTTCTACTTTTTATTTAGTTCAGGTCCACAGCCCACTGTTTGGTACTGCCCACATCCAGGGTGTGTGTTCCCTCCTCTGCTGAAGCTTTAAAGAAATGTTCTCACAGACATGTCTAGCAGCATGTTTCCCAGGTGACTCTAAATTTGCAAGCTGACAATAAAGACTGAGGTCACATAAGATCAGGGACAGAATTTTCCACTGATGGCATTACTCTGGCACATGAATTATAAATTTGGGAATACTTTGGACTTTGAATTTTGAGATTAGAAATGGTCACCCTTCACTGTGACTGCTGGCATGCATACAACAACTGTTCAATAAGGTAACAAGTATCGCTGTTCAGGAAAAAGTCCTAAAACCTAGAGATACATTTTCATCTGCCTGGCACAGGAAGGCATCTTCCTATGAGGTAGATGAGACTCTGGAGTGTTTTCTCAGAGCAGAGATTGGATAGGTTTTCCAGGTTCCCCTTGTGAGATTGGGGACTCCTATCTTGAGTGTTCTGCATTCCCAGGACCGCATAGGATCTTACAGGCTTAAAGAGCTAGGAAAGGAAATGAGGCTCTGGGGAGATTAATCCCTAGGTATAGGGATGCACACCTATAATTCAACACAGAATCAAAGCAGAGCAGATTTCTCTAAATTCAAGACCAGCCTGGTCTACAAAGTTCCAAGACAACTTCCCTTTTTTGCCCCAGAGATGAGATTGCAGCTATGCAACACAACTGGCTTGCTTGCTTGCTTATTCATTTATTTTATTTTATTTTATGTTATGTTATTTTATTTTATTTTATCTATCTATTTATTTATTTATTTTAGAGACGGGGTCTCACTGTGTAGCCTTGGCTGGTCTGGAACACCCTATGTAAACCAGATTAGCCTTGAACTCACAGAAATTTATCCTCTTCTACCTCCCCAGAGCTGGGATTAAAGATGTATACCACTCTGCCTGCCTACTCCCATTTTGATAGGATTTCTCAGGCAACCCTGGTTGACTTCAGACTCACTGTCTCACTGAGGTCAATCTTGAACTTCTGATCTTCCTGCCTCACTTCCCTACACGCTAGGTTTCTAGGCTTAGGCTGCCACATGGGGCTTTCTGCAATGCAGGTGACCAAACTCCGGGATTCCTGCATGCTAGACAAGTATTACAGTGAACTCTTCCCACAGCCTGGACTGCAAAAGCTGCCTTCTTTTCTCTTTTGCATGCCTGGATACCTCCAATTACACAGTGATTTTTTTTTTTTTTTTGACACAAATTGAGCCTTTGTGTGCTGTTTGTTTTCATCAGAGTCCTGGGGAAGAACACAGGGAACAGCTGAAGCAAGAAAACGCTGTCCCACTACCTGAGCCTGTGCAATGGGGCACTCCCCACACAGGGGCCCTGAGGTCTGATCTGGTCATTTGAAGATAAGGGCCCCTCTCCTTTGCCCAGTGAGCTGCAAAGACAGGCCTGGAACAGCAGGCGTGAGATGACTCACCCAGTGCTATTTCTCACCCAGCATTTCTCAGTCTGATTCGGTTGCTCACAGGCAAAAGCCCTTCTCAGAGCTGAGTCAGCAGCCTGAACTGGCTTTGCCCACTTATGGCCTCCTTTGGTGTTCATTCCCCTTGTCTTCAACACTGGGGTCCCCTGGGGCTGCTGAAAGTCCCCCTAAAGCCTTCCTTAAGGTTTTCCAGCATTCCTTTCTGCTTCTTCCTTTATCTAGGTCTCTGGACACATTCTCTTCAGAGACTGATGTAGCTGAGAACTCCTATCTGCCCTTCCCCCACATCTACTTTCAACATACCAGTGACCTCAACTGACCCCCTGGAGAGGTACACAGTCGATAGTAGTCTCTCAGCAGATATAGGATCCCACCCACCTTCTACCCCTTCTCAGGCTTCTCTTTCCCCTCACACATCCATCACACTGCTAGCCTCAGCAGTAGCTCCCTCCTACCTCAGGGCTCTTGCACCTTCTCTGACTGCCAAGCTCGTTCTCCCAATTCAAGAAGCCACTTTCTCAGGGCAGTCTTTCTGGTCACATAATATAAGAAAGTCATGAACCCCAGGACCTCACCCACACTTGGGCATTCTCTACCTCTCATTCACATCCTTAGTGTCCTGACCACCTCATACCTGTGTGCCCCCTCTGCTCTGGCACACTCCACCATTTTTATTATTATTATTATTATTATTATTATTATTATTATTATTATTATTATTATTATTATTTTGACCGTAGCTCCTTGGACAGACTGTCTCCATGTTAAGGGCAGAGAAGCTGTACCAGGCATTTGGGTCTTGCGTTGACAGTGGGATCTCATATGTCCTAGTCTAGCCTTGAAGTCCCTTTGCAGCTGAAGATGATCTTAACCTTCCTGTCCTTCTGCCTTCCCTTCTTCCTCCCCAAAGCTGTGAGTAACTGTCCTACAGGGAACTCCAGGACTCCATGCATGTTTGGTAAGTACTCTACCAACTGAGCCGCATCCCTAGTGTTTGCCTCTGGAACTTGGGATACTGGGTGCTGAGTGATAAATGTGCAGTAGTTCACACAGCATCCCAGCAAGTTGTGGCCACAGCTAAATGGGCCCTGGAGTTCCTGGCACCTCTTTATGTAGTAGAGTCTGGATCCCCGTGCTCAAGTCCTTGCTCCCTGAGGGCCGTTGCAGGAGGCATCAATCAGATCAAGAGCCATAGATAGCCGGGCAGTGATGGAGCACACCTTTAATCCCAGCACTTGGGAGGCAGAGGCAGGTGGATTTCTGAGTTCGAGGCCAGCCTGGTCTACAGAGTGAGTTCCAGGACAGCCAGAGCTACACAGAGAAACCCTGTCTTGGAAGAAAAAAAAAAAAAAAAAAGAGCCATAGATAAATACCAATCAATGGGCTGCTGTTGTATCTCAGGATCTGGATCAGTCAGGTGGAAGAAAGATTATCAAGTAGAGCCTCCCATCCTGATTCTCTGGGGCCCTGAAATGTCTTTTTTTTTTTTTTTTTTTTTTTTCTTTTTCGAGACAGGGTTTCTCTGTATAGCCCTGGCTGTCCTGGAACTCACTTTGTAGACCAGGCTGGCCTCGAACTCAAAAATCCGTCTGTCTCTGCCTCCCAAGTGCTGGGATTAAAGGTGTGCACCACCACTGCCCGGCTCTGAAATGTCTTCTAATGATACTAATCTACAACACAATGAGTTGTTGGGAGTTAAGGTGACAACTGGGTGTTTCTCAGTTGTTCCTGTTACTAGACATCACAAGCCTCAGATCCAGCTGAAGCCTGAGTCAGGGTTAACACCTCGTTTTCCCCATATCTTGAGGATTTCATGGCTGGCAGCCTCAGGCTAGAGCAGTTCTTTACACCACAACCCCTCTGTTTGAAAGGAGAGGAGTCCTGGTTGGCATTGGCCCTACCTGGCTGCTTATTGGTATTGACTGGGGAAATCTCCAAGGGATTTTCTGAGAGAGCCACTCATGGGTGGACAGGGCCTTTCCTTGCCAAGTACCTCATGCTTGGTGCGCTGACAGTGGGGATGATGGTTCCCAGGGCCAGCCACATCTCTTTCAAGGATCTGTGTTTTCAGCAATATTGATCCTTTGTGATCTGCTCAACACACCCCTGGTTGGAGCCCCAGTAGCAGATCTCACATCCTTCTGTTGTGCTTCCTAGGGCTCTTGACCTTGGCCACCATTAGGGCCACCCACTTATATCTACTGTCCAAAGTATGATCTACACCGGCCACACTTTCAGTTTTGAGTGAGTGAGTTTAAATCATGTAGGAAGGATAATTAAAAATAATGGTAGCACATCTCTTTAATTCCAAAGCTCAGGAGGCAAGAAGATCTCTGTGAAATTAAAGCCAGCCTGGTCAATATGTCTCAAGGAAAGAAAAAGATCCAAAAAGAATATATAGCAATTGATGATAGATTAATGGCAAAACATCACTGAATCAGGCTCCCGAAACAATCTGCATAAATCTACTGGGGAGGCCCCTCTGAGGGCAGCCAGCTGAAGTTACCAGTAAAGAGAGTCCTGGGCAGACTGAGGGGCCCCTGGGGGAGGCTTATGAGTAACAGAATAAATAGCAACAGAGCTTACTTGACCAGGCTCCATGAAATCTCCCATCTCCATCCTGCACCTCCCTGACACCATCTCTATACAGGACCAATCCTAGAATTACCGCTCAAATATAATTTTCATTTTGATATGACATAATCAATTGGGGTCTCACAACATCTAATAGAAGCCAATTGGGCAAGTTGAAGCTTCTTTCTTTCTATCTTTCTTCCTTCCTTCCTTCCTTCCTTCCTTCCTTCCTTCCTTCCTTCCTTCCTTCCTTCCTTTTTTTCTTTCTTTCTTTGGTTTTTTCGAGACAGGGTTTCTCTGTGTAGCCCTGGCTGTCCTGGAACTCACTCTGTAGACCAGGCTGGTCTTGAACTCAGAAATCCGCCTGCCTCTGGCTCCCGAGTGCTGGGATTAAAGGCATGCACCACCACTGCCCGGCTCAAATTGAAGTTTCTTTCTTTTTTTTTTTTTTTTTTTTTTTTTTT
>CM052702.1:131044973-131176049 GCA_028551405.1 Uromys caudimaculatus
AAAAAAAAGTCAAAATACGAATTATAGGGAGAAGGTTAACCCTAAGCTGCAGATGTGGTCCACCTGAATTGAAAATTATATTTGAGCGGTAATTCTAGGATTGGTCCTGTATAGAGATGGTGTCAGGGAGGTGCAGGATGGAGATGGGAGATTTCATGGAGCCTGGTCAAGTAAGCTCTGAACCAGGTGAAACACCAAGGAGCTGTCAACGAACTTGGAGTTTCTTCATCATGGGGAGTAAGAGTTTCCAGGGCGGGGCAGGTAGTCAGTACAGCCTGCCAGGAACAAATTGAAGTTTCTAATGGAGCTTTTACTCCTCAGCTAAGCATCTCAGGGCTGACCTTCCAGCTTCTCTCTCCCTCTGCCAGCACTTTCCCATCGCTGGATGGTAACTATAGTAACACGTTGGCAATGGCTGCCCTTCTAACTCTTCTCAAGGGTTCACAGTTTCACTCTTGGGAAGTATTTCTGTTCTCGTCCCTTCCAGTGTTAAGGAGACCAGCCCATCCCCAAACAAGGATTCTTGGTGACATTTTCAGACAAACATGCTAGAGTCTGAAATGGTGATGGTGATGGTGGACGGTCCCACTTCTAGAGCTAGCTTCTGAGTGAGATTAAATACACTCAACAATTTACTAATAGAAGCATCGTAAAAGGCAGACTAAGTCTTTGTCCCCCTGTTTCTGACCTAGTAGAACTGAGCCTGTGGTAAAATGATACTACTGGGAAGGGGGGGAAGGTTTTTATTTGAGTCAGGTTCTTGATAGCATTTGAGCAAGACACAGTGGCACACAGAGGGGTACATAGGAAGAGAAGACGATGTCTCAAAGTAAAAGATTCCAGGCAACATTTGAAAGCTTTATTTTAGGAATATCTTCACAGCTCCACGAGCAAGGGTTCTTGCCACCAAGTCTGATTATCTGAGTTTGATTTCCATGTACTCACAAAATAGAAGGCGAGAACTGACTTCTACAAGTTGTTTTCTGACCTCCACATGCAGGCTATCCCACCATCCAGATAAACAAACAATCAAACCAACAAATAAATGAAAATAAGAAGTTATTCAACTTTACTGAGAGTGTAGTAAACCTAGCCTACTTACTTACTCACTTTATTTATTTATTTACCATTTTGTGTTCTTTTGAGACAGGATCTTGTGTAGGCCAGGCTAGAGTCAATTTTTTTTTTAAATCGTTTTGTTTTGTTTTTTTGGTTCTGGGTTTTTTTTTTTATTTACTCTAATTTATGTGTATGAGTCTTTTGCCTACATGAAAGTATATGTACCACATGTGTGCCTGGTTGCCCATAGAAGTCAAAAGAGAACATCGGTCCCCTAGAACTGCAGTTATAGATGGTTGTAAGCTACTATGTACGTATTTAGATGAAGCTTAGGTCCTCTGCAATAGAAACAAGTTTTCTTAACCACCAAGCCTTCTCTCCAGCCCCCAATCTCTGCTTTATGATCCTCCTGTTTCTACTTTTCTTCTTGTTGTTTTTAGAGACAGGATTTCTCTGTGTGCTCTGGCTGTTCTGGAACTCCTTCTGGTGACCAGATCAACCTCCGCCTCAGAGACTTGCTTGCCCCTGACTCCCGAGTGCAGGGATAAAAGGTGGTGTGCCACCATGCCTGCTTTTTTTTCTTGTTTGTGTTTTTGAGACAGTCTCACACTGAAGCCAAGTTAGTCGGGTATATATTGTGTAGCTCAAGTAGACCTTAAACAATAAAGAATTACTCCTGCCTGAGCCTCCCAACTTTAAGGTGCTTGTTGCACCACATCTATCACTGACTAACTTAGACTGTACAAGTTTGAGGAACACTAATGTGGTTCATCAGGTAAAGGCACTTGTCACAAAGCCTGATAATAATATGAGTTTAATTTCTGGAGCCTCCAAGAGAACATATTCCCACAACTTCAAAATAGCCTTGCATGCATCTATACAGGAGACAATTTCCTGGACAGAACACAAATGACTCAGGCTCTAAGATCAAAAATTGATAAATGGGACCTCAGGAAACTGAAAAGCTTCTGTAAAGGACACTATCAATATGACAAAATGACAGCCTACAGATTGGGAAAGAATCTTCACCAACCCTACATCCACCAAAGGGGTAATATCCAAAATTTATAAAGAACTCAAGAAGTTAGACACCAACAACCCAAATAGATTAAAAAGTGGGGCACAGAGCTAAGGAGAGAATCCTCAACAGAGGAATCGGGAATGGCTGAGAAGCACTTAAAGAAATGCTCAAAGTCCTTAGTCATCAGAGAAATGCAAATCAAAACAACTCTGAGGTTCCATCTTATACTAGTCAAAATGACTAAAATCAAAAACTCAAGAAATAGAACATGCTGGCAAGTATGTGAAGCAAGGGGAACATTCCTCCACTGCTGGTGGGACTGCAAACTTGCACAACTACTTTGGAAATCAATTTGGTGGTTTCTCAGAAAACTGGGAATAGACCCAGTTATATCACTCCTGGGCATATAGCCAAAAGATGTGCCACCACACCACAAGGACATGTGCTCCACTACATTCATAGCAGCTTTATTTGTAACCGCCAGAAACTGAGACAACCTAGATGTCCCTCAACTGAAGAATGGATAAAGAAAATATGGTTCGTTTACACAGTGCAATGCTATTCAGCTATTAAAAACAAGAACACCATGAAATTTGCAGGCAAATGTATGGAACTTGAGAATATTATCCACAGTGAGGTAACACAGTCCCAAAAGGACATGCATGGTATGTACTCACTGATAAGTGGATATTAGCCATAAAGTACAGAATACCCATGTTACCCTACAGATTCAAAGAAGTTAAACAAGAAGGGAAGCCTAAGGAACCATTCTTGAATCAATCTTAGAAGGGGAAACAAAATAGTCACAGGAAGCATATGGCAGATATCAGGTGGGAGAGAGGATGGGAGGGAAATGAGGCAGCAGGATCAGGTATGAGGGAGTCAGGAGAGAGAGGCCCAGAGGCCCGGGAGACTGAATGGAGATCTGGAGCTATTGGGAGTGGGAGAATGGGGGGATCTCTAAGAAGTCCCAGACACCTGGTTGGGAAAGGTTACCAGAAGTCAATGCAGGTAACCTTAGCCCAGATGTCTAAAAATAGGGGCACGGAACCTGAAGAGACCTCCTCTAGCATGTGACCTTAGCTGAGATGTCTAACAGTGGGACAGGAACCCCGGTGGAGGGATAAGGACACCAACCCACCCACAAAATGTCTGACCCCATAATTTTTCTGTTTAGAAAAAATGCAGGGAAAAAGATGGAGAAGAGACTGAATGAATGGCCAACCAATAACCAGCCCAACATGAAACCAATCCCATAGGCAAGAACCAATCCCTGACACAATTTTTTTCTTTTTTATTGTTATTTAATTTATTTACATTCCAAAAGTTGCCCCCCTTCCCAGACCCCTCTCACCCCACCTCTGGGAAGGTGCTCCACCACCTAGCCAAGCACTCTCACCTCACCCCCACCAGCATCCCTTTTCCCTGGGGCATCAAATTTCCACAGGATTAAGTGCATCCTCTCCCACTGAGGTCATAAAAGGCCTCTGCTACACATGTGCCCAGGGCCATGAATCTGCCCATGTATGCTCCTTGGTTTTTGACTTAGTCTCTGAGAGCTCTGAGGGGTTCCAGTTAATTGACACTGTTGTTCTTCCTATGGGGTTGCAATCCCCTTCAGCTCCTTCAGCCCTTCCTCTCACTCTTCCATACTGGTCCCCGACCTCAACTCAATGGTTGGCTATAAACACCTTCATTTGTCTCAGTCAGTTGCTGGTAGAACTTCTCAGAGGACAGCCATGCCAGGCTCTTGCCTGTATGCACAATATGGCCTCGATAATAGTGTCAGAACTTGGTGTGTGTGCATGGGATGGATTCCAAGTTGAGCCAGTCACTGGGTGGCCTTTCTGTTAGTCTCTGCTCCACTTTGTTCCTACATTTCCCTTAGACAGGAACGACTCTGGGTTAAAACTTTTGAAGACGGATTAGTGGTCCCCTGCCTCAACTGGGGGCCGTGTCTATCTAATGGAGGTGGTCACTTCCGGTTTCATGTCCCCACTGTTGGGCATTTTGGCTGATGTCATCCCCACTGAGTCCTGGTAGCCTCTCACATCCCAGGTCTCTGGGACTTTCTAGAGGTTCAGTTCCCCCTACCCTCCTAACCTCCACTGTTGCATATTTCAATTCATTCTCCTGGCCCTCTGGGCATCCCTCCTGTCTCTCCTCATATTTGATCCTGCCCCCTCCTTTTCTCCTCCCCCCTGCCGTCTCCCACCCAGTTTCCTCCCTCCCTCTGCTTCCCATGATTTTTTTGTTTCCCTTCTAAGTGGGTTTCATGTAACCACATTTGGGTTTTCCTTCTTGTTAAGCTTCCTACAGTTTGTGAGTTGTACATGGGTATTTTGAACTTTTTGGCTAACATCCACTTATCAGTGAGTTGTATCATGGGCTCCAAGGGGGTCACAGTTGGAGTGGTTATTTGGGCAGGGAGTCTTGCCTGTGTCCCTGGTTATAGCAGATCTCCTGGGAGACCTGCAGTCTGTGGGGTGGGGAGAGAGACATACCAGCCATTCTGCCCCAGTGGAAGTGCAAAACAGCAATCCCTGACATTATTAATGATACTCTGTTATGCTTGTAGACAGGATCCTAGCATAACTGTCCTCTGAGAGACTCTACTACCTAGCAACAGACTAAAACTGCCCCGACCTGCAGGGTCTTCAGCGTGGTCCTGAGGAGGGAACTGATGGATAAAGGAGACAAAGACAGAGATACCTGGGAGCAAGACAGAGTCTCTCCGTTTAAGCTCCAAAACCTTTAATTCCCATACATCAATTTATAATAAGAAAGATAAAGGAACTTTAAACAATATAGCCAAGACTTAAACAAAGCAACAGGGATGGGAAAAATCCAAGGAGGTACAGACTCCTAGCCACAAGGACATGGACATGTTACTAAGGCAACCACTCGTATTCTGTCAGCCACCTAATCTCAAAGGAGTCACCCTGACCTGGGAAAGAATCCATCTCTTGAGAGACAGAACCTAAACAAAATCCTGAAGCTCAGAAAACAGCACCCTTGGCCTACTGTTATTTCCAAGCCTAATTTTAACACAAAATGGCTTCACTCAGGCTAACAAGAAGGCTGCAAATCCATTGGTTCCTGGCATAAAGCAATGCATATACCCACAGACAAACATTGGAGGGAGGTCAGGACTCTTACAGAAGAATTGGGGGAAGGATTGAAAGGGATGGAAACCCCACAGTAAGACCAACAGAGTCAATTAACCTGAACTCCTGGGAGCTCTCAGAAGCCAAGCTAAAAACTAGCAGGTAATCTTCCTGAGATGTTTCTGCCAAAGACTGTAAAGCTATGATGGATTTGCTTCTTTTAGGCAAGGCCGAGAAGATTACATCTGAAGTAAGATTCCTGATATTACTATGCTTTTCCTGTTATTATTAAATACATAACACTCACTAGGTGTTGACCCACCCTTTTGAGGAGATTTCTACAAGCCTACGAAGACGTATTATCTTGTAGGGACACTATATAGACAAATAGATAATGAATCTATATAATTCCTGATTTGATTCAAATAATTTTAGGAAGAAAGTTTTTTGAGATGGTTTTAGTTGCTAGAAGAATGCAATAAAGTTAGAATCAAGGATAAAATGTGCCCACTCCTCATAATAGTAAGTAAAGGCTGCATAATAAGAAATACAATGAGTTCTTAACACTACACTAAAAAGAGAAATAGGCTTGGGGCAAATTTGTGTTAAAGGAAAAACATTCAGGTCCAAGGATAAAGTCACAGGTGTGCACTATTAAAAGGCAAGGCCATGCAAAAACTGTTGCTTTGAACTTATAATGCGTACATTATAATGAAACGCTGTTTTGATTTAATATCAACATTCTTCTGTAATTCCCATTTTATATAACATTTTATCTCTGAAGTAATTCTCTATAGAACTTTTTGTCTAAGAAGGCATAAAAAGACCAGAGAAAAGAAATAAAGTATTTGGTTGAATGGTTTGGCTTGGGGAACTTTGCCCCATCCATCCATCCATCCATCCATCCATCCATCCATCCATCCATCTAAATGTGTATATCTGTCTGTCTATATGTATGTGTGTAGGTATATGTGTATATATGTAAGCATGCATGAATACTTATAGAGTTGATTATGACAGACGGTTGGGCCCAGCCAGAGTGTGGGTGTGTGAATGTTTGAATGTGTATGTATCTGTGCATATTTTCCTGTATAAAGCATCTTAATTCTTGGCCTTTCTTTCCTCTCTGGTTCATAGAGTTAACCAGTTTAGCCAGAGAGGTTTCTGGCTGACTCCCAAAGAAAGGAGCACTAGCAATAAATCCTTTTACTTAATACCCCCACACGCACATGCTGTTTTACTTTGAGGTGCTAAATGCCAACAACTTGCAGTTTCTGGCCTTAGAGGAACTCTGCAGTTTCTGGCCTCAGAGGAACTCAGACAGGTCAGCTACCACTGCAAAGTAACTTAGACTTAAGACAGGTAAACCCTATATAGAAAAGGAAACCTTAAATATCTCACAGGACCAAGTCTTACCCCTGCTGACACTCTTCTCTCTCAGCTACCTCAAGAGAAAACCTGAAAGAACATCCTGCACTGGCCACCGGCACTCAGAGACTGAGCTACCAACCAAAGAACATATCCGGGCTGGACGGAGGTACCTGGCTATATGTAGCAGACATGCAGCTCAGTCTCCATTGCTGCTTTGTCTGGCCTCAGTGGGAGAGGATGCACCTACTCTATCAGGGACTTGATGCACCAGGGTAGAGACATACCCAGGTGGTCCCACCCTCTCAGAGGAGGTAGGGACTCTGACAGGGGGAACTGGAAGGGGAGCAGTGTTTGAGATGTAAACAAACAAACAAACAAGCGAACCCTCATCCTTGAATTATGTAAATTATTTGAGCCAAAATGGAATAGGCACCCAAAGACTGCAAACATATATGTTCCCTCATTCTCTGGGACTATTGAATATGGGATCCAGAGTACTGAAAACAGTTTAGCCACCCTTCAGATAAATATCTGTCCCTCAAACGGAGACCCTGACTATTGGGGGACAAGATATGTGCTTTTACGCTATATAGAGCTATAAAACATAGCTCCCTGGGTAACTGATAAGGATAGTCATATTCAACTACAAAGGTTGAGAGCCATTTGGAAAACTAGAAAAAATCAACGCCATTCAAGTTAAGATAAAAAAAAAAAAGATATAAGTAATATATTAATATATGGGGACACAGGAAAGACTTGGGGACTCTACGTTTATGTGTCTTGCAATGACCCTGAGAAGATGTTCACCATCCAGAGATTCCAGGTCACCAATAATAGTGTCTTAGACATCATTGGTTCCAACCAAATGTTAAACCACCTCCCTGACCTAGGAAAGACAAGGCTTCTGCTTAGGCACAGGCTCCTATTATATTCTGCATGTTCTGTATGAGGTTGGTTAAGATTAAGAAATTCCACAAAGCTTTACAGAGGACCCATCAAATTAAAGGTCAGTATGAACTGTTATGTCTAAATTGGCTTGAGTCAGAGCTGACCACCGAGCAGCACCTCCTGCACCTACGTATGAGCTCACTGTGGGTTTTGTGAGGTTTTATTTTGTCCCCTTTATAAGCCTGCCCGGAGAACAGATTGGCACCACAATTAGTTGATTCCTTTTTGTGGCCCTGATCTGATGAGCATTAAGGTGAGCATCCAATAAACCATTCTTGCTTAACTGAGATTGATATTTGTACAGTTTTTGTGGCAATTCCTGAACCCCAAGATCTTAATTTCATGTTAGAATGTAGATTGTCACACGACCCACACCATCTTGGACATTAGCTTTTGAGTTTTCTTCTTAAATAAAAGGAATTTTTTATTGCTTGGTATTTAAAAAAGAAAACATAGTTAAGTGATTTAAAGTGTTTTAAGTAAGTTCAAAGTGTTACTACATTTCAAACTTCAAACTTGTTTTCTACATCTCTTAAGAGTTGGAATGATTTGCAGCTAAGGTAAAATATTTGAGGAGGTGAAAGCCCATACTTTTAATCCCAGCAGAGTCAGGCTGATCTCTAAAAATTAGTTGTTTTCTAAATTCTAGAGTTATAGTGAACAAGGTAGTTCACCTCTTTAATACCAGTACTTGGGAAACAGAGACAGGCATATAGCAATTATAGTGATTTAAATTTAAAAGCCCCTTGCAAAAGGTAGGCTGAAATTCAAAATGAATGTTCATTGTGGTATAAAAATACATACACTTAAACCTTGAAGATATATATATATATATATATATATATATATATATATATAGCCCTTATATATGTTATTTATGTATTTGTTTATATTGAATATATATATGAATATAGGTATATTTATCAACTAGACATATTTAGTTTCAAATTTTCAAAGAAATTTTTAAATTAAAAGATAATGCTTGTTCTGTTGCCAAAAAAAAACCATTTTACCCTAGGAAAGATATAACCTGCCAAAAAAGGAAATCTCCAGAGTTAAGATTGGAGCAGGGTTTTTTTATATTTCCAGGAGAATAAAATTATCCAAACTAATGAATCTAGAAACCACTGCACAAATGAAACATCTGAAGAAAAATGATGGATCATCAAGAGAAAATGTCAAAATCATCAAGAAAAAAGAGTAAATTAGCCAAGTGTTATCACCCAACTCCATCTTGTCTCTTTTGCCCTCTACAGACATAAGTACAAAATGGTCTTTATGTGGTCCCAACTTAATTAAAAATTAAAGGTGGTTTTGGGATTACAGTGTGGCTCTCTCCCTCTCTAAACCCATATGCTTGTTAAAGGAAAATTTAAAATCTCTATCTTCTATCAGAAGAGCCACTTAGTATGAAACAGAGGGAAACAGAATAAGGGACTATTTATTCTGTGCACACTAGTCTCATACTATTTGTTATTCATTTGACTCTTTAAAACTTTTCTTAAGATACAAATATTACCTCAAAATCTATAAGATTATTGTGTAACATAAACGTTCTGTCACGACACTAGTAGTCCTACAGAATACTAACTCATTCTAGAAATAAGCTTCATCTAGTTTCCTGTATGTGTTTTCAAGTTTGAGTCTGAAGCAAGTAACTACAAACAGAGTTTGTATACCTTGGATGTACTTAAAAGATTATTGTCTTTAACCTTTCTGAAATCTGCTGGATATGGCATTTAAAATGTTTAAGTTTTCCACTATTCCTAACAGTAACCTGTTAGGTTTCCAAGAATGTGACAAGGCCTCACAATGATGAATCTGTCTGGATTGTAGTAATGCTACCACTAAGCAAAACCGCCCTCTGCCACTTCTGCTGCCAGGTTCTGTTCAAACAGTGGACACCTTTGGGGTTACTGCTATGTTCTACATAGCCAGGATTGCCACTGAGCTAACAAACACCACCCAAAGATCAGCTTTGGACAACAAACTGCTCAGGACGTTCAAACTGCTGAGTTCATATGAGACCAACACAAACATTCTACAGATCTTTGAACTCAAAAACATTTAATTCTAAGAGTGACAGATACAACCAAGCCGGGGATTGTGGGAAGCTTAGCAGAAATAGCTTCATTATTGTTCATAGTTTTTCTGTGTTAGTATTAAAATCTTTTCTATTTATTTAGACAAAAAGGGAAGGGATATAGAAATAATATAGGAATAATAGGAAAAGGGTAGATTATTGAATCTTCTCTTATAGACCTTTTATATTGATACAAAAATAAGGTTATATTTGGTTACATTGGTATAGATGGTTGTATATTGGTAAAAAATAAAGTTATATTTGGTTACATTGGTATAGATCTTTGTATATTGATACAAAAATAAGGTTATATTTGGTTACATTGGTATAGGTCTTGTATATTGATACAAAAATAAGGTTATATTTTGGTGATGACATACTATGTATCAGCTCCTTTTAAGATATTGTACCTGCTGGGCAGTGGTGGCACATGCCTTTAATCCCAGCACTTGGGAGGCAGAGGCAGGTGGATTTCTGAGTTAGAGGCCAGCCTGGTCTACTGAGTGAGTTCCAGGGCAGCCAGGGCTACAAAGAGAAACCCTGTCTCAAAAAAAAAAAAAAAAAAAAAAAAAAAAAAAAAAAAAAAATTGTACCTGTCTAATTCTTAATTGTGTGAATTATGTGCAGTGTGAAGTTTTAGTCTTTTTGAAAGCTACTATTACAAACTGTTTAAGATAATTAAGAAATGCAAGTTACTAGTCAATCAAACTTACGATTTGGTTTAACTATAACTAGTTTAGTTAATCACAGATGTTTTCTAAGTTAATCCGATAGTAAATAGCTAGAGACAAGCAACATTTACCTATTCTAATATAACAAGATAGATAGATGGTCTTCAAAACCCTCAGAGGTCTGTAGAATATGGCATCCAAAGATGTTTTATTAATTTAAGACTTTTAAAACAATGAAATACATCAGATCCTGGCAGCACCCCCATACTATTTCAAAGAAGATGATGAGGATGGAAGAGGCTCCTTATGGAATTTGCTTCAAATGTGGCAAGCTGCCCTGGACAAGAAACTGCCCTTGCCTCAACTGCTGACAATATGCTGTCCAAAATGCGGACAAGCAGGACACATAGGAAATTGAACTCTGCCAGTACAAGGTAGAGAAGTCGTTCATAATTCCTGCTTCACAGAAAAATCTGTCAGATATTCTGGGCCAGTAAGCTGAAAGAAATGTATGCTCCAATGTTGCAGAGGAATCTTGGGTGACTACTCAAGAGACACTCAGCAGTCTCTGTCATTTCTATAGTTTTGGAAGCTGCTTGCTCTGCACTTCCTGTTTATTCCAATAATATTTAACCTTCTCAGGTCTCTGGTGGAGTTGAAGACTAGATAGTTATAGTCACAGTTAAGTTCTTTAAGGTTTATGAAAATGTTTTAAGATCTAAAAAGATGTTTTTAGGTTGATGAATGATAGAAAGTGATTTAGGTACAGAACTTTGGACACAGCAAGATAGGACAGATAGTAGAGTACTTTTTCCAAGGTTGCCAAATACAAAAAAACTGGACATTGTGCATGTAATTTTACCAGATTGTTTATAGTTTCCTAATGTTAAGAGAAAGAGTCTTTTATTTAGACAAAAGGGGGAGAAATATTTTTTCTAGAAATCCAAGAATTTTTATTTACTTTTCATTTATTTACTTTATATCCTGCTCACTGACCCCCCTCCCACAATCCTTCCCTTGCCCTTCTCCTCTGAGCAGGTGGGCCCCCCTTGGTATCTTCCCACCCTGGCACTTCAAGTCACTATGAGGCTAGGTGTATTCTCTCCCACTAGGGCCAGACAATGCAGCCCAGCTAGAAGAACATATCCCACAGACAGGTAACAGCTTTTGGGATAGCCCCTGCTCCAGTTGTTCAGGACCCACATGAAGACGAGGCTGCACATCTGCTACATATGTGCAGGGAGGCCTAGGTCCAGCCCAGGTATGTTCTTTGGTTAGTGGTTCAGACTTTGAGGGCCCCAGGGGTCCCGGTTTGTTGCCTTTGCTGGTCTTCCTGTGGAGTACCTATCCCCTTTGAGGCCCAAAATCCTTCCTCCTATTCTTCCATTAGAGTTCCCAAGGTCCATCCACTGTTTGGCTGTGATTGTATCTGTCTGAGTCAGCTGCTGGGTGGAGCCTCTCAGAGGACAGCATGCTTCTGTCTGCAAGCATATCAGAGTGTTATTAATAGTGTCAGGGTTTGGTGCTTGCCCATGGGATGGGTCTCAAGTTGGGCTGGGGGTATTGGTTGGCCATTCCCTCAGTCTCTGCTCCATCCCCCATGCCTGCATTTCTTGAGACAGGGTAAATTTTGGGTTGAAAGTTTGTGGGTGGGTTGGTGTCTCTATTGCTCCACTGGAGTTCCTGACTGACTACAGGAGGTGGCCTCTTCAGGTTCCATATCCCCAATGTTGCGAATCACAGATAAGGTCACCCCATTGATTCTTGTGCACCTCCCTTATCCCAGGTCTCTGTCTCTTCCTGGAGATGCCCCCCACCTATTCACCCCCATGAGTTTCATGGCCAATTAGCTATCTCTCCTGTCCTCCACATGTGATCCTGAACCCCTCCCCCATTCCCTTCTTCATTCCCCACTCCCTCTTAGGTCCCCCCCTCCATCTGCCTCTTAGGACTATTTCATTCCCTTTTCTAAGTGAGATTCAAGCATCCTCGCTTGTGCCTTCCTTCTTGTTTAGCTTCTTTGGTAGGCAAAAGGGGGGAAATGTTGCAGAACATTTTATCACATTGTGAACTCCGAGATTGTGAACTGGAAGAACCTGTTTCTTGTTGTGGCATTGCTCAGTCCTAGCACACACCTTTAATCCAAGAGCTTTCTGTAAATAGGATTAAATAAAGTCAACCCTAGCTCAAGCAATGGAGCAAGCATCAGCTGACAGGGAGTAAGCATAAGAAAACAGGTGGGGGCTGGAGAGATGGCTCAGCGGCTGGGAGCACTGGCTGCTCTTCAGAAGGTCCTGAGTTCAGGTCCCAGAAACCACATGGTGGCTCACGGCCATCCGTGGTGGGATCTGATGCCCTCTTCTAGGGTGACTGAAGACAGCTACAGTGAGCGGGGCGGAGAGAGAAGAAAAAGTGTCTGGGGACAGCTACAGTGTACTTACATATAATGGAAAAATAAATCTTTTTTTAAAAAAAGAATAACAATCCAAAGGAAGAAATATGTATTTAAAAAAAAAATAAAACACAGGAAGTAGAAAGGAGTTGAAGATTATTTAAGACAGTGTGGAGCAGGCGAAGGCGCTCTTTCCTTCTGGGACATCAGTGGAGTAGGAAGGTCAGCTGGCTGCTTTCTGTGCTTCTCTGAGCTCCTCTCTGAGCTAGCAGGCTTTCACTACAGCATCTGGCTCCTGAATCTTGATTGGTACATTGAATGTTTGGGATTTTCTTTTTTAAAACAACAAGAAAATGTGACAAGAGGTGCTCCACATAGGGGCTTGTTTGGCTGAAGTGGGCAGCTGAGGTCTTTGTTGTCATGCCCTAAGCTGGAAGCAGCAGTCAGGCTATGTTTGACTCAGAATCTTTTGGCCCCATTCTACAGAGTTCTTCTGAGAAAACAACCCCTGTGAGGCCTGACACTTGCCAGTGACTTAGCAAGCGGTTTCTCCAGAAATGATTTACATATAACAGTCCTTCAGGACCCTGACCAGAAGCAGTGACTAATGGTGGCTTTTTAGAGTTGAGGGGCAGGCCAGTAGGTGGAGCCTCAATTCACCAGTCCTTCCTCCAGCTTCTGGAACGTTGACCTTCACAGAGCCAAGGATACCAGTTTCTGGAAAATTCAAAGTAGTAAGATGTGATTTGCCTTGGGACCCCTCAGATACAGGCTGCTTCTTGTGTGACTCAGGCACTCGCCTAGCGGAAGATGAATGAATGACAGGGAGGTAGATTCCCTCAGAGAAGTTCCTGTACAAGAGAAGGTCGTGGGGATTCCATGGCAAATAGGGACATGTGCTATGACAGTGTACGCGTGCGCGCATGCGTGTGTGTGTGTGTGTGTGTTTATGTTAGAGCAACCATCTTAGACAGTAAGGTTCACCCTGGAGCCCCAGCTCTGTGTGCACTGTGACTCTGGAAAGGTTGGCCAAGTCACCTTATAGAGTATCTATTTTCCCAGAGTTGAAAACAATTATCTCTTTGCTAGCCTACTGTGCATACTTTGTAAGCATATGAGATTTATTTGTTCTATGCATATGTGTATATGTGTGAGCATGTGTGTGCATGTGTCTCTGTGTATACACGTGTGTGTGTGTGTGTGTGTGTGTGTGTGTGTGTGTGTGTGTGTGTGTGTGTGTGTATTATTGTGTTTTGCTAAGCATTCAACCCAGGATGACACGCATACAAACACATGCTCTGCCACCGAGTGACTCTCAGGCTCACATTCCATTCATTTTTCTAAACACCCACATTTGTCAGACATGGAACAAGATAGGTGAAATCCATGTTCTGGTAGTTTCTTTTCCTCTCAAGAAACCAACAGACCCACATCTTATTTCTTCCATGTCTCAGTAGGGCCATAACTTCCCAAAAGGGAGAAGAAAGGTCCTGTGAGAAGTAATTTTCTGTCCTAAGCTATGATCATGCCACACACCCCTCTGGCCCAGATGCACAGGGTCCCATCACCCCAGAGGGTCACACGCATAGAAACATTTCTGTGGGCATCTCATGATTAAACTGCTGCTACTGGCTGTTGGTTCTGTTTCCTTATTATGCTCAGTGCTTCTGAATCCATGATTAATAAGTGGACCATGCTGGGTTTCCTGCAAGTCTAAATGACTCACTTCCATTCACAGTGGCTTTAGTGAGCTCAGGACGCCTAACGTTTAACACTTATTTATTATGGGCATATGTATACATGTGTGCATATGTCATAGTGCATTTGTGACTGGGTTCTATCTTTCTACCATGTGAGTTCTGGTAGTCCAACTCAAGTTTTCAGGCTTGACAGCAAGCACCTTTATCTTGAGCCATCTTGCCTGTCCTTCCCAGGCCTTTTCACGGGACATTAGGATCACTGACTCCCAACCTCCATTTTAGACACTAGGGTGATAAGACCCAAGATGGAGAGTCATATAACTGATGTCAACCTGGGCCCCACTAAGTCTCTAGACCATCCCTGGGGTCTTCTATACCTCTCAGACTGAAGCCTAAACTTGGTGCCAGAGGCCAAAGGAAGTATCTTTTAGGAAACATGAGACCAGCAGGCTGACCTGACCAGAGAAGCAGAAAGTGGTCACCCACCTGACAACCCTGAAGGACCAGGAAAAAATGAGGCCTGGTTCTCTTCCACAGACCCACCACAGTGCCCAAACCCCTCTGTGAGTCACACCTTGATGGACAAGCAAGTATCTTGGATCACACATCCTGCAAGAAGGGGAAGTCCAGGCTCTGCTCCAGGAGTGGTAAGACCTGAACCTGTGGCTTGTGCTACTGCCTAAAGACTCAGACTTGGGAGACAAAAGAGATCATAACCCTTTCTATTTCTTCCCTCAAATTTCCAAAAATGTTCTAAACCAGGTAAGTATGGTGGTACATATCTGTCATCTTTGCACTCAGAAAGTAGGGGTGGAGGGCTATGAGTAGAAGGTTATCCTTGGCTGTGTAATGAGTTTGCGGTCACCCTAGGCTATTTGAGACTCTTATTTTATTTTTTAAATTATTATTATTATTATTATTATTATATTGTTATTGTTGTTGTTGTTGTTATTAGTGTTGTTGTTGTTATTGTTGTTGTTTCCAAGACTGGGTTTCTCTGTGTAGCCCTGGCTGTCATAGAACTCACTCTATAGACCAGGCTGGCCTCGAACTCAGAGATCCACCTGCCTCTGCCTCCCAAGTGCTGGGACTAAAGGGAATATACCAAATGCTCGACTTTAAGACTGTCTCAAAGGAACTACACACAGACACATTAAAGGCATGGTGAGCCCATAACTTATAATAACTGTGAGTTGGCTGCCCAGTGCATGACAGTCCATGCTAGACAGAGAAATAAACTAGGATCTGAATACAGTCCCCTCTACACTGAGGAGAGTGCCCTGTGTAACAACAGAATGTTCTGGAACCTGCACTGGGAAATATTCAGAAGCTAGGTCATCAAAGACATGGTGGTCTCTGCCTTGCTTAGTTGCAGTCATTTCCTTGGGAGACAGTCAAAACTCCATAGCTCTGAGGTACTGTGACCTGCCCACATCCATGAATGTAGCTAGGGCATCTATCCTCCAGACCCTCTGTCTGCCCCTTAACTGCAATCCCAAAAGGAAGGAATTTCAAGCCAGAGCCACTCCCCCACCTCCTCCCCTCCCCCTCCACCCATCTTAGCAAGCTCTCCCACATTGCTCTCCAGCAGAAAGTGTTAGGCAAGGAATGTCACTTCCCATGGGTTTAGGCACATAAAGTAGAGGCAATAGTAGCACACACAAGATACACTCTGGGAGAAGTGGTGTGCCCACAGCCGTGGGAACCAAGAAAGTCTCCTCCCCACATGCTCTTTCTTTTGAACAAAAGCCAAGGCAAGAGAGGCTAAGGAAAGGAAGAGAAAAAGATCTTTGTCTCTCCCCTGTGTGGGCTCAGGAAAGTTACTTAGTGACTCTGAACCTCCCTTTGGTTACCTATGAAAGGAACAGCAGGTCATCCTTGGCTATAGAACAAGTTCAAGACCAGCCTGAGTCACATTCAACCTTGTCTGAAAACAAAAAGAAAAGAAAAGAACAAACAAACAAAAAACTCAGAACAGGAATCCAGAAAGACTAGGGGCACAATTTTTTTTGTCTGAGGGTAGGTTCCCCAAAAACCTAAGGGCCTCTGGTTTGGCCCTATTCTTCAAGAATCCGTTAGCAGCTTCCACACTGCCACACTGGAGACCAAGCTGCTAACAAGTGGACTTTTGGGACACTAAATGATACCAGGTCTTGTGTTCGATGCAGCCCTAGATATGACTGACTGGGACCCAGCTGTGAGAAAGACTAAGCGTGATCCCATGAAGCCAGCTCCTGGAGAGCCCTGTTTTATCAAGGTTCTCAAAGAGAATCGCTTGCAGGATGCCGTAGCTCACTTGGTAGACTGCTTACCTAGCACTCATGGGTAAAAACTGGGCATAGTGATGCGTGCGTGTGTGTAATTCCAGCACTGCAGAGATGGAGGCAAGAGGAGCAGAGGTTCAAGGCCATCCTTGGCCTTAGTGAGTTTAAGGCCATCTTGGGACACCTGAGACCCTATTTCAAAAGGAAAAGAAAGGAAAGGGAGGGGAAGAAAAGGAAAAAAGAGAAGCTCTGGGCTGCACTGAGGAGAAAGGTCCGTGCTTTTTGCTTCAACTTTCAGCCACCTACCTGCCTGCTGCTGCCTTAAACAGAAGCAATTTCTTTCTACTGAGGGTATTTTGGGGCCATTTAGGGTTGGGGTTCCCAGCTACTGGGGAAGTCCCTGAATTTCCTGAGCCTCGTCAGGACTCACATCTTGCTTAGCATCCTTTAGGTAAAACGACTCCTGTTCCCTTTGAAGGCATCCCACCCTTTCCTTGCTCCTGCATCTGACCAACACTATGTTATAAGGATAATGACTCCCACTGCTGGATTCCAACCTCGAGCAAGTCTGGGGACTTGGCTTCGCAGCAGGTGTGGGCCTCGGCTGTCCCACACAGGGGCTGATGCTCTCAAGCTAGGGACTTCCCCTTCTGGCCTTCAAAGCACTTTCACACCTGCTTAGGGGTTCATGAACTGCTTGGGACCCGCTGAAGGCATCAGGGCCTCTGTTCCAAGTCCCAGGCGCAGTCACTTCCATAGGATGCTTACTTCTCACCCTTTGCTTAAGATCTAGCCCACTAACTCATTGTCTGCAGGATGTAGCTATCTCTCCAGCTAGGTAGTCATTGCCATAGCCATCTGACAAACATTATCCTCAGTGCCTCTGAGCACTCTGTCTCTCCAAGACCCCACAGTGTCCTAGGGGAGAGGGACAGCATGTTATGACATGGTTATATCAGCTCTAGAATTAAAACATAAAACAGCAGAAATAGCCTTTTGGCCAAAAAATAGAGGGAACTGTGATAGGTAACCTACAGCTAGGGAGCTGCCCTTAGATTGATGGCCCTGGGGTCTGAGTGTAGAGTGTGGTGGGCAGGAACAAAGGTTGGGGGATCCAGAAGGAGTGTGAGGAAACACAGGGTACGAAGTGCAGTGGAAGAGACTCCGAATGCTTTTCTCTTGGGGTGATGTAAATGTGCTCAAACGTACGATCTCCATGACATTTCTGAGAGGATTTAAGTCTCAGGTTCCTGGAAACTCTTAGCACAGAGTAAACAGACAAAATGGGCCATAGTCTGTACTGCTGAATCAAGAGTGCAGGGCTAGCGAAGTGGCTTATTGGGTAAAAACACTTGCAGGAATGCCTGAGTATACAGAGAGTCAGGGAGCAGTAAAGAAGCCACTGAAATGGCCATTCCATGGTATAGTTAAGGGGAAAAATTTTTTTAAAATTGTGAATAGGAGAAAGAAAATATCCAGAGACATCTGAAAGAGTCCAGAGTAGAGAAAGAGAAGTAGACTGGACGTGGCCTGTGCGATCTGTGAAAGAGGTGAGCATGGTCGGGGGTGGAGAGGGATACCAGTGTGGACAAATACCATACATTGTAAGAAGGACATTAGACTAGTGTGGACTTCGAAATGAATAACAAGTACTGTGAGGAGGGACTGAGGGAGCCTGGAGACTGGCATGGGCTTTGGAATGCAACCATAGGTATACAACCCCAGAAGCCATGTCCCTCTGCCAGAGATAAAATAAAAAATGGCTCCCCATGGAGATGGAACTGTTGCACAAGGTCCAGATGAACACTTGCTTTTCTCTAACTGCCAGGAATTCTTTTATAGTCCTCATTCTAAGACATATGGACTGCCTGAGACCAAATACGGACCACCCACTGATCATCAGAGTTTGATCCTCTCTGAACCGTGTAAAAGGCCGGATGAGATGGCGCACACTTGTGATCTTAGAACTTCTTCAGCAACCTGGGAGGTCTTGGGCCAGCTAGCCTGGAGTGCACAGTACTGCAGCAGAGACAACAAGAGAGACCCTGCCTCAGAACAAGGTGGGAAGGGAGAGTCAACGCTGGAAAGCTGTCTCTGAACTTCACCCCTTTTCCTGTGGTGCCTGTGCATCCAGTCTCACAAACATGTGTGTCACAGGCACATGTGTATACACTAAAATAATTAGTTTTTTAAAAGAATAGGGGTCTCCAGGGGTGAGGCCCTTTGTCCAGCCCAGCCATAGTGAACCTCTGCTAGACTCTATGCCAAACAAAGGAACAGAGGCCTAGGGATGTGTGTGGAGCAGAAGTTACCTGTTTTGAGGGAGGATAGTAAGGACAGACAAACTTCTATATCCACAGTATTACCTTTTTAAGTGGATGTGTATCAGTCCATAAAGTGGGTGAACCTCAGCTTCCATACCCATCTCCTACTGTGACTCAGAGTCTTCCCAATGTTTATAGATGCCGTTTAAAGAAACATTCACGAATTTATAGTCTTTTGGTTGTGGTCGTTCATTAACAAGTTGGACTGCTGGTGTTCAACATTTTGCTGGTGAAGTGATGGAGCAGTGAGTTGTAAACTTTCTAAAATTTTTTGTGCTTTTGCTTTTGCTAACAAGGACTTTCTGACAAGGACGCTTTCTGAGAGAGGTTGTACCACTCGCCAGTACAGAAGATTGAAGCTCTGTTTTCTCTCGCTTTCCTGTAACTATTATTATAAATTAAAATCCCCACAAATGACTTAAAGGCCCAGAACACTAACAAAGACTGCTTTCATTTGCATGCCTTTGGTTAGTAGGAAGGTTGGACTTTCACAATGTGTGCTTTTTATTTGGTTCAAGCTTGTGCAAGCTATTTGGACGCTGCAGTTTTATTCTCTGTGAGTGTCTAACCTGCACCATTTCATTGTGAACACCTGCTGCATTCTGGGAAGCATGGGCTCCAGGTTCCTCTGCCCCTCCTTGGCTCTGTGATTACTCAAAGCTGGATATTTCATCACCAATTGAGGGAAGGATCTGGAGTGGCTCTATGGAAGAGACACAGGAGGGGTGGATTTTCCAGGTAGAATATGGACCTCAAAGAGGCCTGTATGTGAAATGGAAAGTTTGCAGGGACTTTGGAAAATCCTGGGAGGAAGTGGCAGCTGGCACCCTGTGGGGACCTCTACCAACACTGAAAGCTAGACTAAAGTGTGGAAGCCAAAAGGTCCTTGCATCATTCTGGGCTTGAGAGAAGCCACTGTCCCATCGTTAGAGCACATAGACAGCTTGTCTCTTTCTCAGTGTTGGTTTCTATGTTTGAAAACAGAACAAAACAAACAAACAAAACAAAACCAGACAAAAGCAGTGTGCATCTCCTAGTCAGTGCTCAACAGTGACCATGTGCTGCTGGTATTCACAGAAGGAATCGAGAAGAGAGCCTGGAGTTGGGGGGACCGCACGTGGGAGCAGCAGCTTGGGGAATAGAAGAAAGCAGGCTTCAGGTGAGGCTCCAGGGTGCCAGCCACCTCCTCCAGGCAAAATAATCGGAGGGGGGCAGGGATACTTGTGGATTGATAAATGTATGCCCTAGTCTTCACATAGTTCTTTCACGGGTCAGTCCACCCATCTTTCTACCCACGCTCCATGCATGCACCCACCTATCCAATGTTGCTGTATGCATCCGTTTCCCCTTTATCCCGTTATCCATCACCCCCTCATCTTATCAGTCCTCCCATCATCTATCCACTCATCCATCCACATATACATTTCCTAATCTCTTCATTCACCCCCACCCTCCCACCCACTTAACCACTCACAGACCCATCCATCTCATCCCCCCATCCCTTCACTCTGTGATCCTCTCATTCATCCATGGTCCGTTCACTTCACCACCCATTTGTTGTCTATCCATCTGCCCATCCTCTCATCCGTTCTTCCTTGCTCACATCCATCCATCCATCCATCTATATCTCAATCCACTTGTTCTCTTTCCACTTATCCATCAATCCCTCATCCATCCATGCTTTTGTTCTTTACTGACTCATCTCCCTCACCCATGCGTCCACCCACCCATTCCCTCACGCTCCCACCCACCCTTCCATCCATTTGTTCTCTATCCACCCTTCCACTCCCCATGTACGGCTTTATTTTACAGCAAATGTTACAATGAAGAAATGCTCATTTTCTCGGAACTCTCCTCACGCTGTCCCTTCCAAAGAATCCTGATGATGTGCGATTAGAGTCTCACCCTTCCTTGGGGTGCAGAATGGGGCTAGAGGCCTCAGGACTCTGTGCCTCTCAGACTCCTGAGTCCTGCACCTTTAGAGCTGAGCCGGCTTCCCGGTTCCCGTCCAAATTCAGGGCGGCTTATTCAAAACGCAGGGGAGCCCCCTACGTGCGTGCGCTGTGGCTAGCCCTGAGTCATCTCTGCACGTGGTGGCCCCTTCTCTCTTAGGCTTCACAGGCAAGCAGATCGCTACATCACAGGGGGTAAGAGCGTGGGGGAGGGAAGAATTAGGGCTGAACCCGAGGAAGGCGAGGAAGGCACAGCCACATTAAAAGTGATTTCACCGCGGAGAGTCAGGGTGCCGGCAGGTGGCCAGGAGCTGGAGACTCGGGAAGCCAAGATGAGCGCCCTCCTCATGGCAGCAGGAATGCTGTTCCTGGGGATGCTTCAAGCCTTCCCAAAGGTAAGGGAATGACATTAGCCCCGGAGAGTGTATGGGAGCAGTGGGTAGAGCAAAGGAGGGCAGGGCAACTTCTCACCTTATTCCCCCCACTCAAACTGGAGTGAGGGAGCACAGGAGGCAACTGAAATATGCAAGTATCCACAGGTGGGTGTATAACTGAAGAGTAAAGTTAGAGCGCCTCTCTTCACACCCGCAGGTAGTAGATAGTTGGGAGTAGTTCATTCCTTCATTCACCATGAGTTGAACCCTGAACAAGAGAATGCTGTTTATGTACCCTTTCTGCTGGCCCAGAGGGGGTCCTGGATAGAGAAACCTCTGTGTGTGTGTGTGTGTGTGTGTGTGTGTGTGTGTGTGTGTGTGTGTGCGCGCGCGCGCCATTTTGGCCAGAGCATGGTATCGGGTTGTTTGTGCGTCCATAGGCTGGAAGGGCTCGGGAAAGAGAGGAGGAAGTGGATGAGAAAAAAGGTGAGGGTCTGGTCAGGCAGTAGTGTGGACTGGGTGTCCTGGAGCAAGCACGTGGTGGACATTCGTTCCTGGAGCAAATCAGTGCTGTCTCTGATTCTATAGTTGAAAGCTCCAGAAATGAAACTGAACAGTTCCTAGGGGCCAATGCCACATGAGGCATTAGGATGTGGGAAGGAGAGGGCACTTTGAAGAGCCACTCAGAGAAGCTTCTTTATGGAACCTAGGGTCTACATGGGAGTGGGGGGTGGGGCGCATGGATGAATGGAAGCTGGAGGAGGGGAGACAAGGGACAGCAGCAGGCTTGTGTGGACATGAAGTGTCTCTGCTATAGAGGTGTGAAGACAAGGGAGGAGAGAGGGCCAGCCGCTGGCAGGAGAGAGATGGTAGGAAGATGTCCCTTCCATCTCCAGTGGGCTGTGTGGCAACTGTCCTGCAGAGGGCAGAAGTGAGCAGAGGAGCCACCCTATCCTACCTCACCCCCATGCCCCAAGCCCTCATCTGGGGAAGGTAAGAGTTTGGAGCCACAAAGGATCCTGGGAGATGAATGGAAGAGTAGGCTGTGAAAGAGAGAAGGCTTGGCTTCTTTTCTCCTACATCTAAGTGGAAACATTTTTGATTGGAGCAGAGCAGGGCACATTCTTATGTGAGTACATAGGTTAAAGGATAACTTTGGGAGTTGGTTCTCTCCTTTGACCCTGTGGGTTCCAGAAATAGAACTTAGTTCATCAGGTTTGGCAGCTAGCGCCTTTACCCATAGAACCATCTCACAGGCCTGTGAAAACATTTTTACAATTAAAGCAGTGTACTTAATACTACCTGGAATATGTGAAAATGCCCACAAACAAAAATTTGAATGCTATGATAGAGCTGACTGTTTTACACCAATATCTTCTAAGCTGTAACCATGCTCTTGCTTTACTGTTTTATTTACAGGCATCTATAAAAGTATATCTATACTTGGATCACTTTTATAGAAATATATGCAAGTTTTTCATTAATTAATTAATTAATGAATTAATTTTGGTTTTTCGAGGCAGGGTTTCTCTGTGTAGCCCTGGCTGTCCTGGAACTCACTCTGTAGACCAGGCTGGCCTCGAACTCAGAAATCCACCTGCCCCTGCCTCCCAAGTGCTGGGATCAAAGGCGTGCGCCACCACTGCCCAGCTTATTTATTTATTTTAATTAATTAATTTTATTGAGACAGGGTTTCTCTCTGTAGCCCTGGCTCTCCCGGGACTCACTCCGTAGAGTAGGATGGCCTTGAACTCACAGAGGTCAGCCTGCCTCTGCCTCCTGAGTGCTGAGATTAAAGGCATCTACCACCGCTGGCAGTTTGCTAAGTAGCCAAGGATGACCTTGAACTGGTCCTTCTCCTTCCACTTCCTGGTTGCTTAGATTGCAGGTGTGCACTACTATTGTTCCAGGTATGCAGTATATGAGATTGCCCTCAGGGCTTTGGGTGTGCTAGGAAAGCACTCTACCAACTGATCCACACCCTCAGGCTGTCTGTGTTTTTATTTTGAGATAGGATCTGTGTAACTCAGGCTGGTCTTGAACTCACCCTGTAATCAAGGATGTCTGCAAACACCTAATCTTCCTGCTGGTGAGTGCTCAGTATATTATAGGCATGTGCCATCACACCCAATTTTGTAATGTTTTTATTTGGCTTTTACAGTGTCTACAGTAGGTCTTGGAGATCACATCCGCTCATTCACATCCCTGGGGAATGAGCAGTGAGATTCCCACCAGTGTATTTTGGGTTGATTTTATGAGCTAGGGTCTTACTATGTAGTCTCAGTTAGCCTGGAACTCGTGCAGACCAGTCTGGCCTTGAACTGATACATCTGCTAGCTTCTGCCCCCCCCCCCCCCCCAATGCTGAGAGTAAAGGCATGCACCACCACGTTGCCCCAACATGGTCTTTGGTGTGTTTGCTGTCTGGGGAATAAGAGTGGTTCTTTCCTAGAGAAAAGATAAGAGGATACTGGTGGTTGACAAAGCACACAAAGCACATCTGCACTGGAATGAAATGACACGCCTTCCAGTGTGCAAGGCAATGTCTTTTCTCAAAACAGTGTAAGACACAAGCAGCTTCCCACATCCTAACCGATGATTGATTTTATCAATCTCTATTTTGTGGTCTTGAACGGGCTGTATCCTTCTTATGCTAATTTGCATTTCCCATTGACTAAAGGCTGAACATCAAACCTCAAGTCTATGGGCCTTTCATGGCCGAACTTGGGGTGTCTGTAGGGGAAGAGCTGCCTGCCCAGCAAGGTCCCTCAAGACTTCTTCTACCTTTCCATTCCAGTTAAAGTTTGAAATCTTATTTAAAACAGAATAAAATAATGACAACCATAAGCCTTTTTAAAGCTGGATATAGTGGGGCACGACTTTATTTCCAGCACTCAGCAGGCAGAGGGTGGTAGATCTCTGTGAGTTCAGGGCCAGTTTAGTCTGCATTACCTTGGGTTGTTCTCTAGTCTCCACACGTAGGAGGTGCCTGATGCATGAAAATGCACACAAAATACACAGTTCCAAGGTAGTCTGAGCTACACTGAAAGTTCCTGACTTTTAAAAAAATTGGGGGGGGGGGTCTTGGATTTCAAATTCTTTTTTTCAACTTCTTCTGCTTTTTTCTCAGCTTTTGTCACTTTGTGACAAGCCTGTTTTCTGAAAAAGAGACAGGCCTTGTTTTTGTAATATTATCCAGAACTCGGGTGGTGCAAGTCCAGAGAGACAGAGTTTTCTCCAGTTCCATCCTTTTCTTCCAGGCTCCCTGGGATGGCATAAGACCATGCCTTCTGGTGAATTCCATGGGTTCAGAATTCCCCAATGTCTTGCCGGGCATTTTGCCCGCAGCTCCAGTCTGATTTTCCTCCTCCGGCTTTGGCTTAACTTTTTGAGGTTCCCGTAGGGGAATTCTCATGAATGAGTCTATCTTTGCAGCATACAGCTCTGCTAATGAGCTCTCACTGATGAAGCATGCCCAGTCATCTTGCACAGTACAGGTAACTGTGGTGGTCCTGGTATTCAACAGAGGGCAAGCGAGCTTTCTTGGATTCCTGTAGAAAAGTGACTTTCAGAACCAATCAAATCCTGCCTGGAGGCAGAATTCCATGGGATGCCCCAGAAATAGGGGAGGGAACCAATATGGGAAGGGGTGGGCAGAAGCTTCTCTTAATTGAAGGCTGCCTTCCTCAATTGAGGTTCACTGGCAGCAAGGGCTCTGAGGCCAAGGCAGGGTAGCCGCATTACTCAGCTTGAGAGCAGTTCTGTTGAGACTAGGACAGCCCTTACTGGAACTTTCTGTGGCATCTACTCATCTCTGACCAGAGTACTTCTTGAATAGAAGTGATTCATTTCTAGGTCTGCACGTACTGGCATCTGATGCATCTCAGAACAGAAGGAAAGTGGGAAATCCTGAGGTTGGGGGGTCCTTGCACAGGCAGCTTAGCCCAGGTTGGAACTGGGTGGTTTCTGTTGAGCTGTGTCCTGACTTGGGGGTGGCTTATCTAAGATCACAGTCTGTAGTTATCCAAGTAGAAGCGCCCAACTAGACCTGCAGACCAGACAATATCTCAGAGAACATACCAGCTCTGTCTAAGGGAAAACGGCAGAAGAGCCTGGCTCAGGAAGTGGTGACAAGAAGGTGGCATGTATGGCTTGCCCAGAATGGGCAAGGAGGGAGCACTGCAAGGAGGAGGCAGGAGAAGAGTCCCATTGTATAGACTGCAGTGGGCAATGGCCCTTTTCTTACTGGGCAACCTAATCAGATGTCACATCTGCCTTAATAACAGGAGCCAGTGATCGTAGCTATCAAGGGAAAAGCAAGCAGCGGTGGGGTTGTGGGGGATTCTAGCTGTATCTGGGGTTAGGCCCCTGGCTGAATGGTGTGAAAAACCTGAGAAGACACAAGTGTTTGGGAGGAACATACATGTTCTATATTACCCAAGTTCAGGTCTCAAATGGGGTATTCAAGTATGGATGCTTCAAGAGAGTTCGGCTTCTGATTTAGGTTTCTAGTACCAGAGTCGCCTGCAGAATTCGTGCTGCATTCTGGACCAGCATTGAGGGGCATCAACTCCTCTTCCTTAAGCTGCTCACAATAGCCTAAGGCTCCACATATCTTTTTTTTTTTGGGTTGTTTTTTTTTTTTTTTTTTTTTTTTTTTTTTTTTTTTTTTTTTTTTTTTTTTTTGGTTTTTCGAGACAGGGTTTCTCTGTATAGCCCTGGCTGTCCTGGAACTCACTCTGTAGACCAGGCTGGCCTTGAACTCAGAAGGCTCCACATATCTTGATACCTTTCATCCTATTGATATTTTCCAGTCCGGAGGTAAGAGCTTTCTTTCTATCTCTCTTTCATACAGATTTTATTTATTTTTATTTAATGTACATTGGCATTTTGCCTGCATGGACATCTGTGCGAGGGTGTCAGAACTCCTGGAACTGAAGCTTTCAAACAGTTGTGAGCTGTCATCTGGGTGCTGAGACTCGAACTTGGGTTCTCTGGAAGAGCAGCCAGTGCTCGTAACTGCTGAGCCATCTCTCCAGCCTCGAGTAGCATCTGTCATTCAGTCTGGTGAAGTTTTATTAGTTCCCTCTCACTGCTAGAATGAACTATAACAAATGTGGTGGCCAAGAGCCACCCAGGGGTGTTATTTGGTGGCTCTGGAGAGTGGAGGGGAGCTGAAAGGCGGTCACAGAACTGTGCTTCTGTTAAGTTCCAGGGACTCCTTGTCTTTCCCATTTGCCTCCTCCATCCTCAACTGCCCCAGGGCTCTGGCCCACCTGGCTGCGTGCTCTAAAGACTGCAGTTGCACTGGGAATCATAGAAGCGATCTAAACTTACCAAGTTCTGTGAGAATTACATTGATCTCGTCTAAGACCTGACAGCTTCATACCTATCCCCCTTCCCCCCTCCCTACGGTTAGTCTGGTCTTGAACTCCAGATCCTCCTCCTTCCACCTCCTGAGTTCCAGGATCACAGACCTGTGTCACTACCCCAAATATCTCTTTATTATTACAGTTATTTATTTGTGCATATGTCTGTGTGAACATGCATGCCATGGTGTGCCTGTGGAGGTCGGAAGACAAATCTCAGGAGTTGGTTCTCTCCTTCTACCATGTGAGTCCTGGGGCTGGAAGTCTTCCAGCCTGGAGGCAGGCAGCTTTAACTAGGGAGGACTTTACTAATGCAGAGATCATACAAATCCTGAAGTGGGAAATTGCTGGGGTTTGGGACTGTCGGCTCTGTCTAATGTCACAAGTTCTTCCAGCAAAGAGCTTAGAGAGAATGTGGAAGAAGGGATGTGTGGATTTGACCCTCCATTGCTGGCATTGCAGATGGAAGACATGGCCTAGTGGTATGTGCTTGTTTTTGTAGCAAAATACGTGAGGCCGAGGGCTTCAAAGAGGTTTTATTTGGATCTGGCAAGATGGTTCAGCGGGTGAACGTGTTTGTCGCGCAGGCCTGATGCCCTAGAGTTTGATTCTCTGAACTCATGTAAAAACACCAATGTAGAAGCAGCATGCATCTGTAATGCCAGATGAGAAGAGAGGTGGGGAAAGGTGACTATGTAGCAGAAATAGTGAGAGACTCTGCTTCAAGAAAGGAAGGTGAAAGCAGAGAACTGGCACCTGGATATTGTCTTCTGATCTCCACAAGTGTGCTCTGTGGCATGTGTGTGACATACAAACACACAGAGCACACACAAGCACCAATCATCATCAACATCAACACCAACAACAACAATATTTTAGATTTTTAGAAAAGAGGTTTATTTGACTCCTGATTGTGAGGCCTGGAGAGCCTAGACAGTGTGGTGCCCAGTGTCCTGTGGCACAGGAACTCAGACCTGTGGTTTCAAAGGTCCCTATGATAGGGGATAGAGAAGTATTTCAGTGGTCAGCAGCACCTGTTGCTCTTTCAGAGGACCAGGATTCGATTGCCAGTACCACATGGTAGTTCATAACCATTCAGAACTCAAATTCTAGGGGATCCAAGGCCCTCTTCTGACCTCCATGAGCACCAAGCACAGATGTGGTACATAGACTAGACACAGGCAAAACACTCACACATAAAATGAACATATCTCAAGAAGGAGAAGGAGGAGGAAGAGGAGGATGAGGAGGAAGAGAAGGAGGGGAGGAGGAGGAGGAGAAGGAGGAGGAGGAGAAAAGTTTCCGATGGTAGCTAGACCTAGTAGTACAGACCTGTAATTCCAGGAGACTGAGGCAGAAGGATAAAACTTTAAGACTTGCCTGGAGCCGTGCAGCGGTGGCGCACGCCTTTAATCCCAGCACTTGGGAGCAGAGGCAGGTGGATTTCTGAGTTTGAGGCCAGCCTGGTCTACAGAGTGAGTTCCAGGACAGCCAGGGCTACACAGAGAAACCCTCTCTTGAAAAAAAAAAAAAAACCAAAAAAAAAAAAAAAAAAAAAAAAACCAAAAAAAAAAAAAAAAAAAAAAAAAAAAACCAAAAAAAAAAATACCAGTTGCCTGGAAATTTTAGTGAGACCTTCTAAATAAAAATAGAGCATTGAAAAGGGGAAGGGGCGACTGGGGTATACTTTTGAGGCAGAGTCTTGTCTAGCATACATCAGGGGGTTGGTTCTTCTCAAGTACCACAGACCACAAAGCCAATAAAACAAAGACCTTTCAGGTCTGGAGAGATAGGTCTGCTGTTAAAAGGCTTGACTCACAACCAAAAACAACGCCAGGCAGTGGTGGCACACACCTTTAATCCCAGCACTTGGGAGGCAGAGGCAGGTGGATTTCTGAGTTCGAGGCCAGCCTGGTCTACACAGTGAGTTCCAGGACAGCCAGGGCGACATAGAGAAACCCTGTCTCAAAAAACAAAAAAACAAAACAAAACAAACAAAAAACAACCAAAACCAACTACCTTTCTGGTGTCTGTACTGTGAATGGGATGTAGGAACAGGATATGAGGGCACCCCGAGAGAACAGGAAGGTGAGGAGGAACTGGTGGGTTAGGGGAATAAAACTACAGTTTAGACAGAGAAAGCAACAGGTGGCTTAGTCCCTTTATGGGACTAGGAAAGCCAGGGGCTTCCCCCCTAAGCCCCACTTGAGGCTCCCTTTATGGGGCTCTGAGTGACAGCCTCCCATTGCTAAGAGAGCGAACCCTGCTGGTAGGTTGTAAACTTACACAGAATTTTAGAAGAGCTCCCAGTTATTCTGGTGCCATGGTTCTCTGTGCCCAGGCATGGTGAAACCCCTTTAAATGCCAGCTACTCAGAAGGCTGAGGCCTGAGAAACATTTCATAGCCAGCCTTGGCTACATAGCATGACCCAGTGTCAACAAAGCAAAGCCGGGCAGTGGTGGAGCATGCCTTTAATCCCAGCACTTGGGAGGCGGGTGGATTTCTAAGTTCGAGGCCAGCCTGGTCTACAGAGTGAGTTCCAGGACAGCCAGGGCTACACAGAGAAACCCTGTCTAGAAAACAAAACAAAACAAAACAAAAAAACCCAAACAAACCTATGGCTGAGATGGAGTTTGGGGGGCATGGAGACATTGTATAATTCAAATCTCCAATTTGCACTTGGTTGCTGTGTGACTTTCGGCAGACAGCTGTGCCTCTCTGGCTGAAAGTAGGCTGGATTTGGAGAAGAGATACAGGGTGCCACATACCCTTGCCGGCCCAGGGTGGTACAGCAGGGATGTAAGCAGACAGATAATTCTCAGATGGCTCAGGGCCAGGGCAATGCTTCCCCAAGCTCTTTAACTATCAGTGATATGATGGGGCAGGCCAGGAGGGAAAACCCAGGGCAAGGACATAAAATTTTCCCATACTCTGAAGGCCCCACGGGGCTGAGTCCTCACAGCCCCAGCTAGGCTCTACCTCAGGTTTCTGTACACACGCAGAGAGGGAGGGGCCCATCAGGGAACTGCAGCTTATGTTGCTGAGTTGTTGCCTGGATGATTCTAGGAGCCTCCTACCCCCACCCCCATGACTTAAGAAAGAAAAGCTTCTTGAAGGGACCTGCAAAAAAATGAAAATAGAGACAGCCTGTGCCTCCCGACTGTGCTGTGTGAATGTCTCAGTGTTTTTAGCTGCTGCAGTCAGAACCAGGTTTCATACATACCAGGCAAGCACTCTACTACTCAGCTACAACCCAGCCCTAAACCTTAGGTTATATTTATCATTTCAAGTTAGCACGGTGACATGATTTCAGAAGTGTCAAAAAGTATAATTAGCACTCACGTACCCACCTTCCAGCACCACTAAGCTTGGGGTAGCTCTCTGAAGTCTCCACAAATACAACACCCGGCCCCACCCCCACTCACATCCCAGGCTGGCCTTGAATTCACATGTAGCTAAGGCTGATGTGATGATGGATCTTGGTTGTATCCTTGACATATCTAGGAAGACGGGAGCTCAGTGGAGGTATTGTCTCCCACTAGTTTGGCCTGTGGGCTTGTCGGTGGGGCATTTTCATGTTAGCTAATTGATTCAGGAAGGCCCACTATGGAGGTGCTATCCCTGAGCAGATGGGTCTTGGCTGTATAAAGAAAGCAGCAGCCACTGTGAGGCTTGGGAAAAGTCAATAAGCAGTGCTTTCTCCATGGTCAATGCTTTAGTTTCTACCCTGATTTTCCCCAGTGATGGGCTTGTCTCATTCTAGGTCCTGTCAAGTTGAAAATCAATGTTAAATGTGACAAAGCCCATCCCCCAGAGGTCTAACAGCTCAAAGAGTCTTAGAAAGCTGCAGGGGGTTATTTCCAATAATAAGTGATGCCAGTATTACTCATGAGAGAAATGCAAGGAAACCATACCACAGGCTATCGCTGCACCCCCACCAAAGCTACTGCATCTTTAAAAAGCAGCACTGGTAACTGACATGCATTGGTAACCGTCATGCATCGCTTAGTGCCAGCAAGAAAGCAGGACAGATGGCAGCCTCGCACACTGCAGCTAAATGACCAGTGCAGGGGCTGAAAAAAAAATTGGATGGAGAACAAAGCTAGGAGTGTGGCTCAATTGGTAGACTGCCTGCTTATCATACCTGAAGTCCCGGGTTCCAGCTACAGCTTAAAACTGGGTGTAGTGGTACATGCCTAGCACTTGGGAGGTAGGGGCAGAGGACCAGGAGTTCAAGGTTATCCTTGGCTAATAGTGAGTTTGAGGCCAACCTGATCTATATGAAAGTCTATCTAGAAAAGAAGGGGGGGGCACAGAAAGAAAGGAAGAAAATTAGATGATGGTATATCAGAACTGGCACTTAATTCACTGTAGCTGTGTTTAGAAATAAGTACATAAGCTAGCATACACTATTAATCCTAGAACTCAGGAAGGCAGAACAGGTGAATCTCCATGAGTTTGAGGCCAGCCTGGTCTACATACAAATTCTAAGACAGTTAGGGCTACATATAGAGAGCTTGTCTTAAAAAATAAAAATAAGGGCTGGAAAGGTGGCTCAGAGGTTTAGAGCATTGGCTGCTCTTCCAAAGGATGTGGGTTCAATTCCCAGCACCCACACAGTGGCTCACAACAACCGTCTGTACCTCAAGTTCCAGGAGATCCAACACCTTCACACAGCCATATATGCAGGCCAAACACATTAAAATAAAAATAAATAACATTTTAAAATAATAAAATAAATAAATAAATAAAAATAAGAATGAAGCAATATTAGCATGGCAAATAACAGACGGGAACCACCAAAGAGTAAAGCAGACATATACACTGGCCGCATTGCAAGGCAATGGGCATTGTTGTCTATTCAAAAATGTGAATGATTCTTGAAACTTAATCCTGAATTAAAGAGCCAGATGGTAGTGGTTGGGGAGGCAGCTCAGTGGGCAAAACCATGTACTACGCAAGCATAACAGTCTGTCTTCAGGTCTCTAGAACCCACTTTAAAAGCTGAGTGTGGTCACCAGTGCCTGTAACTCTCCAAAGCTGTGGGGGGAGAAAATGGATTGCTGAGGCCCGCCAGATGCTGACCTAGCTTCAAGCTCAGTAATGTGGAAGGTGATAGAACGGGACACCAGATGTCCTCTGACTTACAGGAACATGTAATCACACATGCAACCAACACCCCCCCGGGGGGGAGGGAGATTGTAAAAAGAAGCTGGCTATAAGAATGAATGCAAGCAACATACAGTGGTATAAACATGCTTGCATAGTAAAACACATTATTTTTCTTGGTTTGTTTTGTTTTGAGACAGAATCTCAAGATGGAGCCCTGGCTGTCCTGGCCTTAGACTCACAAAGATCAGCCTGTCTCTGCCTTCCAAGTCCTGAGAGTAAAGTGTATGCCACAGTGCCCCCCTTCCCCAAAAAAAAAAATTAAAAAAAAAGAAAGTTGCAAAGGAACAGACTGAGCAGTTTGAGCTTTGTCAAATTCAAGAAGAGACAGAATTAATTAATAGACATAGCAGTGGGTTCGTGTTTTGTTTTCAGAGGGGGAATCTGAGTATGCTGGGCGTGGGCAAGGTCTTGCCTACGTCTTGGGATCTGGGCACTTTTCCATCTGGGTATGCAGGATTTCAGCTCATATAAAACTTTACCAGATGTTTTTATTGCTGAAGTTGTCCCAGAGACACGGCGGGAGGCTTGTCAGTCCCCTGGAGGGGTACACGGGTGGGACCAGCTGCTGCTATGGCTGACAACTTGAAGGTAGCTGAGAGAACTAAGTGGCTGGGGAGGGGGGCAGGAAACTGTGAGCAGAGGAGAGTCTGGAGACTCCTGGGTGTTCCATTTGCATCTAAGCCACCATTGGCTCTGTGGGGAGATGTGGAGTCAGGAATTTCTACTGATCTCTCAGACAGTAGGTCTCAGCCTTGACAGTGAGTGGACACCAAGCTGGGACTGCAGGGTGGAACTAAGGATAGAAGTCTGGCCTTGTCTCACCAGTTTCTCTGATTCTCCAGGATCATCGACCACTCAAGACCACCTGTGCAGAAGACCTCAAATACCACCCTGGGGAGGCTGCCAGAAACTGCTGTTACCAGTGCCCCTCAGGTGAGTGGGAGCCTGAAGGCAGGAGGTAGATTGTTTTAGTGTACGGTATTCATGGGGGAACTGGAGAAAAGCAGGGGTTGAGGAAGGATGGATAGAAGGTAGCAAACTCGATCATGGTCGTGGTTAGCTACAGGTTTCCAAAGGTCATCTAATGTCACAGAGTCTGGGGAAGGGCAAGGCAGCCTGCTGGGCAGGCTAGGTCTGCTGCTATCACAAGGATGCAAGACCTTCTCTCCCTGTTCCTCCTTCATTTTATGAGTATTTTGCCTGGATTTATGTGTTGTACTACATGCATGCAAGCTCTTGCATAGATTAAAAGAGGGTGTCAGATCCCCTGGAACTAGAGTTACAGGTGGTTGTGAGCTGCCACGTGAGTGCTAGGACTTGAATCTGGGTCCTCTTTCAAGGACAGCAATGAACTTACTGTCGTATCTCAGCATCAACAGAGCTGGGACTGCAGGAGTATACTACCTCACCCTGATCTTTACAGTTCTTGTCTGCTCCAAGCCAGCACACGTGTTCGTCCCAGGCTGCTCTGGGCTGCAACTTTCTGGTGAACAGAGTTTGCCTAACCACTGCTGGCTTCCTAGAATGTTCTCCCACCCCTCGTACAGTGTGAGTTCTAGAAGAATTTTAGGAAATCCGTCTGGAACAATCTTCAAGCCTGAAGATTAGAAAAAGGGTTATGAGCCTTTTTGATCCCCTGTGACTATGATCAAAAGTCTCAACCACAAGTGGGGGTCATTGGTGGCTGGGGTAGGAGGTGCAGCTGTGGTGCTATCTCTGAGATCCGGGAATAGATGTCTGCTTGAAAGAGACATTAGCTATGACAGTTGAGGGTGGGAGGAAGTCTCTGTTACTGGCTCGGTGTAGCTGCCCCCTGCTTTTAGGACAGCAAGGCATCAGAGGTAGGTCACCGTGTCTGGAGGGTTTCCTGTGGGTGAGAAGTAGTAGGCCCATGTACCCAATATTAATGCTTCCCAGGCACAATATCTGGAGGTGGGTGCAAGCAGTACTCTACAAGGTCATTGGGGATGTGGCTGGGAGCTAAATGAGAGTCTTAGACAGCTACTCTTAGCCCTATGTTCTCTGATGGAGCCGTCTTGCACGGGCTACCAGATAAAATATCTGAGAAAGAATTTAATAATGTCTATTCCCAAAAAAAGATTTAAAAATATTTCTGTGGGGCTTGAGAAATGGCTCGGTGTTTAAGAGCACTTCCTGCTCTTCCAAAAGACCCAGGTTCACTTCCCAACAACTTCATTAGGCAGCTCACAACTGCCTGGGAACTGCAGTTCCAGGGGATATGACATCTCCAAGGGCTCCCACACACATGACATGCACTCATAAACACACCCATACATAAAGAAAACTATTTGAGCTGGGCGGAGGTGGCACAAGCCTTTAATCTCAGCCAGAGCCAAGCCGATTTCTTTAAGTTCAAAGCTAGCCTGGTCTACAGAGTGAGTTCCAGGACAGCCGGGGCTACAATTAAATGTTCTTGTGATGAGTCCTTGAGGACAACTTGACAGAATCCCGTGTAGTCTAAACTGCCTTTGAACTTCGTGTGCAGCGGAGGCTGGCCTTGAACTCCTGATCCTCTTGCTTCTCCCCTTTCCCCAGTGCTGGGATTCATTACAGGTCTGTGCCACCATACCCAGCTTCTCTTGGGTTCCCTCCCTCTTCCTGCTTGTCTCCCCAACCCAGCTCATTCTCCTCCCTCTTCCTCTTTGGGGTCCTTCAGACCATTACTTTCCCCTAGTTAGAAACTGGAGGACCCAAGGACAAGGCTCTGGCCTGATTAGGTTTCTGTCCAGAGCTCTTCCTGGCTTACAGTCTGACCTTACCACCTTCCTATGGTGTCTACTGGCCTTTTCATAGAGACCCACCCATCCCATGGGTTTAGGGCTTCCGGTGGGCTCCTTAATCTGTAGTGAGCTCCTAAACCTCTGTCTCTTCAAATTGAAGTTAAGGGTTTCATTATGAATTGGGGGTGGGGAGTGGGGGGTGTGAGCAATTCTAGTCCATGGCGGTCTCCTCCCACCTCCCCATCCTCCCGTCCATTCTCCCTCCTCATTTACTCCCTCCATCCACCCATCCTTCAACCCAATGGCAAGATCACTCTTGGAATAGTCATTTCTCCCAGCTCCTTCTCCTGCTTTTCAGGTCTCCAGTCCTTTGGTTCTGCCTGTCTCCTTTACCCCTGGGTGTCCCTTTCTGCTATCTCAATCGTATTGTGCAGGGAACCAACGGATCTGCAGCTTTCTTATTAGCCTGAGAAAAGCCATTTTGTGTAGAAGTTAGGCTTGAAAGTAAATGTAGGCCTGAGTTTCAGGTTCCTGAGAACTAGGCTTTAGTTTAGGTTCTGTCTCCTAGGAGATGGATCCTTTCCCAGGTCAGGGTGACCCCCTTGCGGTTAAGTGGTCAGCAGAGCATAGAGATAGTTGCCTTGGTAACATGTCCTGGTGGCTGGGAACCTGTACTTCTTGGAATCTCCCCACCCCTATGGCATAGTCTAAAGCCCCAATTACATTGCTTTAGAGTCCTTCTATATTGTTTAAGATTCTCATACTTCCTTCTCCTTGTACCCTATAAAAGCTCGGAAATAAAGTTAATCTTTGGAGCTTAATCAGATATCTATCTTGCTCCCAGGTATCTCTGCTCTTGCCTCATTCCTCATCCTTCAGTCCCCTCCTTAGGTCTACATTGACTGACCCCGAGGGCCAGGGCACTATTGCAGCTCTGAGATACTACTTCTAGGAGCCTTCCTTTGCTACAAGGGACTGGCTCCCCGTATTTCTGTTCTCAGCGTTTTTGCACTTCTGCCCACAGAGAGGTGTGGCCACAGTGTTATGACATTCTGTAGCCACAGTTCCAGTCACAGAGAGAAAGACACTTGTGAGCATGAACCCTAGGTCTTAGGCTTTCTCCACGTAACAGCTGGGACTTACAAGAGGGGCTGCTCCCTCCTCTCACTTCCTCTAAGGTTCAGTGCTAAAAGTGGCTGAGCACCTCAGGACTTTGTGGTGGGCGGGGCGTTTTGCTGGAGTTTTATTGACCCTGTGCTTCCGGACAAGCCACAGAGGAAAACCAAAAAAACCCCTTCTTCCGTGTTTTGGGGAAATTTCTGACATTTTGCCTGTCCTCTCAAATCAGCGCTCAGCTATGCGACAGAGTTTGCACGTGGGTGGGCTGGTGAAGGAAGCTGGGAGACCTTTGAATTTGAGAAGCAGAGAGGGCTTCTCCTGTCTGTCCTCACCTAGGAGGGGTGCCTTGCCACCTCCTGACAGCCACTTCCCAGTTCTCTGCTCACATACCCCCTGACAAGCTCACTGCCTGCATCATAAAATGACCAACAGCACTTATGGTTCAGGCCACTACAGTGGAGGCCTGGCTCTTTATTCACAGTAGCGCATGAACCCCATAGGAACCCAGAGAAGGAACTTGAACATGGTCCACAAGTACCTGCTAGTAAGCTCAGCCTGAGCTCAACCCTGAGCCCCTTCCGCCTTCCTGGTGTTCTGGACCCCAGGCCTTGTTCAGGGTGGGGATGGTGAAGGATCTGGCATCTCTCCAGCTTCTATTTAAGAGTCAGCAGAACATGGGTTCACCAAATATGATCCAGGGCCTACAACAGGAGACTCAATGGATGGTGGAAACAGAGACAGCCATCCTGGAGAGTCTAGGAATAGTTCAGGCAATTTAGATACTGAATTTAACTCCCAGTCGTGATTAAAGGAATATGCCACCAAGCCAGATTTAACCAATGTTAACCAGAAATTCAGTAGTAAAAGCCAGCGCATCCATCTCGAAAACTCTCAAGAGCTGGTGCTTATTGGTTGATGGTCTGATGGTCATGTGCCCATGTTGAGCCAATCACAATGGTGAGAAAGATAGCACGCTCTGATTGGTCTGTTGGAGTCACATGCCTATTCTGAGGCCGATAATGGGAAAAATGAAATGTTCTGATTAGCCCACCTGGGTCATGTGCTTAATCTGTGGCTAAGCAATGAGAAACATACCTGACTGAACAAACATGGCAGACTCTGGCAGAGCAGACAGAACCTGGCAGATATCATGTATCCCTGGGAGGAAGATTGCTGGGTAATTTCAAGGCCTCTCAGTCAGCTTGAGTCAGTATCTTCATGGTCTTAACGCCCCATAGTCCCCTCAGTTCCCTCAGAGAATCAGGACCTCTGCTGAGAATGACAGCCAGCACTCAGCCTGTGCTTGCCGACCTTCACTGACCCTTCACTCTTGTCCACTCTAGGAGAAACAGATCATATCGTTAGTGTGAATGAGGTCGTTGCAATTGTCCAAGGTCACAGATTGTCAGGTGGCAGCCCAGGAATGCCGAATCTTCCCCATACCTGGGCTGCCCTTTTGTTCCCAGTGACCTCTATCAAGGTCCATGCCTCCATCTGTGACACAAGCATTATCTGATGCAACCTTGGTTTAAAGCAGAGATGATTGGGGTTTAGGTATGAGAAATGGAGGGTGGAAGGCCAGCCTGTCACCAAGGTGAACTAGCCTAGAACTTCTCTGCTGCTTTTCCCAGGGTTGTCTCCAACACAGCCATGCCCACAGGGTCCTGCCCACTGCAGGAAGCAGTGTGCTCCTGACTACTACATCAATGAAGATGGGAAGTGCACAGCCTGCGTGACCTGTTTGCCAGGTGAGAACCTATTCTTTCTCCCTGGGACGTGTCTCAGAGGGGAGTCTGAGAGGCAGGAAGTATCAAGACCTGATCTCCTGGTGCCTCCATTTACCTCTCTGGATTTGATATTAGCAGCCATCTTTTGCATCCATACTTTTCAGAAAGACATAGTGTGCTCCCTGGAGGGAGAACATGCATCATTACAATGCCCCATGAGGAACCCATTTCTATAGTGAAGAATCTGAGGATTCCTAATGTGAAGGGCCTTCCTGGAGCAGTCCGAGCAGTGCCCAGGATTCAAGAGCTGCATTCTTTCTTAACAAAGAAGGTGATGGCCGGGCAGTGGTGGCACACGCCTTTAATCCTACACTTGGGAGGCAGAGGCAGGTGGATTTCTGAGTTCGAGGCCAGCCTGGTCTACAGAGTGAGTTCCAGGACAGCCAGGGCTACACAGAGAAACCCTGTCTCGAAAAACAAAAACAAAACAAAACCCCAAAAAACAAAGAAGGTGATACTTCCGGGAGAGTTCCTGAAATAGAGTCTTCTAATATTAATTACTTGTGTTTAGTAATAGGCTCTGGCATTTTCTTTTGGTTTTATGTGGATGGTTAGGTCGAAAGATGTGTTGAGATTTTTCTCGAAACCTAATAATCATATATTTTTTAAAAAGTTTTCAGTGTCTTTTTAAAAATGTGTATTTTGCATATTGCATGCAAAGATTCTTCTAAAAATTGTATTTTCTTCCTCATTGTGTGTGTGTGTGTGTGTGTGTGTGTGTGTGTCCTTCTGTCTCCATGTCCTGAGTACTGGGATCACGGGTGTGCACCGCCATGCCTAGTTTATACAATGCTGAGAACGCTACTCAGGATTTTGATCATGCCAGGCAAATAGTACTCTTAGCTACTGAACCATCTCTCCAAACCCCCACCCCCATCTTTAAAAACATGGGTTCTGGAGATGAAACTCAAGTCCTATGCTTTCACAGAAGCAGTGTACTCCACAGCCATCTCCCTCAGAGAAGGCCTTTTTACATTCAGACTCCAACACGGGATGAGCTAGTGTGGATATGTATCACTAGTTCCTTCCTCATCCTGATTCAGCTGGGATGCACGTGGTGTGGGATTCGGCCACAGACAGTGTGTCTGCACCCAGAACATACAGCGCACTTCCTAAAACTTCCCATGCTTCTGCAGTTTATCTTTCCATCCTCCTCACCATGGCAACCACTGCCTCTACAGTTAAAACCCGTTTTTTTGCTGGAGATCCATGAAACCACAGTGTAAAGCCTTTTCAGAATGACTTGTCTCACTGTGATATGTACTTCAGTTCCTTCCATATCCTGGGACACACACACACACACACACACACACATGTTTATATATGTACACATGTATGTTGTATATATATGTGGAGGCCAGAGGCTGACGTCAGGAGTCATTCTCCAACTTCCTTTTTGAGACAGAGACTCTCGTGGAACCTGGAGCTAACTGATTCAGCTACATTGGCTGGCTAGCCAGCCCTAGGAGTCTTCCTCTTTCTGCAAGAGTCATGTAGGGTCCTCTCAGTTCAGTTTTTTATATGAGTCCTAGGAATATGAACTCAGGACCTTCTGCTTGAAGAACAACTGCTTTTACCCACTAAGCTGTTTCCCCAGCCCCACATTTATTTGTTCGTAATCTGTGTAGTAGTGTGTAGGTATATGGGCTGGAGGTGAAGGTCACCCCCATGCTGCCCTTTCATATACATCAGGAGGGGAGGCACAGAACGCCAGCTGGCCGGTTTGACAGAGGATCATGTGGCATCTTACCTTCATCCTGGATGGTCCCCGTGTACACTGGATCTCCACCCTTGGCTTCCCTCTTCCCTTCCATGACCCTCTGTGTGTCCCCCAGGCCTCGTGGAGAAGGCTCCGTGTTCTGGGAACTCTCCTCGAATCTGTGAGTGTCAGCCTGGCACTTACTGCTGCACACCAGCTGTCAATTCCTGCGCCCGCTGCAGACTCCGCTGTTCTGAAGAAGAGGATGTCAAGTTCCCAGGTGAGTGTCCCTACTCACAGCTCCTTAGCAGCTACTGTTGTACCTGCCACAGGCCCCCTAATCCGCCCACCACTGTAGGACAGACAGGTCGAAGCTTCTCTCCCCATGCTGTGATGTGTCCAACATCCAGGGTTTCTGCTGCTCACTTCTCACATCTGCGTCCCGTCAGAGATACTCTACTGGCAGAGGCCCAGGCCTAGTTAGAGGAGACTGTGGGCCCATTTGAAGCTTGAGGTCAGGGATGATTCTCTGGTGGCCTCAAGTCTCTTCCCTGGGAGTTTTCTGACAAATTCGAGCTGGCTTCCCTGATTCAGAATTGGACATTTTATAGGAGAATGAGGTACTGAGACATTGGACAACAGATTCAAGGCAGAGAAATTGTTTTGTTTGTGTTTTTTCCAATTTGCCTTGTGACATCAGGCCTTGCCATCTCCAAGCTTCTAATTTTCTGACAATATAAGGGAGAGGTTCATGGTCAGGGGAAGAGGTAAGAATCGTGGATCCTCACTGGTTGCCATTAAAGTGGTGTTTAGGAGGCTAGGCTGATTACATAGTGAGACTCTGTTCTCAAAAACGGGTGGTGGTTTGCTTTCTAGAAGGGAGACATGGAGGTGGGGGTGCAAAAAGGACCCCACAATCACATACATTCCTGGTGGGACAAACCAATGAGAAGGGGTGAAAATTGCAGACCGTTTTCTCTAACCGGTGTCCTTGGCATTTCTGGTTCCTGGCTTCATGGGCTTTTTTCAAATGCCTGCATCACAGAATGCTCTGTACTGTGGGAACTGCCCCTGTCTGCAATCAGCAAGGTAGCTGAGGGCTGGGCTTCAGCGAAGCTTTTCACCTGTGGATGGGGCCGGTTCCTTTAACTCTTTCTTCCTGCTCATATGATGAGGAGATGCAACTTAGAGGCTTTCAGTCTAGGTCCTCAGCCTTCCAGCTAGCAGGGTCAGCTTGTCTGGGTAGAGTTCCCAAGTCTGCCACATGGGGGCAACAGAGGCCTGTCTCTGAAGCCCTGCAATTGACATGTGTCCAAAAAATGCTTAAAATGTGGCAGATCTAAGTTAAGATGTTCTGAGTTTAATGCTCAGTGAGTTTCAAAGACCTAACATGTAAGTGAGAATACAATGTATCTTGTTATATTTATATTGATTACCAACTGACATAGATCATTACGTTGTTAGATTATGACTTCTTGAGACCTGCTCTCATTTTGTAGCCCAGGATGTCTTATAAATCACTATGTGGCAAGACTGGCTTCAAAACTACAGTAATTCCCCTGTCTCATCCTCCCAAGTGTGGGTATTGCATGTGTGAGCTGCATGTGCATGTGTGCATGTGTGCATGAGCACACAAGTGTGTGTGTATGTGTGTGTGTCTTTGTGTATGTCTCTGTGTATGTCAGTGTGTATTTATTTGTGTATTTGTGCTTGTGTCTCTCTATGTCTCTATGTGTATGTGTCTCCGTGTATGTTTGTGTATGTGTCTGTGACTATGTGTGCCTGTCTATGTATGCCTGTGTGTCTGTCTATGTGTGTCTGTGTGTGTATGTGTCTTGTGTGTGCTGTGTGTGTATTTATTTGTGTATGTCTGTGCACGTGTCTGTGTGTCTCCCTGTGTGTCTCTTTGTGTGTGTGTTTGTATGTGTGTGTGTGTGTATCTGTGTCTATTTGTGCCTGTCTTGTGTGTCTGTGTGTGTGTCTCTCTCTCTGTGTGTGTATGTGTATGTGTCTCTCTCTGTGTGTTACTGTGTATGTCTCTCTGTGTCTCTGTATATATAAATCTCTCTATATACTTATCTCTGGGGGGCATTGTATGTGCCTGTGTATGTATGTTTCTGTATGTGAGTGTGCACATCTGGGAGCATCACTGACCAAGCCAAGTCAAGAGATAGATCCTCCTCACTCCAAAGTGAGCAGATACTGGGAAAGCCAGCATCTCTGTCCCTGGATAGCCACTGTGTTCTCCTAGTACCTCATCCATGATTCTACATGTGGTGGTGACAGTTCTCTTCCTGGGGACTCTGGGTTTCTCAGTGTCTGTTCTGAAGCCATTACTGTCTCCTTTGCAGGCACAGCAGAGAAGGACACTATCTGTGAGCTGCCTTCCCCAGGATCTGGCCCCAACTGCTCCAATCCAGATGACTGCAAGACACTTACTAGGTGACTCCTCTCCTCCTTTCTGTCCCTCTCCAGGTGATCTTTGGATGGGCTACTCTGTCTCCATGACACACAAGGTGCGTGGGTGGGATTTGCCCAGGCTGACAGAACCCTAAGGTGGCTCTCTGACAAGCTCACCAGTCATCTGAGTCCCTGCTGTATGTGTCTAGCCCCGCCTGGTACCCATGAGAGACCCAGGTCTAAGGAACTTAGCTCTTGCTCTCAGCTTATAGCAAGGCACATAGGACCTGAGGCAGGAGCCTTTCTCCATACACACTAATTCCCAAACCCAGACCTCCCTGGTTTGTGAAGTTGTCAGACCTATGTCTGGCTTCTTCTCCAGCCATGCCACTCCTCAGGCCACGCCCACTCTAGAATCCTCAGCCAATGACAGTGTGAGGAGCTTGCTGCCAAAGGGAGTCACCAACCTTGTGCAGGAAGATGCTGCTGAGCTGGTGAAGGTTCCAGAGTCTTCCACTTCCAAGGCAAGGGAGCCTAGTCCAGATCCAGGTACTGTTTACTTGTAGCTGTGGCAGTCTTCCAGGGGGGTGCTGTCTGATTAGGGGATCTAGGTATGCAGAGGACCTTGAGCTTCACCCTTGCCCAGTAAGAACAGAAGAGCATCTCCAGGATGCAGTTCCTGAGGCTGAGGCTCAGGGCCAAAGGACCTGAAAGGGCTATTTCATTCCCAGAATTTCTGAGTGACCTGCATGCCAGGGACAGGTGCTATGTGTTCCTGCTCTGTACTCAGGGTGCTTGTGACAGAACAGGCGGGTTCGGGCCATGGCTTCCATGGCCCCAAAGGTCCTCATGGCTATCATAGCTGAGAACCCAGCTGCTGTTTCACCCTTCTGAGAAAGCGAACAGCCTGTGCTATATAGATTCACTGTGTTTGGCTTGTCCAAGCAGCTCTCGGAGGTTTGGTGTGTTTCCATCTTGGGGCTTGGGAATAGTAATGAATAGTAAATCAATATCTATCTATCTATCTCCCTCCCCCCTCTCTTTCTCTCTCTTCCCCCTCTCTACTCTCTGTGTGTGTGTGTGTGTGTGTGTGTGTGTGTACTGATCCTCATGGAGGTCAGAGTCAACCTTGGGAATCTGTAGGAGCTGTCCACCTTGTTCTTTGAGACAGGGCCTTTCATTGGCCCAGGACTCAGCAATTAAGCTAGGCTGGTGGGCCAATGAGTCCCCAGGCTCCATTTGTCTTCTCCCCAGCACTGGGGCTACACACATGCTTCACTATGCTTGCCTTTGTATCTGGCTGTTGGCATCGAACTCTCAGACTTGTGCAGTAAGCACCTTGCATATGGAACCATCTCCCAGTCTGAAGTCTAATGTAACACTTGTATACTTCCTGGCTTTGTTTGTTTAACCGTGGTAGCTTGTGACTCTGACTTCTTTGTGTTTGTGCTCCTTACACTTTCCACCAAAGCCTTTGGGGGACATGTTAATTCCCATTTTGCCTTTTTTTTTTTTTCTTTTTTTTTTTTTTTTTTCTTTTTTTGGTTTTTCGAGACAGGGTTTCTCTGTGTAGGGTACTTTTATTTTTTATTTTGTCTTTGGTTTTTGGTTTGGTTTTTTTGTTTTTTGTTTTATGTTTGTTTGTTTGTTTGTTTGTTTGTGGGGTTTTGTTTTGTTTTGTTTAGAGAGACCGTCTCGCTACATAGCACTAGCTGACTCAGAATTCATTATGTAGCTTGGGTATCTTGGTTAGTTTTTGTGTCTACTTGATACAAACTATAGTCCTTTGAAAAGAGGGAACCTCAATTTTGAAAATGCCCCTATCTGATTGGCCTGTGGGCAAGCAATCCCTTGGGGCATTTTTTTTTCTTTTGATTAAAGGTGTACCCTTCCCACCATGCCTGGCTGATTTTTTTCTTTAAGGTTAAAAATTTAAAAACAGAAGCCAAATGAAAGCTGTAACTTTACTAGGTCTGATGATGCACACCTTTAATCCCAGCGCTCAGGAGGTAAGGGCAGGTGGATCTCTGTGAGTTTGAGGCAAGCCTGGTCTACCGAGAGTTTCAGGACACCCAGGGCTGCATGGTGACACCCAGGACACCCAAGACTATCCCATCTCAACCAACCACCCAAACAAACAAACACACACACACAAACAACATCCTTTAACTTCATACAGCCAGTGCAGAAAGTCAGTTGATGTTTTTAATGTAATCCCTCTTACTGTGGTTTCCTCTCTGTGACAGGAATGCCATCTCTAAGCAACTTTACAAGGGGAAGGGTTCTTTTTAGTTCTCAGTTGGGGGGATTTTGTCTATAGCTGATTGGTCCTGAGGCAGCTCATCGCCACAGAAGTTGCTCACTTCATGGTGGCCAGGATGCACAGAGAGGAAAAGGAGAGTTAGTGTCTCTTTCACGGACATACTCCTGATGACCTTTCTCCTTTCCTCTGGGCTCCAGGTTCTGAAGCTCTACTGCTTCCCAGTAGCATGATGGGTGGCTGGCATAGTCACCAGAGTTCCTTTTCTTCCCTTCATATGTGTGTGTGCATGCGTGCTTGCGTGCATACATGATACATGTACCATGGGGTCAGACAACAACTTGTGGGTGTCGATTAGTTGATTCGCTCCTTCCACCATGTGGGTCCCAGGGATCCAACTAAAGTCATCACCTTAGTCACCTAAGGTATTTCCCTGCTGAGCCATCTTGCTGGTCTTTAAGTTTCTTTTAAATAAAAGCAGAAGCTGCTTTGGGTACCCATGGTACCACAGCCTCTCCAGTTTGATGTTTTAGACCACAACCCTGATGTTCTTTGTCACCTGTAGCCAGGAATTGTGTGTTACGGAAGACCCCCCCACTCACGATTTCCCACTACCTCCCACTGTCTCCCACTGCAGACTAGATATTCAAACTCTCTGCACTGATTCTAATATGTCATCATCCCTATAGGTACTGCAGAGAAGAATATGACCTTGGAGCTTCCACCCCCAGGGACGCTTCCTGACATCAGCGCCTCAGAAAACACCGAGGAGCCTGCCAGGTGACTCCTAACACACCACACACACCGTGGGAAGGACCGAATGGCCCCTTGTATTCTCAGGCAATGCCCAGGGAATTCAGGGCCAGATGTGCAGGGACATCAGACCTAGAGGCCTTTGATGGTGTTAGGGAGGAACATGGCTGTGTGTCTGTCTCAACGATGACAGGATTGTAAAGGCAGAGTGTCTAGAGCTTAATCCATGCCTCCCAATGCCTGACAAGACTGTGCAGATCTTTTGGGTTCCCAGGCTTCATGTTTACCTCTCTAGAGAAAGAATCATCCTTCATTAGACACACCCTTTTTACATGGCAATTGCGAACTGTGACCATCACCCTTGTCCTGGATTTCCTTTGGTATAGTACCGCCTCCACCCTAAGCCTTTTGGTAGATGCCTGGACCAGCAGCAGGATGCAGCCCACCTCTCCCTTGTCCACAGGAACACCATTTCTGGATCCAGGTATTGATCTTTCACTGTCCAAAGCAATGGGCAGTGGAGTTTCCTTCCAGGGCTTTGGCCCCGGGTGGGTGTAGAAATAAAGATCAATCCCAAATTTCTGGCTTCTAGAACTGAGCCTGTGGCTCTGTTGTTTCTTAATGCTATTTCATTCTTGGGACAGAACTTTTATTTTTAAATGACTTCATTCTGATGACATATAATTGCTATCCAAAATTCAGTTATGAGGCTGGGGGTGTGGCTCTGTTGGCTGAATATTTACCGAGAATGCCCAACACCTCTGGGGTTGATTCCTACCAGGATATCTATGGGGCTTGGTACTATATGTCTATAATCCCAGGGCTGAGAGGTAGACATAGGAAAAGTTCAGGGTTGGACCAGTGAGGTGGCTCACTTGCCATCTGCCCTGCCCAAGGAAGCAAGCCCAGTGACCTCAGTTTGATCCAGAGACACCATGTAGAGGTGGAAGGACAGAATGGATTCTACAAAGTTGTCCTCTGACCGCACGCATGCACGCACGCACTCGCGAGTGGAAAATTCTTTCAAACAAAACAGAAAACACTAAGGGTAGCACGTACCTTCAGTTCTAGCACTTAGGTGGCAGAGGCAGATAGATCTTTGTAAGTTCAGAGCCAGCTTGGTCTATGTGTCAGGTTCTAGGTCAGTCAGGGCTACATAGTGAGACCCTGTCTCATAGTTCTTAAAAGTCACATTCTGCTATATAGCAAGCTGAAGGCCAGCCTGGGCTACATGAGACACTATTTGAAAAGAAGTTGCTGGGTGGTCATGGTACATGCCTTTAATCCTAGAATTTGGGAGGCAGAGGCAGAGGCAGGTGGCTCTCAGTGAGTTCGAGGCCAGTCTGGTCTACAGAGTGAATTCTAGGACAGCCAGGACTAAACAGAGAAACCCTGTCTTGAAAATCCAAAATGAAAGAAAAGAAAAGAGAGAAGAAATTGAGTAGTTACTGAAAGACTAGGAAGCTTAATTCCCTTCATCCTCAGTTTCCTCTAATATAAAATGGATAGCAAATCTACACCCAGGATTGTCTACATATAGCACAAGTATGGTCTTCACATTGCCAGAGCAGGATCAAGACAGTTGCTGTTCATGCTAATGAGGTAACACCAGGCAATCGGTTTTAGGACTAGCAGTACTAGTTTTGGACACACGGTGGCATTAGTTCTCAAGTTAACAGTTCTCAGCATGCCATAGAGAACTCTTGGAGGGCTGGGGCTGGGGCATAGTTGGCAGAGTGCTTGCCTAGCACACCAAAGAGCCTGGATTCCATTCTCAGAACCACATGAACCGGTGTGCTAGTACATGCCCATAATCCGAGCACAGAGGGAGTGCAGGTAGGTAATCCTGAGAACACAGTCGTCATTGGCTACACAGCAAGTTTGAAGCTACCCTGAATTATTGTCCCAATAATAACAAATAAAACATACTTGAGCAATGACACCCAAGACATGTAACCAAATAGCAATTCAATAATTAAAATAATCAGAAGGTTGTGTAAATGCATGGGGCTTGGGCTAGCCTAGTATGCATTAGGTCCGGTGTTTGATTCATGTTAGTGTGTGTGTGTGTGTGTGTGTGTGTGTGAGAGAGAGAGAGAGAGAGAGAGAGAGAGAGAGAGAGAGAGAGAGAGAGAGAGAGAGAGAGAGAGAGAGAGAGAGAGAGAGAGAGAGAGAGAGAGAGAGAGAGAGAGAGAGAGAAGAACGTGGGATCTGAAGTTACGTGGCCTGGGTGGTGCCTCTTGGGGTGATTTTGGACATCTTCCTCCTTTGGCTTTAAAGAACTATTCCTTCATTCCTATGTGTATGACGTTAGTGCGTGCATGCCGTGGCGCACGTGTGGAAGTTAGAGGGAAGCTTCTGTGGCTTTCTTTCCTTCCACCTTTCTGTGGGTTCTGGACAATGAACTCAGCTCATCGGGCTTGCAGTGAGTGCTTTACCCACTGAGCCATCCCGCTGGCCTCTTTTGTTTTAATGGCTGAAAATTCTCTGTGCAGAGGTGACCTTGTGCCTGCCCTCAGGAGCTAATGGACTCAGTTTCCCTAACCAGCCTTCTCTCTCCCTATCCCAACTAGCCATGGCACTCAAACTTCTAGAGGTTTGTTCCATTTGGATTTGCTTTTTATATGAGGTCTCACTATGTAACTCTGGTCAGCCTGGACCTAGGTATGTAGATCAAGCTAACTGGTCTACCCCCTACTACTCCCTAGTGCTGGGATTACAGGCATGTAACACTATACCCAACCCATTCTGATTTTTTTTTTAATATATGAATACACTGTAGCTGTCTTCAGACACATCAGAAGTGTGCATCAGATCCCATTACAGATGGTTGTGAGCCACCATGTGGTTGCTGGGAATTGAACTCAGGACCTCTAGAAGAGTAGTCAGTGCTCTTAACCGCTGAGCCATCTCTCCAGCCCCCATTCTGATTCTTGATGTCTCAATTTCTCATCCTCTCTGGTTTCTTTTTCTTACTTTCTGAGCTGCCAAATAGCTTTCTGGAGCCAGGCGAGGGAGATTAGGTAAGGGCTGAATCAGAAGGTCCCAGCTTTGGGAAGGTCCAAGAGCTGCTCACCTCAGTGGGTCCATGTCCCAAGAGAAGTAGGAAGTGGGCTGCACCTAGGGCTGTTCTGTGTGGTCCAGGGAAGGGCCCTAGCTTCTAGCTGTGCACAGAGTACAGGATGACACTGTGTTTCAGGGCCCATGCTCTTCTGGGTAGCCGTGGTGGTACTGCTGATTGGCTCCAGTTCCTTGCTCCTGTGTTACTGGAAGGCCTGCAGGAGGCGGATCCAGCAGAGTAAGTGCATGTATCTTGGGTTCCTGGGGAAGATGGCTGCGTTAAGCTGACCTGGCCTGGGTGCTTACCCTGTCTGTCGCTTCCCTGCCTGCTTACTCTCTGAGGCCCAATCCTGCTGTCTTTGCAGAGTTTCACCTGGACTACCTAGTGCAGACCTTCCAGCCGAAGATGGAGCAGGCGGGTGAGTATCCGGCCGTGCGAAGGGCTGTCTGGGCCAGGATGTATAAGTGCATGACCAGTGTAGGGCCTCAGGCCTGGGCCAACTCATACCAAAAAAAACCCAAAACATTGTCCAGCAAGGGGTGTTTTGAGTTGGAGAAGTTTCATAAGTACATACTCGTACCTCCTAAGCGCTCCCCAAGCAAGGGGGTTTTTGTGTTTTGATGGTTTCAACCTTGTTTCCATGAGCTGTCAGGCAGGGCTTATTGAAACCGCTGTTTGCTTTCTTGACATTTTTCTAGTATTAGAGTTTCCATTGCCGTCAGTTAATTTTTTTGTTTCTCTCCAAATGTTCATGAGAACAGTCTTGTTAGAACAAAAAAGAAAGAAAGAAAGAAAGAAAGAAAGAATATCCAAAGAGTCTAGGCTTTGAGACTAGCCTCAGTATTGTGTCTGAGGCTAGTTTTGGACCTTTAGTTTCCCCTGGGTCCCTTGATGTTTGAGTTTCCAGGGCTGAGCAGACCCAGGTGAGCACACAGTGTCCAAATGACTATATTCTAGGCAAGTATAGTCATGGCCTAGGCAGTGTAGGCCTGAGCAAAGTAGACATGCCTGGGTAGGGTTGGAATAGCCTGGACAGAGTGGGTATGGTCTGAATAAAGTAGACATGGCCTGGGCAGGGTTGGCATAGCCTGGGCAGAGTGGGTATGGTCTGAATAAAGTGGATATGGCTTGGGCAGGGTTGGCATAGCCTGGACAGAGTGGGTGTGGTCTGGGTGGGGTGGGCATGGCGTGGGCAGAGTGGTCTTGAGAAGGGTAGGTGTGGCCTAGGCAGGATGGGGCTGAGCAGTGTGGGGATGTCCTGGGCAGTGGGTCTGTTCTGGAGCAATGTGTGGTAAAGGAGCATTTATTCATCTTCTTGCCATCCTCATGAACACATCTTCAGCACAGGCTTTGTCTGGACACAGGCAGTCCTAGATCTTTCAAACTTCCAGACGAGTGTGACAGCTGGTAAGAGCAGACAGGCACATGTGTTCCAGCACCACTCACTCCTCTGAAGTGAAGACTCGTGTTCCCCTAGTGGCCTGTGAGCAAGGACCTATGGTCTGTGCAGGTTAATGAGGTGTCTGCCACCCAACACCCGAATTGACCCGACATTGCTGCACGTGTCCTTGGTACCTTTGCAAAGCACAGGCATCATCTCATTTTACCCTGGGGTGGCCTTTTCGGCACCTACCACTCTCTTCATTTCCCAGATGACTCTGTGAGGTACAGGAAGATGAGGTCAGCTGGCAAAGGCCACATGCTGAGCAGATACCGTGATGGGGACTTGTCGTTACTGTCACTGGAGTTTCCTAGAACAGTGCACTTCATCCTCTGTACCATTGAGATTTGTCAGCAGACAGTTTGAGCTGGGCATCTTAAGATGGTTAGCAACCTGCCAGATGCCAGGGTGTACCCCTCCTTAGCTGTGACAGAGCCCAGAATATCCCCAGGCATTCGGCCCATCATTTTGTTCTATATTTAATTAATTATTTTCGAGACAGGGTCTCATGTAGACCAGGCTGGCCTCAGACTTGCTACACTGCTGAAGATGGCCTTGAACTTCCAATCCTCCCACCTTCAGCTTTTAGGTGCTGAGATGACAGACAGATGTTGTACTGCCATGCCCAGTTTATGCTTGGCTGGGGATTGAACCTGTCAGTTCAGATATGCTGGCTTCATACATGCTTGGCAAGCACTCTTTAACAAGCCACATTCCCAGCCTTCGGTCCTTCCCTCAGCACTTCATTTTAACATACACACAAAAGCCATGACTGGGTTTTTAAAATTATTTTCAATAAATGTGTATGTGGGGGCAGGTATGGGTGTGTGAGTGTGTGAAGGTGAATGGGAGTTACAGGTGGTTATGAGTAACTTGATTTGGGTGCTAGGACCCAAGCTAGAGTCCTCTTGAAGAACAGTATGTGTTTTTTGGTTTTTGTTGTTGTTGTTTGTTTTGGTTGGTTGTTTTGTTTTGTTTTGTTGAGGCAGAGTTTCTCTGTGTAGCCCTGGTTGTCCAGGGACTCACTTCGTAGACCAGGTTGGCCTTCAACTCACAGAAATCCACCTGCCTCTGCCTCCCAAGTGCTGGGATTAAAGTTGTGCACCACCTGTGCCTGGCTAAGCATGGCAGCCCCTACCTTGCTGTTATCGCGGGAAGATGGAGGCTGAAAAGGATTGTTTGGCTCTGATACAGCTTCAGATTTCCTAAAGTTGCAAACAGTACAGAAACTGACTTTTTCCAGAACAGTTTTTGGAGTAACTTGATTTCTTATCATCCTTGAACACCTCCCTATGTATTTCATAATAACCAGGACATTGCAGTAAGCTCATAAGAATCAAAGAATTCAGCCTGTTCCGTCACCACCAATCAGTGCTCGGGCCCAGACTAGGTTGGTTTGTTCCTCTCCTCTCCTCCCCTCCCCTCCCCTCCCCTCCCCTCCCCTCCCCTTCTCTCTCCTCTGTCCCTTCCCCTCCCTTCTCCTTCCTTCCTTCCTTCCTTCCTTCCTTCCTTCCTTCCTTCCTTCCTTCCTTCCTTCCTTCCTTCCTTCTTTCTTTTTAGGTGTTTTTTGAGAGAGAATTTCTCTGTGTAGGCCTGGCTGTCCTGAAACTCACTCTGTAGACCAGATCGGCCTCAAACACACAGACCCCCCTGCCTCTGCCTCCCAAGTGCTGGAACTCGATGCGCCATCATACCTGGCCAGACTGGATTTTTTTGATGTCTCAATAACATCTTTGTCGTGGATCCCATGCTGCCATTTGTAACTAGGTCTGTGGTTTCCCTCTCATCTGGATCAGTTCCCAGGTTCTTCCTTGAGTATCAAAGCCTTCATACTGGGGAGAGTCGTGAGCTGATATGGCCTGTAGCCCTGATCTTGGGTCCTGACTTCTAGTATGGACCATGCAAATGGACTTGGGACGTCAGTCTTTGATGCTGGGAGCTTTGGGGAGCTTTCTGCCATGTTTCCATCTGTCATTTTCCTGGTGCTGTGTGTTTGGAGCACTCTTGCAAACCTATCGGCCAGGCTGCACCTTAATAATGCCTTGGTAATGACTAGTAAAGGAGGGTTTGGAGACTTGTCAATAATCTGTTCTGCTTTTAGTCACGGTTTATTTCCTTGTTAGTGTATGTATATCTGTGTGCATTCATGGGTTTCATTCATTATTTTAAATGTTGCCATCATTGTAGCTGATTCTCAATCATTGTCCCAGAGCTGGGTAGCAGGAATCCCTCAGGACATGTCCTTTTGTGTTGGGGAATACCTTTTTAGTTTTGGTTTTGATTTTTTTTTTTAATTTATTATATGTAAGTACACTGTAGCTGTCTTCAGACACTTTTTCTGCTCGTTCCGGCCCCGCTAAGAGGGCATCAGATCTCATTCAGGATGGTTATGAGCCACCATGTGGTTGCTGGGATTTGAACTCATGACCTTTGGAAGAGCAGTAGGCGCTCTTAACCGCTGAGCCATCTCTCCAGCCCCTGTTTTTGATTTTTTGAGACAGGGTCTCATGTAGCCCAGTTGTCCTCAAATATGTCCTATAGCTGAGACTAGCCTTGAACTTCGTGTGTGTGTGTGTGTGTGTGTGTGTGTGTGTGTGTGTGTGTGTGTGTGTGTGTGTGATTTTTTTGCGTTTGTTTGTTTGTTTGTTTGAGACATGTTCTCACTATGTAACCCTAGCTGGCACGAATACACAGAGATCCACCTGCCTCTGCTTCTCCTGCACTGGAACTCCAGATGTGTACCAACATGCTATTTTGAGGTGCTGGGAATTGTCTTTTTTTGGGAGCCCTTCCAGGTCATCTCTCCACCTAGAGAGTCTATTTACTAAGTCTACTGGTCCCAGTTGCAAACTTCTACCTCAGAGCTGTCCTGCTTCCCACAGCTCTGCCATGGGACTGAGAAGGAGAGTTCAGGGGTAGAAGGAGCAGAGCTTTAACTCTCTGGCACTCATGAATCTCCAAGCTTGGCCTTTGGAACAGCTCAGTGAACATCCAACTGAGCCCGGGCCGTTGCTATTCAGTCTGCCCTGGACTTGGGCCCTGGGGTGCAGGATAGATTTACAAGAAGATTATGATTATTCCAAAAAGCAAGGAAACCAACAAATGAGGACAAATAGGCTAACGCAATAGTTTTAGGGGAAGAGTCTTAGGCAATCTGAACTCTGCCCTTGGCAAGTTCTACTTTGAGTCTTTCTCAGAGAATTCACAGACTGTAACAGGGCAGGCTGTTGGCAGATGATGGGCCCTCTAGATTCTGCCTTTTAATTTTTTAAAACTTAATTATTGTTTGGCTTTTTAAGACAGGGTTTGTCTGTGTAGCCCTTGCTGTCCTGGAACTTGATTTTTAGACTAGACTGGCCTTGAACTCAAAGATTAGCCTGCCCGTGCCTCCCTCTGTAGTGCTGGGATCAAAGGCGAGTGCCACCACCACCCAGCATTAGATTCTGATTTTTTTTTTTTTTAACCTTGATGTTAGTACATGCTTGTTTCTGAGAGTTAGAATCTATACTTTCTTTCTCCTGTCACAGAATGTCTAAGTTGTGTTAGCACCTGAGGCTTCATACAGGGAGTCCTCAGCGCCTTGGTAATAATTTAGCTTGGAAAAATTCCAATGAGACTTCACTTTTCAGAAGACTTTTAGGATAAAGGGAATCTCTTCCTTCCATCTCTGACACTGTGCAATCAGTCCCATGGCAGAGCTGCAAAAGGCAGGACAGCCCCGACGTAGAAGTTTGCAATTGGAGACGTAACAGACTTAATCAATGGGCTCCCTAGGTGGAGAGGTGGCCTGGAAAGGCTCCAGAAAAGAGGACAATCATCAGGACCTCAAAGTAGCACACACCTGGAGTCCCAGCTCTTGGGAAACAGAGGCAGGTGGTATGTGCCTTTAATCCCAGCAGAGGCAAATGGATCTCTGTGTATTCATAGCAGCCAGGGCTACATAGTGACAACCTGTTTCAAAACCAGGTGTGATGGTGCCATTTGTAATATCAGCACTTGCAAGGTGAGAGAGAGGTCAGGAGTTCAAGGTCATCCTCAGACAAGTTCAAGGCCAGTATTTTACTCCTCTCCTCAAACTGAGAAAGTAATGGAGTCCCAATGTGGGCATGCCCAATGATTTTATTATAGACTCCTTATATTGTGGTTATGCATTACCACAGTTAAATAAATAAACAGTAATGTATCATTTTAATTTTTAACTTTTTAAAGTGTGTAAGAGCATTTGCTTGCATGTATGTAAGTGTTCCACAAGCATGCTGTCCACTGAGGCCAGAAATTGGAGTTACAGAGGTTGTGAGCCACCATGTGGATGCTGGGAACTGAATCCAGATCCTCCTAAGAGCAGCCAGTGCTCTCAATGTCTCAGCCACCTCTCCAGCCTCAATAGATTGTGATTAAACAACAAAAGACACACTTGTATTTCTTTACTTGGTTTTTCTTAAGGTGCTGGAAACCTTTCTTACATTCAGTCAGACATCTCCTGAAGCTCCCCTGTGACAGCTTCTCAGACTTTTGACCTAAGTGACCTTGACAGCACTGGTCAGACTTTTTGCAGGATTCCACCTGTTAGGATTTATCTAAAATTCTTTTGTACGATGAGAACAGGGTTCTGGATTTGGGGGAGGAAAACCTCAGAGCACAGAGTGTTCTGTGTCTCTCTGTGTGTGTGTGTGTGTGTGTGTGTGTGTGTGAGAGAGAGAGAGAGAGAGAGAGAGAGAGAGAGAGAGAGAGAGAGAGAGAGAGAGAGAGAGGGTCCTGGCCTTCACACATGAGAGACAACTGTTCTACCACTAATGCCTTCCTGACCCTCACCTCCTGCCCCACTATTGCTATTTTGAGATCTCTACTCTATCTTCATAAAACCCTCCAGAGTTAGCCAGGTTTGTCCCATTTCCCAGATAAAAAGGCTGAATCTTAGAGGAAGCAGAGCTAGTTTCCCTCTAATGAAATATTATGATGGATGCTCAGCAACACTATTGTTTGGCACTTGGCATCTTTCCAATTTTGAAGAAATTATAAACACTCCTGCGTTTGTCTTCTCATTTGTGTGACTTCCTGAGGGTGTGGTCCTTATGGGGCAGGGAGGGGCCCTGATTCAAAGGTCGCAACGGTTTTAGCCAAAAGGCCCTGGAAAGAGATGGTGCCTACTTACAGTGTTTCAGCTCCTAGCCTACTTCTTTCTCAAGACAGTTTCTCTTGCTTCTTTTACACACACATTTTTGTCCTCTCCGGGCTCCCACAATATCTTGGCACCACATGTCAGTTGGCTAATATCAGAACTCAAGGTTGTTTCCAAAGGACAAAGATTTAGTTTCACTGATACCACTTTTAAAATGACCACTTAGACCCTGTCTCACGACACAAAAAAAATCCAACAAATAAAGTGAGCAAATCATGGGCTGAAGAGATGGCTCAGTGCTTAAGAGTGTTGACTGCTCTTCTAGAGGACTCGGATTCAGTTCCTAGCACCCAAAGGGTGGCTCACAGTTGTCTGTAACTCTAGTTCCAGGGTATCCAGGGAACTCCTTCAGATTCCATGGGTACCAGACATGCATGTGGAACACAAACACACATGCAGGCAAAACACACATATAACATAATTAAACATGTATGCATGCTCGCGTGCATGCATGTGTGTGTATGTTTGTATGCGCCCATCAAACAAAACTCTCTATGGTATCAAGTCAAAGAGTACCTGAAGTGTCAATGGCTTGGTCTTGGTGGTTAGTGGTCACCTAAAGAGAACAAGCCATGACTTCCTGAAGTGACACCTCTGCTGGGGACAGTGGTTGCCAGGTTCTGTAAGCAAGGCACATTTGCTAATCTGAGACTAAGCACCACTTTAGCCTATTTCCCTGCCAGACCTCTAAGACTTCATCCTAAGCTGCAGAGTGGTCGAATAACATTTCCATTTGTTCATTATTGGTTAATCTTCTGTGCATACATCAACTAGGATTCAGAGTCAAGCTGCTAAGCCAGAAAGCATGTTCTAGAAGCAGCTCACCAAGCATGCTGGCTTTTACTGGCATGCTTGCCTTATCAGCATGAACCTGAATGGCATCGCAGGGTCCCTAACTGACGCCCTGAGAGCCAGTAATGGCTCTGCCCACCTACATAGTGGGCTGTGTCCACCTCCTCCTTTCTTAGGGAGCTGGTGAGCTATGGTTAAATGTCATCATGTATATGGGTACCTGGTCTCTATTTAAGACAGAAGGATACTGGGGTGAGTGGCAGGGGCTGAGGTGGGCAGACAAGGGTTGTGTTCTAAGAATTATGACCCAGGCATCTCCAGAGCCCTCAGATTGGTGGTACATCGAGAAATGAGGAAGACAGAACAGGAGTGTCCTGCAGAAGGGTTGTGGTCTAGGCTTGTGGAAAGGAAGCCCCAACTCACTCTTGCCTCAGAGGCTGGCTTCAGGCACTCCAGGAGCTAATCCTGAAACTGTCTATTGCCAGCCAAGGGCTTGAGCCCTGGAGAGGGCAAGGCTCAGCCCCACTGAGATCCCAAGATCCCAGGGTGCTATCTGTTAACAGATGGGAAGTGTGAAGGGATGTCAGACTGTCTTTGGTGACATTACTACTTTTTTTTTTTTTTTTTTTTTTTTAACAGATTTCTGTCCTACTGAAAAGCTAACCGTAAGTGCCATCTACAACACCCACCTCTGCTTTCCTTATACATCTATGGATTCGGGGCTGCTAGGGCTATAGAAGGACCACAGAGCTATCCTCTTCCCTGTCACACAGGGTTCCTGGTCAAGGAGCCAGGTGCCCAGCTTGTTGGCCTGGGGCCCCATGGTAGAGCTCAACCAGAGAGAGAGAGCTCCACCCCACAGCAACCTCCAGCTCCTGGCTCAGCCCCAGGGGATTTCCAGAAGGGATTGCAGACAACAACTCGGTTTGGGCCACTTTGCTAGTCTGGAGGGAGGCTCTCTTCTTTCCTCTGGGAGTCTTGTCCGCTGAGCTGGATGATAGACACCAGCAGCATACACTTACGAAGTTAGCTATACGTACTGAACATTTACCATCTGCTAGGCACTTGTACTCCCTCCTTTGCTGCCTCTTCCAGCTTTTACTGTGCAGCCTGTGCTGACCTTGAAATCCAAGTGTGAGCCACTACTTCTGACTTGCTGCTAGACACCTCTCTTTGTGCTTTCTAGATGTTGCCCCAAGAGTCCTTCTGGCTCTCAGGAGTTGCTACTCTTGTCAATTTGGTAAAAGAGAAGTGGCAATCCGACAAGTCAGGGGTTACACAGTCGGTGGCTCCATTAGAATCTCAGTGTGCATTACGGGAGTTCAGAGCTGGTGCTGGGCCCGGGTCCCCTAGCTGCCTCCTGGGGGGGAGGGGTGGGAGCACATGCGTCCGTCTCTTACAGAGTGCTCCATGTGTGCCAGATTCAGGGCTTTGGGGGAGGCTGCACATTTGCTGAGTCCTCTTTAAGCTCCTACTGGAAATCTGCCCTGTGTCTGGTTTCCCAGAGGACCTGAGCTGAGGGAGGGAGTGCAGGCTTCAAGATGAGGCACCTACCACACACTTTTTGCTTTTTCTCTCCTTTGAAAAAGTTGCTTAGTACTTTTCTATCTCTCTTTCTGGCGTGCTTGCTTGTTTTCACAACAGCTACTTTTTTTCTCGATTTACTCTTTTTGTTTGTTTTTATTTCATGTGTATGGGTGATTTCTTGCATGTATGTCTGTGCACCGTGTACATGCCTGGTACCTGTAGGAATAAGAAAAGGACATCAAAACCCCTGGAAATGGAGTTACAAATGGTTGTGAGTCACTGTGTGGGTGCTGGGAACCAAATCCTGGTTCTCTGGAGGAGCAGCCCTCAACCACAGAGTCATTTTTCCAGCCCCATATTTACTTATTTTTTGAGACAAGATCTCATGTAGCCCAGGCTGGCTATAAATTCATTATGTAGCTGAGGATGGCCTTGAACTTCTGATCCTCCTTCCTTCACCAAGTGTTAGGATTTGAGGCATGCACCATGCCTGGCTAAAATTCGTGGAGAGGGTGTGGGAGTGGAGAGAGAAATCTTGTTCTGGAAATCAAATCAGAGTGCTAGGAAAACCCTACAATCCTGAGCTATATCCCCAACCCTGGCCTTCAAATTATTGTAAAAGAATAATCAAGCCGGGCAGTGGTAGCGTACGCCTTTAATCCCAGCACTTGGGAGGCAGAGGCAGGTGGATTTCTGAGTTTGAGGCCAGCCTGGTCTACAGAGTGAGTTCCAGGACAGCCAGGGCTACATGGAGAAACCCTGTCTCGGAAAAAAAAAAAAAAAAGAAAAGAAGAAGAAGAAGAAGAATCAAGATTCCATAGATCTGTTCTCTGGATCTCTCACCCTGGGTCCTTTTGAAGACTGCAGGTGAATGTCACACACCAGGTATTTCATTTCCCTTTGTACTTACTCATAAACGTGAGAAACCAAACCAACACATTTCTAAAGCTGTGGCTCCCTTTTTTAAATGTATTAGGGTATGGTTAAAGACTTCTCTCCCAGAACTTGGAGTGACGAGGCACCAGGAGATGGTGAGGCTGGAGGAGACTCCAGCCCACAGATCCTTGGCTAGAAACGTACTAACTGTATGTATATATGACCCCAGAAGAGTTACTCTACTCCACCAGGCCTCGGTTTCTCCATCCGTAAGATGTGCAGGTGCTAATACCATGCAGTGTGGTTATGAGAGTGGCACATCACGCTTAGGACGACCCTGGATGTAGCAAGAGTATGTGAACGACTGACTGTTGCTCAGCACAGAGTGAAGGCAACATGAGTTGAAGGTGTGGCTCGGTGGGTAGAGTGCTTGCCTGTTCAGCAGAAAACCCTGTGCTGAAGTCCCAGCCCTGCACACACAGGATATGGCAGCACACTCCTATAATCTCAGTGTTGGGGAGATGAAAGCAGGAGGATCAGAGGTTCAAGGTCATCCTCAGCTGCATATCAAGTTTGAGGCTAGCCTGAGCTACAGAGACTCTCACAAAGATCAAATAAATAGTTGAGTGCACACCTTTAATACCAGCATCCAAGAAGTCGAAACAGGTGGATCTCTGTGAGTTCCTGGGCCAGCCTGGTTTATATACTAGGTTCTAGATCAGCCAAGGCTATTAGGTGAGATATTATCTCAATTAAAAAACAAGCAAACAAAGGCACAAAAAAACCTTGATATTCTTCGGTATGCTACACAGGTGCCTTATGCTGTCAGGTAGCTTGTGGCGGCTTTAAAGAATTTTCAAAGCTTTTCACTGGCTTCCCAAGCCGGAAGTTGGAGGAGCCCTTCCTTAGCCCTTACTCTTGTTCACAGCAGCTGCAAAGAAGTGAGTCAGTGACAGAGCCCAGCGCTGGACACAACTTGAGCCCAGTGAGCCCTCCAACTGTAGAGACTTGTGCCAGTGTTGGGGCCGCCTACTTGGAGAGCCTGCCGCTGCTGGATGACAGCACAGCTGGAAATCCTTTTTCTCCCAGGGAACCTCCAGAGCGCAGGGTATCCACAGAACACACCAATAACAGGATTGGTGAGTCCTGTTGGGAGATCCTGGTCTAATCAAGTGGGCAGAAGGGAGATGGGTGCTGAGCTCTGGATGGGACTTGGGGAGGTATGCATTCTTTGCCACTGTTCACTCTGCCCCAGGCCAGAGTGTCACTTCATGGAGACTGCTGGGGACATTCACTAAGAAGGAATGGAGTGATGAGCACAGTGTTTGCCTTCTTTTTTTTTTCTTTTCTTTCTTTCTTTTTTCTTTTCTTTTTTTCTTTTTTTTTGGGGGGGGGGGTTTCGAGACAGGGTTTCTCTGCGTAGCCCTGGCTGTTCTGGAACTCACTCTGTAGACCAGGCTGGCCTCGAACTCAGAAATCTGCCTGCCTCTGCCTCCCAAGTGCTGGGATTAAAGGCGTGCACCGCCACTGCCCGGCTAGTGTTTGTCATTCGTAAAGAGAAAGAGAATGTTTCCCCACTGGCCTAATACAGAGCCAGAAGGTTCGGAAGGAAGGAAGGCCAGTGACATCAGACACTTATCTGGCAACCTCTCTTCATGTCTGCCACAATTTCTGGGAATAATGACTTTACCCTCTTTCATGGCTGGGGAAACTGAGACTTGGGGTAGCAGGCATGGCGTGGGTTTTCTTATTGAATTTTGCTGAGACTCAGCCCCACATCTGCTGGGTCCTGGAACACTGGTTTTTGTTCATTGCACTCATGGGTCTCAGGAGAAGCCTACAGGTCAGCCCTGGCTCTCCAGCATTTCTCCTCTCTGCTGCCCTCCAACCAGGAAAACATCTGCTACGGCTCCTATGGGCCCTGCCTCCTTCCTCACTTCTCAACACCCCAGAACATATATATCAGTGGTTCTTAACCTGTGGGTTGAGACTCCTTTGGCAGACCTCAATCTCCAAAAATATTTACATTGTGATTCATAACAGTAGCAAAGTTACAGATAAGAAGTAGCAATGAAAATAATGGTATGGTTGGGGGTCACCACAGTGTGAGGAAATGTATTAAAGGGTCACAGAATTAGGAAGGTTGAGGACCACTGATGTGTTTTGTCCCCTTCAGTCTCAGGATAGAGTGTTAGGTTCTTACTCTGGCATTCAAGGATGGTCTCAGCCAGCTGTTCCATCACATCTGTTCTCCCTTGTAAGGTGTCTCTGAATTTTCATCTCCCTCTCCTTCCTCCTCTCCTCTTCTCCTCCCCCTCCCCTTTCTCCCTAAGCTGCTCTGCAGGGTTACTTCCTCGCCTATAGCAGGAAGCCCCCCTTCCTTTGAGCCTGGTTACCCCCTCATGTCCTGGAGGCAGCGTTCTCACACTGTCTACTCTGAACAAGCCAATGCTCTCTGCTGGGCTTCTGCACCTAGTGTCCCAGCCCCCAGCTCTCCAGGGCAGGTGCTCCCTAGACTGTCGGTGGCTCTGTCCTGATGCTAGAAGGGCACTGGTGACGGTTTTTCACATTTCCCTGGCAGTCTGTGGAGGTGAGAGCTCTAAAGCTGCCTTTGTCTCAAAGAAATGTTTTCAGTTACAGCTTGCAGTAAGTTGTGTTTGAGAAGAATGTGTTTGGGGAAACACTGCCAAAGGCTCTTTCAGTTTCCAAGGAGTCCTAATGGTATTTGAATCCAAGACGACTGAAGGGCTTGGAACTTGGAAACAGGGCCAAAGCCTGTTCAGGGAGGGCGGTGACAAGGGCTAGGGATGGGGGGGGGACTGCTAAGGGAAGACCTTAAGAGGTCCTCTGGGACACCAGAACTCAGGTGACTCATTTGTTCACTTAGTAAAACACCAGAAGAGCAGCCTCCCTGTCCAGTTTCCTATAAGGGCAAATGGGTCTAAGCTTCCTCCTTCTCTGACTGTGCCCCTTTTGCCTCTTCCTTCCTTAACTAGACTAGGGCATTTCCCCTGGAGCTGGGGTGGGATCAAAGCAGCTGGGGTTAGGCAGCCTGTGATGGTAAAGCCAGGGGATCAGGATCCATAGGCATGAGAGAGCAGTAGCCTGTCTCTGGCCTTGGCTTCTGCCCTCACAACTCATCCGCCCCCCCATTACTCTCTAATACCTCATCTCTCTCTCTCTCTCTCTCTGTTTCTCTCTCTCTCTCCAGATTTATTTATTTAATGTATTTTAATGTATGTGAATACACTCTTGCTCCTTTTTGCTCTCTCTGGCCCTGCTCGCCCCGGCCCAAAGATTTATTTATTATTATATGTAAGTACACTGTAGCTGTGTTCAGACACACCAGAGGAGGGTGTCAGATCTCATTACAGATGGTTGTGAGCCACCATGTGGTTGCTGGGATTTGAACTCAGGACCTTCGGAAGAGCAGTCAGTGCTCTTAACTGCTGAGCCATCTCTCCAGCCCCTTAAATAAATAAATCTTTCTCATAAATTAATTAATTAATTAATATTTATTTTTTATTGGGGGGCATGTGTCACATGTGCACATAGAGGTCAGAGGACCACTTGCATGTGTCAGTTCTCTCCTTCCACCATGTGGGTCCCAGGGATCAAACTCAGGGCTTTGGGTTTGGCAGCAAATACCTTTACTTACTGAGCCATCTTGAAATACTTTTATCTCATACATTTATTTTGTGTGTGTGCCACTGCATGAGTGTGGAGATCAGAGAACAGCTTTTGGTAGCCAGTTCTCTCCTTCAACTATGCGAGTCCCTCTCATAGCTAGAATTAAGTATTTTGGCTAGCCCATGTAAAGGACACACAGTCCAGGTATCTTATTTATAAGCAGTAAGCCTAGATTGGCAGATTTGGAGCTAGTCTAACTTATTATTCTACCTTACTTGTTGCTTTTCCTGGCCATGTGCTCATGGTCCATGTCCTCTCATGGTGTCCTCCTCCTTTCTCTGCGTCCTTTCTTCTTCCCTCTCTCTACCTGCAGGTAACCCAACCAGGTGTACTGGCTAGTTTTGTGTGTCAACTTGACACAAGCTGGAGTTATCACAGAGAAAGGAGCTTCAGTTGAGAAAAATGCCTCTGTGAGATCCAGGTGTAAGGCATTTTCTCAATTAGTGATCAAGGGCGGAGAGCCCCTTGTGTGTGGTACCATCCCTGGGCTGGTAGTCTTGGGTTCTATTAGAAAGCAAGCTGAGCAAGCCAGGAGAGCAAGCAAGCCAGTAAGCAGCATTCCTCCATGGCCCCTGCATCAGTTCCTGCTCCTTGACCTGCTTGAGTCCCAGTCCTGACTTCCTTTTGTGAAGGAAGTGTAAGCTGAATAAACCCTTTCCTCTCCAACTTGCTTCTTGGTCATGATGTTTGTGCAGGAATAGAAACCCTGACTAAGACACCAGGTAACCAAAAAACCCCGCCTACTTCTACCTATTACCCAATCACAGGCTTTAGCTTTTTATTGACCAATTAACTTGGGGAGAAAGATTACATAGCATCATTTGTATATATGAGGATCTCCTCATCCCTGAGGAACTCCTCGTTAGCATTTGAATACAGACAGCATCAGACCAACCTCCTACAGTGGCCCATTCCTATACCTGACCTCTGGTCCCATCTGTCCTTTTTAGAACCAGGGATTGAACCTGGTGCCTTTTGCATGCTAGGGGAGTGTTCTGCTACCGAGCTACATCCCACCCACCTCTGTTTGTTTTAAATTTGAATTTTTAAATTTAAAACTTGTGTGTGCGTGTGCATACGTGTGTACAGAGGCCAGAGGTTGACTTAGTTATCCTGATTACACTCCACCTTACATCTTGCAAGGGTCTCTCACTTGAACCTGGAGCTCATTTGTGCAATTAATCTCATTAGCCAACTTGCTCAGGAATCCCCTGTTCCTGCCTCCCACGTGCTGGGGATGCAGGCTGCTGCCACACCTACCCAGCACTTATATGATTGTTAGGGATCTAAACTCTGGTCTTCATGCTTGTAGAACCAGCACTTTTCCTGCTAGGTTATCCCTAGCCTTTGTTTGTTTTCTGGATTGATTTTTTAGTTTAGTTTAGTTTGTTTGTTTGTTTGTGTTTAAGACAGGGTCTCATTTAACCAAGGCTAGCCTTGGACTTGCTTTACAGCCAAGGATGACCATGAACTTCTGACACTCGGGTCTTGTAGTTTTTGATATTACAACCTTGCAATTCTGCATGTGGCCCCAGCTCTCTTTTTACTTTGTTTCTTTCAATCAGATTCTTACTGAGTTACCCACACTGGCTTGAACTCACTCACTTTCTAGCCCAAGCTAGCTTTGAATGTGCCATCTTCTTGCCTTAGCTTCTCCAGATTTGCAGGTTTGTGCTACCAGGCTCAGCCTGGCTTTCATCTTTGCTAGCCCCTCAGATGAAAGTCCCAGCAAGCCTTGATGGAGGATGTGGGGTGGGGCATTCTCTCAGCTATGGAACCCATGGGACATACGGTTTATCCCTTTCTCTTGCCCTTCCCTTCTCTTGTTTCTTACACTTCTCTCTTTCCTGGGTGTGTGAGAAACCAAAATAGACATGCTGGCATGGTGCAATGCTCTTGGGCATGCTGTAGTGCTTGAGAATCTTCTGGGCTTCCTGAATCTGAGGGCGTAACCCAAAGTCCATGTGCCCCCTGCGTCTACCCACCCCCACTCTTAGGTTCCCTTTTGAGCTTCCCCATTCCATCTTCAGAGTCCATTGCAGGATCAGCCAGGGTGGCGTAGCCCCCAGTGTGAGGCCATAGGTGCCATGCCCAGTGAGTAGAGCCAATTATTTTTGTGAATCTAGGCTTCTGCCTCCCAGTTGCAAAGATGACTTCATTTCCCTAAGACTCCCTGGCTCCCTGCATAGAAAGGCCATTCCAGCAACCCCCAGTATCAGCCTGTATTGAGACTGTAGCATGTACTAGTGCTAGGGGCCTGGGTTATCCATCCACTTGACACTCATGATCCGCTCTGCCTTCTGGCAGCATGAGGTTCAGGGGCTGGGCACCTAGAAACACAGAGCCCCTGGCTGCTGTCAGATATCATCAGGACCCAGGTTTCTGAAGAACATGGCCAATCAGCCAAGTTTGCCTGGATTGATGAAGCTTCTGGGACCTGGGACCTGGGACCCATCTGTCCTAGGCAAGCAGGGGTACAAGGTGTTTGTTTTGGGAATGTGGATGCAAGGGCAGTCAGGTGGCTGGATGTTTCTTTGGAGGTGTCTCCTAACCTTACCTGCTGGCCTGGGGAGACCTCAGGTTCTTAGCCATAGAGAGGATTAAATTAGTGATGGTGATGGTGAGGCGCCATTCATGAGAGTGCTGGGCCTCAGAAATGGTGCTTGAGAAGAGCCAGGGACGTGTGTGGCTCTGCTGTGTCCCCAAGTGTTCTTACTATCCTGAATTTCTTTATCTGCTATTTCCTGGACTGACTGCATTCTGTCCTTCCCTGCTCATCTCTGATGACATGCCTAAGAAAATCATGGGCACCCCCATAAATACCTTTCTGTATAACAGAGAGGCTGTGGTATCTATCTGAAGTCACCCAGCAGATGAGGTGGAAGTGGCCGAGGTCCTACTCTCCTTTCTCACCCATCCTTTTGCCTTACAGAGAAAATCTACATCATGAAGGCCGATACAGTGATTGTGGGCTCAGTAAAAACTGAAGTCCCCGAGGGCCGGGCTCCAGCAGGGTCTACAGAGTCTGAGTTGGAAGCTGAACTAGAAGTGGACCATGCCCCCCATTACCCGGAGCAGGAGACAGAACCACCTCTGGGCAGCTGTACTGAGGTCATGTTCTCAGTGGAAGAAGGAGGAAAAGAGGACCATGAGCCCACGACTGTCTCTGAGAAGTGACACCTAATGTAAGCTGGGGCTAGAGAGCAGCTGAGTGTACCCTTGAGATCAGGTTAACACTTAGGAAGCTACCATGGCTTGAACTGAAGCCCCAGCATCCAAGGTAGTCCAGAATGAAGCCTTAAGCTGCTATCAAGAGCACTGGACCCTGGGCACTCACCATCAGGCTGATATCTATTGGGGGAGAAGCCACCGGCTGGTTCCAAGCCTCCTTGCCCACACCCCTGCACCCTGCCATCTCTCCTTGGGTCTTGAGTGATGGCTTCCTGACATGCTACCAACCTCCAGCTGTATACATGGCTTCCTGGAACAGAACCAGCACCTATTGCTTCTACTCCTGAGGCAGAGGGAAGTTAAAGGATGAAATCTCATCATCACTGGCACGATAGCCTGTACCCATCACACAAGGAGAATAAAATGAGACCCTTCTGGCATGGCCTCCCAGTTCTGTGGACCCCCTCAGCAGCTGCAGTTTGACCCCACCCAACCAGCGCTGCTCGAGACTGTGCTTTGCCCAGGGACTTCTTATCACACGGAGATGGCAGTACTGAAGTCCTGGAGGTCCTTAACACTTTGTGCCTCTATCTATTCCACCCTGGAAATGAAGAAGCATTGTCTCTAAGCCACCAGGATGAGGCCTGACACCTAGCAGATTGGAGCCTATCTTTGAAGGAGCCCTGCTGCTCACGCTGCTTAGCCCACGCCCACTGTGAGGAGGCAGTACTGATGAACATATCTGAAGTTCTGCTCTTAATGTTTTGTTTTGTTTTTCCTTTTGAGGTACTGAGAATTGAACCCATGGCCTTGTGCATACCAGGCAAATGTTGCAGGGCTGATCAACCCCAGACCAGCATTTCACGAAAGCTGTGCCACTCCCAGCCTAGCTCACTCCCTGGCACCTGCATGCTCTTGTAACAAACAAGCAGCCAACTGGATGACACATCTGCTCTGTGGCAGCCTGGGGATTCTGGACTTACCCTTGGGCCAGGCAGGGAGAATTCTGTTTACTCACTATCTGTTTGCTGTCTGGAGGAAGTTGGGACCCTGTCAAGAATCACGAGGGGAGTTTCTGAAACCGCCTGACTCTATGGGGGAAAGTTGGAGCATCTGAGAACCACCAGAGGCGTTATACCACAGTCTGGATCCTGGCCAGAGGGATGCGTGGGAGCTGGATAGTTGCCCATTTGTCTTGTGCAAGGACACAGTGGATATGTGGGCATACACAGTGACCCCAAAGCCATGTCATGATGACCACATGGATGCCACACTTTTGGAAGATCTTGCCCAACTTTTTCATTTTCTAAGATAGAATCTTGTTCTGTATCCTAAGATAGATTCAAACTTGATATGTAGCCCAGGCTGACCTTAAACCTGTGACCCTCCTACCTTAACTTCCTGAGGGATGACAGGCTTGAGCCACTATGCCAGACTGACACACATTTCAACAAAATAACATATTCCCTTGCAAAGTGGCCCTTCACACAATTTTTGACCCTCTAAAAATCCCTAAGGACCTGTAAAAAAAAATGGATTTGTGAGACTGAGGATTGATCACAGAGATGAGTAGTGGGAGGTCCTGAGCACGAAGGCTGTCAGGGGTCTGGTCTTTCCTTCCCTAGGCAGGACTTTTCTCTGTGTGCATGGAACTCACAGTCAAGGGCAGGAGCCTGCGACCAGCTGTGTGCCCTTTAAATCTTTCCTTGTCCATTCGGGCAGTCTCTTCTTCCCTGTTCAAGGCCTGTCCTCCAAGGATGCTGGGAATAAAGGGTCTCTGCTCACAAGGCTGCCTTTGGTATTTCTAGGATGTATCCTGGGCCTCTCCAGGGCTTTCTTCCCACAAGCAGTTTTGGGCTATGCAACTTTGGAAAGGAGGAAGCTACATGTAGCTAGAGGAGCCTGTGGAACCCAGGTCTTCCTTCTATAACTAAGCAGGAGAGATTCCACCACCCTGCGTACAGAGCAGGGCAGAGCTCCAGCTCCATGCAGCCATCCCAGAGTCCCCCACACACACACAGACCTGTTCACTCCATTCCTAGGACTGCAACCCACACCTGCACCTCGCCTTCAGTCTGACACTGAACCTGCTGCTTGTTGGTCATGCAATCAGGCCAGGAGCCAGAGCTCTCCTGATGGGAAACTTCCTAGCTCTAGCTGTTCGAATGTTCAGAGCAGTGAAGAATCAGGCCCCTGTTCTCAAAGGGGCAGCCATGTGTGGTAAGGGACCCTGCCCCCACCACTCCTGAACAGTTATCTGCAGCTGGTGTCTAGTTCTTCGATACCGTTGATTTCCAAGGCAGTCAGGTAGAATCTCCAGGACCTGGCTCTGGTCTCTTGGGCTGTCCCCCAAGCTGCCCCCTCTCTCTCTTGACTTCCTTCCCAACAGTGAGGCTGCAAGGATTGTGTCTTGGCCATCTTTACTGAGCAGTGTTGCACTGAGCTGAGTATACACGAGCGTGTACGGAGATAAAGGATGTCCCCAGCTGCAGATCTCTACATGTCTCCTCTTGCACCTGGGGAACTGGTGCTCAGAGTCAGGTTCAAACCCCAGTTCTCCCAGAGATCAGCTAGGGAGCTTGCTTGAGAAAGTGAAGGCCACCACCATCTGTTGCTATGACACAACACTTGAGACTGGGAAATTTATTAAGAAAGGTTATTCTGGCTCATGGTTCTGGCAGATAGGAAACCCACAATTGAGCAGCCGCATCTAAAGAGGTTCATTGACTCACTGTGCTGGCTAAAATGGGGCAAGTAGGTAAAGCATGAGGTCAAACTGTTCTCACAGTAACTTTCAGTCCTCAGACAGTGTGGACTCACTCCTGAGGGGCTCATGGAGTTTTGCAGACTATAAGCACTCTTAGTGACCAAGCCCTCCTGTGGTCCTCACCTCCCACTAGTGCTACAATGTCAGTCAGAGCTCAGCATGATCTTCGAGGAACCTCACCATACTAACCTCAGGGCTCTATTTTTCTCATCTGTGAAATGGGTATTTGTCTTCCCAGGGATGCCACTCATGATTAGTGACTTTGTTTTTTATTCCACCCCAGTGGTCACTTGTTCAGAGTGACCCTTTGCTCTTGCATATAAAAAGGTCCCCTCACAGAGGCCACAAGATAGTACATGTAGGTTTCAGAAAAAAAAAAAAAATATTCTCAGTGATGGTTGGTTCTAAGGCTAGTCCTCCAAAACCTACTTTTAGACTCCCTGATGCTTTGCCTCTCTTGGAGCCCCAACAATGGGCAGGTTGCTTCTTGCTGACTGAGGTACCCTGGAAACTCTTCAGTTCAGTCGGAGCTCTAGCTGTGTGTTATGCATCTAAAACTCTAGGTATTTATTTGAGGTCCCTCCTGGTTCTAGTGCCTTCCAGAACACACTACATTCTGTTCAAGATCTTTTCTTCATAGTGGCCTTTTCCCAAAAACACATACTCTGAGCCAAGCCCACCTAGAAAAATTCCTGGCACACAGCTTTCCTCCCAGGGATTCTTTGTCCAGCAGGAATGACAGTGGCTCAAGATCCAGTCTGGGATGTGGTGGCACACACACTAGGTGGATCTCTGTGAGTTCTAGTCCAGCCTGGTCTACATAGTCAGATAGCTCTTGGTCGTCAGGGCTACATATAGAGACCCTGTCTCAAGCCCAGTCTGTGAATTACCCCTATTTGGGCTCTAGGACAGAGGCAGGACAGTGTCTGCAATGAAGAGGTTGGGGACAGCTTCCCCGCTGCACCCTAACTTCACCTGAGTGAAATAAGCCAGCAAGGCTCAGAAGGCAAGAACAGCCAATACAAAGGCCCTGAAGTAAAAAAGCTCCTGGACTTGAGATTCAGGAAGAAGACAGCCATACAGGAAGCCCAGTGTGTGGGGAGAACAGAGGTGGGTGGGGAGAAGCTTGGCCAGAGAGGCCTGCTGAGCCATCACAGAGTACTTAGGGTGTATCAAAAGAACACTGTTCCATGCTTAGTTTTATGGTCTTGTAAGTACAATAAACGTTTCAGACAGAGTGACAAAAGTCAAACCACAGGAGCATCAAAAGTCCCAAGAGCAGATTTCAGAGGAAACATAGGGAGGCTGGAACAGGAAGCAGCTGAGCAGGCAGCCAAACAACATTCCCAGGTACTGCTGGGGAGCTACAGGAGGAGGGATCAGGGAGGTCAAGGTTCCTCTTTCTTCTGGGGTCTTCCAAGCCTGGATGGAGAAGTCTGGGAAAGGCTTGGAGACCTGTGAGCATTGGTTCTCCTGTTGTCTGAGCACCACAGGACTTATCAGTAGCCCTGGCAAAGCATGGGGACACTTTGTCCTGGGAGATGGTGGAGGTTATGACTTCGGGCAAGACAGGCCTCCAGGGTTCAGGTTGAGCTCAGCCAGTTCCCACCCACACAGTTTCATACTCTTGAAACCTGTTCCCTGGCTGACAGAATGGACTGAATTCTCACCTGGCAAGCATCTGGGAGGTGATGGGGACAGAGTGTCTAGCCAAGCTAGTAGTTTTCATGGTCACTATTAGCTGCCTTTTAAGAGTGTTTGACATCCCCAAGCCCTTCTTCAGTCTGTGTCTGTGCTTGCTAGGACCAGTCCTCAAACCTTAGCTGGGCTCTGGCTGGAGGCTCACTGTCCCACACTGGAATGTTTAAGGGTTGGAGTCGATTCTCTCTCAACTCTGACTCGCGTTCCCTCCATGGCCAGGTGGCCTGGCTGTCTCTCTGGTGAGAGTAAGGTTGATGCTGTGAACGTTATAAGCTGTTTTGAGGCAAGTTTCAGCTGGGAGTCACCATCTCCATGTGATGTGAACAGACTCTGTCACATACTCCCTGCAGTGGTGGACTGGACCCTAAGGGACTAGGAGCCAAATTTCATCTTTCCTTCCTTATATTGTTTCAGTTAGATTGTGGTCACAGTGATGTGGGAATTAAGAAGGAGATGGATTTGAGATGTGTGTTGTTCATAAAGACGTGAGGTGCCCTTCTCTGTCTCTTTTTAATCTTACCCCCTTGAGACAGGGGCTCTCACTGAATCTGGAACTAGGCTGGCAACTAACAAGCCCCATTGATCCTTCTGTCTCCACCCTTCATAGATCTGGGTTCTAGGTGTATGTAGCCACATCCTGCTTTTTACATTGGTACTGGAGATTTGAACCCAGCCCAGTCTTTATGGTTGTTTACCAAGTATTCTGTCTTAGTTAAGGTCTCTATTGCTGTAATGAAACACCATTACCAAAAAGCAAGTTGGGAGGAAAATGTTTTATTTGCCATACACTTCTACATTATAGTCTATCACTGAAGGAAGCTAGGGCAGGAACTCAAACAGGTCAGGAACCTGGAGGCAGGAGCTGATGCAGAGGCCATGGGATGAATGCTGCTTACCGGCTTGCTCCTCCTGACTTGCTCAGCCTGTTTCCTTCTAGAACCCAGGACCACCAATCCAGAGATTGCACCACCCACAAAGGGCTGGGCCCTCCCCCATCAACTACTAATTAAGAAAATGCCCTACTTGCTTGACTACAGTCTGATCTGGAGGCATTTTCTAATTGAGGTTTACTCCTCTCTGATGACTTTAGCTTGTGTCAAGTTGGCATAAAACTAACACATATTCTTACACACTTAGCCATCACCCCATGTTTTGTGCATGCTAGACAGGGATTTTACCAAAAGAGCTGAACTTCCAGACTATTCTGTGATATTCTGTCCCCTCAATTATAGAGATGTCTTAGATCTTATAAATGCAGAGAGATAGCTCAGAGACTAAAGGCACTTGCTTCCAAGCCTGGTAACTTGAATTCAATACCTAAGACCTATATGGTAGGGGAGAACCAATTCCTCTTATACACACACACACACACACACACCATTCAAAATAAATAAATGTAAACACATATATTTATAATTCTTACCAGCTACTTTTCTTTCTTTTTTAGATAAAGTTGTGGTATGCTGCCCAGGCTAGTCTTGAATTCATGGGCTCAAGTGTCAGTGTTGGAATCACAAGTCTTGTGGTCTTCAAATGTGGCATGTGGCATGTTTGCCCTGTCACTAGCAAGTAGATTCAGAGTCTGTACTCCAGGGCTTTTGTGTGTATGGTATGCATGTGTGTGTGTGTGTGTGTGTGTGTGTGTGTATGTGTGTGTGTGTCCACATGTGAGCTCTTGAATACCTGAGGTTGAAGAGTCATCTGTTGTTCTTCCCTTTATTCTTTGAGGCAAGGTCTCTCAGTTGAGGCCAGATCTCACTGATGTGGCTAATCCTGCTAGCTGGCCTGCTCTAGGGATTCCCTGTTTCTGCATTCCAAGGCTGAAATTACAGGTGGGTTTTTACTCCCCCCCATGCCTTGCCCAGCATTTATTTGGGTTTCTGGAAATCTGTATTGCAGTCCCTTCACTGTGTGGCAAGTGCTCTAACCACCAAGCCAGGTCTCTAACTCTGGATTCAAGTCTTTCTGTTTCAAGCATGTACTCTGCAGTCCTCAGGGATGGCATGAACAGCCCAGGGCCAATGCACACACAAAGTGGCAGGGATGAGCTTCATACTCTCTTGTCTAACTCAAGAACATTGGTGGCTCAATTCAGTTTCTTTTTAGAGGGGGAAACTGAGGCTCTCAGAGCTCCTGCCTGGCCTTCTGAGCAGGGGACAGGATCTGGCAACTTCTAGGGTTGGACTCCCTCTCCTGCAACTCCTGGCCTGTCAAACTGCAAAGAGCCTGGTAAGGAAGTCGGAGTTGCAGACAGATTACTCAAGAGCAGGATGTCACAGGTTGTGGTTTTTTATTTGCTAGCTTGGGAAATGCCAGGAGCTTCAACACACATCAGGGAAGGCCCCACCTTGGACAGAGACCCTCAGCAAATTCTGGATATTCACAAAATGAACCAGTGCCCGGTGGACCAGGATCAGTCATCAGATTTCCCTGAATGTCACTTGGCCCTTCTGGGTCAATTCTGGGGCCTCATCCCTGCCCTGCAGCAATTCATACATGTTATGAGGAGAGATAGAACCAACTCCCTCCGAGGCTTCTTGTATTCTCGCCCATAAAACTCCTCACAGGATGCTCAGAAGTAGTGGCTCAGATACTCCTATGCTGCTGGTAAGGAAACTGATGCTCAGAAGAGAAGCTAAGTCACTTCTCCAATGATACACAGCTACTAAACAGTGGAGATAGGATTCGAACCCAGGTCACCTAGACAGGACTCCAGTTTCCAGCCACTTGGCTGTGATCCACTATGGCTCAGCCAGAGATCATGTCTGGGTTTGTTGGGTTTTTTTCCGTTTTTTTTTTTTTTGGTTTTTTTTGTTTTGTTTTGTTTTCAGTTGCTGCTTTATTTTATTCGACACTTTTACTACTGTTGTAGAATTGGCTACAGGGAGCTAAGTCACCTGTGACATTTCCCAGTTTGCCTGATCACAACAGGAGTGCTAAGCCCTGGATAGCACATTCTGGTATCCAGGGGCTCAGAAAACAACCAGAAAACAACAATGGTTGCCTCCTGTCTTCCACTTCCTTTCCAAAGCCAAGTGCTGGCCAAGTGCATGGAGCTTTTGGTGGCTCCTTACGGCGACAGTCTAGTAGTCTGGCCTTCCTTAAACAAGCCTGTTAGCTTCCATAGTTCTCTGTCTTAGCTGCGTCTGAGCCCCAACCATGCCTCTCAAGTAACCCGCATGGAGGATAGCCTCCAGCATGAAATGTCTGCTTCATGTGAAGTGAACTTCATCTGCTCACTTATTCTTCCCCCTGCCAGAAGACTTTTCAGATCATACAGCTCCCGTAGAACTGACTGCTTGAGGAATGGACACCAAGTCTCAGAAACCCAGAAAAAAAAAAGAGATCTTTGTCTGAGAAGAAGAATTTATTCTTAGTCACTGTTCTATTGCTATGGAGAGACATCATGACCAAGGCAACTCCTATAAAAGGAAGCATTTAACTGGGGACTGGCTTACAATTTCAGAGGTTTAGTCCATTGTCATCATGGCAGGAAGCATGGCGTCAGGCAGGCATGGTGCTGGAGAAGGAGCTGAGAGCTTTACATCTTGATCCACAGGCAACAAAAAGACAGAGACACTGGGGATGGAGTGGGCTTTTGAAACCTTAAAGCCCACTCCCAGTGACACACCTCCTCCAATAAGACCATACCTTCTAATCCAAACAGTTCATCAACTAGGGATGAAGCCTGTTAATATGTGAGTCTGTGGGAGGCACATTCTCATTCAAAACACTATTCATTCACTCACTCAGTTGTTCAAGCTAGAGGTCTATGTAGAACACCTATCATGTATCAGGCAGGGAACACTATGAGGCAGGGTACTGGGTGTTGAGGAGCACTGTAAGGATGGGGGATGGGGGATGGCTGGGTATGTAGGACAATTCTTTGAGTGTCAAAGCCCACTTTGGAAGGGAAGCCTGCAGTTGGGCTTTGACCGTGGGGGGCTTGGAGCTTTAGAGTTGAGTAGATGGCACCCAGGAGAGTCTTGGGCTCCACTCCCTCCTCTGCGGAGTGCTTCTAATAAGCCTGCCTATACTAGAAGGGTAAGGATGAACATCTTACTTTGTTAAATGAATATTTATCAAACCCAAACTGCAGAGTCATGGTGCTGAGAGCCTCGTGGACCGCCGAAAATCTGAGCTAACCTTATCTGGTGCAACTGATAGATAAAGCGTGTGGCTCGGGGAGAACCTCAGGGTGAGTCAAGGTCACAGTAGGACTTGAAGATGTGGCCCAAGTTATGGGGATATGTTTTTAGTTACTTTTCTCATTGCTGTGACACACTACTTGACCAAAGCACCTTAAGGAAGGAGGGAATTTCTTTGGCTCACAGTGAGGAAGGCATGGAGATGGGCGTGTGAGGCCACTACTCACATCCAATCTGTAGTCAAGAAACAGATGAATGCTGGGGCTCTGCTTACCTTCCCCTTTTTATTCAGTCTAGGACCATAGCCTTTGGAATGGATCTGCCCACATATAGAGTGGGTGCTCCCTACCTCATTAACCCAATCTAGAAACTCACTCACAGGCTCGCCCAGAGGTGTGCCTCCTAGATGATTCTAGGCCCTGCCAAGTCGATGGTCGCTATTAACCACCACAGGAGGTTAATCTGGAGAAGGGGGTGATAGAGTAGCAGAGGGAAGTGAATGGTTGGCAGGGTGACAAAGAATGAGCAGTTTGTGGGTCTGGTGCGCCCACTGCCCCACTGCATGTGCTTGTCCTGGTTGCTGAAGGGAAAGGGGTGAGAGGATATCTATCATACATGCTCCAGAAAAAGAGGCTGGGGTGCTGTGCGGGCAGGCAGCCAGAAGTTGTACTGGCCTTAGGGGGGCTGGAGACACTGGCACCAGGGGGGTTTCCTTGTAGCCTGCAGGGAGAAAGCACAGCTGGCATTTCAGGAAACCCTTCCCTACACCGTCAGGTTCAGAGTCTGCATCTATTTACTTATTTTTCATAGAAGGGATTATAGGCATGTACCTAGACACCACACCTGCTGTGTGTGCCGTTAGGAACAGAGCCGAGAGCTGCGTGCATCCCAGGCAAGCACTCTGCCCACTGAGCCACATCTCCAGCGTCTGCATTTGCTGAGCACCCAGAGCCCTCCCACCCCTGTTTGACAGTTGAGGGAAGAGGGCAGAGGAAGATAAAGAGATCTGCCAACAGTCAAAGTCACTACCAGTAAATGGCCTGAGTTAGGGCCTGATCCCAAGTCTAGGTTATGTCTAAATTGTTAGTCCCGCTGCCTAAAATAGTTTGCTCCCTTAATTTCATTATTTTAGTTCGTGAACAAAATATTGAGTTTCATTGCATTTTCATGCATGTATGCCAGTGTATCTCCTAAAATCGGCTCATTGGGAAGCTCTTTGGCAACTGAAACACCATGTGGTTCTAGAAACTAAAGGGTTCTCCTTTGGAGCATAGCACTGTATTTCAACTAAAAGATGGCAAAGGGACACAGTCATTCTGCCTGGTATACAATTGGTGCTCAATATATATAGAATCTTCAGGGCGGGCAAAACAGGCCTGGGGATCAGGGAGAGAAATGCCAAAGATAGACTTCTCCCTGTGGACCAATTAGAGACAGCGTAGTCACTGTCCTCTTTAGAAGCCAGAATCACTTTTGTTCCTTCCTTGGGCTGTCTGCAAGGAGCAGGTCCACACTGAGTCACTGTACTGCCCTGTCGCCAAGGATGCTACAAGGTACAGACTCATAAACATATGACTGAGTGAAGATTGAGAAACTCAACCCAGGGAAAATCATTTCTTTCTTTTCTCTTCTGAATAAAGGAAGGGAAATTGCTTGGGGAAATTGCAGTCTGTGACATGGAGACTATGGGCTCACCTAGCTCCTTGCTGAGGAGCACGGGTTCTGGGTCACTCTCAGGAGCCAAGCCTCTCAGAGCAGGGAGGGAGAGGCTAACTGCTGGCTCCTGAAAGAGAACTAGAGCTATCCTGTGTCTAGCCCATCACCCCTGCCACCCCCTTCATCTTCTGTCTCCTCTAGCTCTAAGCCGAAGGCTCTACAACTTAGAAATGCAGACACTCCATGCTGGCTCTTGGGCGGGTAGTCCCCAGGGAGAGGCAGTGTGGTGATAGAGCCTGGAGGAAGTAGAGCAAGGAGGTCTGAGCTGAGCTACACGAGGGCTTCATAACTTTTGAGGCCTGGCAACTTTTCCTTCTCAGACTGCAGATTGGGAAGTGGAGGCCCTGGGAGGAGTGAGGCATGCTGAGGTTCATAGAAAATCAGTGACCACAGAGCCAGATGGTCTGTCACTCAACCTCTCCCAAGGCATTGTTCCTGGAAGGTGCCATATATTGTTTTGAGAATTTCTTCCCAGAAGGAAACAGAAACAATGTCTATCCCCTCCTTATAAGGTCCTAAGGACAAACGGAAGCATGATTTTACCAGAGTAGTAGTTCTCCATTGGAGAACTACTGTGTTTATTGGGCTTCCTTACTAGCATGAATAGGGGGCTGCTTACAGGAGCCTGGATGACCCCAACACTTCCTTTCATACGGCTTCTCTATAATCCACAGAGGGAGCTACATGGATGGTGGCCATAGATAGAGTCGCTCTTAATTTAACGTTCTCCACTCTGTGTACTTCAGCATCTCCTGAGACCACAGGCACATGAAGTCATGGCAGAATTTGGTGGCTGGAAACTCAAATGGGGGTCCCATGATATTTCTCACTATGTCTATGAAGGGATGTCCATAGTCCACAAGACAGATCGCTTATTTGATGAAGACGGTGGCTATTTTGTTCTGATGTCTGAGTTCTACATCCCATATGTTCTATATCCTGTAAGGTCAGGTGTCTTGAAGAACCTTAAGTTCTCTGCCTGTAAACTAGAGCCTGGTATAACATAACAAGCAGCCACTGCTTGGCAAACTACTGCACAGACTTGGGATTACAATGAGATTTTCTCTGTATCAGGTGCCCATGCTCTACTGCCTGTAAGAACTCATGGGAGCTGGTTGGAATAAAAGATGAGATTATGAAGCCCTGCCATTTGGTTGTTCTGGAGTTGCTGCAGATATCACCTGGGAACCTGGATGTGAAGGGAGGATTTGTCAGGGGGAGGTGTGATCTTTTGGCCCTAGCCACATCCAAATGGCCAAAGAGAAAAGAAAACCATGGGAAGATATGAGGGGAACACATGGATGAACTGTACTTGTGGATGGAGTAAGTCTGTTCTCCCCCAAACAAGCCTACAGGCCACAGTGCTTCTGTGTGGAAGTCAGAGGACGTCTTTGTAGAGCTGGTTCCTGGAGACTGAACTCAGGTCATTAGGTGTGGCATAAAGTGCCTTTACCTGCAGACCCATTTCGCTGGCCATGAACTCTCAGCTGCCGTTTGGAAAATTGTTGGGGAGGGAACTAAAAGGGTGATGGTGCATATGTCCATGTGTGCATGTGCAGGGGACAGATGAGGACATGTGGTGCCCTGCTCTGTCACTCTCTGCCTTCTTCCCTTGAGACAGGGTCTCTCACCAAATCTGGAGCTAGGCTGGCAGCCAGCAAGCCCCAGAACTGCTCTTGTCTCTGCCCTCTACAGCACTAGGGTTACAGGGATGTATGACCAAACCTGTTTTCTTATGTGGGTGCTGGGGATTTGAACTCAAGTCCTCATGCTTGTGCAGCAAGCACTTACCCAGTAAGCCCTCTCATCAGCCATTATTATTATTATTATTATTTTGTGGGGGGGGGCAATCTTCCCTTAAGCCAATTATGAAAAAGAGTAGCAAACAAAGAGAATTTCACCCTGTCTATTGAACATTCTTCAAGGATCTACCAACAACAATGTGGAAGACGTCTAGAAATAGCAAGACTGAAAGAGGAGATGAGCTTTTCTAGTAACTTACCCACATACTTGCAATAAGTAATGGAAGGAGGGAATGTTTAGTTGGTAGTATAAGAAGGCAGGCAGACAGAAATAAAGTTGGGTCTTTATGCCATATATACTGCGTACAGTTCGGATCTTTGATTGGCCCAGCTGTGATAGCTAAGATAATTAAGCCAACAAAAGGAAAGATAAACAAAAGCATCTCCATGACTTCCAATTACGAAAGGTCCTTTCAACTATGATCTAGTGGAGATTATTGATGGATTTTTGTTACATTAAAATTAAGGAATTTTTTTCACCTGGCCATGGTGATGCAAGCTTTTAATCCCAGCGCTCAGGAGTCAAAGGCAGGTAACTTTCAGAGTTGGAGGCCAGCCCGGTCCATAGAGCCAGTTCTAGGCCAGCCAGGGATACACAAGGAAACCCTGTCTCAAGAAACAACAGCCGGGCAGTGGTGGTGCATGCCTTTAATCCCAGCACTCGGGAGGCAGAGGCAGGCGGATTTCTGAGTTCGAGGCCAGCCTGATCTACAGAGTGAGTTCCAGGACAGCCAGGGCTACACAGAGAAATCCTGTCTCAAAAAAAAAAAGAAAGAAAGAAACAACAAAACAAAACAAAACAAAAAAACCCCTACAAAATAAAATACCCCCACACACAAACCCCAAACAAGGGACTTTTAAAATAGATCTTTAAAAATATTTTTAAAAATTACATGTATGTATGTATGTATGTATGTATGTATGTATGTATGTATGTATGTATTTAGACTGCTGTGTGTGTTTGGGGGGGGGGGAGAAACGTGTACATGAACAACTTTCAGGAGTTGTTCTTTCTACCCTGTGATTCCTAGCGATCCAGTTCAGGCTGTCAGGCTTAATGGCACAAACCGTTTACTTCTTGAGCCGTATCAGCTGTCCAATTAAGGAATGTTTAAACAATGAGGGGAAAGCCCGAATAAAGACAGCAAGCACATACCAGAATGGAGAAGGTCTTCATGATATCTGAAAATGACGAGGGATAAATATCTAGAAGATACAAGGAATTAGAGCAGATCTACAAGAAGACAGGAAATAATAACGATCGGATGAAAGGATGTTGAAAAGCAGTTCAGAGAAGGGGAAACCCGGATGACTCAGCAGCAGTGAAGAGGTGCTTAGACCCATGAACTTCGGAGAAATGCAAATGAGGTACCGGTGGGTTCTACTCCACACCCACCAAACTGGCGGGAGTCAGAAAGCTGGCTAATGGGGAGTTCAGGGGAAAACGTGCCAAAATAGGAACTCTCTGGCCCTGCTGGGAGGGTGTGACTGCGTGGTCGGCACAGAGGAACCGGGCAGTGTTAGGGAAATAGGCACACATGTACCCAGTAGCCTGTCGTCCACAGCCTACCCCTGAGACACTCCAATACCGATAAGCCAGTTGGGGTGGGATGGGGAACAGAATTTAAGAGAAAATAGACTTGGGGGAGTGCATATTTACCATATTTACCATAGCTCAGTGATAGAGTGCATATTTAAAATGAAGGAGGCTGAAGCTCAGGTTAAACACACACAGAAAGAGACAGAGACAGGCAGAGACAGAGAGGGGGAGGGGAGGGAAAGAGAGGGGAGGGAGGGATAGAGGAAGGAAGAGAGAGAGAGAGAGAGAGAGAGAGAGAGAGAGACAGACAGACAGACAGACAGACAGACTGACTGACTGTATGACAAGATCCGAATAATACAATCCACTCTGCCCTGTAGACCCGAGACCCAATGAACAAGTGATCAAGAGAATATGAAAGAAATTGTGCTCAGATCAGCCACAGACTTAGGAAACACAAGAAAACACAGCAGAGGGACAGAGGGTAGACAGGCCATTTATAGAACGAGGCAGGGAAACTGAGGCCAGAATCGCTAGTGTATGTAAGGGTGAGGTTAGCCATTGCTGGTCTTAGAGTCTATATCTAGAAACCTGTGGCCCATGGATGGGACCAGCATCTCCCTGTGTCCCTCAGAGACAGTGGGAGAGACAAGTGAGACGTGGAGGGGCAGAGGGCTTGGTGACTTGGAGAGAGACAGAGAAGATGGGGAAAGAAGTGGGTGTGGAATTAGAGGAGTGAGGGCTGGAGAGCTCACCCTGGGAAGGGCTCTTTCAGACTTGGGGGGGGGGGGCGGGGGAGTGATGCAGAATTGAGAGCATTTTGAAGATAAAGGGGGCACAGCTGAAGGTGTCACTCAGGTCCTTTCCTAGGGTTTACAGAGCCTGGGTTCTAGTCCAAGCACCAGAAAAAATAAATAAATAAAGGATAAAAAGGGAGATATATAACTCAGTTGATAGCATGCTTGCCAGCACTCATGAAGCCCTGGGTCCCATCCCTAACATGGCATGCATGTTCACGCTGGTGAATACCTATAATCCCAGCACAAAGGAGTGGAGGCAGGAGTATTGAGAGTTCAGGGTCAACCTTAGCTACAAATAAACTTGAGGCCTGCTTGGGCTGTATAAGAGACTGTCCCAAAAAGAAGGCTTAAGGGCTGGAGAAATGGCTCAGTGGTTAAGAGCGCTGGCTGCTCTTCCAGAGGTCCTGAGTTCAATTCCCAGCATCCACATGGCAGTTCACAGCTGTCTATAACTCTAGTTCCAGGGGATCCTACACCCTCATGTAGATATAAATTCAGGCAAAACACCAATGAACATGAAATAAGATAAATAATAAAAGAAATTTTTAAAAATTTAAAAGAAAGGGGGGAAAGGAAAAAAGAATAGTTATAAAAGGAAATATGGAAACGAAACGACACTGCAGATGTGGGTCCTGGGAGTCCAGAGTTCGCTAGACCCAGGAAAAATGAAAATGTGCACCACCTCCCTCCAGCAGCCCTACTCTCTAGGTTTCCTACCCAGGGAAACTGTCTCCTGTGCCTTTGACAAGACTGTGTTTGGCAGTACAAGAGATGGAGCATTGTACATCCCCAAAAGTCCACAAAAGGGGAACAGGGGAAGAAAGGAATAGACCTTGGGGCAAGTACACAGCAAGAGAAAGAGAAGTAACTTAGGACCGAAGTCAACAACGTGTGGTTATTCCCATCTCAAAGACAGTGCTGTCCACAGGCAGGACCATGCTCCTGCTGCTTGGGTTTGTATGGGCGAATATGCATGCATGTGAAACACAGTCTCCCTTTAGCATCTCCTGGAAGCAGCTCCTGGAGCCCCTTCCTACAGATATTCAAACCCATGGATGCTCACATTCAGGCTCCCTGCTTTTCAGTGTACTTAAACCAAGCTCTAGTACCTTATAAAGTGTAATGCTTTTGGATAATGCACACATTTTCCTATGGACTTTGAGCCATCTTTATATGGTGCTTCTGATATCTTTCTGGGTTTAGAGAATAAACAATAATGTCAAGAAAAAAAGGTCTGCATGTGTTCAATATGCACACTCAATGTTTTTTTTTTTTTTCTTCTTCTTCTTTTTCTTATTTGCTTTCTAGAATATGTCTGATCCCTGGTTGAGTAAGCTCCAAGATATGAGGGCTCCCTGAAATTCTCTCTGTGTTATTTTTCATACTGAGGCAGAAAATAGTCTAGGGAAACATCAAACTCAAAGCAGTTGTCCTTGGGAAGAAATTGCATGAATGAAAAGTGTAGCTCAGAGGTTAAGACATCTAGTTTAGATAAAGTGAAAGGGGCTGGGGAGATGTCTTAGCATTAGTGAAGAGTGTTTGCCACTCTTTGAAAGGACTGAGTTCAGTTCCCAGCACCCACGTCAGCACCTATAACATCAGCCCTAGAGGGGAGTGTGTGTGTGTGTGTGTGTGTGTGTGTGTGTGTGTGTATTTGAATGTGGGGGAGGGGTGTAGAAGCCCAAGGCACATATAGGATGTGTTTTTCTCAGCCTTTCTTCACTAGATTGGGCTAACTGGCTAGCTAGCTTGCCCAGGGAGTCTGTTCTTTCTACCCCTCACATGCTGGGAGTGCAGATTGGCTACCACACCCACACAGCATTTTGTGGGTGCTGGGTATCTGGCTTCTAGTGTTCAAGCTCTTGTGGCAAACACTTTACCCATTGAACTCTGTCTCCTTATTTATTATTTATTTATTTATTTATTTATTTCTCTTTAAGAGGCGTTTATGGGTAATACATTTAAAAGCCTTATAACACAACTATATACAATGTACAGTAATCTATTCCTCAGGGGCCAGCCCAGCAGAGGCTCTTAGATAATGGTTTAGCAATAAATCCTGCCCAAACAGCTGTTTTTTAGAGCCTGGGAAAAGACAACTCAGAATAGACATTTTGAACGCCTCCTAGCCACCTTCCCCCAATTGACTGGGTCCTCTTTGAGGCCCAGAGGTGGAAAGACCTGTGCCCCTAAGATCTCCCCTGCTTCATAAGGAGATGAGGATAGAGACAGTATTTTGGGGATCAATACCCCACCCCCCAGCAGGAATGACCAGGGGAGCCCAAGATATGCATGTCGTGTGTGTGTGTGTGTGTGTGTGTGTGTGTGTGTGTGTGTGTGTGTGTGCGCGCGCGCGTGTGCGTGCGTGTGTCTGGGGGTACAGGTGGGAGGACAACTAGGGGAGGCAGTTGTGAATTTGTGGCTAACACAGCTTCCTGCTCGTGATTTTAGTCTGTGACTCACCAAGGGGCTGGCCCAGCACACTCAAGGTGTAGAGATAAGCACAGGCAAGAGTCAGGCAATAAAGGTCCTGGCTGGAACCACTGAGAGGGAAGAACAAGGGATCTCATTGCCTAGAAGAAACCATATATGACAGGGCCCCTAGAGGCCATGTTGGAAAGAGCTTGCTTTGTGACTGTTTCTAGGAGTTCACTGAGAAAAGAATATCAGAGATTCTCTCAGTAGAAGCTGCCTCCCCCAGCCTCAAGCCGCTGTCTGATGCATCTCAACCCTCTGATGGCTTCTTCAGTCCAAGTCCAAGGGGTGTGTGTGTGTGTGTGTGTGTGTGTGTGTGTGTGTGTGTGGTCTCTTTTTAAAAAAAAAAAAAAAAAAAGAGCCAGGGGCTGGAGAGATGGCTCAGCGGTTAAGAGCACTAACTGCTCTTCCAGAGGTTCTGAGTTCAATTCCCAGCAACCACATGGTGGCTCACAACCATCTGTAATGGCATCTGATGCCCTCTTCTGGTGTGTCTGAAGACAGCTACACTATACTTGTATACATAAAATAAATAAGTAAATCTTAAAAAAAAAAAAAGTCAAAGTCAAGGGTCTGGTAAGATGGTGTAGTGAATACTTGTCATGCAAGCATGCAAGTATGCAAGCATGAGACCCATGTCTGCATCTCCAGAACACATGGGGGGGTACCTAAAAATCATAGTGGATATTGTGGTCCTCCTATAATCGTACACGTGGGAGGTAGAGACAGGATCTGTGGAGCATGAGAACTAGACCAGTCAAATGGGTAAGCTCAAGTGAGAGACTGTACCTCAAAATATTGAGAATTGAGGAAGACACTTGACATTAACTTCTGGTCTCTGTAACTTCTGGTCAGTAAACATGTATGTGCCTCTGAGTGTCCACATGCACACCCCCACACCCACACACAAACCACTGTTGCAGAAGGCTTTCTTCCTAGAAAACAATGCAGCTGTGCCAAAAAAGAGTCCATTACAGCAGGGTCAATGGGCAGTTACAGTTCCCTTGAGGAGAAGGTGTTGGGGAGGGCTATTAGATCCTCATCTGACTTTCCAGCAACTCCTTGAAACATCTGTACACAGTTCTTTCTAAATTGCTCCTGGGGGCATCTGTGTGTCCCTGGAAGTACTACAGTACGTGGTTGTGCAAGACAATAAGAGGGACTCCATGCAGCTGTGGGGAAGCCACTAACCTTGCTGCATGAAGACTTTCCAGTGTGGCTGCTTTAGGGTCACTATGCTCTTTGTAGGACTCAGGGTGAACTTAGTTAGAATCATGCTTTGGTTTGTCATTAGAACGTTATGAGGAGGGAGGTAGGCCAATGGGGCATACCACATGAACAAGCAAAAAAAAAAAAAAAAAATTCATGGGATGCAGACACTGGGGCTTTGGAGATACAACTTCTGGCACATTCTCTCTGGGTGCGTACAGGTGGGCATGTCAGAGGCTGAAACCTGTGTTGGCTGAAGCTAGAGTGCTTCCTCCCAGAGGGTTGCCAGGTTACCTGGTATACAGTAAGTGCTTAGTTAGCATCCTGGGCAACCCAAGGGCCTTGCCTTTCAAAGGTGAGTCTTCTGTTTGCAGAAGCAGAGATGTCAGCTTACTAGGGTGTGAGATGACAGGGTTGAGGCTGTCCTGGGAGACAGGGTGGTACCAGATTCAGATGCTCTGTCTGTGGCTCCTAAGCAAGCCACTATCCTATCTGCTCATCTGACACAAGAGCAATGAGACCTTTTCTGTACTATAGGGCTGATGGGCTAAAAGGTGCATGGTGGGGTTGATAGAGCCAAGGACTGACTGGATTGGACTGCATTCCAACCCTGATACATACTCATTCATTCATGCTCCCCACTTGGTGTTTTGAGACAAGGTTTCTCTGTATAGCCCTGGCTGTCTTGATAGTCACTATATACATCAAGCTGGCCTTGAACTCACTGAGCTCGTCTACCCTAGTGCTGGAATTAAAGGCACACACCATCATGTCTGGTTAACATTCATCTCTTTATTGTCTTTTGTGTATACTTAGCAGAAGTCCTCACTCACTTCCACTTTATTGAGCTGTTCTTATTGTGTGTTTCCTAGGCACCAAGGGAATAGCCAGGAAAGAATGGTGTACCTGTGTCCTAGAGGACTGTATAATGCAACAGAGTGAGCAGTGACTGGGCTGTGTAGGAGCTCCTTGGCTTTGAAGGTAACTGAACTGGTTTGAATCTGTGGTACTCCCTCCTAGCTGTGAAAGGTCCTACAAAACTTCATCTCCCCCTGCAAGACCATGTGTACCAGCAGACATATGCTGCTAGCCCTGAGTAGCCTTCCAGTAACTGCTTAGTTTGGTTTCACAATTACTAAGTGTTATTAGTGTGAACAGCAAGTGATCCCTGGTGAAGATTTGCAGGGAACCTGCACAGGTGCTAAGTTAGCTGTCAGAAATGGGGGTGTGGGGGTTAGGCTGCACTATTTTCACAGAATAACAGCTGATTCTATATAAAGTCATAACTAGCATTTTAAAAAGTCATCAGGGTAGAGCTGCTGTAATTGGTATTGGTGGCCTTATAAGAAGAAAAAGAGAAACACACACACCCCATTCATATTTATTCTTTATCTCTTACTACATAGATTTTGCCAGCAAATCTATCATCAACTGTAGCCCCTTGACCCTGGATGAGAACCATGAGCCCAAGTCATCCCTTCCTCTTTATAATATATGTGGTGTGTGATGCTGAGCCACAGAATACAGACTAAGATAGGAACTAGCCTATGGTCTTCCACGTGTGGTTCCTGGTGGCATAGTTCCCTGGCTGGAGAGGATGAGTGAATTGGACCCACTGGGCAGGATCCAGGGCAGACCACCGACTCTTGCTTCTGACAGGTGACACTTCATTCCTGGCTTTCAGCTTTCTCAGATGGACCATAGCACCCCACCCTTGTGTCTTCCACAGGAGGCTTCGAGACCAGAACTCTCCCTGCCTGCTCAGTGACTGCCACTCTTCAGATTAAGGTTGTGGGGCTGTGTCCTATGTCTCAGAAACACGTGTGTGTTCCAAGCAGGTGATTTCCCAGGCTCCTGACCAGCAGGTGGGATTTTCCATCCTCCCAAGGGCCACTTCCCAGTTTCTCTCCCAGCACCTAAAAGTACCGTCCTTGAGGTGGCCCTCACAAGGGCCGTGGCTGCAGGTCTCTCAGTATCTCTATCAGCCCACAGTGAGAGTGTGTGGGTGCATGAGGAGGGGCAGAATAGTTGCTTGCCTCCCTGCCCACCCCACCTCTCCAAATGCTCCACATGCAGGGTTGTAGGGATACACACTGTCCTTGGGGCTGCCACTCAGATGACAGCTATAGTGAGCTGATGAGGCCAGTTCTAGGAAGCAAGACTTTCTGGATGGCTTTCTCCCTCAATTTCGGTTTACTTATCAGCCAAGGGAACTCAGAAGGAGAGGACTGCTCTTACCTAGAGATCGAAGTATTTTTAGGAAACAAATGAAACCTATTAAAAAGAGCTGTACCTATGCAGTGCTGCTTATACTGTGCCTGTACACTCTGAGCAAGCAGACACATGCTGCATGTTATAGGAGCCATATTATATAGCTCATATTAATAAGCTCCAAGAGAAAGTGCAAACATTCACATGTAGTTACCTGGCTCTAGAGTCTAAATGAGTGAATGATCTAGAAGACTTTGATTCCCCTGAGCGGGTATCAACTTTGGAGCTGCTTTTCCCAGTGTCCTACCACTGAGAGTAGGAGGTCCGTGAGATCTGGGACGGGTTGATGGAGACAGATCAGCTGAGGGAAGGCCCAATCAGGGCACCAAGTCACGAATATAGTGGGTACCTGACTTCAGCGCTAGTCCCTTCCCCACCACTGGAAGGGTGTCTCGAAGAGAAAAGGGTGATAGAGAGAGACTTAGTCACTCTGGGAAGAGATGCTGGAGAAAGAAGCCCAGAGCTTCCACGGAATCATAGGTGGAGGTGTCCAGCGAGAGCAGAGGACTCTGTGTAGACGGGCGTGTCCTCAGGGCGTGGCCCCGCCCATTCCCGCCCTCTCCCACCCCCTGGTCTGACCTAGCTCCTGGCCTGGGGGTTTCGCTTTCAGTCATCAGCTAGAGCGCAGCTGAGGCACTAGAGCTCCAGGCACAAGGGCGGGAGCCACCGCCGCCCGCCCCTATGGCACTCGCCGCCCTCTGGGTCGCGCTGGTCGTGGAACTGCAGCTGTGCGCCACCGGGCACACAGTGCCCGCCCAGGTGGGTGACTCTTGGGGTCAAGGGGGACAGCTGCGCATCACAAAGTGCCCATCCCAGCTACTGCACAATTCCGGGACAGCACGAGAGGCCATCCCATCCCCAGCAGACACGTGCCACGCGCCTCTGGGGACCCACTGGGGACCCGAAGCCTGGCTTGTTGAGAGCCTGGGGTGGTACTCGGTTCCCGATAGCCTCATGTTCCAGAAATACCCAGTGGCTCTCTCCGCGAGCGCGAGCTTGGTCAGGGCTCGAGTAACACCCAGCCAGGCTCAGGAGCACAGTTCAGTCTTGTGAAGTCCCTTCTGTCCCGCGATCTCAAGGCGGGAAGGACCGAGGTCACTGCCCCACTGCCTGGGCGGGCTGTGTCTTCTGAAGACTTCCTTTCTCTGCGCCATGGTTTGTCTCTTTCTTAGAAACACTGGGATTGCTAGATCCCAGCAGGGCCAGGAGTCTAAGTAGGCGCCTATTATAAGAGACCGTTGGGGAGTGAGTCACTTCTCTGTCACTTACCCAGATTGGTTCCATGGATCCACATGTTGTGTTCAGGGGCCATTTCAGAATGTTCTCCGTGTACTGGCATAGAGGGCAGCTACCCAAGGAACCTCGGGAAAATGGAAAGATTAAAGATCCCAGTATCCGGTATTCACCTTACAGGGTCACGTCTGCAGAGTGGTCTCTCTTCCCCCCTCCCCCCTTCCTCCTTCCTGGCTCCATTGATTGTAAGACAGGGTAAAGAAAGCAGATTACAGGTACGGAAAAGAGAGGGCCAGAGGAATCACCTTTTCTGAAGGGTGTAGAGGGAGCTTGCTGCACTGATATGCCTTTGCTTTGCTCCGTGTATGCTTTCTGCCTCCTGAGCCCACCCTGACGGACAGGATGTGCTTACCTGACTGCAGGGGAGCAGAGTAGAAGGTGACTTCTGTAGTGTCCGGAGGTGATTCAATGGTCCCAGACCATTTGCTCTTCTCAGGATGCAAAGGACTGTACTCATCCTCAGTGGATGTAGGTCCTCAGGCAGGTGTCAAGGATGGACTCTGGAACAGGACAGTCCCAGTTCTGAGGGCTGAGTGTGAATGTGCATGGCTGTGGTCACCAGTCTGACTGGGGATTGTGCTCCGAACTCCAAGGGAGCATGGGTCTTTGGGCACTGAGCTGGGGTCTGTCACTGGGGCCAGAGCATAGGAGCTTCTGTACCAGAGCAGACACACAAGGCTCTGTGGGATCCTGGTGGAATGATAGTGTGACTGAAGGTGTTTCCCTCACACTTCCTTCCCTACCTGACCAGTCCCAGGTGAGTAAACCTTCCGCTACTGTTGACGTGGACTCTTAGCTAGTCTGCCCCTGTTCCAACTCCCACAAATCTTCCTTTGACAGACCTTGCTCAAGCCCAGACAGCTCTGTCCGGGAAGCCTCTGTGACTCCTAGTGGTGGACGCAGAACCCTTCCTTACCTTCCATGTATTCCAGGCCAAATGGTGGTATCTGTGCTCTCTGCTCACATGAACCTACGCTCTGTGAAGCTGATGACTAGGTGTCTGCCATTGTGCATGTATGAGCCCTGCACACACGTTGTCCACCTTACAGCCCACTTTACAACCCACTTAACACTTCTGAGCCTTTTGTAAATACCAATTCTCCAGAAAGGCCTATACACATCCGCCCCCTTAGACATGACCTGCTCTATAGAGCACAGACTCCATGCTACTTTTTAATTCTCTGTATGTCTCACCTACCTCAAGGGTAAAAGGGACCTGGAGCTAAAAACTGTGCAAGACTTCTCATGATTGATTCCACAGTAGCTCCTGGTTTGGGCATTCAAGTGCCAGATACTGTGTTGGGCACTTGGTCACAGAATGGCAATGAATCTTCCCTTCCGGCTGTTTCTACAAGCTGGGTACCATTGTCCCACTGAAGGGTGTGGGAATGGGTGACAGAACCGGGAGGTGATCGGGTGAGATTTGAAGACACATTCCTGGCCTGACTCCCAACGTTCTTTCTCCAGACCTTCATTACCTGTATCCCCACTCCTATCCCTATTATGGGACTCAGAGTGTTGTGTGTGGCCAGACTGGGCAACAGAGAGAGCCCTGAGGACATTTGAGTAGGTTCCAGGGGCAGCAAACTCTCTACCCTTCACCTATTCAATCTTTCATTTATTTGGCAAATAATGCATGTAAAGTAGGGTAGGTGAGTACTTGCTCTGGCCTTACCTGCCCTGATGTGTGTGGCCTCTCTATGCCTGGGACTCTCAGGGCTGAGGGCTGCCGCTTGCTGCTTGGGCCAGAGTCTGTAGCATCCCAGGCTAGCCCTGGAGTGGATCGGATACCTGCAGTACAGCTGAGCCTGAGAGCTCTTTCCTTCTTTCCTCCTATCTCTGTCTTTTGTTTGCTGACATCTTTCTGGGGCATCTGTATTGTGACCGAGGATGTGACTTGGTATTGGGACCTTCAGATGGCAGTGGGCAAGTGGCCAGGCACCCTGATATAGTGCCATCCATTTATCAACTCTCCTGGCATTCATCCATACCTGCTTCACACACTACCCACTGCCCAGTTCTAGGAAACTACCTCCAGAACCCCAGAAGCCACACAGCCAGAAGGTCCCATACTTCACAGACGTGGGTTTTGCTCAGATCTGCCCTTGGAACATGGGTTACATTAGCTTACAGTAGCTTTTGTTTACTCCCCACTCCCATCCCCGTTCATGGTAATAGAGAATTTGGCTTTTTTTTTTTTTTTTTTAAGATGGTGTCTCCTGTAGCCCAGGCTGGCCTTCAGATCACTGTGTTGTTTAGGATGACCTTGAAGTCCAGATCTTGCACATCTCCAGTGCTGGGATTACGGCTGTGTGTCATCAACAGCTGACTTATGTAGGTCTGGACATGTGTCCCTGCATGCCAGGCAGCACTTTACCAGCTGGGCTACATCCTGAGGGCTTCTCTGGCAGTCTTGGGTTGAAGAATAGCCTGGACTATTGTCCTGGTGCCTGGCCCAGTGGCTTCCTGAAGCATTTGTCCATCTCCAGGGCTGGGTGACACTTTGACACTTTTTAGCCCTTGCTACTCAAACTAGCCAAGGTAGCTTTGTAGGGAAAGAGGAAAGTTCACCCAGGGTGTCTTTGTGGGGAAGAAGGGAGATGTTTGCCACCATGCCTGGTATATGTGTTACATTTCTTATTGTTCCTGCTGACAACTTAATCACAGCAGTCAAGGTGGTACAGGCAGGATGATCAATTCAAGACCATCCTTTGGTACATGGGGAGTTTGAGGTAACCCTGAGCTTCATGAAACTGTCTCAAAAGAAAAAAAGTCCAAAACATTTGGCTAAATGTCAGAGATATTTGGCTGACCTTTGTAGTGACTTGTGACCCCATTTTGCAGCCAAATGTGTCAGGTTGGTGGGCAGATCCAGGTTCTGGTGGCTTGCCTCTTTCAAAGTGTCTCTAGGCTTCTCCCCACTGCTGTAGCAGATCTGATGAACTGGAGACCCTCTCCCTAAATAGCTCGTACTTCCTACCTCTACCTACCCTGGGTTATCATTAGGCCAACCCAGTGGTGGTGGCTCAGGGCTCTGGAGTGGGCAAGGGGGGAAGTTAAGGGTTGGCATGAGGAAAGGTCCCAGTGAGCAGAAGTGAGGTGCACATGCTGTACCCCCAGTTCCAGACACTGTGAGGCACCAGCTCCTTTGGTCAGGGCCCAAGGTTTGATTCACACAGATGTCAGCCTATAGCCTTCCTCTGCTGTCCAGAGTCTGTGTGATCAGAGCCTCCCTCATTCCTCTGTGCAGTGGAAACGGACCCCAGGTGGTGGCCAGGACAAAGATATTTTATAGGCTTTGAAGTCACTGGTGTCTGTTTGAGCCACAGGTAGCCTGTCCTGATTTGGTTATATCCAGTGTTCACAGCTAGGAGGGGCTCAGACCCTCTATCAATGGGAACCACAGGTCGCCAAATCTTAGGCATCAGATATCCAGTTGCCCCAAATTCCTGCTTGAGTGAATTTGCTGCCTGGTACCCCCAAACCAACTTCTTTCCTGTTACCTTTTTCTGCTGTACTTCCTGTCCCATGTTTCCTGGCTGGGCCCCTCAGATCACTTGCCTGTCTGGGATTTGGACCCTGTGTAGTAGCAAAAGCTGTATGATCAGAGAGTCACTATCCCACTCTTTCAGTGGCAGGTGCTAAATGTCATTTGGGGATGATGAGGAGTATGCATGATGAAGTTGGAAGGAGCACAGAAGGCTCTAGCTCTGTGCTTGTCAACCTGTGAATCGTGACCCCTTACTTAGGCATCATGGGAGTCACCTAAGACCATCCTGTATATCAGATAGTTACATTATGATTTATAACAGTAGCAAAAGTGGCAACAAAAATAACATTATGGTTGGGGGTCACCACAATGTGAGGAATGGTGTTAAAGGGTCACAGCCTTAGGAAGGTTGAGAACCCTATTCTAGCTCATCCCGACACGTCAGTAGATCCCAAGCTCTCTCAAATATCTTTCATCTGCATTTGTGTGTGTTTATGAGTGTGTGTGTGTGTGTGTGTGTGTGTGTGTGTGTGTGAGAGAGAGAGAGAGAGAGAGAGAGAGAGAGAGAGAGAGAGAGAGAGAGAGAGAGATGGGGGAGGGGCAGAGAGAGAGATGGGGAGAGACACACAGAGAGAATGATTCTGTTTACTTAAGACCCAAGACGGGAAAGCCGTCTTCTGAACTGAAGCTGTCCAGTTCCCTATACCCAAGTGACTTCTAAGACAGTACAACCTTGAGGAAGGATCACAGCCTGAATGTTAGTCGAGCCGAGTTTAATGGTTTACTGTGTGCCCTTGCTTGGGTTATTTAACCTCTCTGAGCCTAAACGTTCTAGCAGCACTAGTCTCAATATTCTCCCAGAAAGGGTGGGGCTGGCAGCTACACAAGTCACAAGAGAAAAGAGCTGATGCCTTTTCCCCTTCCTTCCTTCCTTCCCTCCTTCTTTCCTTCCTTTCTTTCTTTCTGTATGAGTGGTGTGCCTGCAACATGTGTAGGGATGTTTACCTGTATGTAGGTGCATGTCTGTGCCTGAATTGATATTAGATGTCTTCCTTGACCACTCTGCAGTTTATTTAATTGAGGTGGGTCTCTCGCTGGACCTGGAGTTGGTCTAGCTAGCTGGCTTGTTCTGGGATCCCTGCCCCTGTCCCTCCCCCTCCCCCATGCTGGGTTGATGGCTGCCTCATTTATGTGGGTTCTGAGGGTCCCAGCTGTGGTCCTCGGACTTGTAGGCAAGTGTTTATCCCAGGGGCCATCTTTCCAGCCCTTCTTGATCATTTTATTCCCATTTGTTTGGGCTAGAATTCTTTCCCTGTCTCAGGCCCCATTGGCAAGATTTAATGGCTGCCTTTCGGCTTGCTCAAAGCTGGGGTGCTGATGTCCTAGGCAGGCCTGGAAGTCTTGGATTTCCTGCTCCTGTCCTCTAGAGCTTAGTGCCTTTGATATGTCATCAGTGAGGCATGCCACCAGATGCTGAGGAAGTCAGACTTGCGTAACAGCTGGTAGCCTCTAAGCTCAAGGAAGCCCAAGTGGGAAGGGTGTTTTCTCAAAGAAGCTTTTTGTCACCCATTAGAGGAGACACTTTATTTGGTGCTGATTGGTCCTGACAGTGTGTCTCTTTGTCCTAGGACGCAGGACAGGGGCTTCGGTGTTTGGGATCCACCCCTCACGTAGGACAGGGGCTCTGCAGCTCTGGGACCTACCCCTCTGAGGCCTACACACATCTTTTTCCACCACGGGACCTTGTGATGTCATAGCTGACAGTGACACCATTGTGGTTTGGACTGCTTGACTGTGAGCCAGGGAAGAGGAAGCCTGCTTAGCTTACTGGCAGGAGACTGGGGAATAGAGTGTCCTTGCACCCCTAATGTTAGCATTCTGTCTAAACTCCACCCCACAGTTACCTGGCAACAGCCAGGTATCTCTATACATTTTTATAAACACATCACCTAGTGTGAGCCGTGCTAGGACTCTGGTGTGAAGGTAGCTGGTGTGTTCCAACCTGTAGCTCTGTCTGTCTGACCCTTGCCAGCTTGACTAGTATGATAGCAGACTGCCTGCCATCTCTAAGGTCTTCCACACCCATCCCGTTTCTTCTTGGTTTTTTTGTTATGTTTTGTTCTTTTGAAACAGAGTCTTGCTTTGTAGCTTTTGGTTGGTCTGGAACTTGCTTTGTAGGCCAGGCTGGCCTTGAACTCATAGAGATCGATATATCTCTGGTTCCCCAGGACTAGGATTAAAGGTTTGTGCTACTACACCAGGCTCAGTTTCTTCTTTATAGAGGTGGAGGGGTTAGGTTTGTGGATGCTTTGTTGTTCCTCATTTAAAATGGCCTGCTCCTAGCCCATACGGTCAGTGTGGGAAGCTGCAAAAGGTCACAAAGCCTGAGTCAAATATACTCTCCTGTTTAAACTGGAAAGTGACAGCATCTAGTGCTCAGGGGTGCTGGGTCCTTGAGAGGCCTAGGAAACCACCACTGTTCTCTTTGGGAACCTGGGACTGGGTTGACCCAGACCCTCCGTCAAGACACAGGGAAGACTCCCCACTTGCCATCACCCATGGTGTTTGTCAGGGTGGCCAGCGCAGGTTGTCAGGTTTTGCCCTTAAGACCATAGTGACCTGGAGTTCAGAAAACTGAGTCACTCTGAAGTTGAAAGCTGAGTGGGAAGGGACTTGGGGTAGTCTTGCAGACCATGTACAAAGACTTTTTTTTTTGTCCTTTGGGGACATGACAGAGGTTGTGGATCCTGAATTCTGAAGTCTGGTATGGCTTCCACTTTGGGACAGAATTGGGTCTCCAGTTCCCTTCCCTGTTCTGAATCTCCATTGCTCCAAGCCTGACCAGGTCAGGGAAGACCTCTCAAGCCACCATTGGAATCCAGGCTTGCAGCTGTTGGAAGGTGGGTAGAAATCTCAGTAGCTTGGAGCAGAAGATGGAGTGTAACTCTGGACTGGACAGTGGATCTATGAGGAAGGGCTCTGGAATGTTGACTCAAATTGCAGAACCCCTGTCACTGCCTCAGCTGTGCCCTGTGCCTGGCCTCCCACTGCTGACCTACAGCCTGGCTTCTGTCTACCGCTCACAGAGCCAAGGTTCCTAATGAGTCTGTGACCAGATGCTTGCTCTCAGGCTGCCTGTGCCTCCGGCCATGAGCCTGGGTCCTGCTGCTTCCTGCTTTCTCTGGCAGGACTCCAGTCCTCCCTACTCTTTGCCCCTCAGTCTCCACTCTTGCCTCTCTGTGGCTTGGTCCTGTGGTCACATTCTCACTTTGTCTTGTCACCCATTTGATTCTCCTCACATTTTGCCCTCCTGCAAGAACTCCCAGGGAACTTTCTTGGCCTTGAGTCCCAGAGCATGGCAGATTGGAAATGAGTGGATACCAAGTGGAGGCTGTAGGAACTGGGAGCAAGCCAGACGTTCTAGCTGGGCAGGAAGTGTGCTAGAATCAACAAAGACTCATGAGGCTGTGTATCTATGGCCAGTTTGTGAAAGAAGTAACACCAACTGTGTTAAATGATTATTGGGCCAGGTGTGGTGGATTGCATATTGCAACACCTTGGAAAGCAGAAGCAGGAAGATGGGAAGAGAGTTCCAGGCCAGCGCTGTTTAAAAAAAAAAAAAAAAGTAACCGTAATTCCACAAGAATTTACAAAACACCTCATTGCATGTTATCTTATGTAATTTTTTTGTATCAGACCCAGGCAGTATGTACTGTTGTCAGGTTCATTCTACATACCTGTTTGTTTGTTTGTTTGTTTGTTTGTTTGTTTGTTTATGCAGTGCTAGGTATGGAACTTGGGCCTTCATGCGTGTTACCTAGCCTTCTCTGAGTCACGGTCAACCACAGGAACAGCCTTGCCATAATTACCCTGGACACCCACTCTGACTGGAGTGGACTTGAAACTGAGGCTGATATCTGTGATGTCTCCTGAGAGCCAGGCATGTGAAGACCTGGGTACTGCACATGGCTCAGGCAGGTGTCTAATTAATAGATACAGTGGTAATCAACAGAAGCAAAAGATCTAATTTCCTATCTAATTTCAGAGTGGGTCTGATGCATTGAATGTAAGAAGCCCTTCCATTTTCAGCCAGTGGAGCAGCAGGCTCCTACTCTTGCCAGAGGAGATGAGAGGGCCAGACCTTCTCATGGTCCTACTGCTCTCCCCAACCAAAGCCCAGCTTCCATCCATAGGCTGCGGAGTCACACTTTGGCTACCACCCGCATGTGATGGTGGCTGGTGGAGGCCACTACATGTGCTGTGATCTGAATGCTTCCCTTCAGTTTCTGGGGATATTGCCTTATCCATTTCTTGGCCAATTCTCATGTGAGCCAAACACAGCTCAGTGAATAGGAAGTTAGAACTTTTGCTTTTGTTGATTAGCATTGCATCTATTTATTAGACACCTACCCCAGCCATGGGCAGCATTCGGTTCTTCTCATCCACCGGCTTGGTTCATCATGACACTTCATATGGTGGGCATCGCTCTGTTCTCATTTTGTAGAGGCCAAAACCAAGATGGAAGAATAAGAGAAAGAAGTCATTCTGGCTCAAAGAGAGATCACAGTAGGGTGTCAGGGAAGACACAAGAAGAACAAAGAGTTAACTCAAATATGCTCTAACCTGGGAAATATAGCAACAGTCCTAGGCTGTCACAGGAGCCTCCTGGAGGGATTTGTGACTTCCATCTGGGGTTCAGGGATTTATATGAGAAAGAGATGATGGTAGGGTGAGTTGGAAGAAGCTGAGGGGTCCGCACTGCAGAATATGTGGTCAGAGGCAGCAGGAGGGGTCAGGGTGTGGAAGAGGAGTGTGGGAGCCGGATACTCTGCATCAGGTGGCAGGTGAAGACTAGCAGCAGAGGCTGGAGAAGTTTCATTCCAGCCGGAGGGCAGCTGAATAAGGAGGGCCAGTCCTGGAAGTAGGAAGGTAGTTTAGGTCTGTCTGCAAAGGTACAGATGCTAGACACCAACAGTGAGGAGACTAGCTGGCAGGAGTTGCCCAGGTGTTGAGGAGAGCTGGTTGGAGATGAAGAAACCCATACCAAAGGGCCTCAGGGTAATAGTGGAGAGGGTGGGGCATTCTCTGTTGCTGCACCGAGTATTATTTAGGGGCAGAGCCCTTGGCATGTAGCCTGGAGCCTGGCCCTAAGAACCGGATCCCAGTGTGGGTTTCCTGTCTGCTGCAGCGTACTTCTAAAGCACATCACAGCAGTTCGGAGGAGGGATGTGTCACCCCTGGGCCATCTACCTGTGATGTGGTTGGTCCTTCCTGACGCCATTACTCTTTGTTTCCATGATGGTTGGCAGGCCTGGCCGCCTAGGCCTTGCATCGCTATGACAGCCTGGCTTGATGTGGCTGTACTGCCACAGTCTGTGGGGCTCCTATAAACCTCCAAGATCAAGACTTAAATGCACCCCCCACACCTACCATGCAAATGATGTGGTCTCTCTAGTGCTTGAAGATAGCTTCCGGCTGAGTGGAGGGTCCTTGGGCAGATGCCTCTGTCTGTCCCCAACAGCTGTCTCATTTGACCTGGGATGTGGTGACCCTTTTGTCAGGAAACATCATCGAGTTCTTCACCACTCTGTAAAGCAAGATGAAATTATAGGGCATGAAATATCTCAGTCAGTAAAGTGGAGCACACACTTGGAATCACAGCACTGGGGATGTAGAGATAGGCAGATCCCTGGGTTCACTGAGTGGCCACTCTAGCCAAATTGGTGAGCCACAGGCCAATGAGAGACCTTGTCTTGAAATCAAGGTGGAGAATGCACTAAGAAGAGCTGACATCACACACACACACACACACACACACACACACAGGTACACTTGTTCATGTTCACCCTCCCTGTATACCCATACATGCATGTGCACCTGAACATACACAAACAGTTGCGCACACACACCTCTACTCAGACACACACAGATCACAGGTTATAAAATTGCCAGAACAGTGGAGGCTGATGTAGCTATGATGAGTTCCTAGTCTGCATCTGCACAGCATCTCCTGGATCCTTGATTTCTGTATTGTGAAATGGGTTTTGTTTTAGTTATTTTTTGATTTCTGTGAAAAGACACCATGACTAAGGCAACTGATAAAAGAAAGCAATTAACTGGGGGCTTAACTGCTGCTTACAACAGGCAGTCAGGCATGGTGCTGGAACACTAGCTAAGAGCTTACTTACATCTAATTCTCAAGCAGGAAGCTGAGGGCAGGAGAGAGGGAGGGAGAGACACCTCCTGGCATGGGTTTTTGAAACCTTGAAGTTACACCTTCTTCAACAAGACCACACCCCCAAATCCTTCCCAGAACAGTTCCACCAACTAGAGAAATAGCTTTCAAATGTATGAGTTTATGGGAGCCATTCTCATCCGTACCACCAAAGGCTTGTACTGACCTCAATGATTTGGCTCAAAGAAAAAGATGGGGAAATTCATGTGAGTGTCCCCAGAATGGCACCTCACACAGTAGATACTTTTTCTGGATATACACCTTACTAGTCTTTCTAGCTTATATAAATGGTGATGCTAGTGGGTACATACTCTTTTTTTGTTTTTTGTTTTTTTGGGTTTTGTTTGTTTGTTTGTTTGTTTGTTTTTGTTTTTCGAGACAGGGTTTCTCTGTGTAGCCCTGGCTGTCCTGGAACTTACTCTGTAGACCAGGTTGGGCTCGAACTCAGAAATCCGCCTGCCTCTGCCTCCCAAGTGCTGGGATTAAAGGCGTGCACCACCACTGCCCGACGAGTACATACTCTTTACCACAAGCTGGGAGTTCTTCCATGCCACCTTCCCTGTCTTGCTCTATACCTGCCTCAGTGATAGATCTATGCCTAGGGTCTTGTCATCTATCATCCATTCACCTCTCAATCTGTCCATCTCTGTATCCATCCATCTTTCCACCTATCTATGCATCCATCCTTCCATCCATCTGTCTGTCCACCCATCCTTCCATCCATCTATCCTCTTTTCAGTCTTTGCCTACCAGGTACAGTAGGTGGTTAGCTCTTCCCTGTTCAGTAGGTGGTTCATTCTTACCACAGGTTTCCAGTTCTGACCCTGGAGCCTTGTTTGCTTTTTGTTTTGTTGTTTTTGCTCATATGTTTGTGTGTTTGTTTGTTTGTTTTAAGACAGTCTCTCTATGTAGCCCTGGCTGTCCACAACTCTCTATGTAAACCAAGTTAGTCCTGAACCCATGGAGATCATCAGGCCTCCACCTCCTCTGAGTGCTGGAATTAAAGGCATGTGCCTTTACTCCTCCTCTACTCCCTGCTGGAGGCTTTATCTTTTGAACAACTCACATAAACATGCTGACAGCATCAAGTGCAGTTGGGTTCATTTCCTCATTTCTCAGCGTTGCATCCCCATGGACTGGGTGGGGGTGGGGGGGTGAATCGGCGTCTCTCCAATTTAAAGCAAAAGATTAGTCCTCCCCAGCCTTGTGAATCTCAGGACTTGTTGTGAGCCCTCTCCCCTGTCCCCATTCCCACCCCCATCCCACTGAAGTCCCTGTAGTGTCCCTGAGGCCCAGCCCCCAGGGTTATGTTTTGGGGCTTTGGGTAGCTCCCCATGCGGGAGTGACCTTTTGTTCTGCATTGCACAGGGGCTTTCTGTTCCTCATTGTTTAGTCCTGACAGAGATTGTGGCTTTTTTTTTCCCTCTGTCCAAGAGAATAAACAGGCCTGGAGGTTGATGAGGGAGGCATGGGCCCCTTTGCCAGCTGCTAGGATTGGGATCACACATATTATCAGAAGAAAGCACCAGAGAGTTTATACATAGTGAAGCTGGAGACAAGGAGCCCACCCCCCACCCCCCACCCCCCACCCCCCGTTAATGGGCGGATCAATGTGACAGTCCAACTTAGCTGAGGTAAGGCCCTTTCCCATTAGGCCCTCTGAGTCTGGCAGGAAGTTGTTCCTAGCCAAAGCAGTGTTTCTCTGGGCCAGTAGAAGCTGCCCAGGGCCACAGATCGGTTACCATCACCCAGGAGATAAACCCCAGGGCTGGTAGGGATAGCATTCCCATGAGATGCCTGCCACCTACAGCCCCCATATATGGAGCAGGAGGCAGCTGTTTGGGGGGGGGGGGGGGAGGACGACAAAGAGAAGGTTCTTAGTTAATGAGACAAATAGTTTCCCCGGGGAAGGCTAGTCTGGAAGTTTTGTTGGGGACACTCAAGCCTTCTGTGTCACTTAGCACTCTGTGGGGTGATGTGTACAAATGAGCTATAACACTGATTTTGGGGTTCAGAACTCCTCTAATTCTATTGTGTGTGCCTTCCTTACTCCCATCTCCCAACTTAACCTTACTTTCTCCATAGGGTGGGATAGTCAGACCAGATTGAGCACAGCAGAGGAGTCTCTAATCCCCAGGAAGAGGTTCTTCTTATTTTTCCTTTCCTTTTTATGAGCAGTATGGCTCCCTAGCCCGGAGACTCTCCCCCTTAGATATGAAAGGTCAGCCAGCCATTGATGTAACCCTTGACCTTGAGCACAGTCATTGAGGCCCTAGACAGTTATAGTGTGTGCAGACTGAACCGATTGTTTTGTCATGACGTGGAAGGGGGAAAGTGTCAGGATAGTGTGTGTAGGCATGTGTGCATGTACTTGGATGTGTGTGCAACTGTCCAGAGGGAGCTGCAGTGACTTTTTCAGACTGGGAACTCAGCATGGTTCTATAACTTCCCTCACCCAGATGTCTGCATGACCTTCCTGAAAATGATTGCCCTGGTTGGGGGGCTCACAGATAGGCCAGGACAGCAGATGCATCTATGTTCAGGCTTGGCCCTAGTGCCCAGGGGAAGGACCTCACCTCAAGGAAATGATATTAGAATTACTACCCTACTCAGGGTAGCAACTGCTGATCACTCTTTTCTGTTTGGCTCTGGGTAGGATAGCTCACAGTGCAGCCTCAGAAGGGCCCCCCTCTGGGGTTACTGGGGGAGCATGAAGACAAGGCAAGGGTCTGCACTGGGTTGCTTGCACAGCATGGGCAGTCGCCTGAAGAAGGATGCACTCTGAAGGCATGTGTGTGTGGACTTTGGCCAAAGGGAGCATGAGACAGCTAGGGCACTGTGGCAGGACTAGAAGAGCCGAAGACTGTCCAGGGCAGGAAACCCCTGTCCCTTAAGTCATGGCTTCTGGTGGCTTCCAGCTGTTATCACTGAGTGACTAAGCAAAGAAAAGCATAGTCTGCTCAGAGGTCACTCACTGCGCAGCACTATGCAAGGTAGCGCGATGGTATCCAGACACAGCTGGGGATGGCGTGGGGGAAGACAGAAAGCAAAGCCACTGCCGACAGATCATGGGAGTTTGTGCAGTCTATACAGACCAGATGAGCCTAATAGGAAAGTCGGCATCTTCTCTGAGTGGCTTGTTTACAGTTGCTTTTCAAAGAGACCGATCTATACAGACCTTTGCTGTGCTAAATGTTGGGTATTTTATGTATCTTATCTCTCTTGCTCCCATGCAGTTGAGTCAGGAACCGATGTCTAGAGAGATGGAGACACTTGCCTGTGACCATACAGCTGGTGGGTGGAAGAATAAGAAAAGAAAACCATGCCTCACTAACTCTCCACCTTTATCTGAGGAGTCAGGGGATTCGTCAGGGTTACTGGCTTAATAAACGTTCCTTGAGCTCCTGTTGACCACATGATGGCAGCTGCTAGTACAATGAAGAGTTCAAACCAACTTGGGAGGCAGAGGCAGGCGGATTTCTGAGTTCAAGGCCAGCCTGGTTTACAGAGTGAGTTCCAGGACAGCCAGGGCTACACAGAGAAACCCTGTTTGAAAAAACCAAAAAAAAAAAAAAAAAAAAAAAAAAAGAGGAGTTCAAACCAGCCCTCAACTTTAACCTAGAACCACTCCCTGGTCATTTCCAGGTGACATCAGCAGGAGCTGCTAGGGTGTTGGGTGTGTGCTCACACCCTCTTTGCTCTTGGAGATCCACTCCCGTGTTTGCTCATGAGTGCACATTTGTGCATAAGTGTCTAATTCATGCTTTTCCCTGAAGGCTCAAATTGCCATTCCATCTTTTGGAAGGCAAGCTGGGGCTTAGGCAGGTCTGTGGAGTACTAAGACATACCCAGAGGTGACAGTTGCTGCTGCTGTACACTTCTCAGGGTCACATGGAGATCTAAGGGGGGGCCTTGCATTTCTCACTATTAGTTCTGTACCGTGTGGGTGCTGTTTTCTTTCTCTCTCCTCCCCACCTGTCTGCCTTTCATATTTATTTATTTAATTTTTTTAAAAAAATGTAAGTGTGCCTGAATGTATGAATGTGAACCACATGTATACAGGAATATGCAGAACTTAGATGGGAGAGTCAGATCCCCTGGAACTGGAATTATAGGCAGTTGCAAGCTGCCGTGTTGGTGCTGGGAACTGAAGCCAAGTCCTCTCCAAGACTAAGCTCTCTCTGGAGCTCCTCCTCCCCATCACTGCCCACTTTGCTGGTCTCTCTCCCTGGAAGTACTTGGCACAGCCAATGAAATCATGGCCAAGAGAGGTAGACAGGACCCAGGCTCAAATCTCTATCACTGCGCTCTTTATGCCTCTGTTTCCTTTCTGTACAATGGTCAGAGTCCATCTTGACTGGTTGTTAGAGAACCGAATGCAATAATACACCCATCTCAGATCCAGTCTCTGGAAGCAGAGCCTGAGGCATGGCTTCTTGTAACAGGAGATGGCTCTCAGGCAAGAGGGTGGGGTGGCAGGATGTGGCAGCAGGGTCACATGGTTGCCAACCAAAACCTATGGGTGTTGATCTTGGTTTGAGGCCAAGGTATTACCTCTTGGTTGTAGACTTGTCAGCCAGTGCTGAGGCTATTCTCCTGGCAGTGAGAGTCTGAGCATGGCCAGGAGCCCCCACTGGTCTAAACCTTCCAAGCCCATAGGTGTAAGGCAACACTGGAGTGAGGAGCACAGGTTTGTTTCCACCCTGTATTAACCTCCCGAGGCAGTTCTGCCATGGTTTGCTTGAGAAGCTTGGGTCTAGAGGTGGCGCAGCCACTATCTCTGTCCTCTGTGTCGTAGGTGGCAGTATATGAACATGTGTATGTACATCTGTGTGCATATGTGTAGATGTGAATGGAAGGACACACGGTGCCATTTCAGAACAATGACATGAAGGTCAGATGGGGCCATGGCTATGTTCAGAGAGAACTCAGAGGAGGAAGAGCCTACATTAGGTCCAGGAGAGTCAAGGGTACATCTGGGAAAAGGAAGACTTCAGCCAGAAGGACAGAGGGACAGATGGGCAGACATCCTAAAAAGAGCAGCTTTGTGTGGAGGTACTTGTCACTGTGAACCAAGCCACTGTCTTAAAAAACTACATCTTCGCCGGGCAATGGTGGCGCACGCCTTTCATCCCAGCACTTGGGAGGCAGAGGCAGGCAGATTTCTGAGTTTGAGGCCAGCCTGGTCTACAGAGTGAGTTCCAGGACAGCCAGAGCTACACAGAGAAACCCTGTCTCGAAAAACCAAATAAAAAAACAACAAAACAACAAAACAAAACAACAACAACAACAACAACAAACCTACATCTCAGAGCCCTGCTGTGACTTACTCAGAAGGAGGGAAGCCCTAAAGTAACCCACTCCCTGGCTCAGCACCTCCACCTGCAGACACAAATGTGCCATGCTGAAGAGGGAGGCCAAGAAGAGAAAAGGCCTGGATTCTACTTTCTCAAGCCTTCCATTGCAAGAACCCATCCATGAGGCCTGATGACAGGTATGCTAGAGCCCAGAGTCATGCTGATGGCTGCCTCTCTGTTCCCTTCCAGACTGTCTTGACACCCTACGAGCCAGAACCTGGGAACGAGTGCCGGATCTCACAGGAGTACTATGACAGGAAGGTTCAGATGTGCTGTGCTAAATGTCCACCTGGTGAGAGGCAGCTGCTGGGACTTTGGAAGGTGGTGCCATGAGGGAGTGCTTGTCCAGGAACGAGGGCCTTAAATTCTCATTGGGCTGCTTCTAGGGACATACATTCTAGGACTTGTGGTTCATCTTGCCCTGGGCTTTTTGCACATGCTGTCCCCTCCACTGAGGACATTTCTAAGTGCCTTCTCTTGGTTAATGTCTACCTACATTCTGACCCTGTCCCCTTGTCCAGGAAGCCTCCTCAATACTGCAATGATATCCTGGTTCTTCTCATAACCCCACCGTGTGCTATGTCTACTCCTCTAGAGTAGTGACTGTAGCTTAGTCCCTGTGGAATTCCCAGCACATGACTGGCCTATATTGATGTCCCATACAGAATTATGAGGTAAATGAATGTATATCTATATCATATGGTGGATCTGAGTCCTGGCCCCACTGGGGAGGACTGAGTAGCTGGCCCAGTGCTGATATAGCCAATCAAGTGTATGCATTCACCTAAGTAGTATTTATAATGCACCTACTCTGTGCTACCTGCTGGGATTGTAGCAGAATGCTGGGCAGACATTCCTGATCCTCATCTGCATGGAGCCTACTATATTTATTTTTTTAATTAAGATTTATTTATTTTAATTTTTACACCATCGGTGTTTTGCCTGCATGTATGTCTGTTCATCAGATTTCATACAAGTGCCCTTGGAGGTCAGAAGAGGGCATTAGATTCTTGGGACTGGAAGCACGGATGGTTGTTAGTCACTATGTGGGTGCTGAGAATCAAACCCAGTCCTCTGGAAGAGCAGCTAGTGCTCTTAACTGCTGTGCCATCTCTCCAGCCCCAAGTCTGCTTTCTAACAGAGGACAGACAAATTATCTAAGAGACATATGGCGCTGTCTGCTCACAGTAGGTGTTGTGATGGAGAGAAGGCTGCACAGGGCTGATGGAGACAGAGAAGGATGGGTACTTCAGATGAGGTTGGGTGGTCCAGGAAGGTCTCTCTGAGCCCTCTAAAGGGAACAGAGGAAAGCCACACAGACATATGGGATATAGCAGGCCAGAAAGTAAGTGCAAATCCCTAAAGCAGGGGCCTGTTTAGTGAGCTCAAAGAACTTTGAGGCTAGTGTTTGTTGCCCAGAGTGAAAGAAGAGGGTGACGGGAGATGTAGCTGAAGAGATGAAGGCTGGTGAGATGGTTCGGTGTGTAAAGTCGCTTGCTTTGCAAGCCTGAGGACCTGAACCAATGGTGGAAGGAGAAAACAGGTTACACACACACACACACACACACACACACACACACACACACACACACACACATACCACCACCACCATTGTAATATAATAATATACATTCGATTAAGCAAGTAGAGAGGGATCACCATGAAGAATTCAGATTTCGTTGACTGGAGGCTTTGAGTCATGAGCTTGAGACCCAGTGGGCAGGAACACAGGAGCATGTGTACAGGTCATCTTCCACAGTCACTTTGAGACACCCCAGGGGACAGTGGCTTTTCTATTGACTGGCAGAATGTCTTTAAGAAGGTACAAGCTTAGAATAGCAGGAACAGGGGAGAGGAGCAGAAGAGAAAACAGGCACCTTAAAGGTTTGCCCTGTTATTCTTCCAGTCCCCAGGCTTTTAGGAACACCATGCCCTTGGCCCTGACAGCTACCAGGTGTGACAACCTTATAGCCACTTGTATTTCATACACCAGGATAGAGAATTTAAACCAACTATCAAGAAGACAGGATCTGGCGAACCAATTCTCCCTAAAATATTATTGACGGATAATAGGTTTTAAAAGTGGTGGTGTCTCAGCTACCTGGAGAGAGCAGAGGGAAGATAAGTTCAGAGGTAGAGAGATGGCTAGGGCCAGCAGACATGTGATGAGTCCATAAAGGTGCTGATGCTTCATCCCAGAAGCTTCCTGGCAAGGGTTCAGAAGCCTGGGATGGAAGGTCTTCACGGAGACCTGTCTTCTGTTGAGACCTCTGGTCCTTGCTTCCTTAGGCGAGCATGTGAAACACTTCTGCAACAAGACCTCAGACACCGTGTGTGCGGACTGTGAGGCAGGCATGTACACCCAGGTCTGGAACCAGTTTCGCACATGCTTGAGCTGCAGTTCTCCCTGTAGTGCTGGTGAGTGTCCTGAGCAGCATGGTCCCAACATCTTCCCTGGTCACTAACCCTCCAGCAAGTAAGGCAGATGGGGTTACCCTGGGCCAGTCGTTTTTGTCTTCCAGGATGTGAGTGGCAGGAGACTGCTCTTTACTACATGTATGTATTTATGTGGTTGGAACTTGGGGCTTCATGCAGGTGATGCAAACACTTTTTAACAGAGCTACATCAACCCCCAGACCTTTAAAAAAAATTAAAGATTTACTTACTTACTTTGGTTTTTCAAGACAGCATTTCTCTGTGTAGCCTTGGCTGTCCTGGAAATCACTCTGTAGACCAGGCTGGCCTCAAACTCAGAGATCTGCCTGACTCTGCCTCTCAAGTGCTAGAACTAAAGGCATACACCACCACTGCCCAACAAGATTTATTTATTTTTATTGTATATGTATGGGTATTTTTGCTGGCGTGTAGTGCCCATGAAGGCCAAAATGGAGCATCAGATCTGGAATGGGTTACAGACATTTGTTAGACACATTGTGGGTGATGGGAACTGAATCCAGGTCCTCTGCAAGAAGAGTCAGTGTTCTTAATTGGTGAGCTATCTTTCCAACCTCTAAATTTAACAATATTGGCAATTTCTGGGAACTGAACATAGTGATAGCGCTCTGACACTAAGCTGCATCCTTCCAGAGCCCTTTGCCTTTGAGGCAGGATCTTGCTCGATATCTCATGCTGGCTTTGAACTTATAAACTGCCTACCTCAGCTTCCTAAGTAGCTGGAATTACATGTCTGCACTCCCAAACACAGCTATCAGTTCAGGTTTTTTGTTTGTTTAGTTTTTGTTGTTGTGTTTGTTTGCTTTTGGTTTTTACAAGATAGGGTTTCTTTGTGTGGTCTTTCTTGGCTGTCCTGAAACTGAACTAGCTCTGTAGACCAGGCTGGCCTCGAGCTCAGAGCTCCAACTGCCTCTACCTCCTGAGTGCTGGGATTAGAGATGTGTGTCACCACTGCTTGGCTGTTAGGTTTGTTTGAGATGAGTTTTTTGCTAAGTTGCTCAGATTGGCCTAGACCTTTCTATAAAGTCCAGGCTAATTGTAAACTTATAATCATCCTCTGCCTTAGCTTCCCCAGTGTTGAGATCACAAATGTGTGACACCTTGCCTGGAGAGTTCCAGATGACATTTTTCTTCTAGATCCCACCAAATCTTCATTTGGCCTCTGAGATGGGTGGTGGGGAGGTAAGGTCAGAGTTGAAGATGTAGAGCCTAGAGAAAATGTGTATATTCACTCTCTGGTGGAGACCAGAGTATAGACAACAGTCCAAGAGGCAAGGTGGCTCTGCTGAGGGACCTACCAGCTCTGTCAGTAAGGGCAGAATGGGTGAGTGGAGGTAGAGATGACCCTGGCTGTCTTTCCCTCCTCTAGACCAGGTGGAGACGCGCGCCTGCACTAAACAGCAGAACCGGGTGTGTGCTTGCAAAGCTGACAGGTACTGTGCCTTGAAAACACATTCTGGCAGCTGTCGACTGTGCATGAAACTGAGCAAGTGCGCCCCTGGCTTCGGAGTGGCCAGTTCAAGTAAGGACCCATTTTCCTCTCCCTGGAAAGGATGTGAACATCCCTGAGATGTAACAGGCATCTACCTCTAAGCCTTACCTCAAAGCTCCCCAGTGGCTGCCATGTGCATTACATATCTCCTGCCATCCCTGGTTACAGCAAGTCCTAAGCTGTTAGGAACTCAGGTAGCATAGGAAGGTAACCCTGGAGAGCAGGTCCATGTGCATGTATGGGCATGCGTGTACATGCATGTATGCATGTGTGTCTATTATTGCATGTGTATGTGCATAGGTGTGTGTGTGTGTGTGTGTGTGTGTGTGTGTGTGTGTGTGTGTGTGTGTGTATTTTAAGGAAGAAAATTACAAACAGGCCTCCCTGGTGGCCCCACTGCTAAGAGACTCCCCACCTGGCTGCATGAAGTGTTCATTTTCTTGACAAGCTCTGGATTTTCTCTTCAAGGAACCTCAAATGGAAACGTGGTCTGCAGTGCCTGTGCCCCAGGGACATTCTCTGACACCACATCATCCACAGATGTGTGCAGGCCCCACCGCATGTGAGTGTTGACTTCCTGGCTTCTGAAGGAGCAGGGAAGGCAACCCCTGGGTGACTGGGTCCCAGGTTATAGGACAGCTTGTCACTCTTTGTCTCTGGGGCTGGGTTCTGGGACAATGGATGACATGAGCAGGAGCCTGACCCAGAGGCAAGACTGGACAGAGTGACATTAGGTGGAAGTTGGGATGTGTCAGGGGTAGTGCTAAGAAGCTCATACTCAGTGCTTGGCTGCTGGGATCCTTGTCCTCAGGCCTGGCTCCCTGGAATGAGCTCACTGTCTTCTATGGTCTCCTGATTACAATCTTCCTCCCTCAGCTGTAGCATCCTGGCTATTCCTGGAAATGCAAGCACAGATGCAGTCTGTGCGCCGGAGTTCCCAACTCTAAGCACTGTCCCAAGAACACTCTACATATCTCAACCAGAGCCTACAAGATCCCAGCTCCTAGAGGAAGAGCCAGGGCCCAGCCAAACTCCAAGCATCCTTCTGTCCTTGGGTTCAACCCCCATCATTGAACAAAGCACCAAAGGTGGCATTTCCCTTCCAATTGGTAAGTCCCCAGTCTCATGAGTGACTCAGGAAGTGCACAGTCTGAGCTACTGGGGAGGCTGAGACAGGAGAATTGCGAGTTCAAGGCCAACCTGGACTATAGAGTGAGGTTTATGTCGATCTGGGCAACTTAGCCAGACCCTGTCTCAAAATAGTACTTTTAATGGGAGCTAAGAATATAGCCCATTGGTAGAGTGCTTGACTAGCTTGAGGTTAAATCCTCAACAAAAATAAATTGGAATATAAAAGGGAAGGTGCTTTCTCCCACTCCCTCCCCCCCCAACCCCTCTCTGCCTCTCTTGCTTCTAGAAGCCTCCCTTTGGGCAGAACTGGGAGCCTGGTCTCTGACTTTCAGAGCAAATGCAAGTGTAGAGGAGTTGTGTCTCCAAAGACGTGATGTTGTCATAGGGAATCCCTTGGTGGCATGAATATGAACATAGGTTCTGGTTGCTAGTTCTGATGAACCCATTTGGCTGACAAGACTATGGACTGCTAGTGTTTCCGGCTTCCCTCTGGGGTTAGGATGGCACCAAGCACAAGGCCCTACACTGTAGCTAGCCCTCTGGCTGCATGTGGTTCGTGGATGTGATCTTTGGTTTGACCCTGAATTTGAAGACCTAAGGCTGGACTTGATCTCAGCACCAGTACCAGCCACCCTGGCACCTTTGTTTCTGAGTACCCTGCCATCTTCCTAGGTCTGATCGTTGGAGTGACAGCTCTGGGTCTGCTGATGTTAGGACTGGTGAACTGCTTCATCCTGGTGCAGAGGAAAAGTAAGGTTCTGGTCCCTTCCTGTTTTCATCCCCACACCCTACCCCAACACTTTTCTGGGTGCCTTGGGTGGCAGGCCTAGTACAGAGCTCTACACTATCAAGTAGATCTGGAGACTGTAGCCTCTTGTTCTCCAGGAACTTAGAGCCTGGTGCAGAAGGTACATACTCTAACCTGGCTACCAGAAGGTAGTGTCAAGGCTATCTCAGGGGATTGAGGTTCAGGATTTTTATACAGGAAGCTTGGGGTCTCAAGGATTCTGTGAGCTGGCCTGGATCTCAGTGGGTGGAGTGTGGTTGAGGTGGGGCTACAGAGCATGCTGGACTGGAGGATGGCTGGGGGAAGGGGTAGTGGCTGAGAGTAGGATGGGCTCATCTGTGGACCTTACCTGGCAAGCAGCTACTCCCTGGGCTGGGTCCACTCTGCTGGCTCTACCCTAGCCATGCTGTGCCCATTAAGATAGATGTTCTGAAGAAGTCCTGTCTCTGACTTGTTCCTCTCTCTTCATTGTAGAGAACCCCTCCTGCCTACAAAGAGAAGCCAAGGTGGTGAGTATCCCTCTGCTGTCCTCCTCTGTCTCCCCCCCTCCTCTCCCTCTTCCTCCTCCTCCTCTTCCAGTTCCTTTTCTAGGGCATCATAAGCAACATCATATAATCAGGATTGAATGGGTATGGTGGTGCATACCTTTAATCCCAATAGTTGGGGACAGATAGAGGCTGGAGGATCAAGAGTGTACATACTCCTGCAGAGCCAGCTGATGTTTAGCTACATTCCAGTTGGGGAGAATCAGGCAAACTCTCCTCCAACTGGGCCATAGCCAGGCACTTTCCCTGGGCTATGTCCAACTCTTCACTGGTCCTATGAGTAAGGCACCTTGGCTCCTGATTATACAGATGAGGAAATGTAGGCTTAACAGCTGCAGTCACTCTTGAAAGGTTGTGGTGTGTCCTGGTGGTCAAACCCTCTGAGCAGGTAGATGTCACCGTTTGTCCAGGCCTGTGCCCTGTCAGGACCCTACTTGGGAGCCCAGTAGAAGGTGTCCTCATGTGCTAAAATGAGGTTGTCAGGCAGGAGCAGCAGTGACTCAGCTCCTACTCTGAAGGCTGGGGAAAGCAGGGTTACTTGGAAAAACAGTACATGAATTCATCCTCGCCTCCCCCAGTCATGCACATGCCTCATGTTTAGTCACCAGCAGTCACTGGTGGCGGTGGCGGAAAAAGGACATGCTAGCACTGTCTGAGAACTTACAGATTCTTCCAGCCTGGCTGTGACACAGGCTGTGTGGTTATTGCTACCAGCTTTGGAATCTGGGATACATAGCCCAGACACTCTTAAGCAATTGTCCTGTGCCCTAGCTGTGTCCTAGGCACAGCTAATGGGTGTGGCCTGGAACATAGACTTAGGACTCTATCTCACTACCTAGCATACAATCACTGTGCCACTCTTAGACATGCCCACATGAGCCTGCACATATAGATACTCTTAGCTCAGAGACCTACAGAAGTCGGCCATATAATAGAGACCATATAATAGAGCCTATAGAACCCAACTCCATATAATAGGACCAGACCCAGAACTGTAGGAGATATCAAGCAAGCTAAGGGTTTTGGTGCTCACTCAATGGAGTCCCAGCCAGAGTCACATGACTCTGATAGTGTCTGTACTTGAACATTGCAGCTTCTGGCTTTGAAGAAGAAGCTAGCTGTGACCTTTGAGGAGGAGGGGAGGATTCTGTTCTGTCTGGCTCTAGCCACAAACAGAAAGGGGGAGGCCCAGCCAGAAAAGCTGCTTCTCTAGTGCTGGTGTGGTGTGACATTTATGAATGCCTCTGCAGAGTTATGGGGTAAGGCTGGGGCCAAGGTCAGACTGTGAATTCAGAATGTTTTCCATCTCTTCCAGACTGAGGTATGTACCTAGCTGGCAGGAGCCCAGGCGAGGCAGAAGGATGCAGTGGGCCTGCTCCCACATCCTAGACTGGGTTTGCTTACTGTGGCCATCAGCCAACTCTGTAATTCTGAGGTCTGGATTCACTTTCTGTGGGATTTTGTGGCCTCATGGGGCAGCTCATATAAGATCCTTCCAGTCCAGAGCCAAAAGCTGTGGACTGGGCAGGAAACAAGGCCTCAAGGCCTCAAGGCCACGTGTCATGACATACCTGGGCATCTAAGAAGCCATAGCAACAGTGGGCAGGGCCCGGTGATAGAGGTTTCAGAGACTCTCTAGAGAGTACCAGGCACAGGAAGGATAGCCCAACTATTGCTTCAGCTTAGTCTACACTTGACATTGTGCCTCCCTGGAAAAGTATGGCCACTTTTCCAGCTGCTGTCAACAGACAATGGCCTTGGAATAGTGTTTTTAGATGTCCTTAGCGTAAGTTGCTGTGAACAGGGAATTTGTCTTAAGCCTCCAGAACTGAACCCCAGACACCTAGAATAGGCATGGTGACTTTTAACTAGACAGCACTGTATCCAAACTGTGACCTCAGGCAAGAAATTCCGTTTCCACATCTGCAGAACTAGCATGGCACTAGGTTATATTGAGTGTTTAGAAGAGCTGAGACAGATGTGACTCAGGCCCAGTATTTGGCACTAGGTACTCATGTCACATATAGAGTAAGAAGCCACAGAACATCCTTTAGGTGAACTGTGGGAAGGGGCAGCTGAGAAGGCCAGTGAGGAACGGGCCTGTGAGTGGCCCTGAGGAACGGGCCCCATGAGCTGGGGTGATTCATTGAGCAGATGGAATTAAGAGTAAGCTGCCCGCCATCAGCAAGAGACCCTTTGCAAAACAATGATGGCGGTGGCTCAGGTGATTCAAACTTGTTTATCTATGAACACTAAAACTTGCACTTTAGATTTGGGGCTTTTTTTTTTGGTTTTTCAAGACAGGGTTTCTCTGTGTAGCCCTGGCTGTCCTGGAACTCACTCTGTAGACCAGGCTGGCCTCGAACTCAGAAATCCACCTGTCTCTGCCTCCCAAGTGCTGGGCTTAAAGGTGTGCGCCACCACTGCCTGGTGCATTTTGTTTTTTGAGGCAAGGACTCATGTAGCCTGTATTGGCCCTGAGCACTCACTAAGGATGGCTTTGAATTTATGATCCTCCTGCCTCAACCTCCCCAGTGCTGAGGTTACTACATACATCACCACACTCTGCTTATGTGATGCCGGGGACTGAACCCCTGAGCTCTGGGCAGTCTTTAGTCCCTTCTGTTCTTGCAGAAAACATGAGTTCAGTTCTCAGTGCCCACATCAGATGGCAACCATCAGTTCCAGAGGCTCTCATGCCCCTCTCTCTGCCCTCCAAAGACATCAGCACACTCATGAACTTACCCACACTAAGACACAAATGTGTACACACAATTAAAAATAAAAAACAAGATTTCTTTTTTAAAAAGAGAGAGAGAGAGAAATTTTACTGTCTCAAAAAAAAGTTGGACCATTTAAAAACATGAAGATCATTACTGGCTGGCAGACTATACCAGCTTGTGCAAGGTACCTATGCCGAGTTCTTTTTGTTGTTATTGTTGTTGTTGTTATTGTTGTTTTTCAAGACAGGGTTTCTCTGTGTAGCCCTGGCTGTTCTGGAACTTTCTCTGCAGACTAGGTTAGCCTCAAACTCACAGAGAACTACCTGCCACTGCCTCCCGAGTACTGGGATTAGTCCCACCCAGCCCCTGCCAAATTCTTCTAAACAGTGTCCTGTGCAGGGCTCACAGCACCACTGCTGTTGAAATCCCCAGCTGTTTAGTTTTGACAGCAACCCAAGGATATAAGCTATAATTCTTCCCTCTATGGGAACATGGAGGTCCAGAGAGGTTAGGTCACTTTTTCAAAGTCACATAGCCAGTGAGTGGTTGAGTGAACTTTAGACTCAGGTAGTCTGGATTCAGAATTCACCTCTTACCTGTCAGGCTGGTGACACATCTCCCTGTGCTCTAGAAAGTCACTTTTTCCATTTCCTTATGCGGACTGAGCTTGAAAACCTTTGGTGCCCTGTGTGGAAATTGTGTGGTGTGGGCAGAAATGTATAAGCTGTGGAGTGTGGGTGACAGGGAAGACAAGGAGAACAAAGGCACTGGCAGATGGATTAATAGTCTCCCTTTTCCTCCCAGCCGCATCTGCCTGATGAGAAATCCCAGGATGCAATAGGCCTTGAGCAGCAGCACCTGTTGACCACAGCACCCAGTTCCAGCAGCAGCTCCCTGGAAAGCTCAGCCAGCAACGGAGACAGGAGGGTGCCCCCTGGGGGCCATCCCCAAGCAAGAGTCACGGCAGAGACCCAAGGGTCTCAGGAGGCCTGTGCCGGCTCCAGGAGTTCAGGTGAGAGGCAGGAACCAGCTGGCTCCCTCCTGCTCTGTGCAGATAGCTGGTCCTCCACCCACTTGTTGAAAATAACCCAAGAGGAAAACGCCTTTAACACCTGGTGGCCATGATAAATGAGTGGCTCTGCCCCGCTGCCCAGTGTCTTGGGAGAGGATCCTATTGCATTTCACTAGTTCTGAAAAAGGTCCAGACTCACACAGAATGTGCGTATCATGTTCCCACCAACGACAAGTTACAAAACCTTGAGTCAGACTACTGTAGGTAAAGTCAGGTTCATGTGTATCCCTTGCCTAATCTCTGCTGGTGTCCTGGAGCTGCCCTGTGGAGCCGCCCTTGGCTGCTCTTGGCTCCTGTGCAGTCCATTAGACATCTAGGTTCAGCATCACGTGGGTTGGTAATCTCACTAGCTCATTCTTCTGCAGACACCCCCACTTTGTCTTTCAAATCACCCATATCAGGTGGGGAGTAATCCTGAATCCCTCCACGTGGTCATCCTTGGCTGGCTGGCCTTTGTTCAGAGATCCCCAAGGTCATGCCTCCTTTCCGAAGGATTATCTGTCCTCTGCCCTTCAGTGGCCTGCGTAATTCCCAAAAGCCACATCCTGCTTACATCCCTAGGTCTGGCTAGATTGTTTGTTTGTTTGCTTGCTTCTGAGACAAGGTTTCTCTGTGTAGCCCTGGCTGCCCTGGAACTTGCTTTGTAGACCAGGCTGACCTTGAACTCAGAGCTCCATCTGCGTTTGCCTCCCCAGTACTGGAATTAAAGGCCTGTGCCACCATGCCCTGCTTGGCCTGTCTAATTTTATAAGCTAATGCCTCCTTAGGGAGGTGTGATACACCAGTCATTGTCCTGGGTGCTTTACCTGAACCAAACCTACCTATCAACACTAAGAAAGAGTTACCATTATCACCCCATTTTCCAGATGGGGAAATTGAGGCCCAGAAAGACCAATCACCTTGTTAAGAGCACACAGCTAGTGTACCCAAGCTCTGTGAGCTTCAGAGCCATGGAACTGGGAGATGAATGGAAACAGTTCCTTCAGGGTTCTTTAAAAATATTTTATATGTATGGGTATTTTAACTACATGCATGTCTGTGCACCTTGGGGGGTGGGGTATGGTGTCTGTAGAGGCTAGAAGAGGGTGTCAAATCTCCTGGAACTGGAGTTCTAGATGGCTGTGAAGTCCATGTGGGTGTTGGGAATCTAACCCAACTCTTCTGAAAGCGCAACAAGCACTCTTAGCTGCTGAGCCACCTCTCCAGCCCTGATCTTCTGGGGTTCTACTCACTGTAGCTCACTAATGATGGTCACTTTGGGCCAGAGGCACGATGTGTGAACATGTTGCCTTTACTCGGTCTGCATCTTAGCCTACATATAATCTATAATAGAGACACTATTGGTATTTCTTGTACCTACACTGGAGTCAGTCCCTGGTGGGTTTCCCAAGAACGCTGAGATTTCCTTTGGTTTGGTTTGTAGTGGAAAGGTCAAGACTACAGGCCTTTGCAACTCTCTCTCAGCAGCACTGCCTAGTGGGGCAATAGGAAGTAAACATGAACGTGAACTTGGTCATTCACCCAGAGCAGCCCGACGGCCCTGGGGCCATGAGAATCCAAGCTGGCTCCTAAATCCCATTTTCTCATCTGGTGATGAGCCATGTGTCTCCTTAGCATGTCAGTGAGACTGTGGCTTTGTGCCCACATTGGCACCTGACAGGGGATTGACAGCCAGGACCACACTGCCTCCCACACACAGCCTTCTCCAACACCCACATTCTGTTGCTGCCCTGACTGCTGTGCCCTGTGCTTGCTTGTGCCTATGCAAGCTTCTCTGCCTGCTGCCACCCTGCCCACAGGAGTCCTATTGTCTGCTTCGTGTCTACCATCGGAGCCCCAGCCTCACCAGCATGTGGTGACTTGTCAGGGCCCCTCCTACAATCTGAGGATTTCCTGAGCCTGGCCTGGAACAAAATAGGAGGCCCTTAACATTTTTTGAGTGAATACATGTGCTCAAATAAAAACATGAATTCATCTTTCATGGCTTTCCTTCTCCTGTGGTGTTCCACTGTGGCTTCTTCCTTGGTCCCCTTTCTCCTCTGACTTCTGCCCCCTCCTCTTTCTTCTCCCAGGTATTCTGCACCTCTCCTCCCCTCCCGTCAAGACCTCCCTCTACCTTGGGAGCCTGTAAACCCCAGAACTGTGCCCCACTCACCCCCACAATGTCTTCTTTATGACATGCAAAGGTCATGGTGACTTCAAATGACGTTTGGGTGTTGTCGAGGCCTGGGGTAAAGGTTTCTTTGTGGTCTCTTGATTCTAGTTCTCCCTCTGCTTGATATATTCAAGGCTGCTCTGAATAGACTGGTTGGCTCTGGCCTAACCCAAGCTCCCTTGAGTCCCAAATTCCAGGAGGCAGGAGCCAGAAGGAGCCACAATGAATAGACAGCAGCCACTGCTATGGGCCCCAGCAGGTTCTGCAGATTTAGCTGCAGAAGCAGGAGCAATTGGCATGCAGCTGACATTTGGGAGGAATGTGTGTCTATCCTCTGCTAGTCTGGCATTCACTCCTCACCAACTTAGGGAACTTAGAAGCCCACAGAGGCCAGGCAGGATCATGGATGGACTCTCCCTGATATCTACTCTGTCTGTGGTTTCTGCTTCTCTATATCCCAGCGGTAGGGATCAACTCTTTGTGTATGGTAGGTGAGCTTTAAAATGTCAACCCCTGAATTTCAAGTGTTGTCAGTCTATCTACTTAAAACGCTATCATCGCCAGACTAGGCTGGTTTTCATCCATTTAGCACTTGCCCTTTCAGTGGTCATGGGGAACGTTCTTTACAGGTTTGGTCATGAGCAGTCTTCTGTAACTGCTACCTGCTCACATCCTACGTTCCCTGTTCTGGCAAACTGTTTCTGTCTGTCTGTCTGTCTGTCTGTCTGTCTCTCTCTCTCTCTCTCTCTCTCTCTCTCACACACACACACACACACACACACACAGAGATTTTGCAGGAAATATTAAAAATGAGGAACCGGCATGTTCCTGCACTAGTGCGGACAACCGGCTGCCACCACAGAGCTCCCTCTGGTTGATCTCAGTTCAGCCGTGCCTCTGTGGGGGAGCTGAGTCTCTTGGCAGATCTCTGCCAGCAGGCCCACGCAATAACCGCCCACCCTACAGTCAGCCATCTCAATACCCAATTACCTGGAAAAATTAAAACTCTTAAGCATATAGTTAACCAATCAGATTTATGTGTCAATAAAATCACAATTTACAAGATGCCGATACAATAATTTCAGAGCCAATTGATAACAATAAAAGCCGCCCACCTAGATTAGACAAATGATCCCAATATTCCAACCTTTAATGATATCAAGACTACCGGTGACACTATGCCAGTTCACGTCTGCTTCCATCTTGCTTCCTCCTCTCCCCAGAGGCTGTCTCTGCAATTCTTAGCTCCACCTCCCTGTTCCCTATTCAATCATAGGGCTCCTATTGTCCTAATGTAACTGGACAGGGAAAATCTTGCAACACACAGACACACAGTATACAGGTACAGGAGTACTAATGTATCCATGTGTCTATGTGGAAGCTAGAGGACAACCTTAGGTGACATCCTTAGGAACTCCATCTACCTCCTTTCAGACAGTTTCTCCTTGGCTTGGAGTCTACCAGTTAGACTTGGTTGGTTGACCTGAAAACTCCAGAAATTTCCCTTTCTCTGCTTCCCAAGTCTGAGATTACAAGTGTGTGCCATCATGCCCAGCCTCTTTATGTGGGGTCTCAGGGATTGAATTGGGTCCTTAAGCTTGCAAGACAAACTCCTTACTAACTGAGCCATATGCTCAGCCCAAGGTTTTGTTCTTCTTGGAGTACTTTTGTCTGCATTAGATAATTGTCTCCGGTCAGCAAGCAGTAGGAAGAGTTGGGGTTGGCCGCTGGGAAGTGAGCAAACAGAGGCACATAAGGGTGATGCGCCTGCCATCATAGTAGAGGTGAGCTAGAATCTTTAGCCTCTCGGCCCTTGGCCTATTACTCTTTCCCACAATCCTAACCTGCCCCTGAGACAAGAAGCAAACTGCAAAGACACCCTGACTCCAAGATCCCCAGACTGACCCTCTCATCTTGTGCTTCACAGATTCTTCCCATGGCAGCCACGGGACCCATGTCAACGTCACCTGCATCGTGAACGTCTGTAGTAGCTCTGACCACAGCTCTCAATGTTCTTCTCAAGCCAGTACCACAGCCGGAGACCCAGATGCCAACCCCTCAGGGTCCCCAAAGGATGAGCAGGTCCCCTTCTCCCAGGAGGAGTGTCCTTCTCAGTCCCAGTGGGAGACCACAGAGACACTGCCGAGCCATGAGAAGCCCTTGCCCCTTGGTGTGCCTGATGTGAGCATGAAGCCCAGTCAACCAGGCTGGTATGAACAAATTGCAGTCAAAGTGGCCTGACCCATGACAGGGGTATCACCCTGCAAAGGGACCCCCTAAACCCTGAACCCATGGAACTTCATGACTTTTGCTGGGCTCATTTTCCTTAGTGGCCTCCACAGTCCCAGTTGCAGGTCAAGTGAGGACTGAGGCTGCTAGAGTGGTCAAAAACTGCCGTGGTGTTTTGTGGGGCAGTTCCAGGAAGTCCTTGCTCTTCTGTGACCCTCTGGATCTCCTGGGCTCTGGCCTGATTCTTGCTTCTAAGAGGCCCCAGTATCTTTCCCTCCTAAAGAGCTAACATCCTCTTCCATGTGCCTGGAGAAAGGAGAGCATAGCTCTTCAGCCTGAATGCTGACACTGCAGGGCGGTCCCAGCAGATAGGAGGAAGTAGTGGCCCGGTAGGGCACAGAGGTCCTTTGAGTTAGGGCTAGACTCTTAGGAAGGACCCTCTCCAAACCCACCACAGTCCTCTTGATGCAAGAATCAGAGGCCCCAGCAGGCAGATTGCTCTGTTATAGGGTACTGGGGCTATAACTCAGTGGTCCAGTGTGCTTTTAGCATGCCCTGGGTTTGATCCACAGTACCAGATGCAAAAAATAAGTAGACAGCAGACAGCACAGCCTGCCTCCTGTGTGGTTTGCATCTCTTTGCCTTTGACCTTTACTCCAGTGGGCACACAGAGGGCTGGAGCTCCTCCTCCTGACCTAATGAGCCCTTCCAAGACCACACCTTCCTTCAGGGAATCTCAGGGGCTGTAGAGTTCCCAGGCCCCTGCAGCCACCTGTCTCTTCCTACCTCAGCCTGGAGCACTCCTTCTTTCTCCCCAATGGCTTGGTACTGTACCCGTTGTGACCCCAAGTGCATATCCGGGTTATGCACTGTGAGTTTGAATAGCTGATGGCATCGTTTGAAGGGCCCACCCGGAAACAGCTGAAGCCAGCTATTTTGCCAAAGGACTCATGCCCATTTTCTAATCAACGTGCTCCCCTAGCATGCCTGGAAGGAAAGAGTTCAGGAGACTCCTTAAGAGGCAAGTTCAGTCTCAGGTGCTTGGATGCTCACAGATTCCACTGGATATGAACTTGGTAGAGGAGTCCAGTTGTTACCATGGAGACTTAAAAAGCTCAGCACTCTGGAATCAAGGTATTGGACACGTGGGACCGATTTGTTAGGTCTCTGCGCAGAGGAGAGGCGAAGGAACACGTCTGCCCCCTGGTGGCCGGTCCTGGGATGACCTCGGGGCTCCTAGGCAACGAAACAATGAATTGGAAAAGACTGTTTCTGGGTGTGGCCTCAGTTCCTGTGCTTGTGTGGATCCCTACAGGGTGTGCTAAGGAGCAATTGCACTGTATGTTGGACAGAATTCCTGCTTATAAATGCTTTTTGTTGTTGTTATTTTGCACACTGAGCCCTGGCTGTGTCTGGGGACTGGTTTGGGATTTTTCTATGGTCCTGCGGGCCCACCTCTAATGTATGAGGGAGAGATGGTTAGTTGGATCCAGCAGGTCCATGTAGTGAAAAGCTCTGGAGGCACCCCACCCCCCATCCCACCTTTACAACCACTCTTTTTGGTTTTTCGAGACAGGGTTTCTTTGTGTAGCCCTGGCTGTCCTGGAACTCACTCTGTAGACCAGGCTGGCCTCGAACTCAGAAATCCAGCTGCCTCTGCCTCCCAAGGCTGGGCTTAAAGGTGTGTGCCACCACTGCCTGGCTACAACCACTCTTGCAGAGAGCCTGGCTGTCTCCCACTTGTAGATGCTGAGGAACATACAGCCAAGCAGTCTCCAGGTGTGCCCCTTCCTCCTGCTCTAAGTCTATTCTCCTCATTGTGTTGTGGGAAGGAGAAGGGTCCTGTCATCTAGGAAGTCCCCACCTGGGTCTGAACAATGGCTGTACTAGCTTAGACCAGCTCAGGGCTCTATGAGCAGAGGAGGGAGTCAGGGAACAGTTTGATTGCTGACACATTCCTAAAGGATGAGCAGTCCAGAATCTCCCTCCTTCAATTCGTATGTGTGTCTGTGTGTCTGGGTGTGTGTGTGTGGGGGGTGTGTTAGTGTGTATGCATGTTTGCATATATCTGTGTCTCTCTGGGTGTGTGGTATGTGTATGCATGTTTGCATGTATGTGTGTGCCTGTGTGTGGAGGCCAGAGGTTGGCTTTGGGTGTTTTTGATCACTCTCCATCTAATGTACTGATACACGGTTCTCATCTACACCCAGAGCTTGCATATTTGCTAGTCTAGCTTGCTTCAGGGATTTGCTGTCTGCCTCTGGAGTGCTTGGATTACAGGCAGGCTGCCATATCTGCCCCACATTTACATGGATACTAGAGCTCTGAATTCTGATCCTCACACTTGTATACCCGGAATTTTATCCATTAAGACATCTCTCCAAGGGCTCCCCCTTCCTCTTTAATAAGTTAGTTTTGGACTGGCAAGATGGATCAGTGGGTAAGGCAAAGTTTGCTGACAAACCTGATGACCTGAGTTGGATCCCTAGGACCATGAGGTAGAAGAAGAAAACTGACTCCTGCAAGTTGTCCTCTGACTACCACCCCGTCTGTGCTTCTGTACGCGTGTGCATGCACATTCTTGCACGCGAGCACACACTCACATACGATAAATGTAATAATTTTTTAAAATAAATTGATTTTATTTTTTATCATTATTTTTGCTTACGTGTTTGTTTATAGATGGAGCTTTTCCATATACCCAATCTGGCTGCTTCCTCCAGGCACCTTGAACTTAGACATTCTTCTGCCTCGGTTTCCAGAGTGCTGAGTTATAGACATGTACAACGGTGGCAGGACTCTTGGCATTATATTTTATTTATTTATTTATTTATTTATTTATTTATTTATTTATTTATTGGTTTTTCGAACATTTTATTTATTTATTTATTTATTTATTTATTTATTTATTTATTTATTTGGTTTTTTTGAGACAGGGTTTCACATATTATTTTATTTTTTTAATCTTATTTTTTTCATGTAAGTCTCATATATTCCAGGCTGGTATCAACCGTGTCTAAAGATAACCTTGACTCTTGTATCCTCTTGCCTCTACTTCCCAAGTATTGGGATGACAAGTGTATTCACACTGTGACTTATGTGGTTCTGCAAATTGAGCCCAGGGGCCTCGTGCATGCTAGGCAAACACAATCAGCTGAGTACATGTCCAGCCCCAAACTTTGCTTTTAACCTGTGATTTAGTAACATTGTTATTGATCAGACAACTTGACCATAATTCTGTTGCCTTGAGGAATTCTGCATTTGGCTTTGCCAGTGCTCTATTTACTCAAAAATATTTTTAGTTCAAGATCCCAAGGCAGTAGTTTCTCAACATGTGGGTACAACCTCTTGGGTATCCCATATCAGAGATTTTCATAACAGTAGAAAAATTACAGTTAGGAAGTAGCAACAAAATAATTTTTGAGGCATGGTTTCTCTGTGTAGCTCACTCTGTACAGACCAGGCTGGCCTTGAACTCAGAGATCTGCCTGCCTCTGCTTCCTGAGTGCTGGGATTAAATGTGTATGCCAACATATCCAGTGCAATGAAATAATTCTGTGGTTGGTTCACCAAAACATGAGAAACTGTATTAAAGGGTCATACATAGCATTAGGAAGGTTGAAACCTACTGCCCCAAAAGATAGCGGAGATTGGTAATAGCATTTTTTTTAAAAGATTAATTTTTTTTTATTCTCTATCTGTCTCTGTCTCTGTCTCTCTGTCTCTGTCTCTCTGTCTCTGTCTCTCTGTCTCTCTCTCTGTCTCTCTCTCTCTCTCTCTCTCTCTCTCTCTCTCTCTCTGTGTCTCAAGGAGGTCAGAATAGGGTGTTGAATCCCCTAGAACTGGGATTACAGACAATTGTGCTAAGTGGGTGTTGGGAACCAAAGCTGGGTGTTCTGTAAGAGCAGCAAGTGCTCTTATCTGCTGAGCCATCTCTCTAGCCATAAAATATATTTTTTTTAGTTAAAAAAAATTAGCTTTCTGCCAGGTGTGGTGCATGTCTTCAATCCCAGCACTTAGGAGGCAGAGGCAGCTGGATCTCTATGGTTTAGAGGCCAGATTTGTCTACACAGTGAGTTCCAGGCCAAGATTACATAGTGAGTTCCTGACTCTAAATACATATAGCATTCTTGAGGCCAGAGAAGTGGCTTGTGGGTAAAGGGCCTTTCTGCTGAGGTTGACAGCCTGTGTCCTGTCTCACATCCCATATAATGGAAGGACAGAGTTGACTGACCTCCACTCATACACCCACACAAATACATAATAAACAATTAAAATTTTTAAAAAATATGTAGTATCCTTGGCTCGAACTGGAGCTCTGTTGGTAAAGTGTTTGCCTAGCATGCACAAGGCACTGGGTTCAATTCCTGACACTGCATTTACTGGGTAACCTGTAATTCCAGCACTAGGAGACAGAGGCAAAAGAATCAAAAGTCAGTCATCCTTGGTTACACGTCAGCTCAAAGACAGCTCAGGGTGTATGAGAACTTGCCTCTGAAAGGAGGAGGAGGAAGAGGGAAGGAGGAAAGAAAGAAAAAAAGACAACACTAGCATTCTTTTGAGGAGACCTTTTACAGATTATCTGAAAGATAGTGTAAGCCTTGTTTTAAAACATTGCAACATTGTATTAAAGCTGGAAGCACGAATACATTAAGTATTGCATTAGTTACTTTTCTCCTTGCAGTGAGGAAATACATAACAAAAGCAACCTAACGAAGAAAGCGTTTTAGTTTTTGGTTTTGGTTTTGGTTTTTTGGCTCCTGGTTTGAGAGTTCAGACCATCATGGAAGGGAAGGCCGGCAGCACGTGACTGGCCACACTTCATCTGGAGACAGGAAGCAGAGAGACAAATGTTGCTCAGTTTACTTTCTTTCAATTAGTTCAGTCTGTGACCTTAGCTCTTTGAGCAGTGGTTCTCAACCTGTGGGTCTCAGCCCCCTTAGGAGTCTAATATGAGATATCCTAGCCGGGCAGTGGTGGCGCATGCCTTTAATTCCAGCACTCAGGAGGTGAGGCAGGTGGATTTCTGAGTTCGAGGCCAGCCTGGTCTACAGAGTGAGTTCCAGGACAGCCAGGGCTACACAGAGAAACCCTGTCTCAAAAAACCAAAAAAGAGAGAGAGAGAGAGAGAGAGAGAGAGAGAGAGAGAGAGATCCTGCATATCAGATATTTACATCACGGTTCATAATGGTAGCGAAATTACAGTTATAAATTAGCAACAAAATAATTTTAGGGCTGGGGGGGGTGTCACCTAAAGGACTGTGGCATTAGGTTAAGAACCACTGCCTTAGAGGGTGAGACTTCCCTTCTCTGTTAAACACCCTAGAATCGTGGTTTCACGGCTGCTCTGAACAGTCAAGTCTGATCGTTAAAATTAACTGCAGAACCACTCACTTCCTTATTGGTTTGCAGATATTATGCAAAAAGAAAAAAAAAAGCTCATGAACTCTTTTGTTGGGGTTGGAGGTTAAGACAGGGTCTCACTATGTAATCTTGGCTGGCCTGAAACTCACTAAGTACACCAGGTTGGCCTTGAACTCAGAGATCTGCCCACCTCAGCCTCCAAAGTGCAGGCATAAAAGGCATGTGCCACCATACCCAGAATTTCGTGAATTCTTTGTTGAAACTCTGGCACTGAGCATTAAAATACCAAGACTGTGGGTGTAGCTTAGTAGCAGGGCACTTGTCTGCATTCTGAGGAGGGAGGGGGGAGAAAGGAAAAAGAAATGATGACTCAATCATTGATATGATTTTTTTTTTTTTGGTTTTTCGAGACAGGGTTTCTCTGTGTAGCCCTGGCTGTCCTGGAACTCACTCTGTAGACCAGGCTGGCCTCGAACTCAGAAATCCGCCTGCCTCTGCCTCCTGAGTGCTGGGATAAAAGGCGTGCGCCACCACTGCCCGGCTTGAGATGATTTTTGAGACAGTTTCATCCTCAGGATCACAGAGAAGCCAAACAGGTTAGCTCTGAAGCCTCATGCCAAGTGAGTCAAAGCACGTGGAGCACAGAGCTAGGGAGGAACATGGTCCCACAGTCTGCTCTGAGTATACCACTTGAATCTAGCCCAGAACATTTTCAAGTATGCTTCGTGCTTTCACAGCAAGCTAGCTACCTCTTCAAATAGAGGAGCTCCATTTCAAAGCAAGCACTTGGTGGGGGGCGGGGCTTGAGTGTTACTTCATCCATTAGGAACACTGGCTGTTCTTCCATAGGACTGGGGTTCGATTTTTGGTACCCACATGGTGGCTCAGAACCATCTGTAACTCCAGTTCCTGAGGATCTGATGCTATTGGGTTGGCCCCCTCTTAAAATTCATTTTGTCAGGATATTTTATCCCAGCAATGGAAAAGAAATCAAGACAAGTAAAAGTGCTGGAAGCATTCTGGGCTGGGCTCCTTTTCAAAAAGGTCCATGTTCCTGCCAGAGGCACGTCCACTGCCAGAAGCTAAAGTCACCTCTTATTGGTAATATGTTCCATCACCGTGAACATGTGTGGTGACTCCCAGCCACCTGTAACTCTAGTTCCAGGGGATATGCCACCCTCTTCTGGTCTCCAAGGGCACTGTGTGCATGTGGTCCACATACATGCAGGCAAACATTCATACCCATAAAATAAAAATAGATATTTGTGATAGAAAGAAGCACAGACTGCGAGTGCATGGGAATAAGGAACTGCTCTCAGCCGTGGTTACAGAGAAGCCAAGGAAATGAATGGGTCCAGATGCAGGCATGTGGGCGGGGCTTAGGCACTCCAAACATTCCCTCATGTTTCCGTTATGTTGTCAGTGAAACAACCAGTCAGGTTACCCACCTAAAGATGAGGGAGGGGCAGAGCCAGGATCAGGTTGAGAGGAGATGGAGTGAAAGAATCTATCTGGACAGTGAAGTGGGTGTGTGTGTGGGGGGTGATACTGGCTAATGAATTCCCCCTCCAAAAGAATTTGGAGCATCCTGAAACCAGGTTACTTTTCAGGATCCTAAGATGGAGACACTCCCTGGGACTATCTGGGTTGGTTCAGTGTAAACATAGGTGTCTCTATCATTGAGAGGTAGAGAGAAGGTAGCTGCAGAAAAATACTACACCACTGTCCACATTTTTGTTGGTTTTGGCTTATTTGTTTGTCTGTTTGTTTGTCTTGAGACAGGATCTGATACAGCTCAGTCTGGTCTCAAGCTTGCTGTGTAGCCAAGGATGACCTAGGTGTGCACCACCACGCCCTTCTTAACACAGCTGTCTTTGAACATGCAGGTCGACTGTGAGAGTCAGTTTCTTTCCACCATGTGGGTCTTGGGCATGGAACTCAAGTCACCAGGCTTGGCAGCAAACCCTCTTACCTTTGTTAGAGAGCACACAAACACACACATGCCCCTCCCACTGCCTACACCTGGACCCATTTCCTTGGCTTCTCTGTAACCATGGCTGAGAGCAGTTCCTTATTCCCATGCACTCGCAGTCTGTGCTTGTTTCTATCACAAATATCAATTTTTATTTTGTGAGTATGAATGTTTGCCTGCATGTATGTGGACCGTGCACACACAGTGCCCTTGGAGACCAGAAGAGGGTGGCATATCTCCTGGAACTGGAGTTACAGGTGGCTGTGAGTCACCATAGGGATGCTGAAAATTGAATCTGGGTCTTCTGCAAGAGTAGCCAGTGCTCTTAACTGCAGAGCCATCTCTTCAGTCCCTGGCATCTCTTATTTATTTGTTTGTTTGTTCACTTTACATCCTGAGCCTTGTGCCCCTTCCTGCTCCTCCCTCCCATAGTTTCTCCCCCCTCCCTCTCCCATTCTCCTCTAAGTAGAGCCCTCTCCCCCTCTTCCTGGCATCTCTGGAACCAAACATTGTTTCAGTGACTGACTCCACCTTTCCTCCTTCAGCCTCCCCTGGTCTGCTTACAGACACAATGACCTTTTTGTCCCTTTTGCAAAACAATATCCCACCTCTCACCAGAAAAACAGAAAATAACAGTAGTTGGTAACATGGACAGAGAGAGAAAGCCAGTGCCCTGTGGGTGGGCTGTAAAACAGTGCAGCTGCTGGGGCAGCTGGTGTAGAAGTCCCTCAGAAAGCTAGATATTTGTAATGAGCCCTGGATTCCATCACAGGCACTGAAAATAAACCAAACATAGAATAATCATATGATCCAGAAATTGCTTTCTGCATATGCACCCGTGACCAAGCCGGCTCAGTCAGTCAACAGGTTCTCCAGCGCAGGAGTGAGGATTAAAAAGAGACAGACAATACTGCAGCACGGCCTCAGTCAATTCTGAGACTGAAGGCGGGTTTATTTCCCAATCCGCTTTTATACCATTTTAATTACATGCAAGCAATAAGGTCAGTTCTAGGTTGAGGAACAAGCAGTACAATAAACACAAATAGTCAAGGAACAAACAAGGCAGTAAACAAAGTCCCGGGATCACTCACCCCCCACCCCCCACCCCCCACCCCCGGCCCCGCCATGATCACTGTTTCTAAAGGCCTATCAGGATGACCAAAATATCTGAGCCTACTTCCCTGTCCTAGCCCAAAGTCATATTCATGCCTGAAGCCTACTTCTTTGTTCTGCCCTAAGATTAAGATTCCTACCTGAAGCTGGGCAATGGTGGCACACACCTTTAATCCCGGCACTTGGGAGGCAGAGGCAGGTGGATTTCTGAGTTCCAGGCCAGCCTGGTCTATAAAGTGAGTTCTAGGACAGCCAGGGCTACACAGAGAAACCCTGTCTCGAAAACAAACAAACAGACAAAAGATTCCTACCTGAACTTACCTCCTTGTCCTTGCCTATGGTTAGATTCCTGCCTGAGCTTACTTCCTAGTCCTTGGCCAATTGTCAGATTCCTGCCTGAAGCCTGTTTCTTTGTCCTTGGCCAAATGTCAGGTTCTTGTCAAGCGGCCCCAAAAGGCTCTCCACACACCCAGAAGCATTTCAAACCACACGCCTGAATGGGTAGATATTTGTTGGAACATGGCCACTCACTGCCGCATTTTCCACAAGAAGTGAGAGATGGAGGTGAGGGGAACACCACCAATGATAGACACAGACAAAATATGGACTACACACGCAATGGGGGTATTCTCCCTTAAGAAGGAAAAGGGCTTCTGGAGATGGACCAGCAGTTCAGAGGGCATACTGCTCTTACAGAGAACCCAAGTTCAGAGCCGGGCAGTGGTGGTGCATGCCTTTAATCCCAGCACTTGGGAGGCAGAGGCAGGTGGATTTCTGAGTTTGAGGCCAGCCTGGTCTACAGAGTGAGTTCCAGGACAGCCAGGGCTACACAGAGAAACTCTGTCTCGAAAAAACCAAAAAAAAAAAAAAAAAGAGAGAGAGAGAGAGAGAGAACCCAAGTTCAATTCCCAGGGACCCCATGATCATACCAGATGGATTGAAACCATCTATTACTGCATTCCCCCCTCCAGGGGATCTAACACCTCTAGTCTCCACAGGTACCTGCATTCATGGTCACATACTATACACATAACTTAAATGAATAAAAATCAGACCCAGGCATGGTGGCCAGTCCTTGAGAGGCAGAGGTAGGTAGAATTTGAGGCCAGCTTGGTCTATGTGGTGAGTTCAAGGCCAACCAGAATCACATGGTAGGATCTTGTCTCAAAAAACAAACACAAACAAGCAAAACCAAACCAAACAGACAAAATCCACAGTGATATCCTGTCTCAAAAAAAAAAAAAAAAGAAAGAAAGAAATAGAAAAAGAAAAAAATGTATGTTTGTGTATATGTTAGAATAAAATCTCAAGAAAAAAGTAAAATAAAATAGAGAAAGTGATAGAGGAAGGCACCTGACATCAAACTCTGGCTTCCACATGTATATGTGCATGCACACACATCCATATAAACCCATGATGCACATGGTTTATGTGTATATGGAAACTGGAGGCGTGGCTTGTTCTGCAAAGTGCTTACTGAGTATGTTTAAGGGCCTGAGTCCATACTCAGTACTCACATTAAAGAACAAAATAAAGTTTGGGCTGTAGAGATGGCTCAATGGTTAAGAGCACCGATGTTCTTGCAGAGGGCATGGGTTTGATTCCCAACACTCACATGGCGGCTCACAGCCAACTGTAACTCCAGTTCCAGGGAACCCAACCCTCTCTTCTGGTCTCTACAGGCACTGCATGTACATGATGCACAGACATACATACATTCAGGCTAAACATTCATGCAAATGAAATAAAATAATAAATTAAAAAGCGCTCGCATGAAAATGTTTCATAGCACTTGGGAGGCAGAGGCAGGCGGATTTCTGAGTTCGAGGCCCACCTGGTCTACAGAGTGAGTTCCAGGACAGCCAGGGCTACACAGAGAAACCCTGTCTCAAAAAACCAAAAAAAAAAAAAAAAAAAAAGAAAAGAAAATGTTTCATAGACACAAATGTGTGTGTGTGTGTGTGTGTGTGTGTGTGTGTGTGTGTGTGTGTGAACAAATGGAAGGAATTACAATATGCACTGTGAGTGAATGAGGGCAGTGCAAGTGAACAAAGTTAGTCACATAATCTCTGTGACACCTCTTCCATGAATGATGCAAAAGAATCAAACTTGTAGGTGGAAAGCCGACTGCTGGTTGCTGGGGTCACTGCTGGGGACAGAGTTTCAGTCTCCCAAGATAGAGAGAGTTGGGGAAATGGTCAGTAATGTGAGTTGCATGGCAGTGTGAATGGTTGATGGGGACAAGGGTGTGGCTCAGCTGGTAAAGTGCTTCCCCTGAAAGCACCAAGCCCTGAGTTCCAACCCCACCTGGTGTGGTGGTGCAGACCTGCAATCCCAGCCTCCAGGAAGCATACGCAGGAGGATCAGAAGTTCCAGGTCATCCTCGCCAACATAGCAAGTTGGAGGGCATGATATCGTCTCAAGAAATCAAAATACAATAAAATACTCCAAGCAGTCCTGGTCAGAGGAGAATTACCATGCTGTCAGTTGACCTTGCTTTCTGGGCTCTGGGGTACTAAAACAGAGCTAGCTGCCTAGGAAGCAGGTAGAAATGAAACAGCTTATCAGACAGATAAAGGTTTGTTGGATATGAGGGACAGAGGAATGAGGATACCCTTTTAGATGAGTGGTCAGGGAAGGGACTGGAGCAGAGGCCAAAAGGAGGGAGGGAAGGAGGGAGGGAGGGAGGGAGGGAAAGAGGGAGGGAGGGAGGGAGCAGGTTCTTGTTCTTCTTGCCCACGTCCCGAGGAAGCTGTTCTCTGCACCCTTTGCTGTGGCTCTGGCTTTAGCAGGAGAGGGAAGCAGGCCTGTATTCTCTCTTCCTTGTGTACCCTCTGGTAGCTTCCACCTGTCAATAACAGCCATAGACATTGTTACCTTCACTATGTATGTATGACGAAATCCTACACACATGCCCAGATCCTGACTCATACCAAAGAAATAATTTCCAAGATGACTAGATGGCTCAGAAGGTAAAGGTCCTCTGAGTTCGATCCCTAGAATCCATATGGGGAAAGGAGAGAACCAACTACATTAAGTTGTTCTCCAATCTTTATCTTCTCGCCATGGTCCATGAAAATAAATGTAAAAAATTCAGAGGGCTGAAGAGATGGATCGGTGGTTAAGAGTTCTTGTTGCTCTTGTGGAAGCTCCAAGTTCAGATACCAGCATCCACATTCAGCAGCTCACAAGCCCCTGTAACTGCAGCGTCAGGGGTTCAATGCCTTCCTCTGACCTCCATAGGCACACGCAGTCATTTGTTCACATACCCATACACAGGTATACATAAATAAAAATAATACAATATATCTTTTTTTTTTTAAAGATTTTATTTATTTATTTGATATATATGATGGAGTACACTGTAGCTGTCTTCAGACACACCAGAAGAGGGCATCGGATCCCATTACAGATGGTTGTGAGCCACCATGTGGTTGCTGGGAATTGAACTCAGGACCTCTAGAAGAGCAGTCAGTGCTCTTAACCGCTGAGCCATCTCTCCAGCCCACAATATATCTCTTTACTTAAAAAAAAAAAAAAAAAAAAAAAGAACTCAGAATGAGTTAGTATGAAACAAAGTTGAGATTTATTTTTATTTATTGGGTTTCTGATCTTCCTGCCTCCAGCTCTTGAATGCTGGGATTACAGGTATATGTCATCATGTTAAATTTATATTGGGGGGATCAAACCCAGGACTTCTTGTCTGCTTGGAAAGTTCCAGCTGAGATACACCCCTGACAAGGCAGGGTTTCACTCTATAGCTTAGGCTGAACTAGAATTCTTTGTGTAGTCCAGGCTGACCTCCAATTCACAGCCGTGCCCCTACCTCAGCCTCCTTCGTCCAATGATTACAGGCCACAGTTGCCACATCTAGAGTTGCTGGTTTTAAATTGCATTCTACTTATTTATGGGGGTGGTGCATATATACCACAGCACTAATGTGGATTGTTATGAAGCAGCTTTAGGGAGCTGGTTCTGTCTTTCCATCACACGGGTCCTGGGCATTGAACTCAGGTGGTCAGGCTAGGTGGTAGACACCTTTACTTGCTGAACTATCTGCCCAGAATGAGAGTTAGGGTATATTAAACTCATTCTCTAAGGAGGCAGAACCAGAGCACGGGAGTTCAGAAAGACTTGCCTATAAGTACCATAACAGTGTGTGTGAGTGTGTGTGTGTGTGTGCGATTTTGTCATTTCTGAAGTCACACTGTTCAAAGGATATAATTTACAACCAGATTCAAAGATTAAGTAGAGTTTAAAAATTAAGTAAAATACACGAGCTGGTTTATCTATATCTAGAGTTTCTTTCTGTAAATGAGATTATAAGATGGTTTATGAGGGTTGTTGATGCCGTTTAAGGTTGGGGGAAGAGTCCTGATAAGACTAAACTCAAAGATCACAGGCATTTCGGCAGTCAGTATAGGTTGTAAAGCTCTTGCTGAGATAGCAGTCAACAAAGAAAGGATTGTCTCTGTGCAGGTGGTTCCTATAGGGTGTGTGTGTGTGTGTGTGTGTGTGTGTGTGTGTGTGTGTGTGTGGTGTGCCCACGTGTATGTGCAGTACAGAGGAGGATACTGGGAATCCTGTTCCATTCATTTCCACCTTTCTCTCCACCTCGAGACAAGCTGTCATCTGGAGGTAGGTTAGCAGCCACAGGCTGAAGCAATTTTCTTGTCTCTGTCCCCTCTCTGACAGCTCTGGGGTTTCAGTTTACTAGGGTTATAGCCACATCTGGCTTTCTTTTTTTTTTTTTTTTTTTTTTTGGTTTTTCAAGACAGGGTTTCTCTGTGTAGCCCTGGCTGTCCTGGAACTCACTCTGTAGACCAGGCTGGCCTCGAGCTCAGAAACCCGCCTGCCTCTGCCTCCCAAGTGCTGGGATTAAAGGCGTGCACCACCACGGCCCGGCTACTCAGTCAGTTCTTTTACTGGCTGAATCATCTATCTAGCCCCTCATAGGGATATTGACTGATGGGTGAAATCCTTAACTCTCAGCCAGTAAGAAACTCAAGGCAGATCCTTGGGTGAAGGCCTCCCTCCCATTTCCAGGCTGCTTTAGTTTCCTATTCTTCTATTGACTTTGAGCAGTGCTTCTCAACCTTCCTAATGCTGGGACCTTTGAATCCAGTGCCTCTTGTGGTGGCCCCCAACCATATAATTATGTTGTTGTTACTTCATAGCTATAATTTTACTGTTAAGAATTGTAATGTAAAACACTGTGATTTCCGATGGTCTTAAGCAATCCCTGGGAAAGACTCAGTCAATCCCCAAAGGGGTTGAGACTCACCTATTGACAACCACTACCTTGTGCCTACAGCTGCCAACCAGGTCAGTCTCTGCCCCTTCCTTGACTCTAGCAACTTCCATGCAGGTTATGCTTTTCTGGGTTGGCTCTGTGATCTCTCCTTGATGGATTAGCCTCAGCAAAGACCATCCATGACCCCTGGATTCCCATGCTCCCTGTCTCCTGCAGAGAGACCCATGTGGCCTTGAAAGCTTCGCAAGTTACTCACTGCACACATACTGAGATGCTGGGGCCATGTATGTTGTATGACACTATTCCCGGGGCTATGTGAATGAATGTCTACTCACTTCATATAGCGAAGATAAGGAAACCATCTGTTCAACTTGGGGAACCAATATATTTATTGGGATTACAGGAGTGTGGGTGAGGAGTTACTTACAGAGCAAAGATGACTCGAAGGCAGTTGCATTACTGAACATTTATCCCAGCAAGAGTGACAGCTCATGAAAGCCGGAACACTGGAGCTCAATGCACAGTCTGTAGGCAGCTCCACGTTTCTAAGTGTCTCTTCCAGAAAGTTCAACTGGTTGGGAGCATCTCTCAGCAGTCCTTACTGCTTATAGGATCAGGGAGTGTGGTAGTTTGACTGAGAAATATCTCCCGTAGGCTGAGGTATTTGAGCACTTGGTTTCTGGTTGGGGTGCTATTAAGGAAGGCTGGTTGTAGAATCTGTAGGAGGTAGAACCTTGCTGGAGAAATTACATCATTTAGGGTGGGTTTTGGGAGAACATAGCCTTGCTCCACTTCCGGTTTGCTCTCTCTCCTTCACATCTGCAGTTGAAGATGGGACTGTTCAGCTTCCTCTCAGACTGTCTGTGGCCGTGCCTCCCCCACCATTATGGAGTCCCCTTCTGGAACCATAAGCAAATTAACTCTTCCTTCTCTAAGCTTTTGGTCATGGCATTTTATTACAGTACCAGAAAGTAATTAATACAGGAAGGGAGGGAGGGACCTAGCACATCCAACCCATTTCAGGGACTTCTTAAAGCTTTCTAGTTGTTTACCTTTTGAGTTTTAGCTAGCTCCAGAGGACATTGCTAAGTGAAAACACAGTTCTAATCTTTTTGTTTGTTTGTTTGTTTTGTTTTTCCAAGACAGAGAGAACTGAGAGGCTTCTTTAACAACTGGACATTGAATATAGACTAAGGATGGAGCCTCAGGGGCATAGCTATGACTCACACCATTCCAGACAAGGGTGGAAACATCAGATAATTACATACAAGAAGGTGCAAATTGGAGCAACTGAGGCAGCCATCTGGTTCAAGTTACCAATAACAGACCAGGTGCGTCCTCTGTTCTTTTCTTCACAACAGAGCAAGCAGTCTGGCTAAGGAGGGGAGGGAGTATCTGCTTGCTCTTTAGGTTTTGTAGCTCACCCCATTACTACTCAGGATATGCAGTAAAGGTGGCCAGAACCTGTGTTGGAGAAGCTTACCTATCATGGAGTATATCTTGGCTGGTCCACTCACTTCCTGTCTGTGCGATTGATCTCAGGCAAGTGATACCAGTTCTCCATATCTGGATAATAGGGTTAAGAAAATACCTCCCATGAACATAGTGGAGCATGTGTCTTTATTACATGTTGGAGCATCTTCTGGGTATATGCCCAGGAGTGGTATAGCTGGGTCCT